>OY759172.1:37808057-38543057 GCA_963662145.1 Sturmia bella
TGTATTGTAATACATTTATAATAAATTATTTTTTCAGGCTTAAGTTGTCCACCTAGCTATTAAATATTACTTTTCTTTACTTAATTTATATTAATTCAAATAGTGACAAACCAAGGGTTGAACTTTAGCCTGAAAAAGTAATTTATTGGAAAAGCAACAACTTAATTTTTACGAGGCAATGTTCTAGTTCATTACAGAGTATTATTCTTGGCTTCAATTTTCTTTACTCAGCCGTCTCAACTTAAAAAAAAACGCATATCGATAAAATATTAAAAAAAAAGTATAATCATGGTCGACATGAGACCAAATGCTTATTTATGTGCCTACGCTCGTCACGTAGAATAGTTCAATCTTCAATTCTGTTGTATGACATAATCAATGGCTCTATTGATTGTCCTGATTAGCTTTTTATCATGCAGTATACGGTTCCAGCTAGAGTTCACCTAGAAACAATTTAATTTATCATTGCATCAATCAATGCTTTTTTAAATCGAATAAACTATAAGTTACAGAATAATTCTAAATCGTATACTGATTTAAGCATTGAGGAACGGGATTGCTCCTTAGTTTAAATACATACATATGTATATAGCTGTGATTTTAAACTAAATTTTATTTTTGTATAATTGTAATTTTATATTTATATCTATGTATATAAAAATAATTATAGCTTTAAGTGTTTTCTTGTTTACCTTGTTTCGTAAGGACTTTTTCCCATAGACTGAACAACAATAAATAAATAAGGAAGTTAGGGAAGTCAGGCCTCTGAAGTTTTAGTATCTAATGTGTAATTTTCCAATATATTTTTGACCTAATATGGCCAATTCAAAAAAGAAAATATGTAGAATGTTAGAAAATTGTATGTATGTACATACATACATATGTATGTATGCATGTATTTTTCGCTACATACATAAGTATACACTCACAGAAAAACCATTATAGCTATGATGTATTTTAACATGAATACGATGACAAAAAACATCGTTTTTGACCCCATGACACTTTTCATCACGGTGATGTCAAATTTTACATAAGGTGTTCTAATTGTTATTAGCGATAAATATAACAATTGTTACATCAATGCCATGTCATTCTGACACTGATGCCATTTATTGCAACCGTTTAGGAATACATTTAAACACAAAAATAATAAATTAAACCATAAGTTTTTTTTAAATATAATTATAATTAATAAAACTTAACACAGTTTTATTTCTTTCCTTTTGATAAAACTTATAAAAGTTATTAACATTTTGCACCACAGAATACTACCAGAAGGGTCACCAGCTCTACCAGACTACAAAAATTACCAATTTACTGCCAAATATATTGAAAGTGGCATCCTTACGGTACGTGTGGATCTAGTGAAGGACAGCAAACATGAAAATTTTTATATAGCTGTCTCTGTTGGTTGACTCCGCATTTGTTTACATTTGATTTTTGGTTAGAAAAATTCAGTGCAAATCTGATGCAAACAAAACAGCTTTGCAAGCAAACAAATAATAATTATTTGTATTTAATATTTTATTTGCATTGAGTATATCACTAGCAATACATGGAATATGTTTAAAACGTAGTTTTCAAAGCTTTTCATTTATGTTTTCTACTTTTTTCGTAAAAATTACAACAAAACCAATATTTTTCCAAACACTTTACAACAACATTTTTTCATTGTTTATGTTTGTTTTTGTATACACTAGTTGTTCTCACACGCTCATGTTGCCACGATTTCCTGCACTGCTCATCGCTGGCCCGTCCCCAAACAAATGATATGGCCATTTAACAAAAGTCATTTTTGGGATATCTGGTTATGTCTGTGTTTTGCACCATAGAATTGATGTCACAGCAGTCTTCACATTGATGACACTCAATTTATGCCGAAATTCTCTATTGACTTTTGTCATCAGGTTAATATCAGGTTTTACATCTTTGATGTCATTTGGCATAATATTGATGTTAAAATTTTTATGATACGCTGTCATCAGTATGAAAATACATTTTTCTATGAGTGTATGGTAATCTGAAAAAAATATATGTATATAGTGGTAGAAATGTAATAAATAAAAAAACGTTCAATACAAAAAATGCCAGATAGAAATGTGGTATAACGAACACGGGTTCTGCTGAATATATATGTATCTTCGCTTAGTCGGCTTTCAGCCGGAAGCAAGGTTTTTCTCCTTTGTGGTATAACGAATAAATAAATAACTTCAAAATTACAGCCCGTCCATTTAACATTTTCAGCTTACATATTTTCTTATTTGAAATTTCCCATTTTAGAACAAAATATATCGGAAAATTACACACCGCATACGAAAGCTTCAGAGGTTCATATCTCAGAAACAAAGCATTTCTGATTTAAACTTTCTTCTAATTGATCTGGATACTCGTTCTTCGACCTTTTTTTATTTAACTTTATTTGGTTTAATAATTGAGCTCAAGGTCACTTTATTTTCAATAAATATACTTTCTATTTATTGTTAAATTATTCAATATTTCGATATGCCTTTGTATATCTTCTTCAGGAAAATGTGTTTTCTAATATTTTATAAATTTTCAAATTTCAAAACAGATCTTAATGGCAAACTAATTGAAAAATAAAAAGGGTTTTATATACACAAATAGGCTTTACATACATACTTATTATCTATACAATTATATACATATACATAACTATACTAAAGTTAAGGGACTACCCAACTACGTCTCTCACGACCGAACAGATGGACTCTATCCAAGGTATAATCCCGGATAAAATAATTGAAAACAAAAATCAGGCCACAAAACCTGCCTTTTTGAGCTGTATCTACAAGGTAGGATACCTAATATTCCATTGTAAGGAGAGTAGATCAGCTGCCTGGGTAAAGGAGAATATTGAGAAGATATCACCATGGAAAGGGATCCCATTGATGGCCACAGAGGAACATAAGATTCCCCATCCGCGCGTTGCGGTAGGCTACTTCCCAAACGCGAAGACAATGGAAAGCAGAAAGATCCTGGACCTAATACAGGGGCAGAACGAAGGCCTCTTTGCCGAAACATGGCGAATACTAAAAAGAGTGGAAAAAGGCTCTCATGTAACGCTAGTATTAGCTGTAGACCAAAAATCAGCAGTCAGCTTGATGGAGAGCAAAGGCAACATAAACTTTCGTTTTGGCCAGGCAACCCTCAAGCTAAAAACTGCAGTAGTCAGCACAGAAGAGTTGGCTAAACAGATGGAAGAGATAGGTTTGGAAGAAGAGGGCGAAAGCACTCCCTCCAAACCTACAAATCTACAAAAATAAACAAGATGAGATGCCTCCAAGCAAATCTTCACCACGCTAAGGCTGCTTCGGCTGAGCTCAGCAGAAGATTTACTGAGGGTCTCATAAAAATAGGGCTCGTACAAGAGCCCTGGATATCAAAAGGCCGAATTAGTGGTCTAAATATTCAAAATACAAAGGTAGTATATGACACGGGCGCAGCCAAACCAAGGGCTGCGCTTATCATGAATACCGATATCAATTATTTGCCTCTTACAGAATTTATAGATGGCGACACGGCAGTGGTGCTAGTTGAGGCGGACTCAAACGGCAGTAGGATAGAAGTGGTCATTGCTTCAGCCTACTTTCCGGGTAATACGGACGAAGCACCACCAGGGGCCTGGTGGAATATTGTAGAAGCCACAGGAAAACCCTTATAATTAGCTGTGATGCAAATGCCCACCAACACGAACACCAGAGGTGAGTTACTTTTAGAATACTTATTAACTACTAACATGGGGATTGCCAATGTTGGAAATAATCCGACATTTGTTAATGCCATCAGGGAGGAGGTTTTAGACCTTACACTTATAACCAGCAAATCTTCTGATATGATCGTTGACTGGAAAGTCTCTGAGGAGGACTCCATGTCAGATCATAAACATATTCTATTTCAAATAACGGGATTAGTGAAGAGCCAATCGCTCTACAGAAATCCCAGGGCTACAGACTGGACAAAATACTTAGAATGCTTACAAGCCAGAATTACTAGCAACGTGCTACCAACTGCAACAACTGAGGAGTTGGACTACTCAGCTGAAAAACTTACTGACTTGATCATATCCTCATTTCAAGACAGCTGTCCACCCAAGACTAAATCTTCCACGAAGAGAGTACCTTGGTGGAACAGGAACCTCGAAAGGCTACGAGGTATAGCAAGAGGAGAGTTCAATAGAGCCAAAAAATCAAGAATTTGGGACAGGTATAGAGAAGCCCTGACCACATATAACAAGGAGCTGAGGAAATCTAAGAGGAAGTCATGGACACTCCTCTGTGAGGAACTAAACGACGCGCCAGCTACAGCCAGGTTGCACAAGGCCCTTTCCAAAGGGATCATTAACCAGGTTGGCACACTCAAGGGGCCTGATGGCACCTTCACCGACACTTTCCATGGGACATTAGAGCTTCTCCTTAAGACTCATTTTCCTGACTGCAAACTTCAAACACCCGGGACTGACACACAGGTAGAACCACTATCTGGTCATCGCGGAGCCATGAACCATGCTATCAGGAAAATAATAACATTTAGAAAGGTAGAATGGGCTGTCAGCTCATTTGGACCGTACAAATCCCCAGGACCGGACGACATATTCCCAAATTTGCTGTCAAAGGGGAAATCTACCCTCACTCGTATCATGGTCGGTATCTTCAGATCGAGTTTAGCACTGGGATATGTTCCAAGAGTAAATTGTCCAGTTAATTAACTTAACCTTTTTGTTGACAATCTTTGATTTTAGTAAAATTATAAATATTTGATTTTTGTTTATTTTTTTTATATTATTTTATTTAAAATTCTTCAAAGAAATATAATGTTAAAAAAACTGAACTTATTTAATTACAGTCAAAAATATAATTGAAAAAATATTGACAAATAAAAATGATAGTTAAAAAATGTATTATTTGTTAAAAAAAAAAAATAACAATAGTAAAGTTGTTTCATGTGAAGTAATAAAATATACTGAAAGAAATATGTATGTACATATATAATATAATTATAATACATAACTTCCCTACCCTTTGAATAGACATTACCCCTGGAATGTGGTTTTATAACATGAAACAAACACAACAAAAAAAAAAAATTTTGTATACAAAGCAAAACATTCTTAATTTTTAAATTCACAGTTTAATGATAGTAACAATGAACAAGAATATAAAATTCCTTATTTACATACTAAATTTCTGGAGTAATTTCTACCAGTTATTCTTCTATCAAAATTAATATTTGGAATTTCATTTTGATATTTAAAAACTCTTTTAACGATCTGCCGATCACGTTTACAATCCTTTTCATCCAAAAAATTTATATTATTTTTTTTCTTAACTTGCTTAATTATATATTTCGGTTTTTGTTTTATGTTGTTAAATCCAAGATTCTTAACTAGTTCTCTTTTTCTATAGTCATCACAATATTCCCTATTATTATTAGATATTTCAATCCTTTTGATTTTCTTTTCATGAACTATGTCATGTATTTTATTCCAAATAGATTTATCTACCTTATTGTGAAGCAATTCTACAGGTTTTTCACCAGTTACACTATGTATTGTGTCATTATAAAGTTGAACAGATTTATAAACTATGGTTTTATCATCAAAATCGTGATCCTTTTGTTGCAATTTAAACAATCTAATATGTTCATTAAGTGTAAGATGAAACCGTTCAATGTCTGCATTTCCTGTATGTACATTTGGAGATGTAAAATGAAATTCAATTTCTTCTGACCTTAGAAAATCTCTTATTAAAGCTGTATTGAATTCATTATCTGCTACAATTTTATTTGGTTTCCCAAGTATTGCTAATCTTTCTTTAAGTTTTTCAACAATAGTTATTGAGTTTCTATCATTTAGATAATGTATAGAGACATGTTTCGTAAGTTTATCTATACATGTTAAAAAGTACATATTCTTATTTAAAAACCATATATCTATATGAATTATTTCATTAGATTTTAGAGGTGTTTCAGTTATGCAAAACTTGTTTTTAATAGGTCGCCTATCAAATTTGCACATATTACATATTATACAGTTATTTATAAATTTATGAATTTCCTTCTTCAAATTTGGATAATAAAAAATATTCCTCATTTCTAAGAATGTCTCTTCAATTCCTCTATGATTTTTTTCGTTATGAAAGTTTTCAAGAATGCTTAAAAGTTTTTCTTTGTCAGAGATATCTTTTATAAATTTGTTGCAACACACAAATTTCATTCCATGTACATTAGAAAAATAATGAACTAAAGTTCTTTGTAAATTTCTATATATTTCAAAATTATCACAAAAAATTGCCACTGTTCCCTTTATAGGAAACATTTTTTTTAAGTATTCCAACATTTTTTCCTCAAAATAATTCTTAAGTGTTATTGTATGCCTTATATGCTTTCCATATAAATCTTCCTTTTCATATTTAAATCTATTTCCTAATATAACAATAAGTTGATTTTTATAAATATTTATAGGTGATTCTGAAATAGGAATGTGATCATTTAGGTTTTCTTCACCGCTATGGATTGTTGCTAAATCTGAACTTGGACTTTGTCCTTCCTCTTGGAGAACATTTACTTCCAATCTACTTAGATAGTCAGCAACTTTATTTGTCTTACCTTTAATATATTCTATATCAAAATCGTATTCATTTAGTTGTATTTTCCATCTTTGAAGTTTAACATTCGGTTCTTTTAGAGAATTGAGCCATACAAGAGGTCGATGATCCGTTTGAATTTTAAATTTTCTACCAAAAAGATATGGCCTAAAATATTTAACTGACCAAACTATTGCTAAAAGTTCCTTTTCAATTGTGCTATAATTTTTCTCATGTTCATTTAACGTTCGAGATGAATAAGAAACTGGATGACCGTTTTGTGAAAGAACCGCCCCTAAAGCATTACTGCTAGCATCAGTTGTTAAAACAAAAAGCTTATCAAACTTGGGATATGCTAACACTGGACTTGAACACAATATAGTTTTTAATTTATAAAAAGCATCTATATAGTTTTGATTCTTAGCATCAATAACAGATCCTTTTTTTAAATACAGAATCATTGGAAAAGCTATTTTGCTATAATCTCTAATGAACTTTCTATAAAATCCAGTTATACCTAAGAATGATCTGATTTCTTTTATTGTTTTTGGTAATGGAATTTTTTGGATTATTTTAATTTTATCCGGATTAGGTTTAATACCACTTGGCGTTATAATATGTCCTAAGTATTCAGATTCTTTTTTAAAAAAATTACATTTATCTACTTGTACTTTAAGATTATAGAACAATAATCTATTGAAAATTTTTTTTAAGGACACAATATGTTCCTGAAAAGATGTAGAAAATACCAAAATATCATCTAAATAAACAACACAAATATTGTTAATGTAATCATGAAGAATTTCATTCATCATTCTTTGGAAAGATGCAGGAGCATTCTTTAATCCAAAGGGCATCCTCGTAAATTCATAATGTCCTGTAGGAGTGGAAAATGCAGTTTTATGCGTATCTTCTGGTAAAATTGAAATTTGGTGGAAACCTTTTGCTAAATCAATCGTGGTAAAATATTGAGAGTTTCCTAATTTCGTAAATAAATCTTCCATGTTTGGTATCGGAAATTTATCTTCAATTGTTACATCATTCAATTTCCAATCAATTACAACTCTCCATTTTTGTTTGCCAGAATTATCTATTTTTTTAGGTACAACCCAAATAGGAGCATTGTATGGACTACATGACTTAGTTATAATACCTGACTTTAGCATTTCATTTACTTGTTTTTCTACTTCAAAGTTATGAACTTCCGGAAAACGATAAGTTCTGCTATATATCGGAATATCATTTGTTGTAGGTATTCTATGTTTATATTTGATAACGGTAGATAAATTTTCATTTTCAATATAAAAAACTGAAATAAATTTTCCGATTAGTTTTGTCAATTCATTTATTTCTTCATCTTTTAAATCATCTGTTTTTAACTTCTCAATGATTTGATTTATTCGCGGTTTATTAAAATTAATATCAATGGTTACATTATTGAAGTATAAATAATCTTTTTCTGTTAACAGTTGCGTAGTTGTATCAAATATTAAAGGTATCTTTGCATTATCCGTTATTAAAAGATTCGATTTTAAATCAATTCTAGCATTTAATGGTTTAAGAATATTGCATCCTAAAATACCATCAAAATCACTTAATATTTCTGTTTCTAACATTTCAAGTTTGCAATTAGGTAAATTAAATTCCTTGAAAAAAGGAATCGTAACTTTTGTTGTTGCTGCTGTTCTAGAACAAATGGTGTTTAGCATTATAGGATGAGTAAGTTCTGATTGAAAAGAATTATGAAAAAGTCCTTTTTTAATGAGGGATGTACCTGAACCTGTATCTACAAGTAACTTTATTGGCACCGATTTTGTCTTTAATACTATACAGGGTAAATCTTTTCGGCTTGTAATTGAAAATTTGGAACTTCTACACTATCAACTTCCATAGGAACAGTATTATTAGAATTATAGTGCAATAAATTTCTATTCATGGTTCTATTATTAATATTCCTACTTCCATTATTTGTCCTATTATGATTTGGATAAGTATTTACATTATTATTATTGTTATTATAGCCTTTAGAATTTTGATCATATATTTCGTCTCTTAAAGTTTTACAATAATTTCCTGAATTATTGAAATTACCACTACTGTTTGTATTTTGGTGGCGAAAATTATTAAACTTATTTTTCGCTTCAAAATTTTCATAGTTTCTCCTATTCTCACCGAAATAATTTCTAGTTATGTATTCTGGATTGTATGGATTTTGGTAAAAATTATTATTGTGATTATAGTTAAGAGAAGGACTATTTCTAGATGAACAAGGATGTAAAAATTTAACGTTTTTTTGAAATTTGTTAAAGTAAAAATAATTTGTTTCAAGAAGAATTTCTTTTGCATTCAATAATGAATAAGGATTTCTTGATTGTAAAATCAATTTTGGTTCATTGGGTAATTTCTCAATGAAAATTTTCAAAATCATTTCTTCATTGTTTTTACAACTAAACCATTGTTCATTGTCCCTATCAACACTGGTTTTTAAATTGAGTTTAGTTTTTAAGGATTCTAAATAAGCATAAAATTCACTTATACTAGATGTAATTTCTGCTGTCTTAATTGTATTTATTAAAGTTTCAACACTTTCTTTTATACTAAAGTTTATTCTAAGACTTACCTTCACCTCTTCCCACTTTGTTGGATTATTGTTGTTTATAATTGAAATATTTGCTTCATCAATAATTTTGTTCCGTATTCTTAAATCAAATAGATCTATATGCGCTAGTTCCACAAGACTGCGAATACCATCAATATTTTTAATAAATATTTCGAGTTCTTCCGGCTTTCCACTGAATTTTGGAATGTCAGCAAGCAATTGGAAAGGAATTATCCCTGTTACAGCCATTTTGATATAGGGCAATTTCTTACGTATGTGTTAAAATCTTCTTATTAGCTGTTCAATTATATTTTTGCTTTTGTTGTCCCTTTTTCTTCACAATATCTTTGATGTATACCTTTTTTAAATTTTAGTTCGAAAACCGACTGCGCCAGTAAATTGTCCAGTTAATTAACTTAACCTTTTTGTTGACAATCTTTGATTTTAGTAAAATTATAAATATTTGATTTTTGTTTATTTTATATTATTTTATTTAAAATTCTTCAAAGAAATATAATGTTAAAAAAACTGAACTTATTTAATTACAGTCAAAAATATAATTGAAAAAATATTGACAAATAAAAATGATAGTTAAAAAATGTATTATTTGTTAAAAAAAAAAAATAACAATAGTAAAGTTGTTTCATGTGAAGTAATAAAATATACTGAAAGAAATATGTATGTACATATATAATATAATTATAATACGTAACTCAAGGATTTGGCGGCAGGTACGGGTTATGTTTATACCCAAGAGTGGGAACAAACCCCCTGAATACGCCAAATCCTACAGACCAATCAGTCTATCTTCCTTCATGCTTAAGACAATGTAGAAGATATTGGATCAGTACCTCAGGGAGGAAGTACTCTCCCTGAATCCACTTCATGGATTACAATTTGCCTATCAAAAGGGCAAATCGACTACCACAGCACTACACAAACTGGTTCTTGACATCGAAAAGGCCTTGAACTCTAAGGAGATCGCCCTATGTGCATTTATGGACATTGAGGGCGCCTTCGATAACGCGAACTTCCGCTCCATGGAAGCAGCACTCTCAAATAGAGGAGCTGATCCGGTAGTGGTAAAATGGATCAGCTGTATGCTTAATAAGAGGTCTATTAGCGCCTCAATAGGCTCGGTGAACCTTAGTGTCACAACGGTTAAGGGATGCCCCCAGGGTGGGGTACTGTCCCCCCTTCTATGGTCTGTCCTAGTAGACGACCTAATTAGGATTCTAAACCGGAAAGGATACAAAACCATTGGCTACGCGGACGACATTTCCGTAATAATTAGGGGCAGTCATCCTGGATTGGTTGGCGAACTGATGCAGGATGCACTACGGGGGAATGGTGCAATAGGGAGGGGCTGTCGATTAACCCCGCAAAAACAACCATTGTACCGTTTAGCAAAAAAAAGGGTGATAGAAATCCCCATTTTAAAGATTGACGGAATAGAGGTTGTTCCCAAGGAAGAGGTAAAATTCCTGGGTATTACTCTGGATAAGAAACTCACCTGGGAGCCACACCTCGAGTAAGTACTGGGAAAGGCAACAAGACATCTTTGGACAGCAAAACAACTATTCGGTAGATCCTGGATATATACGCAGATGGTCAGACCCATAATACTATACGGGGTACTAGTCTGGTGGGGCAAGACCAAACAAAGAACAGCCATATCAAGGCTGTGCAGACTACAAAGACTTGCATGTATGTGCATCACAGGGGCCATGAAATTCACTCCGACAGCAGGCATGGAGGCACTTCTTAACTTGACACCACTTCATGTATGTGTACAGGAAGAAGCAGCCATGCGGGCTATCAACATCTATGGAAGAGAGGAACTGAAGGAAGGTAACCTTATTGGTCATCTAACGATCCTGAGGGGATTCAGAGACGTTTTGCATATGTCTCGGTCGAGTGATCACATGGAGCCCATACTCTGCTTCGGTAGGAAGTATGGGGTCTTCTTTCCTACGAGGGAGGAGTGGTGCTCAAACCCAATATGGCTACGAGATGACTCACAAAAATGGTACACTGATGGATTCAAGTCGATCCATGGAGTGGGAGCGGGAATAGTGGGGCCTAGGGCACGCAGGGCAGTAACCCTTAGCAGGGACACCACAATTTTCCAGGCGGAATTATATGCTATACTGGGAGCTGTAGAGATACTATCCGAAAGGAGATACACAGGAGTCAAAATCAAGATACTCTCCGACAGCCAGTCGGTACTCAAGGCCCTGAGTGGCTATTCGTTCACATCCAGGACAATACTGGAATGTCACGACAGGCTAAATGAACTGGCTACTCACAATCAGATTACTGTGATATGGGTGCCAGGTCATGAGGGGCACAAGGGTGACGAGTTGGCTGATACCTACGCAAAAAGAGGAGCCAATGGGGCTTTTATTGGACCCACTCCATCCTTTGGCTTTAATAAGCTACTCCTCAGGGGGGAGATCAGAAAATGGACAACATCCATCACAGAGAAACTGTGGAATGACACTAGGGGTCTGGAACACTCGAAGAAATTTCTTAGCTTTGATGCCAAGAGAGCGGATCTCGCTCTAAAATTAAATAGGAAGAATCTAAGGACACTGTGTGGGGCGCTAACAGGACACTATACCTGCAGGAAACATCTACACAGAATGGGACTATCCAGCACGGCAACCTGCAGATTTTGCGGAGAAGAAGAGGAGTCAATGGAACACTTGATTACTGAATGTGTGGCACTTGGCCACAGAAGATACAGGCTGTTGCAGGCCTATACATTGGGTTCACAGGACTTGCAAGGGCTTCCACAGAAGGAGCTAGTACTGTTTCTTGATGTATTAAACTCGTGAGGGAAAAGGGTTGCACAATAGATCATTATTGGTCGCAGTGCAAAGGGACCAGGACCAACCTAGCATTAATAATAATAATAAATAAATACTAATGTTAATAATTATTTTATACATAATAACGCTTTTAACATAACATTTTTTAGTTTTTTATAAAAAAGAAATTAAAAATCATTAAAGTAAAATAATACATTAAAATCTAATGCTATGTTCTAAGTCCTGTTCTGGTTTTTGTAATTATATGTCTATAATTTCTAGCTAGTCCATCTGTATCTATCTTGAAATTAATCCTCTTTTCCAATGGAACTTTAATAATTTCTAACATTTCTAACATGTATCTACGTTTGCAATTATTCTCTGTACTCAAAACTGAAGTGTTTTCAAAATCTGGATAATGATTAAGATATCGATGAAAACGATAAGGAGGTGTTTGAACAATACTTTTGCTTGTTCTAACGCTGTAAGGTCAAATGCCATCGTTAGAGCATGTTTTATAAAATGCCGCAAAAAGTTGTTCTTTACAATTCTATTATTTAAATCTTTGCACATAATCTGTATGTAATGCGCTTTGCACCATTGTACAACAACTTTTGGCTTTTTGTATAAATATTTGTTTTCTAAATATCGATAACAAGATACCAGATATTCCGAAATATCTTCATTGTTACAACTTTTTAGTACTGCTCCAAATAAAGTGTGACTCACATCAGTGCAAACTCTTTTGAAGAATGGCCACTTAAACTTGTTTTCAACGCAGTAGAGTTTCAACTTGTCTAAAATGGCGCATCTATCATTAACCCTCCGTGATACACATGTATTATTTGTCATATCAGTAACACATGTGGTCTGGCCAGACCCTATTTTAAAATCAATATTATTTCATACATAAATACCAAATTTATATGGAAATAATTATAAAAATAGCTTAAATCATTTCAAATTCAAAAGCATATTTTGCATATTGTTATGAGAAATGCCAGCTGCCAGGAGAATTCCAATGAATACATGTAACTCATTTTTCGGTTAGTTCTTTCCAGACTCTTTGGGGTTTTTTTGAATTTGCCACATTCCATTTGCTGACCGCCTCTTTTCCATATCGGTTCGTCTTTGTTATAATAATGAAAGAAATATTCTGGATACTCGTTCTTCGACCTTTTTTATTTAACTTTATTAGGTTTTTAGAAAACACATTTTCCTGAAGAAGATACACAAAGGCGTATCGAAATATCGAAAAATTTATCAATAAATAGAAAATATATTTATTGAGAATTAAGTGACCTTACGCTCATTTATAAAACCTAATAATGAAAGAAATATTTTGTGTGAGTTTTTTTTCTTTAGGTCCGGCTCGAAAACGCATGATATTATGTTGTCGAACACATACACCACTATTTAGCTGATTTTTGTGCCATATAGTACCATATTTTCTAAAGAAACAGTTATTACTATCATTTTTTGTTTCCTTTTGAGAATCACACTCTTCTTCATCAGAGTCGTTCTCTATATTTGGTTCAATGGCTAACTCATTTTCTATATCTGATGCATCATTCTCGTTTGGCAAGAAATCTGCATCATTGTCATCATCTTCTTCTTTAAATAGATCGTCTTCTTCATGGTCTCCTGATTCTTCAACAGCTCTTTCAAGTCGTTGGCCAATGCCTCAGCAACACGTGTATAAAAATCTGTATCAAAACCACTTGCAAGCAGTGTATTGAAAATAAATTCCAATTCTTCATTAATTTTTTGAAACAAACAAAATTTATTTTTGAATTCCTAAAAACACTCTCGTAAACACTTTGAAAGTTTGCAGTAAACTAAAAAAGAGCACCTGCTTCAGCGACACAAATGCTTTTACAACAAAAATATATAAAGCTTTTTTTACCATACATAAAAAGCGAAATCTGTTACTGATAACTTTTTTTATGCATTGATAAAAAATTAAAATGATTTTTCAATTAAATTGCAGAAAAAATTCATATAAGTAAAATTATATACAAAGAATATACAATTTTCCATACAAATAACATGTGGGTCTGGCCAGACCTCATGTGTTACTAATGTGATGTATGCCCCAAAAAATCCTTAAAACTCCTTTTTTGCTAAATTTTTAGTTTCCTTTTTTTCACTGTTTAAAAGCCAAGAAAATTTTAGGAGGGTACCTGGAAACTCAAGTTTCTAGCTATATTTGAAAGACGTATAAATTGCAAAACAAATTCAAAAAAGTCTGGCCAGACCCATGTGTACATCCGAGGGTTAAGAGTATGTCTTGAAAGAATAGCAATTAATATCTGTATAACCATTTTATGTTTCTTGTTTCTGATGACAATTTTGTAAACCAGAACACGCTTTTCAGCACATTTAATTTGGCGTACACATTGGCCAGTTTCATAGAAATGCACGGTGTAGCACAAGTCTTTCAAAATTTCAGGGTTTACTGAAAAGGTTATGAAAGTTGCTTTTCCCCAGCAGTACACCGTTAATGGTGAAGCATCAAGTTGAATATAAGCTTTATATTTTTCTTGTTGCATTAAAAAAAGTTCATAGAATGGCTCAGGATGCAGACATTTATCAGAATTTCCCTCTGATTTGCATTTTCTAACGGTGTTTAAATTTTGAACTCCTTGCAAATTTCTGCTTTTAGATATATCATCTGCTGTTTTTAGGAGTTCGTCTTTCCTGTAGAGATAAGCACTAGTCGGTAACAATTTTTTTTATAATTTTTCCTCTCATTTGAGGTTTTAGTTTCTCCCTCAGCATGGAAAATTTCTCCACATCTGTTTACAACAACCTTTCCGTTGTTATCCACCTTAAATCTGTATCTGCAACAATCTTTAAAGCTGCAGTATGCGTACACTAGCAGGCCTGATACGGTCTTTTTAGTACTATAATAGTAGCACGAACGCATTATTAATTTTTAAATACTCTTGCCGAAGTACATCGATCACAAATTTGTTCTTCGACAATTTTAGCTTTTTGTCATATTCGCTCTTAAAAATTATGTATGTATGTCGGAATTTACTTTGAACTCAGAGTCTTTAACACTATTTTTGAAAGCTCTTGAGCGTGTTATTGCCTCACCTTTAATCCTAATAACCTCTCTGTTTAGCATTTCTTTTCGGTTTGAAACTTTTCTGTAATTTTGAAATTTCGAAAGATCTAAACTGTTATTAGATATTTCAAAAGGTTTCAAGGTCTTATTATCTCCAATACACTCGAAACTTTTGTCGAATGTAAGATTTTCTAACTTAGAATTTGATGTTTCTAATGCAATATTACTATTATTTATTTCAGGCGGATTCTTATCAGTTAAGCTTTGAGCTAAATCTATATTTAATTCATTATCTAAATATTCAATTGAGCTATCTTTTATCTCTTCAATCGACGAATCCTTATTTAATTCAATAGTTCTGTGGATATTTCAATTAATTTTCCACACAGAATCTGTAATTAATTCCTCTAATTCTTTTGCTAAATTGTTATTTCTACTGCACTTACAGTCAAAATTGTTTTTACTTTTTAAGTTTTCGTTAATACTAAACTTAATAAGAACATAATCGAACATATCTTTCAACTGTTCAACAAAGTTATTAAACATACGGTCGATCGCACCGAGGTTTGAAATCTCCAACTTACCACTTGGTTGCTCTGAAACGAGGAAAAAAATTTATTTTAGTATTATTGAATATTTAGGTTTTACTACAATATTGAATAATTGAAACAACTATTTGCCAGGAAAATTTAAGATGAAACTTACTGTGATGTACTTTACAATGACCTTCGAGGACGTTGCTAGAGGCTTCAACGAAACCATCACCAAAACTATTCATGTCTAGTATTGGTTCTGAAGAAAATGCACCAATGCCTTCACCTTTAAGCCTAATATCCTCTCTGTTAAGCTTTTCTTTCCGGTTTGAAACTTTTCTATAATTTTGAAATTTCGGAAGATCTAAACTGTTATTAGATATCCCAAAGGGTTCTAAGGTCTTATTACCACCAATACTTTAGAAACTTTTGTCGAATGTAAGATTTTCTAACTTAGAATTTGATGTTTCTAATGCAATATTACTATTATCAGGCGGATTCTTATCAGTTAAGCTTTGAGCTGAATCTATATTTATTTCATTATCTAAATATTCAATTGAGCTACATACATATCTTTCAAGTCTTCGTTTAATTCGTTAGTTCTGTGGATATTTGAATTAATTTTCTAAACGAAATTTGCATTGCTGCAGGCGCTGCTGGTGACATTGTTGCAGGTGCTGGCATTATTGCCGGTGTTGGTGATTTTGACCGTGCTTGCTGGTGATGATGGGGCTGACGGTAGCGGCATTTCAAGTGGCTGAGGCTGCTGGTCGTATGAAGCCTAAAATATACAATTAATCAATAATAAAAAAAATATTAATTTAATTATTTTCTATATTTATAAATATGTATGTATGTATACATAAAATACTTACCAAAGCACCACGACCCCTACCGCGTGGTGGTCGAGCCGGTCGGTCGTTTTGTGGAGTTATTCTTTGTAGTGGATTTCGTCTTATTCTTTTGCTACATTGTTATTTCTACTGCATTTATAGACAAAATTATTTTTACTTTTAAGTGTTCGTTAGTACTAAACTTAATAAAAACATTGTCGAGCATACTGTAATGTACTCTACGTATCATATTAATTTATTAGTATTCTATGTTACTGTGGCAACACTGATTGACATCTCGCGCTTTTAAGCACCGGTGGCAACGTTGTGAGTTGGATTGTTATGTCAGGGTGGTGCGTGAATTACCAAGGTTTTAAGTTTGTGAAACATAATCTGTTTGTTAATAATATAATTTAATAAAACATTTATCCAATACAATATCTGTGTTCGGCCATTTATTCAAGCGGTATTACAGTTGCGTTATTAGTATTATTATATTATTAGTTTTCTATACTAAATTATTATTCTATGTGACGCCCTGCTATTAATAATTTACTTGGGAGTTACACGATCAAGTTTTGCCTTTCAAGTTTTAATACATTCACATTTTTTTTACTAATACACTCACAATTGTGAAAATTGATGCAAACTTGATGACAATTTTTGCTTTCCATAGAGAGCATCAAGTCACAATCAACAAAACAGCTGACAACAATTTTTTTTCGTTCCGTCTGCGAATAATTTTTTGTTTTGTTTGAAAGTTGCGATTAAAAGTGATAAAAATTAAACAGATTCAAGCTTCAATATAAAAATGTTTGCGTGCAAAACCAACAAATTTTTTACTTTTATTTTTACATTGATTTCCATTAAATTTATTAATTTTAAAAAGAGATATTTGTATATTACGATTATATTTAAATAGTTCAAAAAAATATTGATCTAGAATCTGAAGTAGTTTCTGGGTTTAATTTAGAATATAGAAGAGGAGGCTTTGCTTTAATTTGTTTAGCGGAATATGCAAGAAGCTATTTTTAATTTTCTTCTTGACGGTATCTTGAAAACGAATTGTTATGAAACTGCGTGCAGCCTACGTCACAGCTATCAATTTTATTGAATTTTGACAAGCAGTATGTGAAAAAAACGTGATAGCAAAACTTGATCGTGTAGCTGCAGTATTAAGGAATTTTTATTTGAATAATATGTCATCACATCATTGCGAATTGCTGGATGTGAGTAACAATAATATTTATGTTTTTTTGTCAGTTATTTTGTAGTTTTGAATCATCTGGAATAATTCCTAGATAGAACACACCATAGGTAAATACATAGTTACCATGTTATTGTTTAGATGTAGTTTTCAATAATAAGAATTTTTGCAGTACCGTTACTTTTGTATATAAGCAGAGCAAATTTCATGAATCATTAATCACTTTTTGAGCCTTGAACATATCGGCTTATTATTTTTAAACGGGCATTCATCTGCCCTAAAAATAAACATAAATTTTGCCAGTGGCGTTTTTAACCGCCGGCGAAATAAAATATATTGTGTAGGACATTTGATAAAAAGAAGAATTAAGAAAGTTCACATACACATCACAATACCTTTTAACTGTTCAACAAAGTTTGTAAAAATACGGTCGATCGCACCGAGGTCTGAAATTTCCAACTTACAACTTGGTTGCTCTGAAACCAGAAAAAAAATTTTAACAGCCTTATGAATTCGGAGTGAACAACACTCGTAATGAGAACTCTCCGTCACGAATTCGTACGAAAAGGCATTATGAATTCCGACGGATTCGAAGTTGGCGTTGCCATCCTCTTGACCTAAGTTCAAATTAGTAAAACCAACTATTTAAATGAAAAACAGATGTTTTTTGTTTACATTCTAAGTATATTTTTCAAAAAACAAAAACGAAAAACAATGAATTCGATTACTGCAGCCGTTTTAGTGACGGAAGAGGAATCTTAAATCAAAAGCTGTTAGCGAGTAGAACGCAAAGTCCTGTGAGATGCTTAGAATTCCCTTGATTTGGATTACAGGGCGTAAGTTGTTAAAACATATCATCAGTTATGAAAATATGCACATATGTATGTACATATGTAATTTTCCGTTTAGTTTTATTAAAAATTTTTCGCCTGAACAAACCTGCACAATTCGATATTTATCACAAGGTGGATATCAGCATTCTGGCGGAAAAGATGTGGGTGGATGCTGCAATGGCTTTTCCGTACACACATTCAATTCCATACCTAAAAGCTATTTTTATTCTTTTTCTTTGTTTATATGGTTAATTAAAAAAAAAATATTTTCCAAGTAATCTGTCAGCTGTTGCAAAAGGTGTAAATGAAGCGATTTTTCAACACGTATACAGTATTTATCGGATATAAGAAACTTGAAAAATCCACGAAAAAAGTTTCTTATAAGCGTTTCTTTCTTATATACAATTATTTTATATAAGAAACTTATTTCTTATATAAGTAGCTATGGCCATAAGGCATTTGTTTCTTATATGAATAAACGAGCTTTTTTACCTTTTTATGTACTTATATACGTAGATGTTACATACATACATAGAAAAATAAAACAAATCAAATTTTATTTTATTAATTAACCCCTTTAGTAAATCGATATAAAAAACTAGACAATTTCAATTTGAAAAAAAATTATATGTAGTAAATACATGTACATACATAATTCATTTTGTACTATTTATTTATTTACGAGGCAAGAAACAAAAACTTCTCATGAGCACTAAAAGTAAAAAAACGTTGTTGTTGTTGTTGTAAAACTGTCAGAAAACAGAGTTGTCCATGCAAACTACATAAATTCAGTGTTGCCCTTGAAAGTTTCTTTTTCTATACATTTTGTGGTTTTGGTGTTCAAGAAAAATGTTCTTTTATCAGTTTTTTTCTTATAAGCGTTTTTCTTATATGAAACTTTTTTTGTTAGAAAAATCACTAAAAAGATATGGTGTTTTTGCAAATGTTTCTTATAAGCGTTTTGTTCTTATATGAGATGTTCTTATATCCGATAAATACTGTAATCAGCAGTTAGTTTGTGTTACGTTTTTTGTTTCAAAGCATGACAAAACCAATAAGTATTGTAAAATATACCAATTAATTATTAAAAAAATATGATTTTATAACTACTTAAAAATTGTTTTTATTCAATTTAAAAACGCATTTTTCATTTGTTCTCATTTTCAACTACTTTTTGTATTCTCCCGACAATAAGAAGAATTCGTACAATTTTTGGGTAAAAAACTCCAAATGTACGTTTCATTCGGAATTCATAATACCAATCTCTCGAATTTCGAAAATTTCGTAGCTACGTCGAAATTTATGATAGCATTTTAACGACGGAATTCCGTCGGAGCCTCCTCATAATAAGCATGTTAGTATTATTGAATATTTAAGTTTTACTACTATTGAATTATTGAAACAACAAATTACCTGGGAAATTTAAGATGGAACTTACCGTGATTTACTTTGCAATGACCTTCGAGGACGTTACTGGAGTCCTCAACGAAACCATCACCAACACTATTCATGTTTGGTATTGGTTCTGAAGAAAATGCACCAATGCCTTCATCTAAATTTAATATGTCGTCTAATATTTCTTACGTGTTCAAATATTCATCTTGCAGCGGAAGTAGATGCTCTGACTGAATACTCATGTGGTCAAAAATAACATTTTCTAGATTTGACAAGACATCCAATGCACACTGTTCTGCATCACTAACAACGCGATCCTGTGGCTTTTGAAAACAAAATTTTCTTCCCAGCCCATGTTTCCTAAATTTAATAACGCATCTACAGCACATTGTTCTGAGTGGCTTAAAACACGACCTTCGTAAACTGAGTTTGGCGATTGTCTTAAGAAACAAAAAGCATAAATGTTTCAAACTTTTAATATATGTATGTAAGTACTTTATTATAACCAATCGTAGAATTAAAATACCTGAGAAGGCAAAATAAAATTCGAATCGTGTGGCATTTTCATTAGCTGTTAACAAATTTTGCTTGAAACTTCTCGCTACCTGAAAACATTGGGGAAAATTTTGTTGTTTATTTGCGTACATATTTTATGTTGATATTAATCGAAACTCACTCTAGTTGAGATAATTTTTCTATTTTTTAACGTATTTCTAATTTTACGATTTACAGCCATGTTCTCATTATACTTATCGATAATACGCTTGTGCATTTGAGGAGTAAGACCATTCCGTATTTCATCCTCAATTCTCGAAAATGCGCATTTCATCCTAAAATAAATGTACATATATTAGTGTAAAAGGAAATGTTTAAAATTATTTGTTTTGCATTGACAAACACCCATGTAAAAATTGCATATTTTTAATACAAATAGTAAAAAAAATGTTAAAAGTATTTTTTCAAATAAAAACAAAACATATTAAATTTAAATTTTACATCATTTTATTTTCTCTTTCGAGTGTAGTTTAAATAAAAATGACCAGATCGTTTCAGCATATACTAGCGGTTTGAAAGCGCCAGCTTTCTAGCGTTTTTGCTTCCCAGAACACCTTTTCGGCGTTTTCAAATCGAAAACGCAAATTTTAAGCGAAATGTGTTCTGAAACATGGGTAATAAATGATACATAGTATTACATCAACGATGGACCATAAGGTATATTTACAAATACATACTTTATAAGAAATTACGATATAAGTATGTATGTGCATGTCTTTGAAAACGTACATATTTAGATTGTAACGGGTGATAAGGATACTTTTTGCGGTTTCAAAAGTAAACGTAAATAAAACACATATAAAATATTTTTTTTAATGACATTTCTTTTTGATTATAAAGTTTGAACATTAATATAATGTGTGAAACATTACAAAAATGGCTAATGTTGTCAAATCGAATGATCTTGTTGGCCAGTTGATATCGCCACGACGAGAAATTACGCGGCCAGGAAATGTCTATTGAGATAAAACCATATTCGCTCGAGTTGTGTGGCACCATCTTGTTAAAACCACATATTCTCCAAGTCGTAGTCTTCAATAGCAGGCAAAAAAAAGGTCGGTTATTATTTAAGACCAACTCCTTAAAAAAAACGTTTTGTGGCGATATATTTTTTATATTTGAATTCCTTTAAATCAAGTATTATTTTTGCATAGTTTTTAAACGAGTCTTGTTCACTTTTTTTTAACTATTATAAATAGATGAATATGTTTTATTGTGCTGTAATTAGGTTCTTTTTCAATAGATTGTTTCAAATATAGAATTTCACACAAAAAAAAAAAAAAAATTACCATAATAAAAAATTTACTGCTATTAATTTCACTGAAGAAACTTACTTTACTTTAATTTTTTTACTTTAAAATTTTAATATTTCGTTTAAAATTATTGCGAAAATGTTTAAACTAATTTTAACTAAACTATCTTGATTCACAACAATTCCTTTAACATTATTGCAAAAATATTCAATTTAATTTCACTTCAATCACAACAATAACTAAATTTGTGAATTTCTTTTGAGTTCGTTTTCTTAAAACAGTTATAATTTGAGCAAACTTGCCATACTACATTTAGATCTAGAATTACGGTGTTGCATTTTGTGGTGAAACCGGGGAGCTGTGTTTTTTTTTGGTAATCTCTCATATGTAAGAAATATCAAAAAAACCGAGTTTTAATGCATTTTTAGAGTTTAAAAAAGTTTACGTGGGCATATACTTCTGCAAAACACACTTCATTCCAAAGATATATGTATATGTATATTCTAAATCTAACTATAGCTACCAAAACTCCCAATTTCTCACAGTGCAATGAGTTGAATAAAGTTGTTATTGGCAAATAAGATTATCTTACTTTCATGGCAACACCAATATTTTACAGTTAGCTGTGGTGAAGCTTGATGTTGCTTTTGAAGTGTTTCTTCAAAAGCAAAATGGACCGGGTTACCGTGGTAAGCGTATTTATATGTATTAGGTATCTTTTTAATTATTCACTTATTTATTTCTATTTTATTTAATTATTCGTTGTGAAAAATATATGGTGTGCCAAGTCGACTACAACCAACGTACATTTTTATAATGCTGTTTACAGTTAATATTACTGAAATAACTCTTTACTCTTTTTATGTTATTGTATCTTTTTTATGAATTCTTATATACTGTAATGATTCCTGTTACAAATTGAAATTATTATTAAATCATACGCAGAAACTGTCTTATGAACCGGAGAGTTTCATTTAAATATTGGAAATTTTTTATATTCGTATATAATTCTCGGAGTGCAAGATATACAAATAAATAAATGCATTTATAATATAATTCATACATACATATGTATGTATATACATATGTATAACATAACTTAAATCTTGATATAAATTATATCTTTTCAGAAAATATTAAAGCTTATCCACTAACGGTGCAATCGCCACAGAGGTCGTGGTAGAGGCCGCGGTGGTGCTTTGGTAAGTATTTTATTTATTATTATTTAGAAATAAACATTTTTAAATTATTTACTTATTTTTTGAATTCAGCCAAAACCACTACAACGAATACCTCCACAAAACGACCGCCCGGCTAGACCACCACGCAGTAGGTAGGGGTAGGAGTCATGGTGCTTTGGTAAGTATTTTATATATGTATACATACATATTTATAAATATAGCATATAATAAAATTAATATTTTTTAACTATTGATTAATTATATATTTTAGGCATCATACCACCAGCCGCCTCTGCCACTTGGAATGCCGCCACCGTCAGCACTACCGCTACCGTCAGCCCCACCACCACCGCCACCACAGTCAAAATCACCAACACCGGCAATAATGCCACCAATAAGGGCTAATCAACCAGCAATACGGCGCGGGTCTATATAAATATGTATATATTTGAAACCAAATCTTGATGTTTCCTCACAATAAAGGCTTTAAGTACCCAGATATACATACATATGTGTGTACTTAACAAATACTCTTAAGCTTGGAATTTTTTTAGTATTACTATAAAAATATTTGATTTTATAGACTTACATACATATGTAGATGAATCCTTAGTTTTATGCATGATGCATAAATACGTCTCACGAATGTTTCCAAACTATTTTACTTTGCAATGTATGTAAATACAAAAATCCTTCAACATTTATTCATACACAGGGCTGGGCAGTATTTGATATACATGTATTTGCAATACGTATTTTGTATTTAAATTTTAAATACGTCTCACGAATGTATTTGTATTTTAATACTAAGCGCTGCATATTTTGCATTTCAAATACTTGTGCTCACAAAATGAATTTTTCCAAATAAATTTTGAACTTATGTTAGAAAATATGTGCTAAAAAGTATTTCATTCATAATTCAACTAGAAACCAAATTTTACTACTGTTTTATTTCCAAAAAAATGGCTATACTACAATTTAATTACCAAACACAAAGTACCTGTGTAAAGTAAACACAACTGAATGCATACACATTGAGAAAGTCGCAAAGCTTTCAGAAATTTAAACAATAAAAAAAATTAAATATAAGGAAAAAACAGCTTCTGACATTTTGCTATAAAACAATAAGAGAAAAAAATATCTATCAAATGTTGACGTGGATATACTTATAGCCCTTAGTCAAATGTTTCTTGTCACTTATTTCTTAATTCCATTGTTTCTATTTCAATAAACTATCGTTGAGATTTATTTTGTCGTTAGCTGATTTTATTCATTCGCCATCAATAGGTTTTTTATGGCTAGCTTTTTAGGAAAACATTTTTTTTTCGAAAATCTGATAAGAAAAAATGTCCAAAAATACCCCTCAAAACCCGGTGTTTTGGATATATCTCGGCTATCCGTGACTGATTTTACTGAATTTCAATAGCAGACCCACTACTTGGATTTAACACATTTTAGCGGAAGAATGAGGTTTCTATCTTAAACCGTTTTCTCAGAAACTGTATTTCAACGACTAGAGACGGACATCGCTTAATCGCAATCTCTGTTGATTCTGATCCAGAATATACATATATACTTTATGGAATCACAAACTTATGTCTACCCTTACACATTTTTGTGAAGGGTATAAAAAGAGAGATATCAGTTCACACGTACAGAAGAGAATAGGTTAGTTTTTTTTCCAAAGGTCTGTACAAAATAACTGCAAGTTTTAAAATTCTAACCAATAATTTGATTATGAGTACTTGTTATTTGACGCATTATTTGACCGGTACTTACTGGGTAGTTTGACAGGTGTCGAATACCAGTCCTATTCTTTTAAAACCACGAAATGGATAAAACGTTATATCCTTTACATTTTTATATCCTTCACATAAATGTGTAAGGGTATATATAAGTTTGTGATTCCGTTTGTAATGCATTGAAATATCCATCTAAGACCCCATAAAGTATATATATTCTGGATCAGCATCAATAGCGATTACGATTGAGCGATGTCCGTCTGTAGTCGTTGAAATACCGTTTCTGAGAAAACGGTTTGAGATAGAAACCTCATTCTTTCGCTAAAACGTGTGAAACCCCGGTAGTGGGTCTGCTATTGAAATTCAGTAAGATAGGTCCACGGATAGCCGAGATATATTCAAAAACCGGGTTTTGAGGGATATTTTGTGCAATTTTTGTATTCAGATTTTTGAAAAAAAAAATTTTTTCTTAAAAACTAAACCATATCATTTTTAGTGCCCATTAAATCCTAGAAATGAAGGAATTTTTGAAATCGGCCCATATATATCTGAGATATAGCGTCTCCCAATTTTTAAAGAAATCGGCTTTATAAGCCAAATAAGACAACTTTTGGCACCGAAGATCAATCAAAATGGTATATATAGGCTATTCAGAGGCAAAAGTGGAAAATTTTTCCACATCGGCGCATATACACTCGAGATATAGCGCCTCCCGTTTTCTCAAGAAGTCGGCTCTAAAAGCCAAATAAAACAACTTTTCGTATCAAAAATCGATTAGAATGGAACATATAAGGTGTTTAAAAGCAAAATTGGAAAATTTTTGAAATCGGTCCATATACATCTGAGATATAGGGACTCCTGATTTTTCAAGAAATCCGCTCTTTAAGCCAAATAAAGCAATTTTGGCACTAAAAATCAATCAGAATGGTACATATAGACTATTTAGAGGCAAACGTGGAATATTTTGGACATCGGCCCATATACACTCGAGATATAGCGCCTCAAGTTTTCTCAAGAAGTCGGCTCTAAAAGCCAAATAAAACAACTTTTGGTACCAAAAATCGATCAGAATGGTACATATAAGGTGTTTAAAAGCAAAATTTGAAAATGTCTGCAATCGGTCTATATACATATACCTGAGATATAGCGTCTCCCGATTTTTCAAGAAATCGGCTCTATAAGCTAAATAAAACAACTTTTGGCACCAAAAATCAATCAGAATGATACATATAGGTTAGTCAGAAGCAAAACTGGAAATCTTTTTGTCATCGGCCCATATATGTTCGAGATATAGCGCCTCCCGATATCTCAAGAAGTCGGGCCTGGAAGCTAAACGAAACAGTTTTTTGCACTAAAAATTTTTCGGAATGGTACATACAGGCTGTTTAGGGGCAAAATTAGAAAATGTTTGGACATCGGCCCATATGCACCCAACTTTTGGTACCAAAAATCGATCATAATGGTACATACATATGTATATAATATTATATACATATGTATATAATATTTGCGATCATGTATGAATGTATGTATGTATGTATGTAGCTACGTTTGTATGTATGTAGGTATGTATGTATCTACATATGTATGTATGCATGCAAGTATGTTAGCATAAACAATTTTTTTGCTTTGGTGTAAAAATGTGTATGTATATATGTATACACGAGCTTGAAAATGAAAGTGATATAAAGAATTGTTGAAAAAAGGGTACGCAATGAAATTCTTTTAAACAATTGCGTCTTCAAATTCATTCACACAAAAAATCATTTTGGGTTTCACTACTTACATATGTACATACACACATACATGTGTATGATGATACGCAACAGATCATCAACAACGTGCACAAGAAAAAAATAATTTTGTGAAAACAAGCAATGTAAATATGTATGTATGTACATATATATATGTATGTATATAATCATTGTTTTATGGAACACACTGAAAATATTCAATAATAAAGAATTTATTTTAGAGTTTTCTATTATAGATACATACATATACATACGTATGCATGTACCCACATATGTACGTAAGTAAATTGAAAAGAAAATCACACTTAATGGCAATGTTTAGCATTATAATTCAAAAATAATGCAATTATATGCAATTTTTTGTTAAATAAATTTTACTATAACGTTAACTGATAAATAATTAAGAAATATATTTTGCTTTTCTTTATTTCATTGATATTAAAAAGAATTGGTGTCACCCAGTGGTTGAACTTGAGCATATTAAGAATTATTTAAATAAAAGTTTTGCAGCCTGTGTTAAATCCCGGTAGTGGATCTGATATTGAAATTCAAAAAAAATCGGCCCATATATACCCCAGATATAGCGTCTCCCGATATTTCAAGAAATCGGCTTTAAAAGCCAAATAAAACAACTTTTCGCACCAAAAATCAATCAGAATGTATGTACCATTGTGAAGGGTATTTAAGATTCGGCCCAGCCGAATATAGCACTCTTACTTGTTTATTAAATAAGATATTACTATAAATGGGTTATTTTTTCAATTTGTGATCCTTTTACACTAATACTATTAGTACCGGAATTTCAGATACTAATAATTTTAATTCAAACTGATTAGAGCTACTAGTACTGGAATTTGATAATCATATTTAAATTTTGATGATGATTAAACTATAACAACAACTGTGTTTACGGTGACCAAAAATTGTTTACGGCATTTTAAATAAAAATATCTTGTTTGCCACAACCTTCGCATTGTTTTATATAACATAAGATTGTTGCAGCAATCATATTGTAAAATGTGTTTTCTTTGCATGTACATACATATGTACAAAACAAACACCGAAATGAAACAAGAAAGCATCATGTGAATTACAGGTTTCACAATAAGGTTTCGGACAGCTACAGAGAGCGAATGGGCTATTAGTAGTTCTTAAAACAGGTAGAAGCATAACTACAACAAACACTTTACGTATTTTGTTGGTGGAAATACTTTATATTCTGTTATCCATTTTTGCTCGCGTTTGTGTTGTTATATTTAGACAGTTCATGAAGCTAGAAGCAATAGTCAGCTGTTCTTGTAAGGTACATATGTACCTTGGTATTAAAATTAGCGAGTTCATCTTAGGTGTGGATCGTATAGAATGCATGAAAAAGTTCAGTTACGGAATTTTTGTGGAGTACGCGAGCAATAACAACACAACCACCGACAAAACCACCAATCCACATCAGATAAGAGGCCAATGACCAAAATGTAGAAGTAGTAAGAACTTATTAAAATAAAAATATAGAAATTGTGAACTATTCAATTTTTAACAAGTAGGAAGTCAACAGCCAGAATATAGAATTCCTAAGAAAATAAATTGTAACTTAATAAAATAAGAGTATGCATTTACCAATTAATCAGAAATTTTGTAACTAGCATAGTTTTTATTTAAATAATTTTAAAAATAAACTTGCAGTTGTTATTCAGTGGTGCGGAGTCTCTCAACTAATCATGTAATTCGCGTTAAAACTTTTTTGGTGTAATTTAGTTTACGCGAATACACTACTTCACTTGGTTGAGTGGTGTGAGCTACATACGGGTGGTCGCTGGTTCGATACCAGTTTGAAGTTTGTATTTTAATCTTTTTCTATGATCGCAATCAACCTGGCTCATTTCTCTGAAACTGCGTGAAACTTTTATGTTTAGTATAAGTACGAAAAGAAGTGAAATGATCACCACTGAATACTACTTCGTATAGATTACATCATCGATTACGTACCGTAAAAGTTGAATAGTGTAATTAGACAAAAATGTTACGATGCAATTGTTTATAGTACACATATTTTTAATGGTATACATTTTACAATATTACACATAAAGTGGCAACAGTGATGATGAGCTTGAGCTTAAAGCTGAAACTAATCTTGGCCAAAATGTTCGATTGTGTTGCATTGTTTAGTTTAAACCAAAATTTATAACATTCAACCAAAGCACATTCAGTCGAGTTTGAGATCTTTCATTGTGAAGTAGTGGTAGGAGAGAACCAGAAAGCAATATAAAGTCAATGTGTTAACGTCATTTTTTATTATTAAATTACACATTTGTGTTGAAATAGTGTTCGTGTGTTTGGGAATTCAAAACAGGTCTTTCTAACTCAGCAACGAACCAGATTTAATTATATATTATTTTTCTGTTTTTTTATTGATAAAAACGCATTTGTTTATGGTATTAACCGTTTTTAATAGTGAAATAAGATATTTCGAATAAATTCGTACATTTATTTATGTATGTACATAGCTTAAGCCATTAGGCAAGCATGTAAATGGTAATAGTGAAACTGCAAAACAGCTGTGTATGTGTGGAAGTATCTACGCTTGTACATTGAAGTGAGACACATACATATATATGTATACCTATACATACATACGTATGTATGTGTAAGCAAAGAGAAAAGTAAATAGAAAACAGAATTTGAGTAAATGTTTTGTAAGAAACCAATAATTGCATTAAATTATTATATTTTACAAAATAATAATTTGCAATTAATAAAGCAAAAATCATTAGAAACTCAAACGAAACCTCAAAATACATAAAATAAAGTATATATGTAAGTGAATCATAAAGCAATCAAGCATAAACACAACAAATCCTAAGTTTTGCATTATTATGACAACAACTTATAAACATCTTGAAGATTTACATCTTAGCAATCTTACATCAAATCATCTTGGTGATTATATTTAAAACAAAAGTGAAGTACGTAAGTAAGTTGTTAGTTTTATTTGTTTTACTTTGTTGTTTGCTTCCCATCGCAGAATGTTAGAATCAGAAAAACCAGCCACAATTGTATATGTACAAATTGAATAAAATAATTAAGGAACACGACATTAAAAATAAACACCTCGATGAAGATGTTTGTTTTTAATTATTATTAAAATATTTAATTATTATTAATATTATTTCATCCTTCTATCTGTTCGTTCAAATATCGCAATCACCCATCCGAACTTGCGATGTTTCGATCTAAAAGAATGTATTTGTGCTTGCACGAGCTTATTAGCCTGCATAATCAGTTTCGCTAACACCTGATTTACACATCGAGTTTGGCTCATCAAACCTTGGGTCTTTTGGGAGAAAAACGGAGAGATTGAAGGGGCTACAGACTTGACTGTTGCGTTAATTCTGCCAGATTTATTGGTAGAACTGTGTTTTGTAGAGAATTGAAAGCAAAACAAAACTGATGAAACAAAGCGTTCGTGTGTAAATACATATCTAATGGATTATAATTACGTCCCGTGCACAATACTACTGCTTTTTTGATGATATCTAGCGAGTTTAGTCACTGGCTTATTTAAACATATGTTCCGTTCCGTGTTTGCTGAACGCTTATTTGGCAAAGATTGTGTAGATATTTGTGAAATAAGCGCCTAATAAACATTGAATATTTTTTATAAATAATGCCGTGTATGTACAGAGCCGTAATAGTAAATTTGTAGTAGGTATTGTCTTAGTTTTTCTGTTTTTTGTATGTACATTATGTATGTACATACATATGTATGTATGTACTTGAAGTTTTGAAATATTGAAGAGTTTTCGTTAACTGTTGTTGACTGGACAGTGTCGAAGGATACTGGATACTAAAAAGACAAGTCAACAGTGGTCAATTTATTCGATTAAAAAAATAATATTTTTAACTTTACTTTATTATATTTTTGTTTAATCACAAGTCCACAAACAGTCCCAATTTTCTTCTTTCTTACCTAGTTCCTGCATAATGCAATGCATATCTACGGGTCATCGGCTGAGTACTGGTCCAAAATAAAAAAGGCTAAGAATAGTATCAGAGAATATAAAATATGTTGGGTCAACAAACATTTTCTCTAATTGTATAGTTTGTAATTTTTAAGAGATGTGTGATGGTTCACACCAAAAAATCAGGCAGCGTTTATCAGTCAAAGTTTATTTTGACAGCAATATCTGGTTGGCTGTGCATTGAGGGTGTTGGTCATCTGGTCGTTTATGCTACATGAAAAAGTTAATCTGATAAACAAATGACCAACTAAAACTCCAGTAAAAACCAAACAGAAGGATCAGGCCAAAAATTTGTGCTGTTATTCACACTGAGAGACCAAAGGAAACTAGAATTGTAATTGACGGATTGATAATATTGCCCATCGAATCATTTTCGTTACACACTTAGTCTTCAGGCGGTATGATAAGTAATGGCTTCGCTGATAAAGTCGGTTTGCGTAGTTTTACTTCGGCAGATGGTAAACATTTTTCTCTGTGGTGCGTTGACAAAATCTTACAGCATTCGCACAGTGGGAAAATGGTGAGTCATGCGGATAAAAAATACATAATTTTGTTATTGGAAATTAATTAATTTGTGACTTGTAGTCATCCTAGAGACTTGAGAGCTAAGACAAGCATTTGGCATTTTTAGATTATATTAAAATTCAAGTCTGTTAAGGTATGTATTGTCGGAGCAGTGCGCTCAGCAGAGTTTTCGACCTCATTTTGGAAATTTTGTATTATGAAAAGGTTTATTACTTAGTACGAGAGAGTAGAGAAACATAATTTGCTTAGGTAAGAAAATATGGTTGATGTAGCCATATTCGGAGAGAAACATACTATTGTTGAAATATATGGTTGCAGGCTAATACCTTGTTCATACATGCATTTCTAATTGCGATAATACAGTATTTATCGGATATAAGAACATCTCATATAAGAACAAAACGCTTATAAGAAACATTTGCAAAAACACCATATCTGTTTAGTGTTTTTTCAACAAAAAAAAGTTTCATATAAGAAAAACGCTTATAAGAAAAAAACTGATAAAAGAACATTTTTCTTGAACACCAAAACCACTAAATGTATAGAAAAAGAATTTATATAAGAAACTTTCAAGGACAACACTGAATTTATGCAGTTTGCATGGACAACTCTGTTTTCTGACAGTTTTACAACAACAACAACGTTTTTTTTTACTTTTAGTGCTCATGAGAAGTTTTTGTTTCTTGCCTCGTAAATAAATAGTACAAAATGAATTATGTATGTATTTACTACATATAATTTTTTTTTTTCAAATTGAAGTTGTCTAGTTTTTTTATATCTACTAAAGGGGTTAATAAAATAAAATTTGATTTGTTTTATTTTTCTATTTACATACATACATATACGTATATACATAAAAAGGTAAAAAAGCTCGTATATTCATATAAGAAACAAATGCCTTATGGCCATAGCTACTTATATAAGAAATAAGTTTCTTATATAAATTAATTGTATATAAGAAAGACACGCTTATAAGAAACTTTTTTCGTGGATTTTTCAAATTTCTTATATCCGATAAATACTGTATTCAGTTTATTGACATAATATTTTTTGCGTTCATACATACAAATATTGCGCTAACTCAATTAGTATTTGACAGCTGGAAAAAAGTTGTTGTTTTTGTTTTGGTAGTGAGAAAGAAAAAGTGAAAAATATTTTCAAATAAGAAAAATGGAAGAAAAACTGCCTTTTATTAAAAAGATTTTAGGGTTGTACAATAAAAATATGGAACTTGTACAAGTAGTGCGTTCATGCCAAAGCGGCAATAATAAAAAGAAAGAGAAATGAAAATTTGGAAATGCTGCAATGTTTAAAAATTTTTATGTTTTTATTTTTTATTATTTTGTTTCGTTTGCTTTTGTTGACATTTATCTCGTCATTCATCTCGCACTGTATACTTTTGCTTATTAAACACATCTTTTACAGTGTTGTGTTTCATCTTTTTCTCAATATTCAAAGCAATTTTGAGTTTATTAAGCAATAACTTTATTGACTTTTTGTATGGAATATTGAGCTCAATAATGGACCTTATTGCGATTAGCTCAATAAAGGCGCATGTATGAACATGGTATTACAATATTGATTGTTAAATAAAACACACACATTGTTACTACTTCCATTTTTAGTGATTTTAGTTTAGGCTGCTCATGCCAATATTGGCTGAATTCAATAAAAACAGGGTTTCTAATGACAGTATTATGACTGATTTTGATGTAGTATAATTAATAGTCGACTATTATCGTACCACAATTATTTTATAGTCCTTATTATCACTCTCACTATTTATCCTTACTTTCACTAAATTGGAAAGTGTTTATTTTTAATTTTTAAATACAAAGAGAGTTATAGTAAATTTGTAGCTTTAAGGGAACCGTCAGGTTAGTATATAAACACATTATTTTTGAACATGAAATTAATTATTCTTAAATCCTAAAATCGCCTTTTTAATTCAATTAGGCAATCAGCTGCCTAAGCACCAAAACAGATGTACATATAAAGCTGTCTTCATCACTTGGCCAGTGCCAAGTTAGTTTTATGGAAGTTTGGAAAACAAAGGATAATAGAACAAGTCCAGCGAATGTTATAGCAACTGAGGTGATCAAAAGTATAAAACAAGTGTAACAGAAATTGTTTTAGTTGAAAACTAAAACAGGGTAGAAAAAACAACTGAGTCAATTAAAACTCACAAGAAACTGTTCCCTTGTTATATGTATACTTATAATAAAAAACAAAAATTTAAGTCAGTCTGGCAAAAAAATTAACATTTATATAAAAAAAATTTCTTATATGTATATTCAAATCAAATAATTGTTGAACGTAGTTTTTTTTAATGTTTTAGTAAACGGATTTTATTTTGAATTCATGTAAAAAAGATATGTTAGGTAATAAAAACGTTGTATATGTATTTCTTAAAAAAAAAGGAATAATGAAGTTTGAGTAAATTTGATAAATGGTTTGGCGATGACAAGGTAAGGTTGGCTTTGTCTAGTAGGATTTGGGGTTGCAAACAAAATTGCCAATGGATATTCCTTGCAACATGGTCGGGAGGGCAATATGAGGGCAAAACCATCAGCCCCTCGTAACAATGGAAACGGAGCTGGATGACGGGCAATAAAATGGATATACAACACAAGGTGTAGTGTTTTTTTTTTTGTAGCGGCAATAGTGTTTTTGTTTTGTTCTGTTAAAAAGTAAGTTGTGAGTTTTATTTTCGATGTTATTTTTTGGAACGAAGTTCCTTAACGCGGCTTGCTGGTAGGGCAAATTAGTAGAAATCGTCACGAAAGCGTGTGAGCTGTTTATATGTATTGGTGTATCTTCCCTGCCAGCAAATTGGTAGTCGACCACTAAAATAATTAACTTTACGTTAACTTTTATGGACTAGCTACAATACAATCGATTTGTAATTCACTTTTTGTGTACTGGCTATAAGCTAGCTGAAACGTAGTGTAGAGTTAACCCAACCCTGCCAGCAAATTGGTAGTCGACTACAAATAAAATCGACTTATAGTTCACCCATGTCGGACATTGAGTAGTCGACTACTAAAATAATTAACTTTACGTTAACTTTTATGGACTAGCTGCAAATTAGCTACAATACAATCGATTTGTAATTCACTTTTTGTGTACTGGCTATAACCTAGCTGAAACGTAGTGCAGAGTTAACCCAAAATTCAAATAATAACATACACAAATACACGGTAAATAACTCTTTCATTAAATTGCTTATTATCGCATTCGTTTTAAACGTTGCGATGGCGGAGTGGGTTAAGTTAGCTGCTCACCAGTCTTGAGTCTTAGTGGTTCGATTCCCACCAGAGGCTAACAAAAAAAAAAAAAAAAAGTAGGATGAAATTTAATTTAATAAAATATAATAAATATTACCACCGAAAAATGTAAAATCAGCCTTGATTTGTACATTTTTTTCTATATGTACTGACTTTTAAGTAGCTAACTTTAAGTTAGTTGAAAAGTAATGCAACGTCGGACAATTGACTACCTCGTAGGACATCGTAATGTTAAAATAGTCAGTCATCTCCATTAAAAATAATCTAAGTGTCAACCACCACCAGTTGTAAAAAAGTTAGCTTATAATTCATTATTAGTTAACTGAGTTGCCGGCAGGGTGTAAGATCAATACGCACCGTTTCAATGTTTTCAGACGACTGTCCTCTTTTATTAAATCTTATATATTTTATATTATTCTACTTATCGTACATTCAGTTCAGTATAACTCTATTCCTTACTTACTACAGTGGGAACTATAAGTTTCCTTACACCTCCCTTTCTAAGGAAAAAATGTTGGATCAGTTCAGGTGATCAGTCTGAACTTGATTCAAGATTTTTTCAAAACTTATTTATGACTTCTTTGATACAAAGAATTAAAAGCTAATAAATTGAAATATATTTATATTAAATATAATTTTAAAAATAAAGCCAAAAATAATTATGTTAGTTAGAACACTAGTTCAATAATACAAAATATTCATTGTATTTTTTTTGTAAGATGATTTTCATATGCGTACATATTTAATGAAAAGAAATTGTTAGAAAATTACTTAATTACTAGAATTGATAACACATTCATTACAAATTCAATTACTATTATTATTGCTTGTTCTAAATCCCTCTTTCTTAATTGCGTTGTATTTTAAATTGAAAGAAGAAAAAAAAAATATTAATTAATAATAAATATGTTTTGAAAGTATATATAAATATAATACATATAAAACAAAATTTTTCTTGGACTCAAATTCCGAACAAGTATTACTATTTTCTTTTTGCTTAATTTTTAGTTTTTGATTTCCATTTCAACTTTAGTTCTGACTAGAGTTATATTTTTCTAATTAGGCAATAGAAATTTAGTGAAATTCATTTGTATTCATAAATTATTAATAAAGAAAAATGTTTCTTTTATTAATTATTTTATTTTAATATTATAAACTAAATTGCTATTCATTTCTTTTAAGGACGATAATTTGGTTTTTATTAGATTTTCTTTTTTTTATTTGTATTTTTTGTTTAAACTTTTTAATATTGCGATTGGCTTCGTCTACAATATTATTTAAAATTTTTTTTTTAATTCGATATCGAAACGACGTATTGCAAATCTTTTAAGGTTTACCAACAAAAAAAAATTCGCAGCAGATTTTTCTTTGTTTGTTTGACTTGTTGAAAAATACTTTAAAAAAATAAAATAATTGAATATATATTTAAATGTGTGATAATTAGCTTAGATTGTTAGAAAAGACTTTTAACACATTGATTTATAAGTGCTTATATAGCAATTCTTAATCTATCTTTGTGTAAAGTTTTTTCTTTCTTTGATGAGTCATCATATATAGTAGCATTTACTCCATCTATTTTTGATACAATATAGGGACCTTCATATATGTTTTTAAATTTTTCATATGGTTCTTTTTTTTATATAAACTCTATCATTTATTTTTAAATTAATTGGTTTTGTCTTTTGGTCATACAATTCCTTATTTTTCTTTTTGTGTTTTTCTATGAGTTCCTTTATCATGATGTGAGATTTTTGCAAACGAAATTTGACTTCTTTGTAATAATTATCAATGTTATACAGAGGATAAATTTTATCAAGAATTAAATCACTTGGTAGGGTTGCTGTTCGTCCAAAAACTAGTTCGAAAGGTGAGTATTGATTGTCAAATACTGAGCTTGTAGTGGTATTATTGAAAAATGTAAAATATTTTAAATATGTATCCCAGTCTTCGATATTATCGTTAATATATCCTCTTATATATTCATTAAAAACCCGATGGTTTCGTTCTGCCGTTCCAACAGTTTGGTGATGATAAGGTGTTGAAAATTGTATGTCAATATTAAGCAGTTTACATAATTCACAAAATATCTCGTTTTTGAACTCGGTCCCCAAGTCCGATTTAATGGTATTCATCCGTCCGTATATTAAAATTACATTTTCAAAAACAGATTGAGCAATAGTTTTTGCACTCTTATCTGGTATAGGAATTGTTATTAGGTATTTGGTGAAGTCGCATATTAAAGTAAGTGCATATTTGTTACCATTATTCGAAATTGGTAAGGGGCCTATAGTGTCCAATACGATCACGTCGAATGGTTTTATAGGTGTAGGTGTTAGTACAAGTTGTTCTTTAGTTCCTGGTTTGACCTTATTGAGGTTACACTTTTTGCATTGTCTTATAAAAGCAGCTATGTCCCTGGTCATGTTTTTCCAATAGTATTTTGTCTTTAACTTTGCATATAACCGCTTTCGTCCACAGTGTCCCCCAGTTAGCTTGTCGTTGTGATAAATCTCCAAAATTTTTTGTTTTTCGTTGTCATTATGAATCCTCTCAATTGGGCCTACTAACAATAATTCAAAAGTTTTAAATATTTTATTACCATGGATTTTTAGATCATTAACAGTATATAAAGAAAATAATGCATCATTTTTCGCTATTTCTGCAATACAAATATTTCTATTGTTGGCTTCATTTTGCAGCCTCAAAAGCATCTTATCGAGATTAGATGTTTCGTTAACAATATTAATATCTGCAATTAGTTTGAATTTTTTGTAAAATTTAAATATAATATTTGTTACTGTCCCATTTTTGTAGAGGAATTCCGTTTTAATTTTTGCTATGTTTCTATTAAATGAGTATGAAAATTTATCGTAAACTTTTAGACTGTCGATATCTTGTACTGTCTTAGTATTTTGCCGTTTTGGTTCAGTCTTTGCATCATTTGATGGAATATTTTTAGACCTTGCACGTGTAGTCATTGCTAAAATGTTCGTTTCTGTATTCTTTATTATCTCATCGATTGATATTCGGGATAAAGCATCTGCTCCCACGTTGTCTCTGCCTTTAATGTGTTCTATCAAGAAGTTGTATTCAGATAATTTAAGCCTAATATTCGTTAACTTTGAGGATGGGTCCTTCATGTTGAAAAGATATACAAGCGGCCTATGATCTGTTCTCACTACAAATTGAGTTCCATAGACGTATGGGCGAAACTGATTCAGTGCAAAATATATCGCAAGTAGTTCTTGCTCTATAGTTGACTTCTTTTGCTCAGCACGATTAAATGATTTAGAAGCGTAATATATCGGCAAATCCTGACCATCTACCTTCTGACTGAGTATCGCTCCACACCCTACTTTCGAAGCATCCACTGTAATATAAAATTGTTTTGTGAAATCTGGATACTGAAGTATTTTTGGTGACACTAACTCCGATTTAAGTTTGTCGAACGCTTTCTGGCGATTTTCATCCCAACTAAAATTTACCTTCTTACGAGTCATATTATTGAGTGGAGCAGCGATTGAAGCGAAATTTGGTACAAATCTTCTGTAGTAGTTAGCGAACGCTACGAATCGTCTAACTGAGTCTTTGTCGGAAGGAACTGGATATTTCTCAATAGCAACAGTTTTGCTGTTATCTGGTAAAAGCCCGTTTGCAGAGCATTTATGACCTAAGAATGTCACCTCTGGTCTAAAAAAATCACATTTGTAAGGGTTTAGTTTTAAATTATGTTTTCTAAGTAAATCAAAGACGCTGTTTAAGTTGTTAAGGTGGTGTTGTCTACTACAACCAATTACAATTACATCATCTATGTATAAAAATGCTTTATTTGGTGCAAGACCAGAGAAAGCTATGGACATCATCCTAGAAAAAGAATTTGGAGCTACGTTTAGCCCGAAGGGTAAAACTTTCCACAGATATGCACCTTGGTCTGTACAGAACGAAGTTATGTCTCTCGAATCTTTATGTAGGGGTACTTGATGAAAACCGGAAAAAAGGTCTAAAATAGAAAAATGCTTTGCTCGACCCAAATTATCCAATATGTCATCGATTCTTGGTAGGGGATATTTATCGGCGATTAATTTCCTATTTACAGCTCTGAAATCAATACACATCCTGTATGACTTTTTGTCATCTTGACTCTTCTTTGGCACTAATATAACTGGGCTATTAAAATTAGATGTGCTTGGCTCTATCAGATCATTGTCTAACAAATTCTCTACTTGGCGTTTTATTTCTGCTCTCTGAGTATACGGGAGTCGATAATTTTTTATGTAAACAGGTTCACTATCTTTTAGCCTTAATTTCTGATGGTAAAAGTTATTAGTTGTCATTTTATCATCCTTCAACGTAAATATATCTGCATAGTTTTCACATAACTGCATAAGATCTTCTGTAATGTAGTCAGGCATTTTATCTTTTAAAATCGTTTTTAACGTGTTTATGCGTTCTTTGCAAAGGTTTGTTTTATCAATCGAATAAATTAAGAAATCGGAAAGTTTTGAAGTCTTGATGTTGTAATTATTTATAATCTGAATTTCATTGGTTGTATTTAAAATACGTATGACAGGGTTACTTCCATCCACAATTGCTTTGCTTATTAGTACACCCTTACTAATTTCCTGGCTATCTATAAAAACTGGTTCAGCTATATTTCCTAAATAAATTTCTCTAAACACTTCACATCGAGGCGGAAGACAAAATGAATTATTAATAACACCGTGTGAAATAGGAATTGTTAAAATTCTGCCTTTATTTGAACTCAAGAATGAAATCACCATCGCGTTGTAGTCGATACTACATTTATTTACTTTAAGGAAATCCTTACCTAATATTCCCTCAGATGGAATATTGAAATCATTTGGAACGATATGAAAAATTTGGGGTATTGAAAAATTAGAAATCAATAAGTTTGTAGATATTGTACCTAGGGATTGCGTTGAATTTGTTGTAATACCAACTATATTTACAATGGTATCGGTGTTAATTCTTATATTGTCTTTTAAACTGGAAATTTTCAGAACTGATATATCAGCTTGCGTGTCGACTAAAAATGAAGGTGTTCTATGAGAAGCGACGCAGTCTATCTTAATGAAGTCAGAGTAATTTAAATTGAAACTGTATATGGATTTAGCATTGTATTCGTTACCTAATTTTGCTCTTCTTCTTCTACCCTCAACGTCTCCCGCTGAGGGACCTCGGCGTTTAAAGTCCGCACCGAAGCGCCCTCATTACGCGAGCTATTTCATGATCTGTACCTGTTATAAGAATTGCTCGTATTACTTCTACGATTATTGTAGTTACGTGGAGTTGCATTACTATAGTTGTTATTGCTACGGTAACGTCTGTTCATGTTATCATTATTCCGATAATTATGATTGATTGGAAATGAACGCGAATACCTAGGGGCAAATGAGTCTGAGTTGTTCCGGTTTGAATATTGACAATCTGCTCTTGGGTATGTTCTTTGTGGTATTTGTCGTACACTTAAAACTTGATGTTCGCTTACTGTGGAGTCTTCAACAATTAATTTTGCTACTACATCCTTGGGCTCCTTAAAAGGTGTAGACGCTATAATCGCCCTTACCATATCATTTTTAGCATTTTTCCTGCAAATATTTACGGATTGCTCTATGACCATTTCGTTTGCTTTTTCCCTAGTCATACCTTCCATAACTAATGAGCGTTGTAAAGCATCGGCTAGACTTTCTACATTTTTTGAAAAATCTTCATAATTGTTGTTCTTGATATGCAAAGCCGCAATTCGACCTGCAACAACCTTAGAACTGTCAGGCTTTATTCTGCTTCTAAGTGCTTCTGTGATCTGTGTTATACTAGTGATATGTTCTGGTAATACCTCCCTTGCCTTTCCATCTAATTTTGACTTTACGAATGAAATAAAACAAGTGGTTAAGTTAGGTGCTGTTAGTTCTTCAATTAAGTTTAATTTGTCAAGAAATGAACTAAGAGTAAGTGGGTTACCGTCGTAGTTATCTCTTATTATATTGGAGCACATAGATATAAATTTAGATTTTTCTTCAATTGTTGCCATTTTTAAACTGTAACTATGTTCCGGATTTATAATATTAGGGCTTAATATATTTTGGACGTCACTGGTTTCTAGTAACACCTTTTTAGTTGCATCTTCTGTTTCAATTTCTGTGCCAGTACTAACATCTGTCAACATACCTCTCTCTACCAATTCAAACACATTTGTAACAAATGAGTCTTGCACTGAAAAATTTAGTTTGCAAAAACATCTGACAAGCAATTCACGACACTGTAACAATTTGTTTTGAATAGCTGGTTTCTGATCATCAGGCAATTGTTCATTAAAATTTTTTGTATAAAGTATTATAGCATTATATGTTTCGATTAACAAGTTAATATATTCCTCTACTTTATTTTTATTTGTGGAAACTGGACGATTTTGCAAAACGCGTTTCTTGATTTTATCAAAATCAGATATTAAATCATAAAATTTTTCAATTTCAAAACCAGACATTTATTTCTAATTGTTGTTAATAAACAAAAAACATTTTTTATTTATTTTTATTTTTTTTTATTTTTGAAACACCTATGCAAAATAATTATTTATATTGATAATATGAAAATAAATAATAATTTACATCAATTGTACAATTCTTTGTTTCTGCTTCTTCTTCTTGTATGTATTTTTATATTATGTTATGAGAGTTATGCATATATATGTAATATTACTATTGTATCAACAATATAAAAATACTAAATGTTATTATTAAGTTTAATATAACTTCCAATATAATTCCTATAGTTATGTAATATATTATAACTCACATAATACATATATTAATTGCTTTATTAATACACATATCACATCAATTGTCTATAATAATTAATAATTACCAAAACCACTCATATGTAATCATACATACATATCTATAGTACATATGTGCGTATCTAACTAACTAACAGCTTTATGTTAACATCATTCGTTTTCTCGTTGTCTGTAACTACAGCTGTTGTCATCTGTTGGTCATTGTGATTGATGATTCCCTTGTTATATTGGCGATGTAGTTAACTCTTCTATTTAGACTTCTAAGTTAATTTTTAATTTTTCTTTTATCGTTTCTTTGCTTGTAACTTTTTATTTTGTCTTTCTTTTAAGCAATGTTCTGCTAGTTTAATTCTTATTCTTTTTGATGTGCTTTTTTTTTTGTTAGCTTATTTTTCACACTTATTTGTGTTTAATTGGTTCACTTGATTTTATTCTTATTATTTTATTGAATTTAAGCCGTTTATTTATGCATGTTCTATTTATTTATTTTTCAGTTCTTATGGTCTGTTCTTACACTGCATTTTTCTTCTTACGTTTGTTGTAAACGGTTGTTGTTATTCTTCGTTGCATATTTGATGTTAATACAAGTTTTTTTTTGTTAAATTTTTGATGTAATTTTTAAGGATTTTTTTTTCAATTGCATTTAGGTATACATATATATATGCATTCCGTTTCTTTCTACCGTTATATTTGATTCATGCGTACATACATTTCTTCCATTCAGTACGTAGTATGTATGTATATAGATAATTTTACAGTAAAAGTATATTTTTATAATTCAATAACTTTAAATTTTTACATTATTAAAAAATTTTTTTTTCATTCTTTTTATAGATATTTTTTTTTTTGGAAAATTCTTCTTTTATTACATTAAATGAAGTTTTTTTTTGAAAATAAATGATGAGCAAAAATTTTTTTCTATTTGCGTTCTATATTTTCAAGTTTTTTTTTCACACAACACATTCTATTTTTATTAAAATATATTTTTTTTTGTAGAAAAGTTATTGTATATAAAAAGTTTTAGTTTTTGCTGTTGTTTTTTTTTTCATATATATAATTATTTGTTTAATTTCTTTTTATTAACACAGGGCGTCTTTCGCGCCACGGTCGCCATGTAAGATCAATACGCACCGTTTCAATGTTTTCAGACGACTGTCCTCTTTTATTAAATCTTATATATTTTATATTATTCTACTTATCGTACATTCAGTTCAGTATAACTCTATTCCTTACTTACTACAGTGGGAACTATAAGTTTCCTTACAAGGGTTTCGACAAACAATCGTGTATGACGGGCGGCAAGTAGCGAAACTATTTGACGTCAGCGGAGACACAAACCAATAAATATTAATTAATTGTGGAAACTGACACTACCAGTTGCAAGATGTCGCTAAAGTAAAGTATGTCACAACAAAAAACAGCAATATTGAAAAATTTACCAACAGTTGCGTTTCTTCGGTTTGTAGCAGATTGACAAAAAAATACTGCATGTGTCAAAAGTAAAAAAAATAAAACATACAGATTTCACCTTGTGTTACATTCGAAGATGAAGAAAAAACGTAAGGAACTTCGTTCCTAAAAGGGGTCCCCCGACCGAATTTCTTTTTTTTATGTATAGTGTACCCAGGGAGAGGGTTGGAATCCATCCGAGAGAGATCATGCTCAAAAACGTTAGTCGGAAACCTGCCTGGTCACTGCGGCTATAACAACTGTTTTTTAAGCAGCATCGTTTAGCTATCCTACTACTTGAGCTCTTCATACTGACTGCCTATATTTAATATTAACCCTTCAGTTCCGTAATTGTCTTTTTATGTTGATTGGAATATATTTTCAAACTTTTTACCGGGCATAGCTCGAAGGACTAGTGCTGGAATATCATTCGGACCATTAACTTTTTTCATGTTGAGGTCTGCAGCTTTTCAACTGTTCCAACTCGAAAAAATATATTTATCACAGTTACAGATACTGTTTAAAGCTCGGGGAGTGACTGATTGCTTTCTGGGAAGTCTGAATTTTTGCCAGGTAGTGAACGCTTCCAAACTGTATCTGATTACATGTTTTCACTTCTGATTCAACCAATACTTCGTTGAAACTTAATTTGCTTCTGACGAGTGAAAATTCTCATTCCAAGCGTTATGATATTTTCTACCTTTTGTGACATGGCATCGGTGTTGTTGTCCAGGAAACAAAGTTTCCAGTTGAAACGTCTAAAAAAGTCGTCAAGCTTAGCCTAACGCGCTTTTGCGTAGACGTATGTATATTGTACGTTTCGTTGATGTTTTAGAAACGTTGCAAAGTTCTGAGAAGAAAAAGGATGTAGAAATGGTGCAATGGGCTGAGTTATTGAGAGGTGCGCCAACACTGAATTTTACTACTCAGGGCGTGAAGTCCGGAAGTGGTTGAAAGTTTTTAATTCGTGCCAATCCACGCACGAAACTTACAATCGCCTCTTCACTAACTGCACTAGGTGGTTATGTGCGGTAAATAGTTCAACTTTTTTTTTGTCTTTTTGGAGTTGTATGACTCGAATGATGAATTGTGAATATTGAAATCACTAGTAACAACGATTTTACTACGCAGACAGCTCTCCATGATCTGCAAGTTGGAGGCAGAAAGGGCATCGAAGCTCGAAAAGTCCGCATTCTTCATTTCTTCTATAAAAAAAAGGAAGTGTAGAGTGTGTGTCCTGGTTTTGAATTTAATACAGAGGCAGCTAAGATCAGCATTAAAACACGATAGTTATTTATGTTGAATAAAATTCCTAGCATCATGCATTTATAATGATGGATTGTACATTACGATTGTACATTACAAGGCCCCGATGGAAATTAATGAAAAACAGATAGTAATTGATACCCATGCAAGAGCCAATTGAAATATACATATTAATTTAAGGTATATTTTTAGACCTAATATTATACCCATGCATATGAAAATCCTGCGGATGAGCATTCTCAGTCGCCTGAGTTTCTTATAAGGCGAAAATGTCCAGCATATAGAGAGAAGTATGATCATACACAGAGAAGAAACTCGCTCTCAACCCACCTGTCTTGCAAAAGTTTATGTCCAAATTATCTGCCATACATACGAGGAGGAACCAAAAACAAATGTTATATTTTCAGTGTTGGCAATGCTGGAAATAGATTGTTGTTGCTATATCTGTTTGAAGCTAATAGTATGTTTCCATTATGAGTTTAATCACCCGCTTCGCTCTCTCAATGATATTTATGAATCACACTGTTTACACGACTCGTCAAAGTGCTTCGATTTGACTTTTGTTTTTAATAAGTCAACAAGAAAAACAGAAGTAAGTGAAGTGTTTTCGCAAAAAAATCTTTTTCATATGGATATGTCTTCGTAGTTGGCATTGTACGTACGGCATTCATTACAACACAGAACTTACATTTTATTTTTATGGGACAAATACGTTTTCTTTCTTTGTTTGATTTTTTGTTCTATTGTTTTGTTTACAATATGTATGTATATAATTTTGATAGATAGTGCAAATAAACTTGCGATATAAATTAGAGAAGACAGGCATTTTTTGTGCTTCGCATGTAGCTTCAATATGAAGCTACTTCATTCGCTCTCAAAATTTTGTATGGCGAAACACATTGCTTCGTTCCTAATTAGGGTGTTAAGCACAAATAGAGAGCGAAGGACATGTTGTGGAAACATGCTATTAGTGTTTATACCATGCACACCTCCCAGTAAAGATTCGAAGCAGATATTTATTTGGGACAGAGACGAGAGCTATGTATATGCGTCACAATAGCTGTGGCCCTAGTCGGGGCATTGAGGACATACATAGATAGTTTTATTGATTTTTTCTTTAATTTACGATGCAATATTGAGTTTTTGTTTTTTAAGATATATACATATATATACATATGTTGTGTGTGTGTGATTATAGTTTGGTTGTGAGTTTACTTGTTTTATTGGACTGTAAATGGCTGGTGCTTGTTGTTATCTAGGTTTTATTTCTTGCACTGTTATTTTTATTGAATTGTCTTTTATTTATTTTTTTATTTCCTTATCTGTTATATGGTGATACTTTAGTCCCCGATTATGGTTTACACGAGTTGTTAATTTAATGTTGCATTTCTTACAATGCGATTATGGCTTAAAACTGTTGTAGGAAGTGTGGTCCAAAACTTACATCTAATTGTAAGTGTTGTCTTGTTGATGTTACAAGTTAAATTACTCAAAACTGGACAAATTTGAAATTTGTTTTGAAAAAATATCCAAAACAGTTAATTATTAAAATTTATTAACACAATACAAATAAAAATGCATCTGTACATATAATTTGGAATAATTTCTAATTTCCAAAAATTTTTATTTTGTATTGAGTAGTTGCAGTGGACTTAAGCTGCAGTCTGTACTTTTTTGTTCCCTTACTTAACATCACCAAATTAAAGTTCGGTGTTACCATTCATTCTTATTTGCAGTTTTCTAGCAAAACCGTTTTTTTTTAAGTAATTTTATTACAAAAAAATACAACACCAAAAAAGTTTTAAAACAGAAAGTTGATCAATAAGTTTAAATGTAGCTAATCAGTAATGAGGAGCCCAGATAGCAGCATCGATGCGTGCTGATGGTTAAATACAGTACACAATTAGTCATAACCTCGGTTCGAAGCAATTTGAGTGCTCGTGAGCGTCGTGGTGGACATAAAACTACTCTAACCAGTAATTGATCAACTTTACTGTTCTTGGTTTCTTTAAAAAGTGTTGATCACTCCAAATTTATCGCAAAAAACTCTTTCTCAATTTTAAGGAAGTCAATTTGAACTGAAGCCACATACCCGTCCATCTTTCTCTTAGAGCTGCTTTATTTAGCAGTTTCTTGAATGCAGCTCTGTACTTTTGGGAAAGTATTCTCTACAAGTAAAAACTAACGCCTGTAATTTTCACAGCATCTAGATGTTCTAAACCATAATCGCGAAAGAACTGTACAGAATCGATCATTAGTTAATTTATTTGTGTAGTCGTTAATGCTTTGTTATATAATGTAACGAAACGTACGTTTCGTTCATATTGGAGGAAAACACTAATTACAACAACATATGTACATATGAAGTATAAAATAACCATTAACATAATATCAGTTTATATGTTTTTATAAATCTCACTGGCTTCATGAGCTGGTATAGAATTTCAAGCTAAGCACACTGCAGGGAGGAAGTAAAAGGTCACCATAGCGTGGGTGGTTAGCGATGTTTCGAACAGTTTTTTTTTACTTTTTCTTGATAACTACTATCCAGCCATTTCAGCAGAATGTTTCCCAAGCAGTCCTTGTGACGACTGTTCTCACAGCATTTTCGACCAACTCTTCTCCCAGTAATCTTCATGTCGACTGCTCCCCCGGCATCTTCTGCTTTCCTTTTCCTATTTTCAGGCGCACCTACACTTAGGAAACCCACCAGCCTGCCAGCCCGAGTAAGAGGTAGCTCCTGTGCAACCCTAAGCCAATAAATACCGTGTAAAACCCTCTTTCCCGAAATACGATTAGCATCCGACCTGTCCTGTAAGTAATCGTCACTCTACATAATATGACCGTCCTAGTAAGCAAACGTTGCCGTGCTGGGTAAAACAGTTAATGCGAGCAGTCGTTGCCCCACCGAGTATAACTGAGGATGGTGGAACCGAGCGACTCCCGCCACACCCAAACCGAACCGCAACCCCTATTAGAATAAAGAGATATACCTATTAATAAACTTTCAATTTCATCAGCGTGTTTGTCTGTCGCTTGGAGTATATAACGGATTATGCATTTCGTGGTTTCAAAAGTACCGGACTGCAATTCGACATCTGTCAAACTAAGTTGGTAAACCAATTTTTTTATTCTCGGTTGAAAGTCTGACATTAACGAAAATAGATTGCTTAACTATCACAAAACGCATAAAAATTATCAAAACATACTGCAAAAATGGTGATTCTGCTACAGCCACATATCGTGCTTTAAGAGGAGATTATGGTTTACATAATCGTCCAACTACGCAAGCAATTGGCAAAATTGTGGAGAAATTTGAAGAGACTGGAGCGGTTACAAATATTGTAAGGCCTGAGCATCATCGTTTTGCTCGTTCCGCTGAAAAGACGGTGCCACATGCCACACAACTCGAGCGAATATGGATTTATTGCGAATATGGAGACATTTCCTGGTCGCATAATTTCTCGTCGTGGCGATGTCAGCTGGTCTTAAATCTTTCTTTATCCGATGCTTTTCTTTTTCCATATTGAATTATTGTTCATGCAAATCTTTATAGCACTCTAAAGTAAAACACTATGTTGTAATTATCACTCCAAATATTAAATGATTTTGATTGTTAATAATGACTAAACCGACTAGTTGCAACTAAATACGATACTGATTTATTTAACCAAATTTATTTCCGTAAATACCAAATATGGACTACCTCAAACCTAACGACAATAATGATATGTATGGCTGGCAGGTAGCACAAGTAAACAAACAAACAATATGTACCTTGGTCTGTGCGGTCATTCCTTAATCCTAAGCAATCAAATGTGTTACTTTAGCAATTAGTCCATTTTCTCTAATGACTTAACCGTAATAAACAAGTATAGAAATGTTTTCACCTGCTCAGTTACTGAACTTTTTGTGTTCTACGCTCTCAATACCTTCTGGTGTAACTTTCCAGCACTCCACAAGTTATTACAAATCGAAGCCCATCCGATTGTATAACATTGAGTCAATAAGAAAAATTAAACAAAAAATAGTAGTTCGTTTACAACTAAAATCCAACTCGGATTTGCCTTTGTCTCATTACATTCTTAATTGAAATGTTTATAAGAAGCAAAGAACAAAACAAACACGAAATTATTCTTCCCTTCTTGTTTGCATCTGATTTGGATGGCTTAGTGATGAGGCACCGAATTGTTATTGAGTTTTAACGAAGGCGAATCCATTACAGGGTCCCTCATCCCAATTCACTTCAACATTTTTCTACGTTTTTATCTTCTGAGTTGTCAAAGCTGATAGCAAACGACAACAACACTTTTGACAACTCGAGAGAAAATGTTGAAGCGAATTGAATTGCGACCACCTATACTTGATTCGCCTTGGTTTTAACTCTGCATTTTGTTTACTTTCTGTATTTTTTGTTCCGTTAGTTTCTTTTTCAGATTGTTTTTGTTCTCTCAAAGTAACAATGACGTAAGTAGCAAAATCAAAAGTGTTTTAGAAGTGAATTGTGTACGCAAAAATAAAATATTGTAATAAATCAAATAATAATTAATACTTATAATAAATACTTAAATAGTTATAATAATATAATTGGAGCACTATTTATGTCAGTGCCCCGCTTTCTCACAAATACGATCCCAACATTTTGGGAGAGACACCTTACCAGACATAACCCAATTACGGGGCGTATGCTGGAGGAAACTAAGGAACTTTGTGAATGACACGGAGTTCCTATAGACCTATGAGTCAAACTGGTTCACGGTTAAACCCACGGAGCGCACAACAAGCCTATATTGGCTTAGGTGTACATATGTCGTAAGACATGGGCAGAAGGACCCCTCCATTCAACCTAACCTAACCTATAATAAATAGTAACTGAACGTCTGTGTATATTTGGTGTCAAAGAATAAAATGAAAGGCTTTAGTAAAAGAAATCTTAGGAGATTGAAAAAATTAGAAAGTGAGCGTTCGAAAGCAAATGTAGAAGATGCATCCGAGGAAAATATTGATAATAATCCTACAGATTTAAATTTATCAAATAGTGTGGAACATCTAAATGAATCGTTTTCAGTCTATGAGTGTGCCTAAAAAATAAAGCATAAAATCCCAGAAGATTTCCAAAAATTTGTAAGAATATTAAATTATCACACATATTCTACCAATTTCATTACTTTTACCTTTTCGATTTCAAGTTAATATTATTAGGATTATTATTACTTCAGGCAGTTTTGTTGAAAACTTTACAAAAATTATTGATTTGGACATTATATTGTCATACAATTATGATGGTATACAAAATAAAGGTGGGATCACACGATTGCCGCAACGCACCAATTTTACACAATTTTTATTGGGCTGAATTGGAGCACAATAAAAAATTTGTCGCAATCAAATTCTCTGCAATCACATGATAGTCACATTTTACTGAAATTTTATTGTCGCAAATTGGTGCAAAACAATTTAGCACCAATAATTGCCGCATTATAGTCACACGATTGTTATATTATACGGCAACTCTGAGAAACAGCTGTTGTAGCTGATGACAGACTTTGCTTAGCAAAAATAAAATAAACAGTTAAAAATATAAGCGGTTCTCACTCTTGATACTAATGTTACAACTCTGCTATATTCACTACGATTTTTACCACAATGCTCGAGTGACTTTCTTACCTCAAAGTCTGCATGTTCTTGCAAATATTCTAAAACTTGCTGAATTTCTTTATCTGTCCACCTTTTGTTGTGAATTTTGTCACGTTTTCTCTGCACCAGTATATTTTTATTTGTTTTTTACATATTTTTTATTTTCTCAACACAAAATTAAGTTTTGCCGGCAAAACGATTCACAGCACAGAATATCTGTGATTCCCAGTAATTTTTTTACAATGTTTACTAAAGCTTTTTGTTTGATTTTTCAATCACAGCGTAGAAAATAAAAGTAATTTAATTTAATATAAAAGTTCAGTACATTTTGTTGCTGCAGTGATGTAAAAACTAGTACTTTAATCAAATCTGCTAGTTTAACCAAATGTGCAACCGATTTTACTATCAAGAGTGAGAACCGCTATAGTTTGTTCCTCAAAAAGAAAGAAAATTGCTTCGGCTATTATTATTATGTTGTGCTTGGTAAAAATAGCAAAAAGTGAAAAGCGGAAAAAAATAAAATCTAAAAGGAATACGTGGGTGAGAGAATTTTACAATTGTTATAATATTAACATAATTAAATTTTACCTACTGAAAAACAAAAATTAGGTTTGGAAGACGCATTTAAACAATTTTGAAACTAAATAAATCGTTTACATATGTATATTATTTGTATTGTATCGTATTGTCTTCTTTGGTTGCCGCATTTTTAAAATTTTTATTGGTGTATAGTTGTATATAAAGTGTGCACACGGTTATCGCGTCAGGGTTGTATTTGATTGGGATAAATAGAAACAACATTTGTTTTGGTTGCCGCATGAGCCAATAAATTGTGCTATCACACGATTGGTATACAAAATATAACAAAAATTGGTGCATTGCGGTAATCGTGTGATTCCACCTTAAGAAGGCGTTTAAAGAATTTAAACTTTTAAATACGGCCATTTTTCGTAAGTTCGGCACGTTCTTTTAAAGAAATGTATTATTATATGTTTTTTCTTAATCGTTTTACTTAGAACGTACCAAGACTGAAGTCTACAACGGAAAAGAGAATCGTCAAAAATTAGACATTGCTTCAAAGTTCATAGAGCTTGAAGTATCTAGCTTTATGCAAGCAATCTTATAATAAAAAATGTGGAAGAAACAATTAGATGCATACATATGTATGTATGTAAATTACTGTATACAATCCAATTTATTTATTTATAATTATCCTCCCAATTACAATAAATAAATACTATTAAATTTTTGTTGATTTTCTTATTTTATTAATTTATCTGCTACTAGATACAAATTGCATTGGTATACATCTTATTGCACTCCGAACCACCATAACAGTTGGACCCATCTAAACTTCAGTTACAATGTATGTATATGGTATGTATAAGTTTTTCATAGCTGCTATTGCTTTTTCCTAGTTTTATATTATGCTGTCAAAATCGAATAGTGTAATTATACAAAAATATTAAGATGCAATTGTTTATATAAATAGTATTTTTGTTTTGACTGTGAGGTAGAGTTTTAAATGCCTTCGCACTTACAGTGGCCGTCGCCAACTGCGTTGTGTAGTATAACCACTAAAAAAAACTCCCTCCTCTTTTCTGGGGTGGTTCTTTCCGGGACCTCTATCTGCAATACTTCGGGAAGGCCCAGATCTACGTCCTCCAGGACTCTTCTCTATTTGCCCATGTTTGGGTCCGTCATTTTCTTCGTCCCGCTGGACTGCGTCGAGATCCGGTTTCTTTGAACGTGGGATATATTCTACGTAACTTTTCACTGTGTTCCAGTTGTTTTCATCGCGAATCATTTTGTTGATTATATCATCGGGTGTGAAGTCACCAATCTGATTCCTCAGCTCGTTTCTCTCATTCTGCCACCTCACACAGTTAAAGAAAATGAGTTCTACATCATCGGTCATTTCATCACAATAAATGCAGCAGGCGTTATGGGCCTTGCCCACTCGGTACAGGTACTTCCGGAAGTATCCGTGACCTGAAAGGAACTGGGTAAGAAAATAACTAACTTTCCCGAATGATCGCTGTATCCAGCCCTCAATGTTAGAGATAAGTTTTGTCGTCCATTTACCATACTCTTCCATGCACCACCTGCTCCGCCATCTTTGTATCGTGCGGGATCTTAGGTTTGCTGCGATAAAACTGGCGCCAGTTTTCTTCAGGTTCCAGGCCTCCTTGCGCACTCGTGCCAAGAGGTCCACAGGTATCACTCCGCTTATTAATAAAACAGCTGCCCCTAATACCGTGCGGTAAGCTGAGGCAATGCGGAGTGCTGCAATTCGGTGAATGGATTCTAGCACCTTCCGCCTGGTATTTGCCATTAGAACATCATCCCAAATTTCGTTATCATATAATAATATTGCGTTCGTTGTCTCCATAATCAGCTTCCTCTTACTCTGCGTTGGTCCACCAATGTTTGCCATCAGCCTACATAGCATACCTATCACCCTCGACGCACAGTGGCTGAAAATCGTTTTTCGTTGGCCAAAATTCTGTAACTTGTGAACCCATCGAAATATTTAAGTAATGTTTTTTTAATGGATAGATATTTAGTTCGGCTTGACTCAGTATTAATTACATTAAAATTTATCAAGGACTTTTTAAGAATTTCTAGGTTAAAGTTGAACGTTTGATTTTTTTTAACTTTTGGAGTTTATTTTTTTTTATTTACACATTAAAAAATTTAATATATGGAAATTAATAATAATTATAACCATTTTTTGTGATAAAGGAATTTTTTTAATGCTACACTCAAAAACATTTTTACACTCAAAAAGTGTTTACACTAAAGAAAAAAGGTAAACTTAATTGGAGATTTTGCTGATACTACAGAAAAATTTATTATTTGTTACTGTCAAATTTGATGATTAAAAAAAAAAAATTTAAAATAACAACTGAAATACATTTTTGTAACAATGGTAGGTTATATTTATTATTAATACCATGTTTTTCGTACTTAAATAATAATAAAAAGCAATTATAATGATTGTTCATTTGATTCTTTATACAATCTGTAATCTTTGTTCCTTTTTTCGTGAGCCTCCTCTGAAAGATCTCCAAGTGGCACCAAATGATATTTAATGATATCTTCTCCATGATATAGGATTTTGTGAAGTGCTGCAGACATATTTCTTCATGGGTTGGTTGTATATATTTTTCCAGCTTCCTTAGCATAATCACCAAATTTTCTACAGTCAATTTCTTCGTTGCACGCAAGTACTTCTAAGATTATTTTAGATCTAAAAATTAGGTATAAGTCCACTCCTGTTATTTTAGATGTTGTTTCTCGATCTGAAAAGAATCTTCTTATGGTTGATTAATTGGGTTGATGTTGCTTGGCATATAGTGCAGCTGGATGCAGCCTTCGTGTTAGTCAAAGCCTGCCCTTTAGGTTTCTGCCTCTTATATCTATCGTCGCGGCTATGCAATGATTTACGTGGTCTTCCAACCTTATCTTGCTCTGCTGTTTCTGCAGCGACAGTAAGTTGGGCTTCTTACCAGTTTTCACTTTTTTATAAAACGTTTGTGTTCTGTACAGTATTTTTCGGTTAATTGCACATCAAAATTTGCACAATTTTTTGTTCAATTAACCGGGGAACCAATTAGCCGATACCCGTTTAATTGAACAATTCGTTCAATTACAAGAACCCTATTTAATTGAACAGTTTGTTCAATTACAGAAATCACGCATAATTGAAACTATGTACTAATGAATTAAAAGAAATCGCATATGTGCACTTTAAGTTTTTCAAAATAATTTTTTTTTACCTTAAACGAAAAAAAATGCAAGTAACAGCAAAAAATGTATATATGTATATTGGTATAGTAGAGATGCCACCCAGTGTTTTTCACAAATGATGTCAAATATGTATGTGCAAAAATGCCAGATTATTTTTCAATGCAATGAACCGGGTAAAAGTAAGAGGAAATTTTTTTTGATGACATGAATTTTGAACGATATAAGCGGGAAAATCAATTAACCGGGTTCAATTATCCGAGGAAATTCACATGGTGTTCGTGTGCAATATTTTTTTTGGCCGATCATGTGGTTCAATTAAGCGTGGAAACCAATTAACCGTAGGGTCAATTAACCGAAAAATGCTGTAGCTAACTTCTTTGTAGGATTTTTTTTAGTGCTTTTAAGAAATTAGATAATTGCTCTTGTATTTCGGTGTTGCAGGAATTTAAGTTTAATTATACCCTTCACATAAATGTGTAAGGGTATATATAAGTTTGTGATTCCGTTTGTAACGCATTGAAATATCCATCTAAGACCCAATAAAGTATATATATTCTGGATCAGCATCAATAGCGATTACGATTGAGCGATGTCCGTCTGTCCGTCTGTAGTCGTTGAAATACCGTTTCTGAGAAAACGGTTTGAGATAGAAACCTCATTCTTTCGCTAAAACGTGTTAAATACCGGTAGTGGGTCTGCTATTGAAATTCAGTAATCGGTCCACGGATAGCCGAGATATATTCAAAAAACCGGGTTTTGAGGGGTATTTTTTGCCACTTTCTTAGTCAGATTTTTGAAAAAAAAATTTTTTCTTAAAAACTAAGCCATATCATTTTTAGTGCCCATTTTATCCTAGAAATTGAAGAATTTTTGAAATCGGCCCATATATATCCGAGATATAGCGTCTCCCGATTTTTAAAGAAATCAGCTTTATAAGCCAAATAAAACAACTTTTGGCACCGAAGATCAATCAGAATGGTACATATAGGCTATTTAGAGGCAAAAGTGGAAAATTTTTCCACATCGGCCCATATACACTCGAGATATAGCGCCTCCCGTTTTCTCAAGAAGTCGGCTCTAAAAGCCAAATAAAACAACTTTTGGTACCAAAAATCGATTAGAATAGTACATATAAGGTGTTTAAAAGCAAAATTGGAAAATTTTTGAAATCGGTCCATATATATCTAAGATATAGCGACTCCCGATTTTTCAAGAAATCCGCTCTTTAAGCAAAATAAAGCAATTTTTGGCACTAAAAATAAATCAGAATGGTACATATAGACTATTTAGAGGCAAACGTGGAAAATTTTGGATATCGGCCCATATACACTCGAGATATAGCGCCTCAAGTTTTCTCAAGAAGTCGGCTCTAAAAGCCAAATAAAACAACTTCTGGTACCAAAAATCAATCAGAATGGTACATATAAGGTGTTTAAAAGCAAAATTTGAAAATGTCTGCAATCGGTCTATATATACCTGAGATATATCATCTCCCGATTTTTCAAGAAATCGGCTCTATAAGCTAAATAAAACAACTTTTGGCACCAAAAATCAATCAGAACGATACATATAGGTTAGTCAGAAGCAAAACTGGAAATTTTTTTGTTACCGGCCCATATATGTTCGAGATATAGCGCCTCCCGATATCTCAAGAAGTCGGCCCTGGAAGCTAAACGAAACAGTTTTTTGCACTAAAAATTTGTCGGAATAGTACATATGTATAGGCTGTTCAGAGGCAAAACTAGAACATTTTTGGACATCAGCCCATATGCACCCCAGATAACGCTCTTCACGATTTCTCCAGAAGTCGCCATTAAAAGCCAAATAAAACAAATCTTGTATGTATGTATGTATGTATGCATGTATGTATGTGTATATACGTTTGTATGTACATATGTGTATATACGTTTGTATGTATGTATCTTAATATGTATGTATGCATGTATGCATGCAAGTAGGTTAGCATAAACAATTTTTTTGCTTTGGTGTAAAAATGTGTATGTATGTACATATGTATACACGAGCTTGAAAATGAAAGTCATGGAAAGAATTGTTGAAAAAAGAATACGCAATGAAATTCTTTTAAACAATTGCGTCTTCAAATTCAAGGCGAATTAATTTATCAGGTGGTGCCAAGTCTACAGGTGACTTTTTTTTATGGGTTATTTGTGCTGTCAAACTTTGTTTACAAATACATTTTGTTTACAAAACAAATTTGTGGTGCAAAAATTTTATTTCAGAAATTTTGTGAGAAAAGTGAAATTTGTTTTAAGAAATTTTACAAAAAGTTAAATTTTAAAGCAATAAAATATAATTAAAAAAAAAAAGAAATGAAAAAGTGTGCATTTGTGGCAAGACGCGGCGTGCTGGAGGTGGTAGTTTCTTCGCTGTGCACAACGAAGACCGCAGGCTTAAGTGGAGCAGAAAAAAATTCCGTGCAAATTGTTTCTTAAAGCTGACTTCAAATACAATTTTTTATGAATGTACCGGCCTCATCAATTTTAAATAAATTATTATAAAATAAAATGATCAGAAAAATCCTTGAATTTCATTTAGAATGTTTGTGTTTATTTTAAAATTAATATACACTTACATATATTACCAAAAACAAAAAATCTTAATAAAAATGTTACATTAATTTATATCAGATTACATTAATTTATATCTTAGAGGTTTACTACAAACTATTATTTTTATAACAAGTGAGAAATAGATTGGTATTAAATAGATTAATAACATCGCAACATTGCAGACAATTGAATCTAGATACATGAAAACGTTCTGAACAAATATATTCACTTCGGAGCAAAAATTCATGTATACACCAGCCAAGCAGGAAAAAATTGTTTGCGCTAAGATTAGTACGGCCGCCAAATTAAAATCAAATCCATTTCAGTTTTTTATTTCATTAAGGGATGTGGTTTTTGTATTGGATTTGACTGCATCATCTTCGTAAGTTGTTTTGCACAGTTCACTGAAATTTGTTTTATCATGCACCCTGCCGTTAGTAGCACCAACGACATCCATTGTCGTTTTGTACGGTATTTTCACAAAATGCTGGCATTCAATGCCCATTGTAACAAGAAAGCCAACAACTCTGAAGCCGTAACATATATTCCTGCAAGATAATAATATTGTGTGTGATTAAGAATGTGAGAATTGAATATCATTTTGTATTTCGTTTACTTACTTGATTTCTAGTTCCATGATAAATTTGTTAATATGTGCCGAGTTCATAATTTTTGTTTGCTTCTTTCATCTCAATCAGACTCAGAGAATTTTCTAATACTTTCCTCTGTTACGGATCCATTTCATTCAAATCAGCGGAACATCCATGTATCTATTGGCGCAGCTGTATTGCCTTAAATTAGCTCTTATGCTTTCATCTTTATGACGCCCTTTTTGTATAATGCGACATCATAAAATCTATTGATCTCGAAGCGTATTTTAGAGCCGTTTCATCATTAGGAAACTCCACTATCCAAAATGGTTTCTTTATAAAATTTTATATTATTTCTTACAGTCAAACGGTAACTAACATGTTTTTGGGCAAACCACAAAATTTATTCTTTGCTATTTGTTCTCATATTTAATGTCCAATTACTGAAAACTTTGGTAAAACAAAACCACAAACTTGCTTCCTTCACAAGAAAATTGAATTCTTCTCTGTTTTCGTTGTTTTTTCGGTCACATTTTTTTGACAACTCAATTTACTAATGCAAAAACAAAATACAGGGCAGATTTTGTTGTTGTAGACTTGGCACCACCTGATAAATTAATTCGCCTTGTTCAAATTCATTCACACAAAAATCATTTTGTGTATCCCTACGTACTTACATACATGCACACATACATGTGTATGATGATACGCACAAGAAAAAAATCAATTTTTAAAAGCAAGCAATGTAAATATGTATGTATGTATATATGTATGTACATATGTATATAATCATTGTTTTATGGAACACACTGAAAATATTCAATAACAAAGAATTTATTTTAGCGTTTTCTATTATGTATAGGTACATACATACGTATGCATGTACCCACATACGTAAGTAAATTGAAAAGAAAATCACATTTAATGGCAATGTTTAGCATTATATGTAGTTCAAAAATAATGCAATTATATGAAATTTTTTGTTAAATAAATTTTACTATAACGTTAACTGATAAATAATTAAGAAATACATTTTGCTTTTCTTTATTTCATTGATATTAAAAAGAATTGGTGTCACCCAGTGGTTGAACTTGAGCATATTAAGAATTATTTAAATAAAAGTTTTGCAGCCTGTGTTAAATCCCGGTAGTGGATTGTCGTGTGCACCCAGCGGCCGATAAGTTTCTAGAACAAATTTTCCAAAACTGCTGGAAGACCAAAAAGATGGCAGAAATTATGTGTAGAAAAAAAGGTGTGGCGGGAATTATCGGGGAGACTGGCGTGGAGTTGGAAAAAGGCGCTAGACGGTGAAGGTTGAAAAGGTAGGGTGAAAATAAAAAAAGGGTGACGAGCATTTAAAATTTAATAAGTCTGCAAAAAGTTAAAAATAAAGAAGTGGAAAAAAAACTAAAATTAAAGCAACTAAAATAAAAGAAACTAAAATTAAACCAACCTAAAATAAAAGAAACTAAAATTAAACCAACCTAAAATAAAAGAAACTAAAATTAAAGACCGCATTTACGCATATGAAATTGCCCAGCACAACAGCGGCGAGTGTTTAAGTGTAGTGCTAGAAATAAAGCCGAAAACCGGGAAAATAGCACTTAATACAACCTCACGAGTGGGATAATCCCTCAAAGATTTAGTGGGCACCAAAACCGAGTTTCTCGGAGTCCGATTCTCGGAGCTAACACGAGACGGACACATACAGGCGTTAATTCGAAACAAGGGGTGTAAAAGTTAAAAAGGTACAGGAACAAAACGAAAGGTACAGGAACAAGAAGTCAAGAGAAGTTTTGTTGCCTGAAACAAAATCCACACCATACTTACCTTACTAGTCATCAGTTCCAATAGTCATTCTACATACCCCCAAGTTCAGTCAACCACTTTTGTCACCAGTCGCCACGTTGTACAGCCACATTCAAAAACGCCACTCTGTGTAGACTTCATGAAATGCATACAATGTAGTAATATCAAACACAACAAAAAATATATTTGACCGCTTTTCTCGTGGCCTCATAAGTAACAAAACTCAGCAGAAATTTGCGTCCGTCATCAAAAATTTTCTACAGTCATCAAAATTTGTCTTCACTCATCAAAAAGTTTCTTCAGTCATCAAAATTTGTCTCCAGTCATCAAAAATTTGCAACAGTCATCGAAAGTCAATAGTCAGGAGTTTTTCAGTCAGCCGTTTTAGTCAACAGTCGGTACAACAACACCCCTCAATAGCAACGTTCCAGCGCTGACATCCTAGTACATAGGCCACAACAGTTGTATAGTGATCGCAAATCAGTTCCGGTTTCAACAGCCCAGTGGGCCCCAGGTATCAAAGACCTTGTACAGCTAACGAACTGTGACCGACCGTACATATTATTTGAATTATCTTATGTATGTAGTTGTAATTTCTTTTTGTGAACATTAACTTTTTGTGATCTTAATAGTTTTAAAACCTTTTGCCCCAAAAATTTTTGCTTGCGAGTTTGTGTTCTGGCTTTAAAGCTGACACTAATTTATTTTTGATTTTCGCGAAATCCGGGTTACGTTGTATTAACGTTTTAGTCTTGCTACAGGTAGGTGAGCTCACATACGTCCTAGCAGGGTGATATTTGGTCAAAGTTTGGCTCATTAGCCTACAAAAATTTTAGTGTTGGTTTTGGGGGCTGGTACCCAAATTGAAATATTTGAGTTTTAGAAAAAAAAGGAAGGGGAAATTTTGTAGACTTGTAGAATTTTGCGACATTCCTTTTTGTTTTTAGGAATGAAAGGATAATTATTAATGTTTTATTGGTAACTATTGATCTTTTTATTTTCTTTTTGCACTTAATAAATTAATTTTGCTTTTTGGTGTGTTGATGTACATTTCTACAAGGCAAGGAAAATAAAAGGTGCATAAGTTGCAAGCTGTTTATAATCTTACTACGATCACTAGTATAATCATCATTTGTTCTATATATATTTTTGTGTATAAGTATTATTACCTTTACTCAATTTTTTTTAATAAACATTGATGTTAAGGACATCTAATAATCTATTTTAGTGCGTGTTCTTTCCAGCTAAAATGGAGTAATCATTTCGTGAGTATGGGGTAGGTTAAAAGAGGGGTAGGTGTATCAATGTTATAAGGGATGGTCTTAAAAGATTTTTCGCTCGGCCACAGACCATAAATTGTTTTATAGTGGGTGGGACAGCCGATGCTACCATAACAGCTCGTAGCGATAATGTTGTGCGATAACACTAAAGGTGATAAGTAAACAGGAGTTATAGGATTTTCGTCTTTTTTTGTCCCGGTAAATTGTTTTCCTTTCAGCTTTTCCCCCTTTCGGGCATCACAACTTACTTTTTGGTTCGAGTTTGGTGTTTTAGCGAAGGCTGGTATTCAATTTTTTTTTGTAGCTATTTGCAGCTGGACTGGCTGGCAAGAACCGCACCCCATCGGCGAGCCACAGCCGGAGTCACCGCCATCATACCAGCGCCGCCAGCAATCTAGCCCTATAAATTCATTTACAAGTGAAAATTTGTTTCAACAGCCGTGTGAATGCTTGCTACAGGATCTGATATTGAAATTCAGAAAAAATCGGCCCATTTACAAGCCAAATAAAACAACTTTTCGCACCAAAAATCAATCAGAATGTACGTACCATTGTGAAGGGTATTTAAGATTCGGCTCAGCCGAATATAGCACTCTTACTTGTTTTATTTTAACGTAACTAAGAACATCTTCCTGGTTTTTATTTCTAAAATACTCTTCGGTCAGTTCTCCATATTTTTATTTGTGTATGTTATGTTTTATCACTTGCAAAAATATGTACATATGTATGTACATGTAAAGCATTAACTTATTACTGAGTAATCTATTACCGAATCCGTAGTTTTATATATTTTTAGGTACATGTTGTTCACACATTGATCTCCAATTTCATAGCAGGTGGTACTTAAATTGAACAAAACTGCACTTGTTATCCTGATCTTAATATCAGGAAAAATTAATAAGTATCTCGCCAATATGGGGTTTCTTATCTTTAGTGGTTTAATGTCGGGATTATTACTGTAAAATTGTTTATGAATTTAGTTAAACCTAATAGTTGATAACAGGTAAATTAGGGTGAGAGAGAGATCGTATGTTTACTGTAGAACGTATTGTGATATTTTTAAGACCTTTTTTTTGCTGATCAAAAAGCTAAGCCATAAAGCCCTTTTACAGGTATTACAGTTATGTGAAAAATAATAAGGGCAGTTGTTTTCACTGCCTTTGTTGTTTACGAATTTATGTAAAATGAAAGAATTTGAGATTAAGGAGAGATGTTTTGTAATTGTTATATTCCACTAAAGTTTAAATTTCAGAAAAATATATTAGTTTATAAATTTTTCATAACGCACCTAATATTAAACGCTAGAGCAGTAACTACTTACAATAACTAAAGACTATAATCCTACCAACATTATAAAAAAGACCGCAGGCCATTATCGATGATAGCTGTAGCCATTTATTTTAGACAAAAAACACATAAAAAACACCTTTTTCTGAAATTAAAAAAAGAAGAGTTTGACAGCATGCCACGCCCACAATTATCCATAGTTTAACCTAATTTATCGGCTACCTTAATATGGATATATTAGCTCCAAAATAGCGTAAAAATTTTAAAAATTGGTGACAAAAAAAATTTTACTTTTGGCCAACCAAAAACGATTTTCAGCCACTGTGCGACACCCTAGTTGCCGCGTGCTGTACTTGTGCCCAGTTGGTAAGTCGGCAATCTAGGATCACGCTTAACTATTTCACCGATTTCCTTGTGATCAGGGACGTATCACCTATTTGCATACTTATCTCGAGTGGTATGTGACTCCGTGTCATCAGAATTACCTCAGTCTTGTTCTTTGCCAGTTGCAGGCCATGGTCTTCAAGCCATATCTGAACCCATATAAATGGTATAAATTTTACAATATTACACATAAAGTGGCAACAGTGATGATGAGCTTGAGCTTAAAGCTTGAAACTAATCTTGGCCAAAATGTTCGATTGTGTTGCATTGTTTAGTTTAAACCAAAATTTATAACATTCAACCAAAGCACATTCAGTCGAGTTTGAGATCTTTCATTGTGAAGTAGTGGTAGGAGAGAACCAGAAAGCAATATAAAGTCAATGTGTTAACGTCATTTTTTATTATTAAATTACATACACATTTGTGTTGAAATAGTGTTCGTGTGTTTGGGAATTCAAAACAGGTCTTTCTAACTCAGCAACGAACCAGATTTAATTATAAATTATTTTTCTGTTTTTTTATTGATAAAAACGCATTTGTTTATGGTATTAACTGTTTTTAATAGTGAAATAAGATATTTCGAATAAATTCGTACATTTATTTATGTATGTACATAACTTAAGCCATTAGGCAAGCATGTAAATGGTAATAGTGAAACTGCAAAACAGCTGTGTATGTGTGGAAGTATCTACGCTTGTACATTGAAGTGAGACACATACATATATATGTATACCTATACATACATACGTATGTATGTGTAAGCAAAGAGAAAAGTAAATAGAAAACAGAATTTGAGTAAATGTTTTGTAAGAAACCAATAATTGCATTAAATTATTATATTTTACAAAATAATAATTTGCAATTAATAAAGCAAAAATCATTAGAAACTCAAACGAAACCTCAAAATACATAAAATAAAGTATATAAGTGAATCATAAAGCAATCAAGCATAAACACAACAAATCCTAAGTTTTGCATTATTATGACAACAACTTATAAACATCTTGAAGATTTACATCTTAGCAATCTTACATCAAATCATCTTGGTGATTATATTTAAAACAAAAGTGAAGTACGTAAGTAAGTTGTTAGTTTTATTTGTTTTACTTTGTTGTTTGCTTCCCATCGCAGAATGTTAGAATCAGAAAAAACAGCCACAATTGTATACAAATTGAATAAAATAATTAAGGAACACGACATTAAAAATAAACACCTCGATGAAGATGTTTGTATTTAAAAATATCATCGCGTTACACCACCGTTCACATCCACGTAAACATAATTTCATGCAAACATGCACCGCATGGAAATTCATAAATACAAAAGAAAAGACACGACCTTATAAACTTAATTTTTTTTTATTTTGAATTTTCAGGAAGTTTTAATCCAAAAAATTGTCTAAGGTTAATTATTATTTCATCCTTCTATCTGTTCGATCAAATATCGCAACAATCACCCATCCGAACTTGCAATGTTTCGATCTAAAAGAATGTACATATTTGTTCTTGCACGAGCTTATCAGCCTGCATAATCAGTTTCGCTAACACCTGATTTACACATATCAAGTTTGGATCGTCAAACCTTGAGTCTTTGGAGAGAAAAACGAAGAGAGTGAAGGGGCTACAGACTTGAATGTTCCGTCAATTCTGCCAGATTTATTGGTAGAACTGTGTTTTGTAGAGAATTGAAAGCAAAACAAAAACTGATTAAACAAAGCGTTCGTGTGTGAACGCAAATGCAATTTCGAAAGGGAGCTTAGGAAAGATTTATCAAGAAAACCTGACTTCTGTAAGCTAAATCTAACACATCCTACTTTGGTATTATATACTCATACATCGCAATGCGAGTATGTAACTACTTTTTTTCAGACTCCTATTACAGAGTAATTCTCATTTAGTCTAAGTCGAGAATAACAAATTTTGTACTGCAGTTGTTATTCCTGTAGCCCACTCGTAAATAAGAACTAGTTTTGCAGAACATAGATAAATATTTAGCTAATTGAGATCCAAGGAACTTATGACATTGAATTGCATTTTAATTTCAGTAAATACCGTACTTAGCCAATAGAGATTTCAATCTTACCCTTAACGATTGAAAGCAGTTAAGCCTCAATTTCCCGGTTAAAAAATCATTTACTTGACATAAGCCGAACTTTTTTAATAGTAAAGTTAGTATGTACTAAGCCTTTCATTATGGCCAAAATCTTTGTATGTAATCGCCAAAATCGGAGCAAAATTTTGCCTTTAGTGTTCCTTTATACGTAGTTAAAATTTAAATTATTCAACATATTGCCAACAAACAAAATTCTCCAAAATATATTTTTCTAAGTTTTTTTAACGATAATAATAATTAGTGAAAACAATACTTATTAATTTTCTGTTGTTGGGGCAGGTAAAAAATAAAAATATATATATTTATAAAGAGGGTTATCTCCCGTTCTAAGCAGTTTCCACAACACAAGCATCGATATGTCAAAATCTGTATTTGAAAACCACTTAACTTGTAATTTAATTTCGGAGGTGCAAGTAATCACCCAAGAGACCTAAATGTTGAGTCGCTGAAAAATTTTAGATTTTTCATCATAAAGTCGGAAGACTTAAAAAACCAGATCCAAACATTTAAAAATAAGTGAATTATTCCATAGAAATAGAAATGTACAATGGCCCAATACTTTTGGGTTATTATTCACTGTGACTGAAAATCCAAAAACGTTATGATTGATCACCGAATACAAATATTTTGGGTCAACAAATATTTTTACCATTTGAGAGTTCACAATGCTTAACTCCAGTATGTATTATGTTACGCGGGCTAGCAGGTCATGAGACCGGATCACTTGGGTCCTAGAAAAGGTCCCATTGTGCTACCCGAACCAGCCCGCTGAACGGATGAAGGAGTCCACCCTATCCAATCCGCATTCCGACACTTCCGGTAATCCATTTAGTGTCGGTCTGTCTAAGTAATTTGCTCTCTTGGCAAAGAGAGAGCCGGGCATCGACAGAGAAAGTGTTCGACACTCTCCTCCTCTTCCTCATCTCTGCAGCCACTGCAGACATCATTATATGGAAGATTTAGTCTTCTCGCATGTGACAGTGTCCCGTTAGAACTGCCACAAGGGTGTGGAGCCTATGCCTCGGAAAGTCCAACAAGGCCACATTACTCCTATACTCATAGGAGAACTGTGGTAATTAACACTCAACTCCAGTAAGTAACACTCAATCAACATTCGCTCCAACTACTACAATAACGTACTCATCACTAACAGCGTCACCGTCAGCATCGACAGCAAGAACATCAACTGTGTATGCAAGCACTCTAATTACGACAAGTAATTATAAAGCAGAATAAATCCTTCAATAACATACGCTCAGGCAATAGCCCAGTATTAAGGTAACGTGCACTATTAGCCGCGCTGAAAACATGTCAACCAATCCTACAAACATTTCAACTAGTCCTACACCGCCAGTAAATAGTGATATGAAGGATCTCAAAGATATGATGAAGCAACTGATTTCTCAAGTTGCTAACATGATGATAATTACTTCTGACGAAGCTTGATGGACACACAAAGTGAACTTAAGATTATACTATGGAAAGCTAATGGCCTTACGCCAACACTCACTCGAACTAAAATTATTTTTAAAACGTTTTTCAATAGATATGTATATTACTCGTCTCTGTAACCCATTTCACACAAAAGAGCTTTGTTGCAATGCCGAATTACTCAATATTTCACACTAATCGTCCTGACAACGCGGCTCATGGAGGTGCGGCATTAATAATACGAAACTCCATTAAATGCAAAGAAATTCAAGACTTCAAAAGGGATATTATTCCAGCAACTTTCTTTTTAATAGAAGACATCTATGGTCTACATGTACTATCTGCTGTTTATTGCCCTCCAAAATATGTTGAACTCAAAATTTGAATATGTTGAACTCCTTAAATCTTTTGGTAATCGATTTGTAGCGGGTGGAGACTTTAATTCAAAAAATACAATTTGGGAATCTAGATTAACACCACTGAAAAGAAAAACTTTTAGAGGCAATTAATGGATATACATAATTGCAAATTTATAAGTACTGGAGAGCTCATATATTGGCCTACACACACTAAAAAAAGATCTGTTACACTTTATTTTGGCTCACGTCACGCCACGCACGCTCACGATCAGAATAATTTTTTCACGTTATTTCACGCACGACAACTTATTTTGGGCCTCCCGTCACACACGCTGAAGATTAAATTTTTTCTATCGCGCATTTTCACTCACGAAAAACGAAGAAAACTCTCACGATCAATTACGCTTGTATTAAAACAAAATATAAACGTAAAAAAATATTATTTTATTCATAATAGATACATATGTACATCTGTGGTCGGAAGCAATAACAGGTTTTCAATGTAGAACGGATTCCTTGGAAAAATCAAAATGGGCCATTTAGAGGAATTTTTTGATAAATTACGGATTATAAAATTAAAGAATTCAAAGAAGATTTAATCGAACCAGGTTTTTTTGGGATATTTTGGCGCTTATTACGAATTGTATAAGACTTTTATTCCAATGCTGTATTGTTTGTACCTGTTTAACAAACCTCGTTAAACACATGGAGATTTCACATACATATATGTATTTATATGAAGTTATGTTAGTACAATATCGTGGCATATACATATGTATATATAATATTGCTATTTTAGGTCTAAAAAAGACCTTAATGTTTTCCGTCTATTTCAGCCGTCTATATGCTGCCGATATTTCGTTGTCGCTAAACAACTCATCAGTAGACTCGAAAAATTTAAGAAGAATGTTTGAAGCTCAACTACTTATTGCAAAATTCTCGTGAACAAAATGAGAATCAGAAATGTTCAAACAAGCTTTTTATATAGAAAACATTTTACGTTTTGCAACACCTTTTCACACTTTTCTTAGCACTTCCTTACAACGGGTGACCGACTATTGGCTACCACGACTTGTATTCTTGAAAGTATCAAAAAGTAAGTTTTTTTTTTTGAATATTCAAAAATGAACTTAATTATTTATTCGTTATAAGATCCGATTAAAATCTATTATTTTAGGTCTAAAAGTAGACCTTAATGCATATATCAATCATAAAAATCATAAAAAAAACCAATCAACACTTTTTTCATTATTATTGTCCTCAAGGGGCTATCCCAAGGAGAACGAAATATCGACAAAAATAATTAAATATTTTCAATAAAAAAAAGATCTTTAGCTCAAGAAAATAAATACATACATATATAAAATATAAAAACGGGGTCAAAAAAAAAAACCAAATAATAAATTTATTTACTTTTTTTTGGTGTTTTCAGTAAAAGAAAAATATACATAAACATAAACTTTCAATCACAACGCAGAAACTTTGTTAAACACAATATTTTATTTATTACTTGGTTACCATTTGAGAGATCAAAAATAATGTGTTCGGCACAAATAAAGTTTGTTCAAATGTTCATTATGAAATGGTTGCAGACATTGTTCTTTTTTTCAAATGAATATAACTATATTTACATTTTTTTGTGGATGGTGACAACAAAATGATTAAAGTGTAATAAAAACTGTGTTTACGGTGACCAAAAATCGTTTACCGAATTTTAAATAAAAATACCTTGCTGGCCACAACTTTTGGGATCGTTATAGATATCATAATATTGTTGGCGCAACCATATTGTAAATTGTATTTTTTTTTTTTTTTGCCTTTGATTATATTATTTGTTGACTTGCAATTCCCATACATTTTGCAGTTTGTTATGTGAAAAAAGGGAACACAATTCCATTCGCGTAGTCATGAAAATGAAAACGTTTTATTAATTGTGAAGCAATAGTCATCCATTTATTATACAGCATGACCCTCAAAGGATGAAATTTATAGATATTTTTTAATTAGAAAATGTTGTTTCAAGCGTAGCAATTTCTTAGTATGAATTTTGTTGTTGTGAACTTGTTACGCGGGCTGCCAGGTCATGAGACCGGCACACTTGGCTGCTAGAAAAGGTCCCGTTGTGATAATTGTGAACTTAGCTTATTACGTTTTTATTGTATTTCCTATGATTGACCTTAATTTTTTTTAAATTCTTTAACGATGGCCTTGTCGTAAATAAGCGTTTATTATCACTGCCAATTTGCGTTTACCAATAAACTTTTGAAAGATTTTCCACATATGTATGTATGTTCATGATTTATACTATTTATATTTAGATATTACCTACAAATATGCGCGTTTCTGAAATTTTCTATATTGAATCATTTTTGAATTGAAAAGTTGATATCGCTGGCTACAAACTTGAAAGAGAAAATTACAGCAAGAAGCAACACAAAAAACACCAAAAATTTTACAAATAATAAGCAAAACAACTTGTATTCGTTTACTACAAACCCATGAATGAGCATTGGACAACATAAACAACTTTTTGTTTTTTTGTTACACGAAAAACACAAATAAAAGAAACCAGTTCCGCAACATTCCTTTCATTATCTGGGGGTTTTTAATTTTAAAGCTCACAACACCTAGTTCTCTAAAATAATAGGTGTGTTCCTTTACGTGATATTTCGACAAAGTGACAAATAGTAATTTGATGTACTTAATTGCGGCGTTAATTATCTTAAATCAATACTTAAAATAATAACACATCGTGTATTAATAATAATAATGTGCTATAAATATATAAATTATTTTTTTTTACACAGCAACTTAACTCTTCTTCTGAATACTCGTCTTTATATTTGACATAGAAAAATCGATTTAGGTAATAGCTTTCTAGTATTAAATAAAAGTTTTTTGGTAGTTGACTTTTTAGTTTGTGATAGTGGCCTTTGCGCCATACACTATCAAGCGTAACACATCTCAGTGTTGCAACACAGAAGCTTTTTTGTCATTTTATTTGTTACTCTATGTATTTGTTGAATAGTGGATATCTAACAGATAACTTAAATATAAAAGCGCATTTTTTGGCAATTCTTTTTTGAGAGTTTAGCAGTGATCTGATCATATCCATGAGATTTATTATCTTTTACGAGCGTTTTCATAATATCTTTGATTTTATTAATTGAAATTTTTTTGATTTGTGTGTTATAAGTGTCGTTTGACGTACTTTCAAGTGATCGCTCCACTTCGTCCATTGGATTTGTCAAGGTTTCAGCGAAATGGTTTGCGAAAACATTTGCTTTTCCTTCATACGCACGGGCCCATGAGAAATCGGTGTTTTTAATCGGCGGATGGTATAATATTCCATCATTTATTTTTTTGGTGGCTCACCAAAACGAACAATTTGTTGTAACTGACGAGCCAAGGTTGGTCAGAAATCTGCGGAGTTCTTTTGTGAGCCTATTAAGAGGAGCTTTATCTTAGGAAGACCTTGCATTTTGTCATCCTTTTCTTAATTTTCGTTTGGCTTTTATTTTCTGATGGATATACGGAGGAATAATGTATTTATGTATTGTCTGCGTTCTAGATGGCCGCGCTTATAAGATTGTCATTGAAGAAAGCTATAGAGCTATCCACCTCATTTTTAGTCATTGGTGAAACATTTGTATCGAATTTTCTCTCTACGATTTCTCTGAAGCAATTCCAATCGGTTTAGTTGTTGTATACAAATTTGCCTTGATACGAAAAGAGTACATCAGTCGTATATTTAAGTATTTACAACTGGAGAGGGATCTGAAGATAATTCAAAGTAGAGGTGTGCGATTGTCGTGAAAATTTCGTGTCATCGTGATTAAATTTTCTAAAAACCACGTGACATTTGATCTTAAATTAAAATTTTGTGCGTGATTACCACTGTAAGGCAGCTCACGAAGTTTCACGAAAAGGCTAGAGCACTAAACTAATGATTTTTCCCTGAATTATTTTGCAATATAGTATATTTTAGCTACACATGTAATGTAGATTAGCGTCTTATTTGTATGAGAGGAAAAACATGTAAAAAATCATTGGGGAAATAATTCAGTTAGTAATTTTAACTTTTTGCTTATGAATACAAAGAATAAAAAATAAAGAATAATTTCATGGCATTAAGGTTAAAAACCATGTGCGGTAAACCACGTACATAAGTACATTTTTATTTTAAATTTCATTAAATGTTTACCTGTTAAATTTCATTTAGAGTTACCTGTTAATATTTATTTTTATTTAATCAATTTACTAAATTTTATGTTTCAATAATTTTTATTAAAATAAAGAAATTAGAATTCTTTTAAACTTGAATAAGAGACGTTGTTATTTTCGAGTTTCTAACTTCTATACTTGTAAAGGGTGAAAGAACTGTGATATTAATAAGTGGTGTACATATACATATGAGAAGATTTCTTGGTGTAACTCTTCTGTTCTTTATCATCAAATGTTGAATGATTTTTTTAATAAATATTACATTAAAAAAGAAAATAGACAGACTGCATAAAATTAATAAATTAAATCAAGTACGAGGCTGGCTCGCACTTACGTAATTGTCTCCGTAATAGGGTTCCGTTTCACTCTGATGAGTACGGAACCCTAAAAATTAGTTCCACTTTTGAAGGATTGAGCAGGTCAACATTTTCTCATCTAGCTTTACATATTCGTCAGTCCCTTAAAAAGTATATGCTGAAACAACTGCTATAAATGCACCTTTCATGTAACGGGTTATCCATTTTGCGGTTTCAAAAGTAAACGTAAGTCAAACATATATAAAATATTTTGTGTGTTCAGGTGTCCCTTTACAACGTAAAGTAACAGTTAGCTATAACTCTCGAACCGTAAGAGATAGAGAGCCGAAATTCGCACAGTGTATGTATTCCCAGATGCCTTACAACAGCAAATGACAACAACAACAACAAGTCGAAGACCATAAGGTGTCACCATTCAACATAAAGTAGCTGTAAGAGACAGAGAGATGAAATTTATACAATATATGTATTCACATATGCCATTCCATACGTACATTACACATACGAACGGAACCCTAAGTGTGCGAGCCTCGTACTTGTCTGAATTTATTATTATAAAGTTTAAACGTTCACATTATGTGTGAAACACTACATCATTTAAATGACCACTACGCGAGGTGTTGCAAGGATTGATTTTTTTGAGGTAATTTTCGAACTCTTTTTGACTCATATTGGTATCGCGGTATCTCCGAGATAACTTGACGAATGTTGGCTTTTAATTGCTCAAGAGTTAAAGGCCTATCTGCATAAGCACGGTCGTTTGCGTAGCCCCACAGAAAAAAAGTCTAATGGTGTCCAATCGCATGATCTTGGTGGCCAGTTGATATCGCCATGACAAGAAATTACGCGGCCAGGAAATGTCTCTTGCAATAAAGCTAGGTAGAGACTCAGAGGTGTCAATTCAAAATAAGCTGCTAATATAAATTAAAACTAATTCTATTTAATTCTATTTAATTCTATTTATTTTATTTATTTTTATTGACAACGATCTTATTCGTTCAACGTCTATTTTCCGATTAATTGCTAAGCCAAAAACCAAGAATAATATGTATGTGTTTCGATGTCGGGTACCGTTGGTAAGAAGTATGTTAGACAGTTTGTAGATGAGCCATAGATTTCATGTGCTTGCATATGTTAACCGTTTTACAGGTCTTGTAATTATTGCAGAAATTAAGCGCTTCGCTGTTACTATATGGTTTGTCGAAATATTTTTATTATCATCATAAATGTAATGATGTACGAATAATAAAGCGTGTATGTCTGTAGCGCTGCATTACAGAATTACGCAGCAGATAATTTTTTAGGCAGCATCCATAATAATAAATTACAAAACAAGATCTGGTGATGGTTGGTACTATTTAACTTATACAAAACGATCATAGTCCCTACTCGGAAGCGCGGCGTTGAAATTTGGGGCACTACGAACTTAAAAATTATCCAAAGAATCCAGTCCAAAATATTGCAAACTATTGTCGATGCTGTACGATACATTAGAGATGAGGACATACATCGAGATCTAAAAGTCAAAACAGTAAAACAAGTAATCCGTGAGAACAGCCTTAAACATCCAACTTGTTTAACACAACACTCTAGCACGGAACTCAGACAATTGACGGCTCGCAGGAAACTTAATCGATATGCACCGTCGGAACTAGCTAACCGTTGCTAGAAGAGTCAAGTTGTTGCTTAAAAATAATAATTAAATATGTATATCTTGTTCTTATTATCTTACCACTTGTTCTTATTAACTTATGACAACTTAAGTATTAATTTGAGATAAGTAACACCTCAATTGAGTACATTCAATTACTTATTGTCACTTTGTTGACAGGTGTAATAAAAAAAGGATAAAAAATCTAAGCTACAGAATTGGACACTTAGAGCCGATTTAATTCTCTTGAATAACGAAACCATGGGAATCAATGAAAGAATTATATGGAAACTGGAAGGATACAGACGAAGAAAAAACAGGGAGACTGTTAAAACTTAATAAGCCCGAATCAAGCAGAATAATGAGATATATAGCAGGTCACTCTCAACTACTGGCACGTCTCAACCGCATGGGAACATTGGGAGGAGATTAATGTAGAGCATGTGGGAAGCATATATGAGATCACTATTTGTGCTAGAGCATCGCCTTCTCACAAATACAGTCCAGACATCTTGGGAGAGACACCATACCAGGCGTAACACCATTGCGGGGCATATACTGGAGGAAATTAAGGAATTTTGTGAATGACCTCGATTTTCCATAGTTAAGTCCACGAAGCGGAGTCCAAACAACTTAATCAACCCTAAACAATACGTCCAACGTCAAATCTATGCCAGCTGTTCATTGACTGTTGAATGGAGTCTTTTCACTTTGAGCTCGAATGTTTTTGTGTGTCGTCCTAGATATCAATCTTTCGCGTATTATATCGTCTCTGGTCCATACCTGAAAGTTACAAACGCTTTAATTTCTGTATCTAGAGTAGCAAAAAAGAAGTGTAGCAGAAGAACGTACATATTTTGTTTTTTTTTTCCATTTGTAAACTTAGACTTTGCTACTGTTTGGGGATAATTTCATTGCAATCGGGTAATCTTTTGAGAAATGGTAGATTTATTATATTTATGGTTTGGCACTCCACATTTTTTGAAAAAAAAAAAATTTATTTCAGTTATTAATACAAATTATTATTATATATTTTTCTTTTTAGGCTACGATTAATGCGGAACGAGATAATTTGAAACTGTGCGCAACTAAAAAATAGTGAATAATATTTTTTCCTTGCAAAAACATCCGTGTAAATATATTAAAACTCATATGGGCAAAAATAATTGTAGAATTTAATATAAACCAAGAAAAAGCAAATATTTATTGGAGCGCACATAATAAAAAGAAAAAGCTTCAGCACAAAAAGTAACGCAATCATACCAAAAATATTATAGCAAAATAAAAGTAAAAATGGCTGTTAATGATAAAAAACTTGTTGGTCTACAGTTATGGTCACACCGCGAGCTAATGCTACAACAACATCACAACAAATACCTACGAGATTGGTCAACGAGCTGGTCGATACTTTTAGTCGTTTTAATTTTGTATCTAAACTGCTTTTTACAATTTACCTCAGCACATGTGGCGCTTACATATCCACCTGCGCGCAAATACGATTTAGACTTTTTAGACAATTCACGCACAAAAGCACCCTGTGGCATGCCGAAAGGTAAGTTTTAATTTAAAAAGCAACCGTAACAATTCTACACCAGGTATCAAAACAAAAAGAAAACCAGTAAGAGTGCTATATTCGACTGTGCCGAATCTTATATACCCTTTACCAAAGTGTAATTAGAACCTTTTCACTATGTAAACGTGTAATATCAGGTCGTATATGAACTTTGATATCCCCAATTATTTGAAAAATAGGCACTTATGTATATTAAAATAATGAACTTTGACCAATCATTAGCAAAAATCGGAAACTATAAATGCTTTTTCTAAGCAAAATAAATTATAACATGTGTATAAATTACTTTAAATAACAATCTATTTTTATTAGTAACTAATGTTTGTAGCATACCACCGAAAACTATTAAGCCAAGAGGTCCGAGTTCGCATTCCGGATGGGCCGAACATGAAAAATTATGTTTATTTTTTTCGTTCTACTGATGTTTGGTAATTAAAATTGGCATGAGCAAAATTTGATTCAAAATCATGCTAAATTCGTACAGAAATAATAACTTGATTCAATATTATAGTGTAACACAACATCTATTTAAATTGCTTGTCGTACCTTTTTATTACGATGCCGATTTAAAACCTACCGGAGGTGAATGGAAAACTTTGTAACACAAAAGAAAATAAGGTAGAAGATTAAAAAAATTAATAAAAAACAAAGTGAATTAATTTCTTATTATTTGAACTTTTTTCTGATATAATTATTTCTGTATTAAGTTTATCAGGCTCAAGTTCTTTCTATATTATCTTTGTGTTTGATATTAATTAAATTAGAGCCCCTGAGTTCAAAGACGGGTGCGGACGAGAAAGACGGGTGCTTCGAAACAGCTAGTTGTCCACCCTGCTAAATGTCTTTGATGTTTTCTTTGTCTAATTTAATTAATATCAATCACAAAGATAATATAAAAAAAGAACTTGAGCCTTGATAAACTTAATACAGAAATAATTAATAAAAAACAATTATGTACTAAAAAAAAATTTTTTTTGGAAGTATTTTTATATTTCTCGAAAGTACTAATTTCGACCACTTTTGTAAGCATAAACTAGGCTTTAAATACACATTTAAAAAGTGTAATGCATTACTTATTTATTTAAATATTTTTGTCGATGTTTGTCTTCATTGTCTTGAAGAAGCTATCCGAATGAGAGCGAAATATCGACAAAAATGTTCGAATAAATACATACAATACAGATCTAGAAAATAATAAATCTTAAATCAACTTAAGCAACACAGAACTTAGAGGCTCCTGCAAAATGAATGTAATAAAAAAAACAAGAAATGCGGTCGGGGGACCCCCGTTAGGAACGAAGTTCCTTACGTTTTTTTTCATCTTCGAATGTAATACAAGGTGAAATCTGTCTGTTTTATTTTGTGTTGTTTTTGAAATTTTGAAATTTTATATGCTTCTTTTTTTTTGGAACGTTTTATTTTTTGTCCGTTTTCACAAGTAATTAATATTTATTGGTAGGTGTCTCCGCTGACAGAAGTGGAGACACCTACACAATTGTTTGTCGACAGATAAACTAATACATATAAACAGCTCACACGCTTTCGTGACGATTTCTACTAATTTGCACTACCAGCAAGCCGCGTTAAGGAACTTCGTTCCAATAACTATTTCTCTGAACGAATTTTTAAAATTTAATAGCTGAAGTTATGTTGGTGGGAATATTCAAACTGATTTAATAAAAACTTTAAATACAGATGTGAAACACGTATTTTTCAGTTTACATAAACTACCAAGTGTTATTAAAAGTACACGTGTAGTATTACCCTAAAGTACAAACTACAACCTTTTTATAAAACTTTTGTTATTTTATACGTATCATAAACATTAGTTACTAATATTAAATTCTTCTTTTAAGTAATTTTTTTTTTTTTTCAAATTAATACACAGACTTTTATCAACAAAGAAATTTATTTTTAATCTCTAACACCGGTATTCATAAAAAATAAAACATTGTTGAAACACATTTTAGAACAAATTTGTTCTAAAATGTACTTCAGCAACGTTTTATTTTTTATGAATACCGGTGTTAATTTTTAATTTTTTCCGATTTTTCCCCAAAAATGATGAGCAAACTTCACTGGCATCACTGTTTACAACACATACACACATGAGACGATATCGTCATATGATCATTTCGAGATTCGAATTTCTGTGTATATGTTAGAACATAGAACTTGTCTTTGTTTAACAAAAATCAAACCTATAAGAAAAAGGGTAAAATTCAAATCTAAATGTACATGTATACATCTAAAATGCCGTCCTAATCAACAGCCGGCGATGGCTCAGCGGTAGTGTTAGCTGCTTATCAACCTGCGTGCTGCTGGTTCGAGGCCTTGCTGTTTTTGTTTTTCTATTTATTATCATACAACAAATGTGGTAAAAAATTCAAAATGTTTTTTGTCTATATCTCAGTAATCATACATCCCATTTTGCTTATTTTCAATCCCAAAGCAGAGGGGACATTTATAAAATGATTAAAGTAAGATTTAGATCAATAAATTGTCTGGTGGCTTCATAATCGGTGCCCGAAAATAGGTATTTTATGACAAATCTATATATGAATACCCTTTCGGCAAAGGGTATAAATATGTAGGGGCCAATGTTCTGGGGACGACCCAACATATGTATTGCATTATAATAGAACTAGGAAGTGTTTTTGGGAGTTTGCTAAACAAAATATATTACAACAGAACAAGTTATGGGTTTTTCAATCCGACCTTTTAACCACAAGCATGTTAACATATTTCGGTTCCACAACTTGTACAAACAAGGGATTACAAATAATACGTCCAATCTCATCAACCGTTCACAGACAAACGACAATCGCTTCAATCATCAATTTACATCTAAATCCTATATGGTTGATCTGACAATATTCAAAGGTGACCATAATTTGTTGATTTACTACTCTACGAGAAATAACCGGTGAAAACTAACCCATGTACAACTTAATTACTAGCACATGCAAAGTCATGTAGTGGCTGATATCAGCAAATTAAACTCACACGTATTATTACGCTCTTTTGTTTGATCGTCAATCAACCAATAGGAAATCACCATGTTGAGTGGGAGGAACAAACCACACTTGCAGAAATTCTGTGTCTTATTATTGCGATATATTAATGATGTCAGCCGAAAAGTATTTTATTTTCTTCAAGTGCACCGCTTGTAATTTTAATGAGTATCTGAAACACCGTGTTAATAAGTCAATTACTGGAACAAAAAATTAGCTACTTTTTACGTCATTTGATTTGATGGAATAATTTAAGGTGCTCTTCAAGCGAAGTACAAATTATGCAAAAAGGTTTCATAACACTTTTTTAACACATCTTAATGTTAGATAATTACAAAAAACTTTTTATATGAACATGCAGAAATGTACTTTAATTAACATGAAAATATTTTTTTCAATTTTTGAGGCTTCGTCTGGTAACAGATTGAAACTACAATTTTTCATCTTTTGTGAATAAAATCAAAAGTTGCTCACAGATTTTGGTCATTTAAAGCTCGTTTTGTTTCAAACATAATTTTTTATATATACGGGAAAATTTATTGGCATAGCTTAATTTTTCAATTTTTTATGCAGTTTTAAAGAAAATTTCAACAATTTTCAAAAAATATTTTTTTTTTCTAAAAAAAAATTATTGCGGAATTTCGGTTTTTTACTAAAGGTCATAAAGGACATTGCGGAATTTCGGTTTTTTACTAAAGTTCAATAAACGAAACATTTTTTTAGTTAGTTCAATACATGTAGTGCAACCTCCTCCACTTTTAAAATAACGGTAAATCTCGAAAATGCGAGCTAACCTAGAAAAACGGATAGCACCACTGAATTCAGCGTACCCGAATTATGTTTAGTCACTGGGTGCCCCGTTTGTCGGCAAAAAAAAGTTCCAAATTCAAGCACAGTGTTATTAGTAACGTATAAAGTAGAAAAATTTTATACAAGAGATTGTAGTTTGTATTTTGGGGTAATTTCCTTTAACTGCTTCCAAAACTGAAAATATACGTTTTTTCTAAATTGTTTATGCATATGAACATAAGTGTTTCTCATCTGTGTTTAACGTTTTTATGAAATCAGTTTTAATGTCCCCACCAATACAACTTCAGCTTTTAAATTTTAAATATTCTTTAAGAGAAATAGTTCGTTTGAATACATTCATTTTGTAAGAAGCCTCTAAGTTCCGTGTTGCTTAAATTGATTTAATATTATTATATTATTTACCTGAAGGTCTTTTTATTGTATATATTTTGTTTATTTTTTCGCATATTTTTGTCCATATTTCGCTCTCATTCGGATAGATTCTTTAGGACAATGAAGCGTAACATCGACAAAAATATTTAGATATGTCCAAAAAGTAATGCATTACACTTTTTAAACGTGTAATTAAAATAAAAAGCCATAGTTTTGTACTTACAAAAGTAGTCGGAATCAGTACTTTCTAGGAATATAAAAATACTTTCAAAAAAGATTTTTTAAGTAATTCTTTTTTATTGATTTTTTTTATCTTCTACCTTAGTTTCTTTCGTGTTGTAAATTTAAATCACCATCGTAATAAAAAGGTACAACAAGCACTTTAAATAGATGATATTGAATCAAGTTATTATTTCTGAACGTATTCAGCATGGTTTTTAATCAAATTTTACTCTTGCCAATTTTAGTTACCAAACATTAGTTAAACGCAAAAAAAAATTATTTGGCCCATCTGGGATTCGAACTAGGGCCTCTTGGCGTTGTATAATAATGAATTATATAACACACAAAAAATAATGCGTTATAATGTAATGCAAAAAGTGGCAATGTAGTAAGTACCTGCTATATAAGTTGTAAGTGAAGTTTTCGGTGGTATGCTACAAACATTAGTTACTAAAAATAGATTGTTATTTAAAGTAATTTATAAACACATTATAATTTATGTTATCTAAAAAATGTATTTATAGTCTCCGATTTTTGCTAATGCTTGGTCAAAATTCATTATTTTAATATTATTTTAATATTCGTAAGTGCCTATTTTTCAAATAAACTAAAGGATATCAAAGTTCATATACGACCTGATATTACACATTTATATAGAAAAGCTTCTAATTATACTTTGGTAAAGGGTGTATATAAGATTCTTTTGCTCATTTCTCTTAAATGTTTAATTAAAAATGTTTGCTCACAAAAGTGTCACTACCGATGAAAGCCGGGATATTTTGAAAAATCTGAGTTTTTGTGCACATACATTAGATGTCTCACTCTAATATACATACATATTAAAGTGAAACAACTAATGCAACATTTACCTGATCAACTACCATTAGCGAAAAATGTTTGTTCAGTACGTGTTTTTTTTTTTTCTAAGAACCCTCAAAATTTGCAACAGCCATTATATGTATATTTTTGAAAATAAATAATCAAATAATTATAATTTATGAAAACAATAAATATTTTTTAATAAAACTTCATTTTTCCTTCCATACATATCGATCCGGGCTAATGTACTTTACATGTGTAAAGTGTGTGAAAGTTGTTTTGTGAACCAAAAAAACTTAAGGCCATATTCATAATAATTATTGTAAGTTTATTAAGCTCTTATTTGACGTATTTCTACGGAATATTTGTCAAATAAACGTGTAATAAACCTTCAATAGTTTTTATGAATATGGATGTTAGTGTTTTAAGTTTTTACGGAAATTTCATGAACTGCTTTAAAATAGTAATCATGCACGAAATTTAAATTTTAAATCACGCTCACGTACTCACTCGTGTTTCTTATGAAATTTAATAGCGAACATGCGTGAGTCACGCGTGACACAACATACATATATACTATGTCCATTCATTTCGTTTTGTGTATTTATTTTGCTTTTATAAGTTAGTTTTAAGTACACTTTTTGGAGATATTCGCTCAAAAAATTGTGAGTCCCGGGAGCATGGGCGTTTAGTCCATAAATATTTGCAAATTAGAGAATAGTAAACAATTATTACAAGCAAGTTGCTGTATCCTGTATTATAAGATAATACGTTCTAGTCTTATGTTTAATCACTAGGATATTTCATTTACAAAATTACAATTGCGGTTTTTACGCTTCGTATTAAAATACTATTGTAGATCTTGGAGATATTTTAAATTTAATAAATCTTGATAAATTTAAAACTCGGCAACAACAAATCTCATAGATTTTTAATTTACTAAATTAAAATCTCTGCACCGCCAAAAACAGTAGTAGATTTTCCAAATGTAGTAAGTGGATTTATGTACAAGCATGAAACAGCTGACAGATTTGGCACCACATTGTTCTTTGCTTACATTTTGCTTAAACTTGGAAAAACCAAAAAAGTAGAAAATATTAAAAAAGTTATAAAAAGAAATCGCTAAAAAATCTGGAACAAAAGATGGGCTGACGCAGAAGTAAAAACGCTGCTAGAATTTTTACAGCAACATTGTTAATAAATAAATAAGTATATATGTATGTATGCACCTTTGCACTTCATCATTTCATTAACTTCGATTTGATCAAATAATTAATAATTTTTTCTATCACGGTTTCCTTAGGCATTTTTTTTAGATTTTATTTCATTTAATATTTTACGTAACACCAATTGAAAAATTCTTTTGTGTCGCTAAAATATCTAAACAGAAGTCAGCTGTTTCAACTTTTTTACAACACCAAACAAAAAGTCGCTCACACTTAGAACTTTAAAATGGTATTATATTTAAAAGTATTTTAAATATTTAGTATTCTAATTTCTCGAGCTTTAGGTCACTTGTTTCTTACAAAATATTTATTAAATTCAATATTTCGATATCTCCATGGATATCTTCTTCAGGAATGTATGTAGATTTTTATAATAACAATTTAAAAACAAAACAAAAATTTTTTATACTGGCATATGTTTGAAAATTATATACACTTTAACAAAATATTTTAACATATATACATAAATAATAATTAAGTTTACATAAATACATGTGCATACACATATGCACATATGCACCTACATACACCCACACACCCGCATGCATCCATGTCCACGTACATGTATACATGAACCCGCACACATACATCTACATATATATATGTACACACACACACAAACATGTATACATACATACATGCATACACATGCATAAACGCACACACATACACATACATATATGCACACAACCGCATCCCACATATACGTATGCACATGTATATATAAATACATATTAACACTGAACATAACATAACATATTTTTTTATTTTTTAGTTTTATATAAAAAAATTAAAAATATTTTTAAATAATTTAAAATAAAACGTCCTACTCGTGTATTTTATTCTCTACTGTGTTTCTTATATACCAAATATCTATAGTTCTGAGCTAATCCGTCAGTATCTGATTTGAAATTGATTCTATTTCCTAATGGAACTTTGATAATATGTAGCATTTCTAACATATACCTACGTTTATAAGAGCACTCTGTGTCTAAAATTGAAGTGCCCTCGAAATCAGGATAGTGATCAAAATCACGACAGTGTTTTGATAATGCTGTCCTCTTTGACGAATTATAATTTCTATATCTCTGGTCAGATTTATGACCCGCTAATCTAGTCTTCAGCTTGTTACGTGTTGTGCCTACATAAACCTTATCACACTGTTCATTATCATTACCCTTGCAAGGTATTTTATAAACTAAATTGGACCTTTCTAACTTATCTACTCTATCCTTGGTTTTACTAAAAAGTGTTCCTACTGTATTTCGTACTTTATGTGCTATCTTATACTTAGTGTTGTCATATATATTCGAGCGTACTAATCTCTCTGACATCCCAGGTACATAAGTTAATGATTTGTATATTATAGGTTCGTTATCAGTATTAACACTATTAAATCCTCTATTGTTGTATTGTCTTATCAACTTGCAGATGAGTTCCTTGGGAAAACTATTATCCTTCAATATACTTATAATTATATCTTTATTTTTTCTATGAAATCTATAGTCACTAATTGTCAATATCCTATCAATTAGATTCCTTGCTGTATTAATAATCATTTTCCTCGGATGTTTAGAAAAATAATTTATAATTCTACCTGAAGATGTTGGTTTTTGATACCAATCCATTAATAATCTATTCTTTTCCCTTATTACCATTGTGTCTAGATATGGAATCGAAGAATTTGATTCCTTCTCAATAGTAAATTTTATATTTGTATCGAATGAGTTAAAGGTGGACAATAATAAATCTATTCCACTCTCATCCATTATACAAAATAAATCATCTACATATTTTGTGATAATTTTTGGTTTTATAGTCAATTTCTCTAAACATGTATCTAATAATCTCTCCATTACAATATCTGCTATAATTGGAGATGCAGGAGAGCCCATTGGAAGCCCCTTCTGTTGTAAAAATATTTTATTATTATACTGGAAATACCTATTGTCAGTAATGCAAAACCTTATGATACGTAAAAACAAATCCTTATTAATATTTGTGAATTCACCAATCTTTTCCCAACTATCATCTATAATCTCAATAGCTAATTCTACAGGAATGCTTGGAAATAATGAAACGACATCTAAGGAAAATAATCTCTCATTATTCTGTATTGTTAAATTTTCTAATCTTTCCTTAAATTGTAATGAGTTCTTTACATTATACCTTGAGTTATCAGTTATTCTTTTTAGAATGTTGCTCATGTATCTGCATAAACTATAGGAAGGTGAATTTATTGATGAACATATAGGTCTCAATGGAAAATTTTCTTTATGAATTTTCGGGAGTCCATATAGCTTTGGAGCTACCGATATATTTGTTTTTAGTCTGTTTCTATCTGAATCTGTTATCACTCCTAATCTAAATAGTTCTTCAACAAAATTGTTGTTCAACTTCTGTAACTTATTAGTAGGGTCCCTATTAGCCAATATATAAGTCGTAGTGTCATTAACAATACTATCTATTCTAAAATTATAATCTGCCTTATTAATTATAATAATAAAATATTTTTACAACAGAAGGGGCTTCCAATGGGCTCTCCTGCATCTCCAATTATAGCAGATATTGTAATGGAGAGATTATTAGATACATGTTTAGAGAAATTGACTATAAAACCAAAAATTATCACAAAATATGTAGATGATTTATTTTGTATAATGGATGAGAGTGGAATAGATTTATTATTGTCCACCTTTAACTCATTCGATACAAATATAAAATTTACTATTGAGAAGGAATCAAATTCTTCGATTCCATATCTAGACACAATGGTAATAAGGGAAAAGAATAGATTATTAATGGATTGGTATCAAAAACCAACATCTTCAGGTAGAATTATAAATTATTTTTCTAAACATCCGAGGAAAATGATTATTAATACAGCAAGGAATCTAATTGATAGGATATTGACAATTAGTGACTATAGATTTCATAGAAAAAATAAAGATATAATTATAAGTATATTGAAGGATAATAGTTTTCCCAAGGAACTCATCTGCAAGTTGATAAGACAATACAACAATAGAGGATTTAATAGTGTTAATACTGATAACGAACCTATAATATACAAATCATTAACTTATGTACCTGGGATGTCAGAGAGATTAGTACGCTCGAATATATATGACAACACTAAGTATAAGATAGCACATAAAGTACGAAATACAGTAGGAACACTTTTTAGTAAAACCAAGGATAGAGTAGATAAGTTAGAAAGGTCCAATTTAGTTTATAAAATACCTTGCAAGGGTAATGATAATGAATAGTGTGATAAGGTTTATGTAGGCACAACACGTAACAAGCTGAAGACTAGATTAGCGGGTCATAAATCTGACCAGAGATATAGAAATTATAATTCGTCAAAGAGGACAGCATTATCAAAACACTGTCGTGATTTTGATCACTATCCTGATTTCGAGGGCACTTCAATTTTAGACACAGAGTGCTCTTATAAACGTAGGTATATGTTAGAAATGCTACATATTATCAAAGTTCCATTAGGAAATAGAATCAATTTCAAATCAGATACTGACGGATTAGCTCAGAACTATAGATATTTGGTATATAAGAAACACAGTAGAGAATAAAATACACGAGTAGGACGTTTTATTTTAAATTATTTAAAAATATTTTTAATTTTTTTATATAAAACTAAAAAATAAAAAAATATGTTATGTTATGTTCAGTGTTAATATGTATTTATATATACATGTGCATACGTATATGTGGGATGCGGTTGTGTGCATATATGTATGTGTATGTGTGTGCGTTTATGCATGTGTATGCATGTATGTATGTATACATGTTTGTGTGTGTGTGTACATATATATATGTAGATGTATGTGTGCGGGTTCATGTATACATGTACGTGGACATGGATGCATGCGGGTGTGTGGGTGTATGTAGGTGCATATGTGCATATGTGTATGCACATGTATTTATGTAAACTTAATTATTATTTATGTATATATGTTAAAATATTTTGTTAAAGTGTATATAATTTTCAAACATATGCCAGTATAAAAAATTTTTGTTTTGTTTTTAAATTGTTATTATAAAAATCTACATACATTCCTGAAGAAGATATCCATGGAGATATCGAAATATTGAATTTAATAAATATTTTGTAAGAAACAAGTGACCTAAAGCTCGAGAAATTAGAATACTAAACAACAAAGGTCGAAAAATCAGCATCAAGAACGTATTTTAAATATAATACGAAGTGTGAAAACCGCTATTGTTGCTTAAGAAAGGCTTATAAAATTACTGAGCCAGCAATTTCCACAGGATTTTGAATAAATTACAAAACGTAACAAAAGGCTTCATTCATTACGCAATATAATTTTATTAAAATTCCTTACTAAAAAATATACACATATCCATATTAAATTCAAATATTCGTACAGTATTTTTCGGTTAATTGCACATCAAAATTTGCACAATTTTTTGTTCAATTAACCGGGGAAATAATTAGCCGATACCCATTTAATTGAACAATTCGTTCAATTACAAGAACCCTATTTAATTGAACAGTTTGTTCAATTACAGAAATCACGCATAATTGAAACTATGTACTAATGAATTAAAAGAAATCGCATATGTGCACTTTAAGTTTTTCAAAATTATTATTTTTTACCTTAAACGAAAAAAAAAAATGCAAGTAACAGCAAAAAATGTACATATATGTGTATAGAAGAGATGCCACCCAGTGTTTTTCACAAATGATGTCAAATATGTATGTGCAAAAATGCCAGATTATTTTTCAGTGCAATTAACCGGGTAAAAGTAAGAGGAAATTTATTTTTGATGACATGAATTTTGAACGAATTAAGCGGGAAAATCAATTATCCGAGGAAATTCACATGGTGTTCGTATGCAATATTTTTTTTGGCCGATCATGTGGTTCAATTAAGCGTGGAAACCAATTAACCGTAGGGTCAATTAACCGAAAAATACTGTAGTAAAGATAATTAATTATAAATACTTTTTGTACAGAAATTGCTGGAAAATCCTATGACACTAAGGACAATCACGTCTGATCCGCTTCGCAGTTATAATAAAAATGGCTTATTAAACGATGGCAATTAAATTCTTTTAAAAATGGCGAGGGCGGTAAGACGTTCTTGACAGTACAACATTCGTTAAATTGGCAAATATGCCATAATTTTTAAGCAACTACTTTTTTCGAAATTAAATTAGTGATGCCAGATTAAAAGGCAATCATGAGGATTTTGGGAGTCGCGTTAACAATTACTATTACTATTTTGTTACGAAGAAAATTATTTTTGTTCACTCATTCAAAGCACCTTTTTTTAGGGTTCCGTACTCATCAGAGTGAAACGGAACCCTATTACGGAGACAAGTACGTCCGTCCGTCCGTCACAGCGTCCATTCTCCGAAACGGTAAGAGCTAGAGAGCTGAAATTTTCACAGAATGTTGTTGTACCTTGCCGCTACAACAACAAATACTAAAACCCATGATACAACTAACAAGGTAACCGTTTCGCTACAATAAGAACAACTTCAACAAAAATAACATGCATTTTGTTTTTGTACAACTTATGCAAACTGTCAAAAAGACGCCACTTCTACATTTACAGAAGAGAGATGCACTGAGCTTACGCGGATTTGCTATCTCGTTTTGACTGCCTTTCATCTCTGCAATCTCTTGACAACCTAAAGTAGTCAGATGATTAACGGTTTAGCTGACGAGGCTACCTTGTTAATTGTATCATGCTAAAACCAACCACAAGTTGAAAACTACCAGGTGTCCCCATACAACGAAAAATTACAATTAGCCATAACTCTCGAACCGTAAAAGATAGAGAGCTGAAATTTGCATGGTGCATGTATTTATAGATGTTCTACAACAACAAACACTAAAACCAACTACAAGTCGAAAACTACCAGGTGTCCCCATACAACGAAAAGTTACAATTAGGTATAACTCTCGAACTGTAAAAGATAGAGAGCTGAAATTTGCATAGTGTATGTATTTATAGATGTTCCACAACAACATATACTAAAAGCAACAACAATCCGAAAACTACCAGGTGTCCCCATACAACCAAAAGATTTAATTAGCTATAACTCTTGAACCGTAAAAGATAGAAAGTTGAAATTTGCATAGTGTATGTATTTATAGATGCTTGTCAACAAAAAATGCTAAAAACAACAACATGTCGAAAACTACCAGGTGTCCCTATGCAACGTAAAAAACATTAGCCGTAACTTTCAAACTGTAAGAGATAAATAGATGAAATGTGCACAATATATGTATTCGCATGTGGCCTACAATAATAAATGCTAAAAACAACAACAAGTCCAAAATTACCAGGTGTCCATATGCAACGTAAAGTAACAACTAGCCGTTACTCTCGAACCGTGAGCGACAGAGGGATGAATTTTTTACAATATGTGTATTCACATATGCTCCACAACAACACTTGCTAAAAACAACAACAACTGTAAAACTACCAGGTGTCCCTTTGCAACGTAGAGTAATAGCTATAACTCTCGAACCGTAAGAGATAGGGAGTCGAAATTCGCACAGTGTATGTATTCCCAGATGCCTTACAACAATAAATTACAAAAACAACAACAAGTGGAAAATTACTAGGTGTCCCCATACAACATAATGTAGCTTTAAAAACAGAGAGATGAAATTTATAAAATATACATATGTATTCACATACGCCATTCCATACATACATTACACATACATACGTACGGAACCCTAAGAGTGCGAGCCAGCCTCGTACTTGACTCAATTTATTTAGTTTTTATGTCATATATTTAGGTTTTTGTGCATATGTAATGCGTGTAAGACGTGTCATATGTTTGGCTACCCTTCTTAGCATAATACTTCAATACTAACTATAATATCAAATAATCAAATCATGTATATAGATTTTATTATTTGGTATTATTTGTTCTCTTTTCTTGTACATATCTAATTATGAGACATTTGATTAAAGTTGATGAATTCGAGTATCATCAACTAGCCGACTATTAGGCAAATCGAATGCGAACATTTGAAATGTCACACTAGTGCCGATATTATTTAAAGATTCAATAAAGAACAAAATTACTAAAGCAAGGCTTAATCGAATCCACAATACCAGTGATAATTTCTCAGCTCCAATAATAATGAACATTTTTAGAATTAGGTCGATATACATATAATGTTTTTTTACTTCTATTTCTATTTTTAGGATCAATACGAACTTCGTTGCTGTCTGGATCAAAATTTAATGTAACGTGGCATTTGGCATATCCGCACAGAGTGAGTAGAATATTTAAGACCAGCTCTTTTGAAAAACTGCAGCTGGAGATGTTATGTTGAACAGTTTTGTATAATGCAACTGATGCCACTGGTTGGCGTTATACATAAGTATGTGTAAATTTAAGGTTTCCGAACCACGAACCTTTCATGCAGGGATGAATTTATTCGTCATAGCCATGTTTGGTACTGGCTGAAAGTAAATTAAGTTCTATATTATTATTTTCCAAAAAATTACGTGCAATGGCAAAAATACAAAACTGAGAGTGGTTATGTTTTTTTTATAAATTCAGCCCATAATCAAAATAATAAAATGGAGCCCTCTTCAACTTTAGGTATTTAAGTACATAATCAAAAGAGTTCTGCTTAAAAGAATGTTTTAGAAATGGAGTGGGGTTGTCAGCTGTTGGGCACTTTCCAAACGCTGGTGTTCGAAAACAGCAATTCACGAAAAAATGCAATCAGAAGAAGAATGGCAAAAGATTTGCGTTCCTAAGCTAGAAACGCATTTAGTTAAATGCGCTATTTACGCTTTAAAAAATTTCATTTTAAACGGTTTTTTTTAAGAAATTTCATGATTTATGTCTGTATGTACTTTTAAGTAACAAGTTTATGTGCTAGCTGTGCACACGGCTTTTAGAATAGGACAGACAGACGACGCACACTCTTGCTAATCCACAAAAAATGGTAAAAATTCTAGAACTTGTGAACTATTGAATGGATCTTTGTGAAATTTGAAACAGTCGAAGCTAAGGAGTTAAATGTTTAGTATCCCTTTTTTTAACTCTAAGCCAAACAGAGGCGGGGCCGTGGGGGCTGAAAGTTGCCCACCTCGAGTATGCAAGGCATTTTGCAGCCAATAACTTTTGTATTTATTGACGGATTTTAAAGGGTTTGAGCTTTTTATGTTTCGTTTATCAAGACAACGCTTCGACGATTTTTTTTTTGCTTTTTTGTCTATATATTTTTTTGTTAGGCAATCCATTTTATAAAATATGAAATAAGAATAAGTAAAAAAATATGTTGAAATAACTTGGTGTGATAAGTCGTGAAACTTTGAATTTTTAGTAAAAAATCATTTATTTTTCAAGAAAAATATGTTTGCAGTGTTTTTAAGCTGGCAAAAAATTTGCTCCAACTGATTATTGTTACTAATATCGAAAGATGACTTTTTAATATGAATAATTTTTCCCCTAAAATTTTTTCGCAAGTGCGATCATGAATAACTTTTCCCATAAAATGTGTTCCCATTCGAAATTTCCCCTTATCGTGAATGGATTTTTCAAAGACATTTTTCCCATTTTTTGTATCAATTTGTTCATTTTCTTTTCTTTGGGGAACTAGAAAAAAATGCAAGTAGTTGCTACATACATTTTATTGGATATATAAATTAGCTGAAAACTATTTTTAGGTCTAAATCAATAAATAATGTGTGTTCAGCCATATAGGCTAAATTTATTTGTTAAATATTTTTAAACATTTGCCCGTGTGAGCACAGATTTATTTTGTTAAGAAGTTATTTATTATCAGTAACGGGGCAAAATACTGGTTTTACAAGTTGAATTGATACGAAGATTTTAGGAAGAAATTGAAATAATAAAATTAATTGCAAAGTAAAAGGGCATTGAACCGGTCGTGTTATTTAAAACATCACTTTTCCACCGATCCCTAAACATTATTTCATTTAAGCTATAAACTAATTAGCTTAAATTCTATTCAACTTAAAAGTTATTTAAGTTGATTTCTTTAAAAAACATTAAGGAAAATTCAATGTGCAACATGACATGCTTCTCAATAGGGTGCAAAATAACCGATCCATTGCACGCGGTTTTGTGAAGGTTTCTAAAGATGTGGTGGCCGAATTTTGGTATTCGCTTACAGAAGAACTTTATCTATGGATATTTTATCCATTCTGCGCAGAGACTTTTCTAAAGCATTCAACACTTTAGAGAGAACTTCGCAAAAAGTGGATTGCGCCATTCCTACTTCGTAATCTCTTCCAACACTTTTTTGGTATACAAATGTAAAACATGCGCTTAGTTTTACGATGGGCGGAATACTAAATGATTTTTTCTGTTTCCGGCAGAGAATCTGTCAAAATATTCAACAGGCATGAACACGCCGATTTATTCAGACTTTTTACCTTTTAAACTACAAATTTCTGTTTATTTCCTTTGTATTTATATTTTCTTCTTCCCTATTGTACACTCACTACATATTGATAGCAAAACAAACGTTCCCATAATATTCATGATAGCAAATTGTATGGGAATAAAAATTTCACATTTTACTCACGATAGGGGTGAATATGTAAAACGTTAAGTTTTTTGAATTTGGCGCATGTACGCTACAGTTGGCAGGGGTCGAAATAAGACAATTTTTAAAATAATTTCTTAGGATACAGAGACGTGTGAAAACTTTTGCAGGAAGTGAGATTTTTTTGCACTGATAAAGACTTCATTCGCTATTATGGATTCATTTGGAATTAATAGTTCCATAATTTGAAAACATTCTTCTGCAAAATATAAGCTAGTTTTCATTTCAGATCGCACTGAAAATATTTATTTTTTTTATTACAAAAACACAACCCTCGCAAAAATTAAGAGAATGTAAAAACTATATTATGAACGCGTTCATGGAAATATTTAAAATTGAGCAGCGTTATAAAGGTATGCTTTCTAAGTACTGCTGTTCTTTAAAATGCGTTACTGACGAAGAGAAGGCAAAATTCATGTAATTTTTAATAAAAAGGTAAACACGAAACAAAGCATTTAATTTTTAGCGGATTTAATTATAACTAGTTACCCATGTTGGAAAGCTTACATAAAGCTTTTTTTTTACAATAATAATTGTATACATTGTTTAGCATCACAGAAGCAACTCAGCAACCACTATAACTTAGCTATTTACTACGCGATTTACAGCAACTATGCCTTGTCTGTACGGTCATATTAATGCCCCGATTATGGTTTACGACATCTAGTAGTTGTCACAGAGCTAGTTGTTTTTTTTATTTGTAGAGCATATATTTCCGCAAAACTAAATGGCTGCAAGCAAAAAACTGCCAAATAAAGCAAATCTGCCAGAAAGATGCATGCGTATGTTACTTTCATTACACAAACGAAAACCAATAGAGTTTGCCATTTCTTTGTCAAGTTCCACCATCAAAAGACATTTTTTGGTGTTATATTTATATTTAATATCATGGCTACCATTCTACCCGGTTGATAAAAATAAAAATATCGAAAAATGGACGATAACGCCGATCTTTAATTTGGATTGATAATGAAAGGAACAAAATAAGTATAAATTGCAGTTTAATACAAAAGCAGTTTGCAAGTACCGAATACAAAATATGTATAACTTTTTTTGGAATCAAAAATTATTACAAATAATATGTACAGATGCATATTTATTTGTATTTTGTCAAAAAGGAATATTTTACTGAAATTTTAATTTTATTGAACTATGATAATTTTACATACATTTATATTAAATTACCTTTTCAGGCTCAAGTTCAACCCTTGCTTTGTCACTTTTAAATCAATATAAATTAAGTAAAGAAAAGTAAAATTTTATAGTTAAGTGGACAACCGGCTGCTTCCGGGTAGTAAACACCCTTCATCAGCACCCTATGAATTTTGGACGTGTCAAATTTCACAATTCTGGCACAGCCGCTTTTAACCACTCGGTAACCAAAGCTCATGCAATTTTACTTTCTATTTACATATATACTTAACTAACATTAACCAAAGTACGGATATTTTTGCAGTCTGTTATGGATGATTATCATCCATTTACAGTGTTGTGTAAAGTCGTTAGCGTTCTAAAGTGTAATACTAAGTTCACTTTGTCTGGCATTCAAGCTTAGTCAGAAGTACTGTTGTATTATTTATCACGTTTAAAACTTGAGAAATCGGCTGCTTCATCATGTCCTTAAGTTTTTGCAAATCAGTATTTACTTGTGGAATAGTGGAGATAGTTAGAACATTATTTGTGGAACTGGTTGACGTGTTTTTGGCTTCGGTGTTGGAAGGCGTTGCCTGTTTCTGTGCAATTGCGTGAGCGTAAGCTACTGAAGGACTTACAATGCTTGTGTCGTTTTGATAATGATCAGTTTTTTGCTGTTCTTCTGCGGATATTACTACCAACACGTTGACGTTATAATTAAATAAATTTACTCAAAGGCAGAAGAGAAACATTTATGATGTCGCTCTTGTACACGAACTGAATGATGCCAGTTTTGGTATCGAAACGTAGAGGCAGACATAAAATAAGCTTACTAAAAGGAAAAATAAATAAAAGTTTTCGATATTGAACCATATAGCTGAGATATAGGGAAAACCGATTTTGCGATAGGTTGGGTCTGTACGAGAACTGAAACTTTTTTTGGTACTAAGCAGTAGATGTGATAAAAAATAAATAAATAAATAAAAGCTTTCGACATCCGTACATTTATATCCGAAATATAGCTGAACCCGATTTCTTAAGATGTTGGTCCTGGACGCGAATTTAAGACAGCTTTGATACCAAAATGTAGATATCATAATAAAATATGGATAATATAAGGCAAAAGTTGGACCTTCAAGTGAACTCAAACAAGTTTTATGCCAAAGAGCAGAGATTGAAATTTTTGTTTGTAATTTTTGGTGCCAGGAAGTTGTTGCAATAATGTAATAACTTTGTAAAACATACAAACGATTTGTATACTTACTTCTGGACCTTAGAAAGCATTAACTTAGCAGGGTCTTTGAGAGACAACTAAGGTCATTGCCAAGTTTAGCAATACCGTTTTTATATTGTAAATATAAAGGGTATATTTAGATTTGATTCGTAAAAATAACTATTTGAAACGGTATTTTTGAAGACAGTTGACAATATATTGAATTTTGAATTAATCGCTTTAACTATCTCTTCTTAAAATGACAGAAATAGGAAAAATACTATTACATATTGTTTTTGGTGTAAGAATTTACCCTTTTTAGGGTTACGTACTCATCAGAGTGAAACGTAACCCTATTACCAAGACTACTACGTCCGTCCGTCCGTCACAGCGTCCATTCTTCGAAACGGTAAGAGCTAAAGAGCTGAAATTTTCACAGGATGTTGTTGTACCTTGCCGCTCTAACAACAAATACTGAAATGCTGAAATTCGTACAGTGTATGTAGTTATAGATGCTCTACAACAACAAATGCTAAAGACAACAACAACTGTAAAACTACCAGGTGTCCCTATACAACGTAAAGTAAAAATTAGCCCTAACTCCCAAACTTTAAGAGATGAAATGTGCACAATATATGCACATGTGAGTGCCTACTATAACATATGCTAAAAATAACAACAAGTCGAAAACTACCAGGTGTCCCTATACAACATAAAGTAAAAATTAGCCGTTACTCTCGAACCGTGAGAGATAGAGATATGAAATTTGCATAATATATGTACTCACATATATCGCCTACAACAACAACTGTAATACTACCAGGTGTCCCTTTACAACGTAAAGTAACAGTTAGCTATAACTCTCGAACCGTAAGAGACAGCAAATGACAATAACAACAACAAGTCGAAAACTACTAGGTGTCCCCATACAACGTAAAGTAACAATTAAACGTAACTCTTAAGCTGTAAGAGACAGAGAGATGAAATTTATACAATATATGTATGTATTCACATATGCCAATCCATACCCTGCCGGCAACTCAGTTAACTAGTAATGAATTATAAGCTAACTTTTTTACAACTAGTGGTGGTTGACACTCAGATTATTTTCAATGGAGATGACTGACTATTTTAACATTACGATGTCCTACGAGGTAGTCAATTGTCCGACGTTGCATTACTTTTCAACTAACTTAAAGTTAGCTACTTAAAAGTCAGTACATATAGAAAAAAATGTACAAATCAAGGCTGATTTTACATTTTTCGGTGGTAATATTTATGTATTATATTTTATTAAATTAAATTTCATCCTATTTTTTTTTTTTTTTTTTTTTTTTTTTTTTTGTTTGCCTTTGGTGGGATTCGAACCACTAAGCCTCAAGACTGGTGAGCAGCCACTTTAACCCATTCAGCCATCGCAACATTAAAACGAATGCGACAATAGGCAATTTAATTCAAGAGTTATTTACCGTGTATGTGTGTATGTTATTATTTGAATTTTGGGTGAACTCTGCACTACGTTTCGATTGTATTGTAGCTAATTTGAAGCTAGTCTATAAAAGTTAACGTAACGTTAATTATTTTAGTAGTCGACTACCAATTTGCTGGCAGGGTACGTACAGTACAAACACATACGTACAGAACCCTAAGTGTGCGAGCCAGGCTCGTACTTGACTGAATTTATTTATTAAAGAATTGTTTTGCAATTTCAGGTGTGTAAAAGTTGGTACAATTGAATTTAATACAATTTGGAGGTAGAGAAGGAAAACATTTTGTTTACGAATACAATTTTAAAATTCCGCTTAATTTTTCTTTTGTCTCTGAAGAAGAAAAAAGTTAGTTGATCAAAACGAATAATACTTTTAGCATTAAACTTAACCACTCATATCGCTTGTGTGTATGTATTAATGTAAAATTAACCTTGGCGAGTGTCGTTGCTATTCCTATAATTTACTTTATTCATAGGTCATGTATGCAAAAGTTGGTAGAATTTTACTTATTTAATAAATCAAGTATACAATACCTCCCCCATATCTATTTTACAAGGATACTTTTAATAAAAACACTGAATAAAAATGATTTTAATCAACATTAATTGATTGCATGAAAATAAAATACAGCATTTAGAGAAGTTTCAAACAATGTAGACAGCGTTGCCATCGATTTTAGTGCATTTAGCAGTTTTTAAATTTTGAAATGAAAATTTTTTTTCTAATATTTTGACAACAAAGTTGATAATGTTCTTACTTACCAAGATAACATGTATGTATGTATGTATATTCAATTGAGGTGTGCCCATATAAGAATATTTCTGTGAAATCCATGCCTATGTCATCACGATGTAATTTTCATTGGAAACATTATTTCCTAGTCATAGGATAAGAGTAATAATAACGGGTGTCCCAACGATTTTGGTTAGCTACTTTGGTGATGGGTGATTTTCAGTTTTTCTAATTTTTTTTCTGTTGTATTTTCCCTTAGAGCTAAGCTATCAAACAAAAATGACTCGAGCATCGCTAGCTGAAAAATGAACTAAAGTGGTTTCCATCAGCCATCAGCTATCTCCATACCAAGTGCATGGCTAATGGAGATCCCCAGTAATAGGTAGTATTATTTTGTAAAACAGTGTTTTCGAACATAACTTTCTTATTTTATTGTACGTATTTTTACTGATTATTGATAATAATATCCGAAGGATACCAAAATATTGGAGAAAGCAAATAAATAAACTGGTCTAGAACTTAAAATGAAATAGTCTTCTTGGAAACTACATTCTTAGTATTTGAACGCAAAACTTGATACAAACGCCAGTAAAAGTGTAAGGAAAATACTATTGGTGACAACATTTGCTGAGCCTGTAAGCTCGACAGTGTTGCACCCGCTTGTGTTACAGATATTACAATAATCGTTAGTATTGATGGAACACTGCAGTTGGGAAGCACACCCCCGTTCCAGGTAGCCATTGCGGTCAAGGGCAGAAACACACTTATCGTTGGGATCATAGATAATGCACACTTTGTTACTTGATGGATTTTGTTTACAGGTTTGGTCAGCTGTAGAATTACATATATAACATTCAAGACGATGAACAGGATATATCTAAAATAAAAAGCATATAAGCGATCGAAAATGTGTTTAGTTGATTTTTAAGTGATGTTACCTCATTGTTGCATTTTTGCCCTTGACAAGTGGTACAAGTGCTTGACAATTCACAACTTTTCTCTGTAGCATTACGGTTATTCAAACATCCTCTGGTTGTGTGACGTTGAGTGTTAATTTCAACAAAACATTTGTCAGTTGGAGTCGCGCAAATTTCGGTTGTATTTACTTTAGAAGGATTTTGCGCGCATAAAGGATTTTTACTGGAATCACATGATAAGCAAACTGCATTGGGCAAAGATGAAAGGGCATTACAGTCATTGCTGTCACATGTGTAGAGTTTATTTTGAGCCTTCCACTCGGCAATGTCGTTTGCATTATAGGAGGAGCCACAACCCATCAAATTTACTGAACCATTTTCATATTTAGTAAAACAAAAGTCATTGCTATCATATATTTCACAATACTCGCTCACACTGCTGCTGCATGATGGGCTGGTGCAAACATGGCATTTAAGACGATCACTTGGCAATGCAAAATTATTACAACGTGCACCTGAGCAAGATAAGCATTCATTGGTTTGATTAGAATGACACTGAGCTTGCGCCCACATCTCTTTGTCATCTAAACAGGAACGTATAGTTTTCGCAGATTTTATCGCAACCATGCAACTCTTATAACATTTTCTAGATTGGAAGCCACTATAGTCGGGGTTAAGGACACATAAAGGCTCATTTGTAGAATCACAGAACAAACAGTCGACATAGTCTTCCATTGACCAAGCAATGTTGCATTCATTGGATTTACACTTATGGCAGCGCATAGGATATGTTCTGCAATACCAGTCGCTATAGTCTTCAACATCATCTGAGCAGCCTCGTCGCTTAACTTGACCTTGTTCGTCAAAAACTGTCATGCAGTCTTGGTAAATGTTTCGGCTAGAGCAGCTAGATATAGTCCCCAATGAATGTAAACAGTGGTCTCCCTCACAAACATGGCATCGAAGTGGAAGTTCTTGCCACACGCCATGGTATCCATCGTCCTGTCTGTTTAACAAATCAATAGAATTACATTTATTACCAAAGCAAGAGCGACAAGTGGCACTGTCATTTGAGTCACAATAAACTAAAGATTTGCACCCACGAACAGTGATATTGCCTCGCAAAGCAGTTACACAGGATTCAGTATCACTGACGATCGGGCACGGCCTTGTGATTCTAGGGTAAGACTCACAGAATTTATCGTTTTCTGAAGTTTCACAGCTATAGCATTGTTGACGGTTCAATGGGAATATCTGAAATATTGAAGTTTGAGAAGAACTAATTTGTGACGTAATATTTACATATGTAACATACCTCTCGATTACAGCCATTTTCATTACAAATACTGCATTTCTCATCGTTACCTAAGACACAAGCAACAAAATCAGCTTCTGGCAAGTCTGTCAAACATCCTCTTTCTGTTTCACCGTCTGTTAAGGAATAAATATAGGTATTGGAATTATTTAAATATTTAAGCCCCTATATATGGGTGTTCTTACTCTTTGATAGTTTAGTGTAGCAACTGGTGAATGGTAGCATACTACAAGTTCTAAATGTTCCGATAGTCGACGGTTCCACAGCACATGATACGTTGTCTGTAGAATTACAGACGGCGCATGATTGTGGTTCAGGAAGTTTGCTTAGAATGTTACAGTTTGAGCCCGAGCACACTTGAATTCTCTTGGATTTAATGATATTCTCCAAATCTTGATTTCTGAATGAGCTGATGCAACCCATTTCAGATATACTATTTGTTTCATCGAAGCGGGTAAAACATTGGTCATTTTCTTTATATAGCGAACATAGCTTTGCTTCAGGCGCCACGCATAGTTCTCCCACGCATGTGAAGCATGAAAGGCGATTTTCTGGAAATTGATTTCTGTTACATTTATTTCCGCTACAGGCAAAACAGTTTTCATCTTTTCCTTTTACACAGGCTTTCTGAGCCCTTATCTCCTTATCATTGAGACAAGTGCGAATCAAATCAAATGTCGAGCCATTAGAGCCATATGATGGATAAAGTGCAGTCATACAACCACCATCGCATTTTCTTGTTTTATGAGCGTCACTCAAAGGATTCCATACACATTCTGGATCATTGTGTGAGTTGCAGTACAAACAATCCTCAAATATGGAATTGGACGATGCGTTGTTGCATTTGTTTGATTTGCATCTATAGCAATTAGCGTCATGATCTGAACAAAATGCACTTTCGAGACTATCTGAGCAAGCACGGGCAATTACTGTTCTGTTGTCATTAAATACTGTCACACAATCTTGTTTATTATTTGCGTCACATAGCAGAGATCTTGTAGCTGCTTCGGTGCTACATTCGTCGCCGAAACAAGTGAGACATGTCAGTGGAAGATCCTGCCACATTCCGAAATTTTCATCTTGTTTGGTAACCAAATTAATGGTGTTACAACCCTCACCGTTACACTTCACACATTCTGAAGGGTTTGTAAATTCACAAGCCAAGCTAGAGCTGCAGCCACGATAAGTAATATTGTTGTGGAATGTGGTGACACAAACATCCTTAGGGTCGTAGTTGGAACAAATTCTCAAACTATTAGGGCTGGCCTCACAGCTAAGATCAGTGCTTGAGTCACAAACATGACACTTAAGGCGATTAGTGGGATAAATTTCATTATTGCAGTTAGTACCTGTGCACGACTTACAGGTTGCTGACGTGCCATTCAAGCAGCCCAAAAACTCGTCATCATATAGATTAGACAAACAACCACGTTCGGTTGCACCGTCAGGTAAAACACGTGAATAACAGTGTGTGTATGGTTGAGCTTCACACTGTGTTTTTGAATTCACAGCAGTAATATACGTAGCACAGTGTGTGTTTGTGCGAGAGTTACACAAAACACATGTTTGAGCTTTAGGAATATTGTTCAGAGCATTGCAATTTTCGTCATTGCATACAAATAAACGTTTTTGTTTGAGTAAATTGTATGTTTCATTATTGCTAAATTGACTGCTGCATCCTAGTGATATAACTTGGTTGTTTTCATCAAAACGTGTGTAGCACTTGTCATCAGGGCGATAAGTGGAACAAGTTTGAGGCTTTGGATCGCTGCATTTGTCCCTGTCGCAAACAAAGCAACTATGACGTTTTTCAGGCATATCGATAAAGTTACACTTCGTTGTATTACAAATTCTACAATGCTCCTTACTACCAGCTGCACAAAGTTCACGATCATCGTAGTCCATGTCATCATAGCAGGACCTCGATAGTGCGTATGAAGAATTTTCTTCATTGAAACGGGGATATAATGCAGTCATACAAAATTTGTAGCACTGACGAGTTACGGATATTTCGCCTGGTCTAGAAATGCAGTTACCATCTGTTTCAGAGTCGCAATATGAACATTCAACATATTGATCGAGGCTTGTGGCTTCATTACAACCGTTTGAATTACAGCGCAAACATTTATCTGGATATCGTTCACAGTATAATCGGTTGTCTTTTTCCAACAGGTCACCGCACCCTCTCTGAAAAACTTTACCCGTTGTAAAATTGAAGGCAGTCATACAACTTCGTAGGGGATCAGATGTGCATGGGCGAAAATCACCCTTGGTGGAACATTCCTCTTCACCCTTGCATGTATAACAAGAAATAGGAGTATCTTGCCATCTGCCAGGGTGACCATTTTCCAGGACTGTTTTCATATTTATGCTATTACAGCTATCACCCATACATGAGCGGCAGGATAGAGGATCAGCATCGTTATCGCACTCAAGGCTGGACCTACAACCACGGGTTGTAGTTCCATTGCGATAATTTGTTATACAGTAGTCATCATTCTTATATAATTCGCAAACTTTACTGTTATTAGGTAAGGATGCACATTTTGAATCAGACTCCGAACTGCACTGATAGCATCTTCTGCGTTTTTCTGGATAAACATCGATTTCGTTACATTTGTCACCGACACAAGTCTTACATAATTGATCAGCTCCCGTTATGCAACCATAAAAGTCATCCTCTGGAAGAACTCCGACGCAACCACGTTCGGTGTGTCCATCTAGGAAGTAATTAATTCTTATAAATCTAAATTTTTTAGACAAAAACTACTTACAATTATTAATACGCGTAAAACATTCAGTATATGGCAAGGTAGCACAACGTGTAATATTGTTCACCATATTTGGATTTGTTGCACAGAAAGGGTTTACGGCCGAATCACACACAGAACATCGTGTTGGAGTAGGCAGATTTTTCGGTGCATTACAATTCTTATCTTTACACAAGAGCATTTGTTTTTGTTTCACAAGCTCAGTAATAACGTTGGACTCAAATTCACTGCGACATCCCATCGATAAAATGGAGTTTTCGTTGCTATACAAAATGTAACATTGTTCATTGGGATGGTAAGAAATACATTGCTGTGGCGCCATTTCTTCGCAATCATCATCAATACATCTGTAACACTCGAAGCGTTCCTCGGGTATGTCCATAACATTACATAGTGGTCCATCGCATGCTTGGCAAAACTGCCTATTTCCTTTGGCACATTTATCTCTATCGCCTGCGTCCAAGTCATCCAAACAAGAGCGCGAAAGTTCATACGATGTATCATTTCCACTGCTTCTCGGGTATAGTGACACCATACAACTCTTTTGACATTTGCGCTTCCTGGTCTTGGAGGCATCGAAGTTAGTGGCACATTCACTATCTTCCGAAGAGTCGCAGAAATAACAGTCAATGTAATCGCCTAAGCTTTGTGCACTATTACAGCCATTCGATTTGCATGCAAAACACTTATCTGTGTTTGTGTCACAGTATTGGGACAACGAGCGAGTAATATTATCGCTGCAGCCACGATGCACCACAATTCCTTCTGTATCGAGCACAGTTATGCAAGTTTGTAGATTATTGCCTGTACATTTTTGTAATGTGCTTTTGCCACTCCCGCATTCTTTACCCTCGCAATGAAGACAACTTAGTGGTAATTCTTGCCACTTTCCTGGCTCACCAACAAAGGATGCACCAATGTTAATAGTATTGCAATCGTCTTCGTCATAGCACAAGCGGCAATGCGGCTTATCGTTATCATCGCAATAAAACTCAGAGCTACACCCACGATATGTATGACCATCAACTAATTTTGTAGTGCAGTATTCTTCTTCTGAGTAAAGAGGACATAATGAAGCAAAATTTGGTGAATCTTCGCACATTGGATCATCTTTGGAGTTACAACGTTGGCAACTACGACGACCGGCTGGGAAGATCTTTAAGAAAAAGGCAATGTCAAATGCATTATTTTCATACTTTTTATTCTCTAGCGTTTGTGCTATTTACCTCCTGGTTACATTTATTTCCGACACAGGGCAAGCACTTACTGCTGTTTTTATTGTCTAGACAGCTCAAGAGTTCCAGACCATCCAAATTTGAGATGCATCCCCGCTCGGTGTGACCATCTAAAATTAACTTAAAATGTCAACCAACAAATTTTGTACTAATTTTCTAATATCACCTACCATCCAATATTCGACTATAACACTGAGTGTAAGGCACAAAGTCACACATTGTTGAAGCGTTAACCACGTTTGGTTTTATTGCACAGTTTATATCAGTTCTTGAATTACAAATTACACAATTCTGCGATTTCGGTACACTATCAATGTTATTACAGTTGTCATTGTCGCATAACCATATTCTTTGTTGTTGAACTAAACTATCCACTTCCGAAGGATTGTATTTACTTCTACATCCCATTTCTATAATGGCTCCTTCCTCACCAAACTCAATAAAACACTGGTCTTCGTATGCAACAGACCGACACATCTGAGGCTCAGCAAACTGGCAACTGTCGCCTCTGCATTGATAGCATGATTTTCGTACGCCCAAGATATCTGTATTACAATTTTGACCTGTGCAGGACTTGCAATGGGGATCTTTCTCAGAATTACAAGCATTACGGTCATCCACATTTTTATCATCCAAGCAGGTACGCACTAATTCATAAACTGGATTGCTATCATTAGTGCGAGGATAAAGAGCAGTCATGCAACTCTGGAAGCATTTACGTGTACGACTCAGCGAATCAACATTTAAGACACAGTCTTCATCAATTTTGGAATCACAGTGAATGCAATTAATGAACTCTTTTTTGCTATTGGCCATATTACAACCGTTCGATTTACACTCGTAGCATACATTTCCTTCATTAGAACAAGTTTTCTCCAAACTATCACTGCAGCCTCGGGCTACCACACTTCCATCCTTACCAAATACTGTAGTACACGACTGATAAATATTATTTGAACAGGCAACAAGAGAGTCCGTGTCATTAGCACACTCTGTTCTTCCCATGCATTGTTTACAGCTAAGCGGCAGACTAGCGAATAGTCCCAAATAACCGATATCTTCGCTAGCCAGGTTAACGTCGTTACATTTATTACCAGTGCATTTTTGACAATGTTTATAGCTTAAGCCATCACAACTCAATTCAGAAGCGCATGCTCTGACTGTTGTTCCATTAGTCCACTGTGTGATGCAGGCGTCATCTTCCTGATATAGAGGACAGGCCTGTATGACATTTGGTTCAGATTCGCAATTAATGTCAGTAGTTGAATTGCACCGGTGGCACCTTTGACGACTTGATGGAAAAACATACCTATTGCAGTAGTCTTCAGTACAGACATTGCATAGGGAGTTCGGATGTCCATCATTGCAACTAATGAAACTATCGGTAGCAAGATCAGAGAGGCATCCACGCTCCGTAAATCCTCCTTAAATAATTACACTATTAATAAAATTACGACATTATTCAAATCTGTAACTCACCATCACGAATACGAGTATAACATTGAGTATACGGAAACTGGCTACACCTTTTTGATACAGAAACTTTAGTTGCATTTACAGCACAATTTACATCATTTTGCGAGTCACAACTAGTACAGAAAAGTGGTGGAGGAAGGTTTTTATAATTATTGCAATTATCTCCATCACAAACAAAAAATTGCTTTATTTCTCTTCTCATTTGAGCATCTGAAATATCACTGCGACAACCCATATGTGTGGCACTTAACGTTGTGTTGTCGAAGTAAATGTAACACATATCATTAGGATTGTATCCCAGGCACTGTTTTGAAACTGGCATATCGCAGTCAGAGCCATTACAGTGCAAACATGAAAGACGATCTTTAGCAGGCAAAATTTCAGTATTACACCTGTTGTCTAAGCACCTAATGCAGTTATTTTCTTTCGTGCATGATTCCCGATTGTCAGGCTCTATGTCTTCAAAACATGTTCGCACAAAATCTTGTGTTTTATCATTTGTCTTGCGAGAATACAACGACGACACACAGCCAAGTGTACATTTGCGTGTTGTTTCTATTGCGCTTGGATTCCACAGACAATCTGGATTCACTGCGGCATCACAGTACAAGCATTCTTGATAAACAGAAGCATCTGTCATGTTATTGCAACCGTTTGCTTTACATTTGAAACATAAGCTAGGGTTTAACCTACAATAGGACTCCTGCTCAGCTAGAACATTGAACTCGCAGCCACGTTGAATGACTTTGCCATTACTAGCGAAGACCGTCATGCAATCTTGGTATGCATCACCTTCACATTTATGGGGATTGCTAGGCCTACCTGAATCACAATCATCTCCTGTACATGTATAACAATTCAAAGGAAGATCTTGGAAAATACCATAGAGGTCATCAAACCGCCTTTTGATATTGTCCGAATTACAACCGTCTCTTCCACAAAGTTGACAGCTTTTCGATTTATGGTCACAAGTAAAATCGGTTTGACAACCACGCTTGGTAATGCCGTTTTCGAACGTAGCTACACATAAATCGGTTTTATTGTATGACGGACACACTGATAGTGCTGAAGGAGTTTTTTCGCAAGTGGTGTCCGTTTGTGAGTTGCAACGATGACATCGTTTACGATTGCTAGGGAAAATCTGAAAAAGTTAGAGAACATTCACTAGTACCACTAAAACTGCTGAAAATTTAAGAACTTACAGCTCCATTACAATATTTTCCTTGACACATCTCACAATTATCATCAACTCCAATCAGGCACTTGTAAAAATCATCACTTTCCAGGTCGTGCATACAACCACGCTCTGTAACTGATCCCTTAATACGCAGATAACATTGTGTATAGGGTGCAATGTTACATGTTTTTGAGTTAATTGTCGTCATAGCATCTGTGGCACATTTCTCATTACTAGTGGAATTACATTCAACACAAATTTGCGGTTGTGGAATGTTGTCTTTGTGGTTGCAGTTGTCGTCATCACACAGCCACAATTTCTTCTGTGCTACCAAAGACTTTACTACAGTGGAATCATATTGGCTCTTGCATCCCATTTTCACAAGGCTTCCGTAATCATCATATTCCATGAAACATTGATCATTCTTAGCTACAGCCCGACATTTATGAGTTTTGGGGGACATACACTCATCGGCTTCACACTGATAGCATGACTTTCGTGAGCCCAACATATCTATGTTACAGTTTTCCTTTGCGCAGGATATGCATGTAGGATCTTTGGAAGTATCACATTTATTACGATCTTTCAGGTTTTTGTCGTCCAGGCAGGTACGCACGAGCTCATAAACTGGATTATTATCAGAAATACGTGGGTAAAGTGCAGTCATACAACTTTTATGACATTTACGAGTACGCGTTATGGATGTCACGTTAAATACACAATCTTCATTATATTTCGAATCACAGTGCAAACAATCTATAAAGTCTCTTGTTTTATTAGCGATGTTACAACTATCGGACTTGCAGTAACGGCACGTATTTCCTGCAATTGAGCATATACTGTCTAGATTGTCGCTACATCCACGAGCTACTACTTTTCCTGTTTTATTAAAGACTGTAGTACATGATTGGTAAATGTTATCACCACAAATCTCCATTGCATCTGTATTAAAACTGCAATTTGAAGTACCATTGCATTGGTAACAAGTGAGGGGTAAGCGTGTAAATAAACCTAAATCTCCGATGTCTTCATTAGCCAGGTTAATGTCGTTACATTTATTACCAGTGCATTTTTGACAATGTTTATAGCTTAAGCCATTACAACTCAATTCAGAAGCGCATGCTCTGACTGTGGTTCCATTAGTCCACTGTGTGATGCAGGCGTCATCTTCCTGATATAGAGGACAGGCCTGTATGACATTTGGTTCAGATTCGCAATTAATGTCAGTAGTTGAATTGCACCGGTGGCACCTTTGACGACTTGATGGAAAAACATACCTATTGCAGTAGTCTTCAGTACAGACATTGCATAGGGAGTTCGGATGTCCATCATTGCAACTAATGAAACTATCGGTAGCAAGATCAGAGAGGCATCCACGCTCCGTAAATCCTCCTTAAATAATTACACTATTAATAAAATTACGACATTATTCAAATCTGTAACTCACCATCACGAATACGAGTATAACATTGAGTATACGGAAACTGGCTACACCTTTTTGATACAGAAACTTTAGTTGCATTTACAGCACAATTTACATCATTTTGCGAGTCACAACTAGTACAGAAAAGTGGTGGAGGAAGGTTTTTATAATTATTGCAATTATCTCCATCACAAACAAAAAATTGCTTTATTTCTCTTCTCATTTGAGCATCTGAAATATCACTGCGACAACCCATATGTGTGGCACTTAACGTTGTGTTGTCGAAGTAAATGTAACACATATCATTAGGATTGTATCCCAGGCACTGTTTTGAAACTGGCATATCGCAGTCAGAGCCATTACAGTGCAAACATGAAAGACGATCTTTAGCAGGCAAAATTTCAGTATTACACCTGTTGTCTAAGCACCTAATGCAGTTATTTTCTTTCGTGCATGATTCCCGATTATCAGGCTCTATGTCTTCAAAACATGTTCGCACAAAATCTTGTGTTTTATCATTTGTCTTGCGAGAATACAACGACGACACACAGCCAAGTGTACATTTGCGTGTTGTTTCTATTGCGCTTGGATTCCACAGACAATCTGGATTCACTGCGGCATCACAGTACAAGCATTCTTGATAAACAGAAGCATCTGTCATGTTATTGCAACCGTTTGCTTTACATTTGAAACATAAGCTAGGGTTTAACCTACAATAGGACTCCTGCTCAGCTAGAACATTGAACTCGCAGCCACGTTGAATGACTTTGCCATTACTAGCGAAGACCGTCATGCAATCTTGGTATGCATCACCTTCACATTTATGGGGATTGCTAGGCCTACCTGAATCACAATCATCTCCTGTACATGTATAACAATTCAAAGGAAGATCTTGGAAAATACCATAGAGGTCATCAAACCGCCTTTTGATATTGTCCGAATTACAACCGTCTCTTCCACAAAGTTGACAGCTTTTCGATTTATGGTCACAAGTAAAATCGGTTTGACAACCACGCTTGGTAATGCCGTTTTCGAACGTAGCTACACATAAATCGGTTTTATTGTATGACGGACACACTGATAGTGCTGAAGGAGTTTTTTCGCAAGTGGTGTCCGTTTGTGAGTTGCAACGATGACATCGTTTACGATTGCTAGGGAAAATCTGAAAAAGTTAGAGAACATTCACTAGTACCACTAAAACTGCTGAAAATTTAAGAACTTACAGCTCCATTACAATATTTTCCTTGACACATCTCACAATTATCATCAACTCCAATCAGGCACTTGTAAAAATCATCACTTTCCAGGTCGTGCATACAACCACGCTCTGTAACTGATCCCTTAATACGCAGATAACATTGTGTATAGGGTGCAATGTTACATGTTTTTGAGTTAATTGTCGTCATAGCATCTGTGGCACATTTCTCATTACTAGTGGAATTACATTCAACACAAATTTGCGGTTGTGGAATGTTGTCTTTGTGGTTGCAGTTGTCGTCATCACACAGCCACAATTTCTTCTGTGCTACCAAAGACTTTACTACAGTGGAATCATATTGGCTCTTGCATCCCATTTTCACAAGGCTTCCGTAATCATCATATTCCATGAAACATTGATCATTCTTAGCTACAGCCCGACATTTATGAGTTTTGGGGGACATACACTCATCGGCTTCACACTGATAGCATGACTTTCGTGAGCCCAACATATCTATGTTACAGTTTTCCTTTGTGCAGGATATGCATGTAGGATCTTTGGAATTGTCACATTTATTACGATCTTTCAGGTTTTTGTCGTCCAGGCAGGTACGCACGAGCTCATAAACTGGATTATTATCAGAAGTACGTGGGTAAAGTGCAGTCATGCAACTTTTATGACATTTACGAGTGCGCGTTAGGGATGTCACGTTAAATACACAATCTTCATTATATTTCGAATCACAGTGCAAACAATCTATAAAGTCTCTTGTTTTATTAGCGATGTTACAACTATCGGACTTGCAATAACGGCACGTATTTCCTGCAATTGAGCATATACTGTCTAGATTGTCGCTACATCCACGAGCTACTACTTTTCCTGTTTTATTAAAGACTGTAGTACATGATTGGTAAATATTATCACCACAAATCTCCACTGCATCTGTATTAAAACTGCAATTTAAAGTACCATTGCATTGGTAACAAGTGAGGGGTAAGCGTGTAAATAAACCTAAATCTCCGATGTCTTCATTAGCCAGGTTAATGTCGTTACATTTATTACCAGTGCATTTTTGACAATGTTTATAGCTTAAGCCATCACAACTCAATTCAGAAGCGCATGCTCTGACTGTGGTTCCATTAGTCCACTGTGTGATGCAGGCGTCATCTTCCTGATATAGAGGACAGGCCTGTATGACATTTGGTTCAGATTCGCAATTAATGTCAGTAGTTGAATTGCACCGGTGGCACCTTTGACGACTTGATGGAAAAACGTTTCTATTGCAGTTGTCTTCAGTACAGATCTTGCAAAGGGAGTTCGGATGTCCATCATTGCAACTAATGAAACTATCGGTAGCAAGATCAGAGAGGCATCCACGCTCCGTAAATCCTCCTTAAATAATTACACTATTAATAAAATTACGACATTATTCAAATCTGTAACTCACCATCACGAATACGAGTATAACATTGAGTATACGGAAACTGGCTACACCTTTTTGATACAGAAACTTTAGTTGCATTTACAGCACAATTTACATCATTTTGCGAGTCACAACTAGTACAGAAAAGTGGTGGAGGAAGGTTTTTATAATTATTGCAATTATCTCCATCACAAACAAAAAATTGCTTTATTTCTCTTCTCATTTGAGCATCTGAAATATCACTGCGACAACCCATATGTGTGGCACTTAACGTTGTGTTGTCGAAGTAAATGTAACACATATCATTAGGATTGTATCCCAGGCACTGTTTTGAAACTGGCATATCGCAGTCAGAGCCATTACAGTGCAAACATGAAAGACGATCTTTAGCAGGCAAAATTTCAGTATTACACCTGTTGTCTAAGCACCTAATGCAGTTATTTTCTTTCGTGCATGATTCCCGATTGTCAGGCTCTATGTCTTCAAAACATGTTCGCACAAAATCTTGTGTTTTATCATTTGTCTTGCGAGAATACAACGACGACACACAGCCAAGTGTACATTTGCGTGTTGTTTCTATTGCGCTTGGATTCCACAGACAATCTGGATTCACTGCGGCATCACAGTACAAGCATTCTTGATAAACAGAAGCATCTGTCATGTTATTGCAACCGTTTGCTTTACATTTGAAACATAAGCTAGGGTTTAACCTACAATAGGACTCCTGCTCAGCTAGAACATTGAACTCGCAGCCACGTTGAATGACTTTGCCATTACTAGCGAAGACCGTCATGCAATCTTGGTATGCATCACCTTCACATTTATGTGGATTGCTAGGCCTACCTGAATCACAATCATCTCCTGTACATGTATAACAATTCAAAGGAAGATCTTGGAAAATACCATAGAGGTCATCAAACCGCCTTTTAATATTGTCCGAATTACAACCGTCTCTTCCACAAAGTTGACAGTTTTTCGATTTATGGTCGCAAGTGAAATCGGTTTGACAACCACGTTTGGTAATGCCGTTTTCGAGAACTGCGACACAGACATCATTTCTATTATATGTGGGACACACCGAGAGTGACGATGGTGAGCTTTCGCATATGGCATCTGTTTCGGAACTGCAACGGTGACATTTTTTCCGATCATTTGGAATAATCTAAATAATTATAAACAGATTAATTAACGTATTAAATGTATAGTTCGAATATCATTTATCGGTTATGTTCACGTCATTTATTTACATTCAGCGTTTATCTGCATCCAAACGTGAGTAAGTTCTTATTTGCATATAAGCGATTACCTTCTATGCAGTTTTCGCTTTTACGCGTGTAAAAAAATGTTAATGTTTTTAATTATATTAAGAAATTTTTTATATATTATGGCTGCACCTAAGCAAAAATTTAGTAGAATTCTATAGTCAAAGTTTTCGCATTTACCCAAACAAACACTGGAGCTTGGAAAATTAAATTTTGGGTTTACTTTACTTTATATAATCAGCAGTGATGCTAATAAAAGCTGCATAGGCTTTTATGCCATGCAAAATTTTAAATTCATGTAAGCGGTTAATACTGTGTAGTTTTAATTACCTCTTCGTTGCAATTCTGGCCTTCGCAAATTTTGCAATTTTTGTCATAACCAGTTAAACAATTATAAAAGTCGTCTGCTTTTAAATCACTCAAGCAACCACGCTCAGTAATTAATCCGTTAATACGCTGATAACACTGGCTGTAGGGAATGTTGTTACATAGTTGTTGATTCGTAATGGTAGTAGGCTTAGTGGCGCATGCCTCTTCGCTTGAAGATGAGCATTGCGTGCATTGGCTGGGAGTGGGTAATTTTGCAAAGTCATTGCAGTTTACTCCATCACACACAAACAGAGTTTTGTTTCTTATATGCTCATCTATTTTACCTTGGCCGGTGAATTGGGATAGACAACCCATTTGAACAACGTCATTGCTGCTTGAATCAAAATAAATAAAACATTTGCCATTATCCTTCACTATATTGACACATTCGGATATTATAGGGTCTTCACATTGTTCTTGTTCGCAATAATAACAAAAATGTGTATCAGCTGCTGCAACTATAAAAAGAATACACACACATAACGTTAATGTTTAACAAATCTAAAATATATTTATTAATAGAACATTGTCACATACATATTGAAACACTGAAGTTTTATTCACGTATATCACAAAATCAAAAAAATTAGATAACACCGATTCTCTAGGTAACTTTTATATACCTATCAATTCGTGCAATCCCCAGGTCCTACGTCTAATAGTTGTTGAGATATTGTAGATGTGTTTTATTTATATCCACTTATTGGAAAAATAGAAAATGTTATCATATCATATGTAACATTATCAGGGATATACATATGTACTATAAAAACATATTAGATTATTTACAAAAACAAAATCTTCATGTATATCGCATACTCGGGAAAAACTAGAGCCACCATTTGCTTAAAGTTGATGCAACCAATTTCCTCTATGTTAAAAATTCCCTTTTGTGGCAATTTTTTTCTAACCATCGTCTTTTCTCTTCGCTTTTAACATATATTTGAGAACACATTACATTACTTTTTAAGAATTCACAAACACTTGTTCTATCGTTCCACTTTAGGTGATGATAATTTCTTGTAAAGAGCATTTCAAACTATTATACAAGTGTTAATACTTTCATTGCACCGTACGAGACAAAAGTCTAAATACATTTCTCAAGACTGTCAAAAAATCTAACGCAAATTACATCTTGCATTCGGACTATCACACTTCAAATAAAATGAAAAATAGTACATGGCATTGTAAAATCTTTATCGACGGCATATGAGCAGTTTTATGCAGGCGGAAGTCGTGCCGCCCACTAGAAATACTTTACAACTAAAGTAATCGTTGTGAGAACAGCAAAATCCAATTATATGTAAGACATGGTGTGAATGAAATACAATTATTTACGATTACCACAATCCAACTTTTGAGCCTTTGTATAAGTAAGAATAATATTATCACCAACGGCTCGCTATCGGCGGAAAAACTATCAACTCAGTGAGCCTATTTTGTGTGTGCTATTACGAAACGTAATCCTAATCCAATGAAAGGGTTGTTATCGTTTTGAATCATTTCAAAAAGCGATGAAGTCATATGGAATGTCAAATTTTTATCATATTATTTTCCGTTTGTATGATGCATTGCATTCACACTATCATACTTGATCGTATTATTTGAATTTTTGACAAGTATTAATACATAGTATAATAGTCTGAACCATAGTACAACTAATAAAATAACCTACAATAAGAACAACTTCAAAAAAAAAAATAACAATAATTTTGTTTTTGTAAACTTCTGAAAATTGTGAAAAATACGCCACTTCTACATTTACAGAAGAAAGATGTACAGACTAAAGCTTACGCTGATTTGCTATCGCATTTCATGGCTATAGTCTCTTGACAGCTTTAAGTAGTCAGATGATTAACGGTTCAGCTGATGAGGCTACCTTATAATGCTAGGAACACAACTGGGACGAACAACGAATTTTTCGCCGCGAATATTCGCCGTCAAAAATAAAACACAGTGGTGTACATGATACAATTAACAAGGTAGCCTCGTCAGCTAAACCGTTAATCAACTGACTACTTTAGGTTATCAAGAGATTGCGGAGATGAAAGGCAGCCAAAACGAGATAGCTAATCCGCGTAAGCTCAGTGCATCTCTCTTCTGTAAATGTAGAAGTGGCGTCTTTTTGACAGTTTTCATAAGTTGTACAAAAACAAAATGCATGTTATTTTTATTGAAGTTGTTCTTATTGTAGCGAAAAGGCTACCTTGTTAGTTGTATCATGGTGGTGTATATGAAACTGCACACAGTCACAGCGTCGGTCGAAATTCGTTGTACGAGGCGAACTGGAAATAGATTTATTTCCAAGGCGAATCAAGTATAGGTGGTCGCAATTCAATTTGCTTCAACATTTTCTCTCGAGACGTCACAAGTTTTGTTGTCGTTTTCTATCGGCTTTGACAAGTCAGAAGATAAAATCGTGGAAAAATGCTGAAGCGAATTGGTATGCGGGCAACTGTAATGCATTCGCCTTGATTTATTTCTATTTCTTACGCCGGCGAACGACGAACAAATCAGTACCATGTGGCCATTTTGGTTTTAGTTTTCAAGTGTTTTAGTAAAAACAGTTAATTTTTACTTTAATAGTTTTTATTTTAAGTGCAAAGCTTTGACTTTTTGCATTTAAAATAAAAAACCAACATATAAAATATGTACACCGGCATTTATAAAAAATAAAACGTTGCTCAAATACATTTTAGAAAAAATTTTATATGAAAAATTTGTTATAAAATGTGTTTCAACAATGTTTTATTTTTTATGAATACCGGTGGTAGTGTTTCATTTTTTTCTTTTTGATAATGCTAAATTTTTCAGCAACCAATTTTTTTAATATGGTCACCCCATCAGCTTTTCAACTATAATAAGATAAAATTAAATAAATTCAGTCAAGTTCGAGGCTGGCTCGCACACTTAGGGTTCCGTACGTATGGAATGGAATATGTGAATACATATATTGTATAAATTTCATCTCTCTGAGAGTTACGTTTAGTTGCTACTTTATGTTGAATGGGGACACCTTATGGTTTTCGACTTGTTGTTGTTATTGTCATTTGCTGTTGTAAGGCATCTGGAAATACATACACTGTGCGAATTTCGGTTCTCTATCTCTTACGGTTCGAGAGTTATAGCTAATTGCAACTTTACGTTGTAAAGGGACACCTGGTAGTTTTCGCTTTGTTGTTATTTTTACTATTTTCTGCTGTAGCGGAAAAGTACAACAACATCCTGTGAAAATTTCAGCTCTTTAGCTCTCACCGGACGGATAGACGTAGTCTCAGTAAAGCCCGTATGACACTTCATTTTTCTTTCATTAATTGGTATAGAATTGATAGAAAGAAACAGCAATTGCTAGAAAGAACCAAATATACAAAACGTAAACAAAACTGGCGTCTTTTTTGTGAGTGTTGTATTCTTTTTATTTCAAGAAAGCGCTAGGAAATAAAATTTTCCAAAAAAGAAGCGTTAAATCGCAAAAATTGTCCATAAACCGCTGACACAGCAACATTCAAGTTGGAAATGTCAATTTTAAGTTGAAAAATTTTACATATTTTTTGACATAATCTCATTTTTATCGATAACTTCAACAAAAATGTTGACAGTTTTGCATTTATCTTAATATAGCTGAACGCGTTGCACATACTAAATTCTACTATTACATTATATTTGCACTGTTCTCCAAGGTTTGAACAATGCAAGAAAAATGTAGTGTCATACGGGCTTAATAGGGTTCCGTTTCACTCTTATGAGTACGCAACCGTAAAAACTGAGAAAATGGATACAAGTGAAATTATAATAGAAAATGCTAAGCTTCATGTTCATTATTTTAATTATTTTTACAAAATTTGAAATTCTTTGATTCATATAATTTTTTTTTTTTTGTTTGAACAAACAATAAACAGCTTCATCAATTATAACAGATGTTTTTGGTTTGCGTCGTTATTGTGCTTCATACGACGAATTTACACAGCGAATTTTAACAGGCGTATTCGTCGTGTTGGGCGTAATTCGTCGTTCGTCCACGTTGTGTTCCTAGCATTAGTTGTATCGTGGTCTGGGGCCAAATTCTGGCACTCGTGATTGAACGATTTTGTTTTAGAATGCTGTGTGTTTGTTGCTCATTTTGTTTTTGCTCTATATTGTTTTTATTATCGAGTATATTCGATCACGAATGCCAGAATCCTGCCCCTGAACTGCCCTTAAGCAGTTTGCTTCTCTTTATTTTTCTGTTGATATATATTTAAAATCACAGGAGGCTAAAAAGAGATATATTAAAAGTCCTGTTGTTGAGGGTAACAGTTAGTATTTTTTTTTTTTTTTTTTTGATACAATGTTACCCTTTCTGAGAATTCTACTTTGGCCAGAACACAATTTTTCATGCCAAACTACCAAGATACTTTGTTGTGTGTTTGCTATGGAAATTCAGCGATCAGTTCACGAATAGCTTTAATATATTTAAAAACCGGTTCATTTTGATCCATTTTCGCAAGCGTTTTAGAAAGTCTTTTTTTGCTCCAAATTTTTTAATATCGTTTTAATAAGTGAAAAAATTAAACAATGTACATATATCGTATATATCAGATAAATAGTATAACCGCTTTTTTAATAAAACTTCACAAAAATTTGCCTAAATAAATTTTTATCATCAGAAAAATCTGTATTTTCAGCTATAAGTGATCTAAAACCTTCTCTTTTAACAAAGATCGAATTTGTATGTGCCAACACCTATGTATAAGGAGTAAAAAAAATTGCCTGCTATTGGTCCCCAATATCGGGGTTTTAAGTAATTTTAGCTATAAGCTTAGACTAATCAAACCGTTTTTTTATAAAAAGCAAAATCGGGTGTTTAGAGAAGGTTATTGTCAAAAAATATTTTTTTCAATATCGTTCCATACATCAATAAATAGCACAAACGCATTTTTAATAAATTTTCCGAATAAGCGAACTTAAATAATAATTTTAGGCGCCAAAAAGTAGGTCTAGTAATACAATAATGTAATTTAGGATAGAAATACAAATTTATGACCCCGGTCCATGCATATATGTACAGTCCAAACGACAAAAGAGCGGAACGTCTGTAAAGGGTATTTAAGATTCAGCCCAGCCGAATACAGTGCTTTTACTTGTCTTTGCCTTATAACCTTTCACATGCCAATAAAAAGTTTCGGCCATAATACTTAACAAAAATATTGGACCACTTTTTGCACACCAATATGCCAAATGTTGGAACTTCAAATGCGATTTCTTAAATACACATTTTCTTAAAAATGATTTTCAGTTTATATTTGTGTATTTATATATACAAAAATAACGGGTTATCCATCCATTGGACCCATTGGTATGATTGGACCTTACTTCTTCTAAAACGGCGATAGAACGACTATCACCGTCACACAGTGGGGGATTTTGAAAAAAAAGTGGAAATAATTCTGCAATTTCTAAACGGGTAAGCCGATTGTAATAAAAATTCACACACATCTTAAGGAAGTGTTGGCGAGTTTAAGTTTGGAGTGTGAACTTTATAGACACGAAGGGGGCGGAGCTGTACGCCCCTAAAGTGGGCCTCCTCGGGTATGTGAAAAATTCGAAAGCATGTCAAACTTATGGTTTTGATCCAAATAAAACGAAATTTTGTAGGTAGATTTTCCTACTAAACGGCTTTAAAAAAATGTGTAACATTGATGGATTTTCATTTGCAGGTTAGGAGATATACGACGAATACTATTAAAATTTTCACATTTTTCTCTGTTCTGTCCCACTGTTTTGTTAATAGCAAAGACAAGAGTAGTCCGATTTACAAAATCTTTTCTTTACTGGATATAGAACAAAATTTTTAATCTTGCAAAAAAGAATTTAGTTTGAAAAACTTATTTAGTAAAAAGTTATACGCAGTTTAAGTTCAAGTTCCTAAAAAACTCGATTTTTCCCCGTTTTTTGTGGAAAAAAGTACATTCATTATTTCGTAATTATAAAAAAACTTTGCGGGAATATCTACGCTATGTTGATATTTATTTGAAAGAGTATACTATGTTGTATATTATGACAGAAAAAAAAATTAAAAATTTTTCTTTTTTAAGAAAGCAGAGTATTGCCAAATAGAGTAATTTTTATAGCAAGTTCTCGGTTTATGGCTTTTTTTCTCCAATCCCAAAGCTAGAAACAAATAAGTTTTTGAACAATCCTAAGGCCTAGCATGTTTTTAAAAATTCACCATACCTCCAGCTGCACCTCGCAAAAAATACAAAAAATAGAGCAAAAATATTAAAAAATCCCATTTTTGGGATTTTTAGACTTTTTTCTGGGAATTACGGAGTTTCAAGAATTATATCTTACCGGCTTTTACATTTTTCCTATTAAATGCGCTATTTTCTACGTAAGTAACAATTTTTAGCAGAAAATAATAACAAATAAAAATTTTGTAGCATAAGAAAAAAGCGCTGAATACTAAAAAATCGCATTTGTGGGATTTTTTGATTTTTATCTGGGAATTCCGGGATTCTAAGAAGTAAATCTCGTCGGTTGCAACTTTTATCTATTAACTACGTCATATTTTACCAACATGTGGAATTTTGGCAGAAAATATTCATAAATAAAAATATTGTAGTGTAAGGAGGTAGACCTTTATATATGTACATACATGCTCATACATGTTTTCAAGAACTCATTTGTTTAAGCCGACTAGTGACTCTCATTAATACTTTTTTGAAAGAAGTGGGCCGCTTTATCTATCGCAAGCCGATGTTGGTAACTTAATATGTACAACAGCATCGAATTTATTCCAGTAATTTTTGCTGTTTCTTCATAATATTTAAAAAATCTTATAGGTGTATTTCCATCATCCCTATGAGGGGCTTATTAATATTTAAGCCGGTCTGCTGTTTGAACTCTTTTTGAATTCATTGCCTTTCAGTGGCTCTAATTTCAATTAGAGCTTTGTTTTTTTGAATTTTTGGGAAAACTCCTATACTTTAGATCATATGTCAGATGCAGAAAGTATTCCAAGAAGCGTATTCGGGCATGGAGAGGAAAGATTTCAAGTTTGAGAGCTTCTTCATTTATTGTTCTCTCCTTAGATGAAATCGTAAATTGTGATTTCTTTTCTCCACATATGGAACAATGCCAATTTGATGATCTGCCTGCCCGTTGTTGCATTACTATCTTTTCCATCAATCATAATTTCATATCGAAAGAAATACTGAAGAAATAATTATTAATGCAAGTGAAATAGTACGTGGTACGGTGAATTTCGGAGTGAATAAAATTTATTAAATCTTGTGTTGAATTCTTCATTTCCTTTTTATATTCAAAGCTAATTGACCTACAAAAAATTCGATCCTGGAGTTTGGTTGATCCAGAGATCTTCCAAACTTGTTGATGGACTGTTACTATCGACATATTTACGAATTCTTATGGGCACTAATGAAGTCATGAATACACTTTTACGTTCAAATGAGTGACTTGTGGTAACTTGCTTGTACTCTAAAAGCAATGACGAGCCATCACATCCCCATTTACAAATCAGCTGCTCCGTTGTTCAAAGTGTAGCTATCCGGGAAGCTATGTTTTCCAGTAGAGTTGACACTTTAACGTTTACTTTATGTTCATTGACTGCGTTCCTGTACTGCATCATATGATGGCAAAACTTTTACACCTTTCTCTTGTAATGCTTTTCTCAAAGTAATATATTTATCACGAGTTAATCCAAGCTGCAACATCAGAGCAATATCTTCTTCCTCGGTAAAAACTGATTCAGATGTATGTGTTGGGATACTTTTAACAATTTGCTTAAGCCGTCTAGGTGATGCACTTGGTAAAACACCAGCAATTTTTCCAGCCTCTGAAGGTTCCCGTTTTTTAAGCATCGCTTTGTACGTATCCGAAATCTCTTCAGTGGACATAGATGAAATGGAATTTGACAACCTTTTTTTCTTCGATCTTTGGCTTAAATTCTCGTATTCCTTGCATGGAGCCCCGACACCAGACGTGGAAATGTTTAATTCCATGTTATTATCCAACCAATCGGAATATTTACTTAGGAATTTTGCCTTGCTTCTCCTCACAGTTTTCCATTTCAGCTCAAAGTTTTTAAACAAATTTTGCATTTTTATATTTTCTTCACTTTTCAGTTTATCAGTGCACGTATTTTCAATAAACTGAGTAATAACTTTATCCTCGAATTGAATTTCTGTGTGCTCAAACAAAAGGAAACATAAATTTCTATCAACCAATGTGATCGCCATCACTACTGTAACTGAAATAGTATGATATATTCCAAAATATTCATTCCTAACCAAATACACGTATTAAAATTTTTCGCTGTTACCAGCTAAACAGTAGGAACTGCATATATCTACATACATCAATGCAACAGGTATACAAAGGTCATATATTGCAGCTACGTGGTGTAATGAAACATATACACAAGTACATATTAACTGTTTAAATTACCTACATCGGCTTGCGATAGATAAAGCGGCCCACTTCTTTCAAAAAAGTATTAATGAGAGTCACTAGTCGGCTTAAACAAATGAGTTCTTGAAAACATGTATGAGCATGTATGTACATATATAAAGGTCTACCTCCTTACACTACAATATTTTTATTTATGAATATTTTCTGCCAAAATTCCACATGTTGGTAAAATATGACGTAGTTAATAGATAAAAGTTGCAACCGACGAGATTTACTTCTTAGAATCCCGGAATTCCCAGATAAAAATCAAAAAATCCCACAAATGCGATTTTTTAGTATTCAGCGCTTTTTTCTTATGCTACAAAATTTTTATTTGTTATTATTTTCTGCTAAAAATTGTTACTTACGTAGAAAATAGCGCATTTAATAGGAAAAATGTAAAAGCCGGTAAGATATAATTCTTGAAACTCCGTAATTCCCAGAAAAAAGTCTAAAAATCCCAAAAATGGGATTTTTTTAATATTTTTGCTCTATTTTTTGTATTTTTTGCGAGGTGCAGCTGGAGGTATGGTGAATTTTTAAAAACATGCTAGGCCTTAGGATTGTACAAAAACTTATTTGTTTCTAGCTTTGGGATTGGAGAAAAAAAGCCATAAACCGAGAACTTGCTTTAAAAATTCCTCTATTTGGCAATACTCTGCTTTCTTAAAAAAGAAAAGTTTTTAATTTTTTTTTCTGTCATAATATACAACATAGTATACTCTTTCAAATAAATATCAACATAGCGTAGATATTCCCGCAAAGTTTTTTTATAATTACGAAATAATGAATGTACTTTTTTCCACAAAAAACGGGGAAAAATCGAGTTTTTTAGGAACTTGAACTTAAACTGCGTATAACTTTTTACTAAATAAGTTTTTCAAACTAAGTTCTTTTTTGCAAGATTAAAAATTTTGTTCTATATCCAGTAAAGAAAAGATTTTGTAAATCGGACTACTCTTGTCTTTGCTATTAACAAAACAGTGGGACAGAACAGAGAAAAATGTGAAAATTTTAATAGTATTCGTCGTATATCTCCTAACCTGCAAATGAAAATCCATCAATGTTACACATTTTTTTAAAGCCCTTTAGTAGGAAAATCTACCTACAAAATTTCGTTTTATTTGGATCAAAACCATAAGTTTGACATGCTTTCGAATTTTTCACATACCCGAGGAGGCCCACTTTAGGGGCGTACAGCTCCGCCCCCTTCGTGTCTATAAAGTTCACACTCCAAACTTAAACTCGCCAACACTTCCTTAAGATGTGTGTGAATTTTTATTACAATCGGCTTACCCGTTTAGAAATTGCAGAATTATTTCCACTTTTTTTTTCAAAATCCCCCACTGTGCGTCAGTTCATAGCGTTATTATCATATGATAACCGATTTTTTTTTTTGCCTGCTATTGAAGAGTACGACTTGAAAAATATGTGGTTTCAACAAGACGGTGCCACATGCCACACAACTCGAGCGAATATGGCTTGCTTGCAAGAGACATTTCCTGGCCGCGTCGTGGCGATATCAACTGCCCACCAAGATTATGCGATTTGACACCATTAGACTTTCTTTGTGGGGCCACGCGAAAGACCGTGCTTATGCTTAAGCTCTTGAGCTCTTAAAAATCAACATTCGTCAGGTTATGGCTGCGATACAGCCCAATCTATGTCAAAAAGTGTTCGAAAATTACCTCAAAAGAATCAATGCTTGCAGCACTTTGCGTGGCGGTCTTTTAAATGATGTAGTGTTTCACACATAATGTCAACGTTTAAACTCTTTAATAAAAAGAAATATCATGAAAAAAAATATTTTATGTGTTTCATACTTTTGTTTACTTTTGAAACCGCAAAATGGATAACCCGTTATATTAACTCAAAATTTTAATAAGTCATAAAGTTTTTTTTAGCAACGTCTTATGGGATGGACAACTTCCGCTATCGTCTACACTAAAATAGAAATTTAAAGTTGCCTTTATACCTTTTCTTACGTTGAACATTTAGTAAACCGAAGCCATCACGCCTGGCTGGTTTTAATCTCTAAGTAGCGTCTTGAGGAGAGAAAATTCCGTAACATTTTAATTATTTAAGACACTTGCATAAGCAAAATGTCCTAAAAGTTTATTCTGAAACACAAAATAACACCCATGTTTAAGCATTTCACAAATTGAAGACTTGAAACAACCTATTTTAATATAAAACTCGCTACACATTTAAGTCCTAGCAGAGTATGTTTTGTATTGAATTGAAGCGTGATTACGTCCCTACTTTTGCATATTAAATTTCACTTCAGATATCTAATGTGGTTATTAAACTTTGCAACAAGATTTAAAATTAGGGAAATATGTATGAAAAAGTTATGAAAGAACAAAATAATATAGCCAATTGTGATAGTGATGTCGCAGCCAACCGAAACGAAAAAAATACACTCGGTGTTCGGTTAAATTATTCGTTCTCTGAAAAAATTAATTATTTGTTGTTGGTAAATGCCAAAAGAAAAGCTTCTTTTTGTTGTCTTTTGTTGAAAACGTAAATACTAGCTTTTTTATTAATGCAATTAATAAAATCTTAATATGAATATGAATGCTTTTTATTAGAAAGCTTTTTCTTGTATTCGCTCTTTTTACATTTTAAGGTTACAAAGTTGTACTTTTTAGGGTTTTAGGAGTTTCACTTTTTAGGGTTACAAAGTTGTACTAACCGATTGAAAAGCTTCCAAGGCTGTTTAACTAAACAGTTGATATTAAAGTGAATACATTTTTTTTTTAATTAGGCGGTTACACTATAAATAGGCAATTGCAAAGCTTTGAGCACATTTCTTAATTTATTTATGTTCTTGCTTCTTATTTTACCCATTAACAGATACTATCTTATCTAATCTAATACAAAAATGTAGTAAAATAATATATTATCGTGTGAGTTAATTTGTAAAAAATATCCCGTTTTTCCGGTATTTTTCACTATTTCCCCCCCCCCCCCCCCCCCAACCCTAGCTGTAGCACATGTAACTCGATTTTACATTAAGTCGACTCAGGTTGTTATCGCTTGAGGGAACAGATGTGTATGTTTCATATTCCCGTTTTGCAAATCATCCGTTTTACACAAATTTATACCGAATATGGAAAACCCAGAAATGTTGTGTACCACAGAGAGTTACATTAAAACTGTTTTTCATTCATATAAATATATAACAATTTGATTCTTTGTTCTTATGTTTTTCACTGCGAAGTGTAGAGAGGGTTTGCTACTATAAACAGCGTGTCCCGTAACTCAACGTCCAAACAAAAACTGGTGACACGTCAAATGGTGACTGCTCCCACAAAACTTATAAAAAGGTACTGGCATATTGACAAAAATCACTCTGTGATTATCTTTTCATTTCTGTGATCACAAATGTTGTATTTTAAAATATTCTTTTTCTCTAATAATAACGTTAGTTATCCTCCTTTTATCTGCATTTAAGAATTCGGACTGTAATTCCCGAATTCGCAAAGAAAATCTTTCATTTTGCAACTTTTTGTACTCAATATTAAAGCAACACCCAACTTTATCTAGCCGTATTGGAAAAAAAAACTGCACTAGGTATCTGCGGCAAGTTCTGCCAAAAGTTGGGGCAATTTGTCCCAAATTCAAAAATGTATAACATTTCGTGCATCTTGTTCATGGAACAGCAAAAACATTTTTTTTTTTTCAATACTAATTTTATACATGATACAACTAACAAGGTAACCTTTTCGCTACAATAAGAACAACTTCAATATAAATAGCATTTTGTTTTTGTATAAATTCTGCAAACTGTCAAAAAGATGCCACTTCTACATTTACAGAAGAGAGATGCACTGAGCTTACGCGGATTTGCTTTCTCGTTTTGCCTGCCTTTCATCTCTGCCTTCTCTTGACAACCTACAGTAGTCAAATGTTTAACGGTTTAGCTGACGAGGCTACCTTATTAGTTGTATCATGATTTTATATAAGTTACAAATTTATTGTTTTTATTTTTTTTTAAATATGGCAATACCTTCTAAACTACGCGGCATATGTTTCTTTTTGTAACTTTTCTGGGAGCAGTCGCCACCTGACCAATCACCAGTTTTCGTTTGGACGTTAAGTTACGGGAGACCCTGTATACGAGTATGTACATATGTATGTATGTATATATTAAAAGTAACTTTCTTTTAAATCACCTACCGATTGCGCCTTCTATAAACAGTATTACAAAAAATCCAAACGTGATTTCCTTCGAAAATTTTCTGGGAAGCATTTTGCCCGCCCCAAGAAAATGTCGTTTAAACGCGTCTAAAAATTTTTGGCCAACTGACTTCCCCAACTTGCGGCGACGGCCTTTTATAGATTTTCTTAATATACATAGGTATGTATGTATGTATGTACACACTGAAAATAATATTTATCGCTGAAAATTATAAATTTATTACAATTCGATCGATTAAAGTAAAGAACTTTGAATGTGTGTTAAAATTAGCTGACTGATAACAAATCCATTTGTCCATTGATCCGATTCAGAACTCAGCCGGTAGATAACTGATTTTATTTTACTGTTTTTTCCCCAAATTTCTATGTACATACATATGTATCTCTTTCATTGATGTTTAAGTGAGGATTTAAAAAGCAACTTTTGGTTATTTAGGACACAACTCCTCTTTGCATTTTTTTTTTTTTTTTTTGAAAATGAGACACATGAATGCGTGTGTACGTATGTATGTATGTACATATGTATATGTATGTGGGTAGCTGTCATGTGCTTTTCTTTTGTATACTTTGGGTAAATGCAAACGAAATTCTAGCAAAGAGTTGAACCTAATTTCTTAATCTCAAAGATTTGTTATCAATACAATCGATGATTAGATTAAACTTATATTTTATATAGAAAAAGATTAGATTTATGTAAGAGCTAAGATTTGTTATTAATAATTGTTGTTGTCGCCATTGAAACTTTAACTATGCTGAAGAGTGACTTGTAAAACATTTTCGAAATTTGCTTAAAAAATTCCCTACGAACTCAATATCAAAAATAAATATTAATATAAGCATATACATATGTATGTACATATGTATTAACGTGCTTAGGTATGCATGTTTACTTTGCACATTTTCAAGTGTTTATAAAACAGTGTTGCCATAAGTTATAATGAAGAAATGCTAAATTGCTGGCATATATGATGTTAAAATGTTCTACAGATGAAAGAATTGGTGCTAAATATTTAATCAGAATTATAAATTCATTTGTATTTTTCGGAGAAAAATAACATAGCGCAGTTCATTATTTGGTGCAAATGTCTTGCGTAAGTGCGAATGTAAGAAATCGTTGCTTTTTCTTTGCAACCCAAGAACAAAATATGCAGGGTTGCACTCGCAATATTTTTGCATTTACGCACCGCTAATTACGAGTTGCTTTTTTCGCATGAGTATTGCGTTTGCAACACTGACACTCGAACAGCTGACATTTTAAAACAAAGCAAACAAAAAATAGTAGAGATGGAGTCAGCAGCAATTACCAAAAAAATAAAACGTGAAAAATTAAAAATTGTGTATTAATTTATCAGCTGTTATTTGGAGTGCAATAAAATTTGCAAAGTTGTTAAAAAGGGTGCTCAATATCAGTTGCAATATAATCGCAAACGCAAATAGTCGCAACCAAAAACGCACCAAACGCTGAGTACCGCTCATGTTTTGCGGATTGTACACAATGATTGCGCTTGCTCTGCGCACTAAAAGAATGGCGCAGGGAAAGAGCAATGTACCATGTGCTTTTTTGGCTCTGCTCTTTTATTGTGCGCAAAGCGCGAAAATCGCCAAAAATGAGCATTGCTCCTTTACTCTGGTACAAAGCGACTTAAATTTACTGGTAAGCCTAAAACGTGCAAATTAATGCAAAAGAAAAATTAGATTGTCTATTTGTTTGGAAAATTATATGATTGCCCCATATAATTTTCCATTCGCGGTATAAATTTTTGTTTTTTTTAGCCAAAAAAAGGAATTTTGAAATATTGATACATGAAGAACTATTCGAACTGTTAACCAATTTTCAAAATTATTTTTTATATTGAAATTTGAATCAACAAATTAGTTTCATTAAACATTTTTGAAAATCGGACATAGGAGTCCAACGTTTGTAGAACATACATATGTATGTAGGTATGTGTGTATGTATATGAATAATGTATCTGTATTTCTATAATTGCAAGCACATATGAATGTAGGTACGTATGAATGAACATATGTATGTATATATACATATACATATGTACATTAGAGCGACTCAAGTTGTATGGGAGCAAAATTCGTGCAAGGTGTACCCTCCTAAAAATGAACCTTGGACTCTTTTAAGATAACATTTAAAATATTTCGGCTTTAGCTCTGACCTCTGGTGAGCTGGACCATTTTGAAAAAGGTCTTTACTTTATTTCTTTAGCTGGAATATTAATAATTTCATCAGAATTTTGAAATGCCAACAACTTGTGAATAAAACTGTACACAAGGTGGTTCTATACCAATTTCAACTTCCTTCCAATTTATCATGTTTTGAGCGATTCACAATTAAAATTTGTCTTAGGCACAGTCCTATTTTAATCCATATATGATCTAGAAACTAAATCCGCTATCATATTACAGTTACCACAAAATTGCATTTATATACATATGTATGTATATTCCACAGCACCGAGTAAAATGCATCTAATTTGCAAAAATGTAAATTATTTACATACAAGGATAATATAATTGGCAAAAGAAAAAATTTGATACCCATATTGCATTTTTGTGAAAACGCGAATTAGCACGAATTTCAAAAAAGGCTGAGACCCGTGTGTAATTAAATCGCCTAAAGATTAAAATATGTTAATTTGGTTTTTTTATTACAAACAGCCCCGAACAAAAAATTCAAAAACAGTTTTTTTTACAGAATATCCTTAAAACTAGTGCATGGATGATCGTCCTTAGACACATTGTATATACAGTTGAACGCATCTTAAAAAAACCTTTCTTATGATGCCCATATTGTATATGTTGGTAAGGAAACAGATCCTTTAATTAACAAAACATGCAAAAATATACCCTTTTTCAAAATGGCCCAGCTCACGAGAGGTCAAAACTAGAGCTGAAATATTTTATATTTTATCTTATAAAGGTCTAAGGTTTATTTTTAGAAAGCCGTTCATATTTATTAGTGCTGGCATCTAAAATGATGAAAAGAGTAAGATATAGCACGAATCTTTAGTCAAAAAGGCTGTTTCTTTCTAACTTAAGCCGCTTATGGAATATAAGTGTGCGTATGTATATGTTGAAATTTTAAAATCTTTCAATGTATTGGTGTATCGGCTAGGTAGGTTTTACTGGGAAGTTAATGCATACATATGTGTACATAAACATACGTACATACATCTGTATATATGTTTGTACAGTACACTATCTATGTATTAAAATTATGTCTGTTCTTCAACATATTTGTGATGCAGTTGTTGAATATTGAAAGTTCGCATAAGCATCGAACTTTAAGTTGCAATAAAACAACGATGGCATCTTGTGGCATTACATATTAAATAACATTTCTGGCATACGACCGCCACTGCGCGGATGTAGTCCAATTTTCGATGACTTTTTCCAACATTTGTATATCGGCAATAACACGGCGAATGTTGTCTTCCAAATGGTCAAGCGTTTGTGGCTTATCCGCATAGACCAATGATTTTACATAGCCCCACAGAAAGTAGTCTGGCGGTGTTAAATCACAAGATCTTGAAGGCCAATTCACAGGTCCAAAACGTGACATTAGCCGGTCACCAAACGTGTCTTTCAATAAATCGATTGTGGCACGAGCTGTGTGACATGTTGCGCCGTCTTGTTGAAACCGCATCTCCTGGACATCATGGTTATTCAATTCAGGAATGAAAAAGTTAGTAATCTATACCGATCACCATTGACTATAACTTTCTGGCCATCATCGTTTTTGAAGAAGTACGGACCAATTATTCCACCAGCCCATAAAGCGCATCAAACAATCAGCTTTTCTGGATGTAACGGTGTTTCGACACACACTTGAGGATTAGCTTCACTCCAAATGCGGCAGTTTTGTTTGTTGACGTAGCTATTCAACCAGAAGTGCGCTCCATCGCTAAACAAAATTCGCTTATGAAAATCGGGAACAACCGCAATCTCCTTTTGCACTAAAATTGCACTATTGGCAAGCGTTGTACATACACATGTATGTATGTAAATGCATGTGGATGTGCCAGGAATTAACCTGCAGGTTGTATCAAAGAATAAAAAAGATAATTGAGGCTCGCTTTTAATTTAAGGTGATGTTGGGAGAGAATTATATACATATATTTTTTTTACTTATTTTAATAATATTTAGCTATTACAAAAATATTATGAAAAAACGGTCAGCTTACAAGTCAAATTACCAAACAAAATTTATGTTGGTTTTATAGCCTAGACAGACGACAGCGTTAATGTGCATTAGTGGCAATTTTGCGCATTTAGTCGGGCATTATCTACAATATTAGTCGAGCATTATGCACAAAATCAAACTGCATTTATACTAAATTCAATTACATAATATGGCAGCACTGTCGAAATCCGTCAGCTGTTGATATTTTGTTTATTATTGTGAACAGATAAAATGGAATCACAGAAAAAAAGGGAAGCTGTTTTAACTGTTGCAACAAATTTAAATTTGTGATTGCTAGTGCACGTACAATTTTTGTATTATGGAGCAGTTTCGTGAAAAGAAATTTTGACTATCTTAAAAATAATTGTTGATTTCCCATCAACAGCATGCTTGCAAATTTTACACTCTGTTTTTTATCCATTTTATGTGTAAAAGTAAACTCTATGTGAATATTTTAAATGCCAAAACAAAAAATCGATAGCAAACAACAGCGGTTTTTTAAATGCAGCTGTTTACTAAATGCAGAAACCGTCGTCTGGCACCGTAAAATTTTAATTCAAATTAGTGAGCTCTTAATGCAAATTAACTCTGACGTCTGTCTAGGCTATTATAGTGCCCAGGATATGTGCAAAAAAGCCGTTACTCACAGAGTGAGTGACATTCAATAATTATAGCGGATTTACATTTACATCTTTGAGATGTGTGTTGAAGATGTTGAAAATTGAAAAAAACTGTTTTCATTACATTTTCAACATCTTTCATCTGTCAAATATTATTTCACGTGTTTGAGCAAACTAAAAAGCATTACACACACAACCTAAAAAACATTATTTTAGTCTTTTTTACTAAAAATAAAAGTATTGCATTACTAATTTTATATTATGTTTAATTTAATTAAAATTTAATTACATTGCTTGTTCACGCTCATTGTAAAAATGTTTGACACTTGTATATTTTCTAGTGATGATATGAATTTTTATCATTTTTTTAACTTCTTTTTAGTGATGACATTAAAATAATCGAAAGATGTTGAATACGGCGAATTGAGAAATGAACATCTTGTAAAGATGTTGAGTTTTTTTCATATAGAATTTGTATAGGAAGATGTTAACATCTTGCCAAAATTATGAAAGATGTAAGATGTGAGTAAGTGTAAAAAGCCTATCAATGTCGCAGTCGTGCGATTGTTCGCTTTCTAAGCGAAAGAAAATTGTTTTGGGTTCCTCTATGAAGTTCTTTTATTCGAACGATGACTCGATCGACAAGTCAAAAAAACGTAAGTGTTTTCATACAAAATCCGATTCCTCAATATCGATCATGTCGTCAGCACTGCGAACACAAATGTCAAAATCAAGCACTTGCTGTTTTGCTATCGAGTGAGAGTTTTTATAGAAAAAATTTTAGTTTTTTTTGTTAAAAAACTGGGAACAAAAAGTACAAACCCCAAATATTTTTAATTTTTATTTTATTTAGTAAATATATTAAACAATTATTACATGCATGCATGTAGTTTTCTTAAACATTCCACTTGTTTGCTGGATGGAAGACAATCCTGAGTTTTCCAGACGAATACCAGTGCTCATCGCGTCAAAATACTTATTAAATGTCTATGCAAAAAAAAATACTTTTAAATTTTAAAACACCACAAAACAATTTCCGCACTTTCAAAATGGTTGCTTTTTTTATCACAGATTACTCTCCACAGAATTCTCTGTGGTACTCTGTGTTAATTATGTACATATGTATTTGCTTTGGCTTGTCAAATGCAGCTGACCAGTTTTATGAAGGGTTGTATTTACACCAGAACAATTTAGTAGTTTTTTTCAATACTGCAATAAAAAATCAACTAAAACTTTAATTTACCGATCTAGCATCTCTGTGAAGTGAATGCCAAAAATTTCATGACGTAAGACTATGCGAACGCAAACCGGCGACATAGAGGAATCCAAATTGATTCGAAATCGAGCGACTACATTTCGATCGCTTACATTTTCTTGCGACATTGAGGAACAGGCAATAAGTGATTTTCCTTGTCAGGGTCTAAATATTTGTTAAGCACTTTAAACAGGTTGTGCTTTAAACACTGTGAAAATAAAAAAATTTGTAAGGAAAGAAAAAAAATTTGACATGTAAGCTCTTGATGCAAGAAATCTGCATCATGAAGGCTTCAAGTACACGTTAAAGTACAGTTGAAAAAATTAGATTTTGCTTCAATCAAAGCCAGAGAAAAGAGAGTTCTCGATTGGTTTTGACATCCTGGAATGCATTTTTTTCATGTTTATGTATACTTTATAAATGTATGTTTTCCTGCTGTAAACTGAAGAAAGCCATCTACAAGGCAGAAAGTATATTGTAATGAATTGTCCATGAAACAATGAATCTACATTTTTGTTACTACAACGTCAATATTCAATAACGCCCACATTTAAATTTTTTTTAGTAAATAGTATTTTTTGGAATTGTCAATAGTAGAACTGTCTCAATCATAAATTACTGCAGTCACATTTCCTACAGGGTACAAACAGACTTCATCAAGAAACACAAAGAAGCAAAAATTACACACTTTGCTTTTGTTTTTTCATCCGCACATTTACGTATCCATCCACTACGAAATTTCGAAGCAAATGAAGTTTTTTCTGTCGCGCAATAGTGCACACGAGAGGAAGAAATTACCTATGTATGTTAATAAAAATATCAAAAACTTTTGATTTTTGCTTCACGCAGAGCCGAAGCACATAGTACATATGTACTATGTGTAGCCATACAAACACGACTGCAAGTACGAAATCAAGAGAGTGCTGAGTTTATTGCATATGTGCTGGGAACTTAGAGATTCTCTGGCCACATGTAATATATCTATAGAGAGATATGCTTACATAAAAACATACATACATTTGTGCGAATGTAGCGGGTTATCCATTTTGCGGTTTCAAAAGTATGAAACACATATAAAATCTTTATTTCATTATATTTCTTTTTTATATTAAAGTTTGAACGTTGGCATTATGTGTGAAACACTACATCATTTAACAGACCGCCACGCAAAGTGCTGCAAGCATTGATTCTTTCGTGGTAATTTTCGACCACTTTTTGACACATATTGGGCGGTATCTCAGCCATAACTTGACGAATATTGGTTTTCAAGTGCTCAAGAGTTTAAGGTTTATCTGCATATACACGGTCTTTCGCGTAGCTCCACAAAAAATGTGTAATGGAGTCCAATCGCATGCTCTTGGTGGCCAGTTGATATCGCCGAAATTACGCCGCCAGGAATATCTCTTGCAATAAACCCATATTCGCTCGAGTTGTGTGGCATGTGGCACCATCTTATTGAAAATTCATCAATGTCTTTTAAGCTTTTTTTGTTGTTAATAGGAAAATTTTCCTACAAAATTTCGTTTTATTTGGATCAAAACCATAAGTTTGACATGCTTTCGAATTTTTCACATACCGGTGGACGCCCACTTTAGGGGCGTAGAACTCCGCCCCCTTTAAGTGGATATAGTTTAAACTCCAAACTTATGCGCAGCAATACTTCCTTAAGATGTGTGTGAATTTTTATTACAATCGGTTTAACCGTTTAGAGATTGCAGAATTATTTCCATTTTTTTTTTCAAAATTCCCCACTGTGCAGCGTCAGTGCACAAATACACCAATAACAACAAGTTAGGTACATGAAATTAATTCTCCGATAGATAACGAAAAGCTAAAATTAAGTAACAACGGTCTTCGCCACAGCAAAATTCTGAAAACACAAATAGTATTAAAAAAATTAAGTCTAAAAAGCCAAAAACATTGAAATCCTACTTGTTAAGCCAACCTTCCGCACCAAGTAGTTTAGAAATGCTATCTGCCGATGGTGAAGAAAAAACAGAAATGCAAAATGTTGATATCCTCCACAAAAAATCTGAAACCAAAAGATCAACCAATCTCCCGCCAATAAACATTCATAATGTACAGTTCATAAATAACTTGAATAGTGCTCTAAATTTATTGCCAAATTGTAGTTATGAGCTAAGTACGTGTTCTAAAAGGCAATGAAGTAAATATTAAGCTAATGGAATCTATTCACTACACCCAAATATGTAATAAAATTATTAAGTGATAAAAATACACAATATTACGCATACAAGCCAAAAGAACAAAAAGAATTTAATGTGTTTTTGCGTAATACGCAAAAAACATTGCCGAATTTATTCTACTGGTTCTTTCGACAAGAGATCTTACATTAAAATATAACATTTTATAAGATTTCAATTAAACAAAAGAACTGATGTCTTTCATCCAAGATTTATTTTTATATTAATTATTTTTTTCAGTTATTTCAAACTTTGTTATTTTTTTACAGAGCTTTTATGATTATTTAATTTTTAAATAAGTAAAGTATTTATATGCATATTATATATCGACAGTGTTTACAACTCGGCCAGCCTGACTATTGATCGGCCTCGATCAATTTAATAACAGACAAATTTGTGTAACTTAGTATCTACTTTAGAATTGGTATTGCCTTGTCTTTAATGAGCTGAGCCATCTTGTTATTTCTTATCCATAGCCTAAGCTTATTCGCTTCCACTACACCATTGTAAGGAAGTTGTGTCAGCTGACAATTCTCTATATCTCGAATAACATATCTATCATTGCCAAGAATTTTATGTACAACATATGGTCCTCTATAGTTTGGAGCAAACTTCTTGTTTGTCCCGACTACAGTATCAATATTACGAATCACCACAAAATCACCTACGCTGTATTGTTTGGGTCTAGAACCATGCTCAAGAACATAGTTTTTATTATATTTCTGAGCACACCCTATCGCTGCATTGGCATTAGGGCGGAGCAAACTCAGATTTCGTGTATCCACACTACTAACTTTCCCTTCAAAATATTCAGAAAACTCATCTATAATTTCTCCTCTTGGCTCTATTCCGAACAACAACATACTGGGCGTGCTCTTGGTAGATCTATGAATTGAATTATTTATCGCATATTCCACCCTTGACAATTTACTGCACCAATTATCATGATTAATGGGATCGCTAATTTTACCTAACATGGACTTTAGCACCCTATTTACTCTTTCAACCTGACCATTTGCTTGTGGTGAACCAACTGCAACTTTCACGTGCTGTATGTTACTATTCAACAAAAATTCCTCAAACTCCAATGACGTAAAACAACTACCCCGATCCGTAATAATCCGTCTTGGTCGGCTATAATAACCGAAATATTTGTTTAACGCAGCATTCACTTCCTTGGTGCTGGTTGAGTTTGTTGAATTTTGTAAAAGCATCAACTATAACAAGGATATGTTTTCTTTTCGATTTTAACGATGGCAAGGGCCCGAAATGATCAATATGCAATGTGTCAAAAGGAATTGGATCTTTCGGAATATTATACAGATGTCTTTCTTTGGATCTAACTGGCATAGCGTACATAATACATTTTAAACAATTTTCTATGAAAAGTTTGACCTTTTGAAACATATCCGGAAACCAATAAAGAGCACTAATTTTGTCGCAAGTTTTGTCAACAGACTGATGACTTACCTTTTTATGCATAATTCTAATTATATTGTTCTCCATTTCAGCCGGAATGTACAATAACTTATTTCCGTTCTGTTTTATTTTGTACACCAGCCCGTCTAATAAATCAAATCCTTTTACACTACCCTGTTCCAACTGTTCGCGTATTTTTTTTACGTTACCATCTCGTTCTTGTGCCACTTGAACTTGAAAATCAATGTCATTTACATTGATCATGGCAACTCTAAGTCGACTAAGGGCATCGACATGACCCATGGATAAACCACGCCTATGAACTACCTTGTAGTCAAAGTTTTCTAGTTCTAAAGTCCATCGTGCAATACGTGCATTAACTTGTTTTTTTTCCAATGTCATAGCAAGTGAATTGCAATCAGTCACAATTTTAAACGGAATACCCTCCAAGTAAATTCTAAATCTGCGCAATGCATATATAATAGCAAGGGTTTCAAGTTCAAAGCTGTGATATCGGGACTCTGCATCCGTTGTAGTTTTGGAAAAATAAGAAATTGGGTGAAACTTTCCGCCCTTCTGTTTTTGCAGTAAAACAGCACCAAATCCAATGGAGCTCGCGTCACAGTGCAACTCTGTTTCTTTTTTGGGATTGTAAATAGCAAGTACTGGAGGTTTCACCAATAATTTTTTCAATACCTCGAATGCTACAACACAATCTCCATTAAAATTATATTCTTTCCCTTTCTTTAATAAGTTCAGCAAAGGTTTCGCAATATTTGAAAAATTTTGAACAAATCGTCTAAAATACGAAAATAATCCTATACAAGAATGTAATTCTTTCTGATTAGTCGGCACCGGAATTCTTTTAATATCAGAAATATGTGATTCACTCAGCGTTATGCCCGCATGTGATACAGAATACCCCAAATACTCTATCCTACTGTATCCAAATCTACATTTTGAGATATTCAATTTTAGCCCATATCTACTCAACTGATACAAGACCTTTTCCAGAATTTTCCCATGCTCCTCAAAAGTTTTAGTTGCCACAACAATATCATCCATATACTATATAATAATCTTTCTCATATCAATCAATTCCTTAAATACATGATTTATAAACCTTTGGAAAACCGCCGGGGCATTTTTTAAACCAAACGGCATTTTTAAGTACTCATAATGTCCGTCTGGTGTAACAAACGCTGTAAAAGGGATAGATTCCGAAGACATTTCAACTTGGTGAAACCCGCTCTTTAAATCTAGTACACTAAATATTGTTTTTCCTTCCAAATATTCTATGCAATCATCTATCAGTGGCAGCGGATAATTATCCCTAATAGTTATTTTGTTCAATCCTCGATAATACACGCATAGCCGCGATTGACCATTTTTCTTTTTAACTAATACAATAGCAGATGCATAGGGTGAGCTGCTTGGTCTTATTATTCCCTCGGATTGAAGATCTTTAACTATATTCCTGACAATGTTTCTCTCAGCATAAGTCAACCGTCTTGGAGTACAATGAAAAGGAACATCTGACGTGAGATGAATTTTCATTTTGTGCTCAGATGGTTCTACTGTATTATTATCCGGACTAAAATAGTACTTCATAATCAATTCTATCAGATTCTCGCGCTGTTCAGAGTTCATACTAAAATATATATCTAATTCAGATCTGGTATCCGTAATATCAATATTAAATATATAAGGCAATTCATTCGCATTACTCTGAATATCAGAACTGTCAGCTACTAGATTTCCCTCGTTCTTCAAGAGGCTATGCTCACTTAAAACATTAAATAAATCTGTTGGCAAGAAAGTGCAAACACTCTTACTTTCTTTCAATGAGAGTAACTCATTTATTTGATACCGTCTTTTATTGTTTATCATAAGATGTACATTAAAAAGTTGAAGAAAATCACGTCCTAAAAGCAAAGGTGCGGAAGTTTCGTAGTCTGGCAAGATTTTAACACGTAGCATTCTTTTTATTTTTCTAAATTCTATAATGCATTCAGCTTCGCCAATTATATTTAATTTTAGGCCACCCATACCAAAATAGCTGGTCTTTGGAACATTTACAACCACGAAGTCTTCCGGCACTAACAAAAATAACAGGACTACCAGTATCAAAGAGAACAGAAATTTCGTTAAAATTTGCACTTTCTCGTGAAACATTTATAAAGGCAATACTTACAGAATTTAAGACATCTATTTTATCATCACCTTCTTTAAATGTTGAGGAAACCATTGTATTTAATTCTTTCTTTGGATTCGGGCAAGATTGGTAGTTATGCCCCATTTCCCAACATCGGAAGCAGGATTTCTCTTGACGCAACGGAAAAGGGCAGTTACTTCTGATATGTCCCCTTTTGGAACAGTTAAAGCACATTGGCAATTCAGTTTGTTCCTTTCGACGACCGGAAGAGTTAATCTTTAAATATCTATCATAGTAGCGGCTTTCAAGGGTTTTTAGTTCACTTAAACTATTTACACCCATTAACAAATTTATGTTCAAAATACTGCTGGAGATACCATCTAAAATAAAATGCACAATTTCCATTTCTTCAATTCCACCTTGTTGGGCCAGAGATTGCATTTTTAAAATATAAGAATGTAGAGATTCCTCTTGTTTATTCCATTTTTTCTCGGCCAACATACGATAAACATCGTGACGACTAATTGCAACATCAAATTCTTCAATTAGAGCTTCTTTTAAAATTTCATAATTCAGAGCCGTCGTAGTGGATAAAAAGATTCGTGCTGTACCAATAAGCGATCTGCGCAGCCTTAGTAATTTGAAACTGGAATCTGCATTCACAGTTCTCATAAGTTCCTCAAAGTCTTCAATAAATTTTCGAACGGATTGCCCTTTGTTGTCACCACTAAACTTCGGTACAGCTTACTCAACGTCACTGAAACTACGAACTGTTTCATGTCGGCCCAGATTTTCTGATTGTAATTGACTAATTGCCTTTCGTAACTCCAATATCTCTTTGCGCTTTCTTAACATTTCCAACTCAGAGTCAATACTGTCCACATTTGCATTAACATGCATTTCATCAAAGTTATAAATTTCAGCAGGGCATTTTTCTATAAAATTTGCTTTATTTTTCCCAAATGTGGTGTCTTTCAGCGAATTATTGCTTACAATGGCAGAATCCAACAAAACATTCTCCGTCACAATTGCAAAATCTCCCTTAGCGGCACCATTATCATTAAATGATACCGAGGCCATACCATCAGCTACTTCTTCAGAAAACTCCCTAGCAGCATTAATGTCACTTGTATCCCGTCTAGCCGTACTCGTTTCATCATTTTTGTTACTGGTATCCACACCCACCATTTCAGCACAAAGTCGCTTTAACTGCGACACAGTAGCAGTGGATGGTACATCAATGCCAGCTAACTCCAAAACCTCAACCATCTTGCATCTTGATGCGTTGTCCATTTTTTGTCTTTTGTTCACTACAGAACTTAAAAATTGATAATAACTATATCGTACCCCACACCTGACGTTATAAGATTTCAATGAAACAAAAGAACTGATGTCTTTCATCCAAGGTTTATTTTTATATTAATTATTTTTTTCCGTTTTTTCAAACTTTGTTATTTTTTTACAGAGCTTTTATGATTATTTAATTTTTAAATAAGTAAAGTATTTATATGCATATTATATATCGACAGTGTTTACAATTTGGAAAACTTTATAAAACATTGTTGAGACCCAGGCAATTTTTCATGAAATTCATTATTCTTATTTCCAGACTTTCTGGTTCACATAATATTTTCGTAAATTTTTAAAATTCATTAGCAAATGGCAGTTTGTTAGAAATGTTATCTTTTGCGAAATGGCTTTGACTTTGACAGTTGAAATAACAAGGTTGACTATTATCACTCTGAGTGTACTGACAAGTTCCCGGTTCATAACTTGGAGCGCTCTTCAAATAGTCGCAAACACATATGTACATACTTATATACATACATGCATATGTATATGAGAAAAAGCATTTCTATTTCCATTAAAATTTGTAATACCCCTGAAGGAAATGTCAGTAGAAAAACCCTAGTGATTTATTATTGACATGGTCACCAGTACTAGTGGTCATACAATGATTTTTTCTGTTGACATTTAACATGTGCTTGTCATAGCAAATTAACTACTGACTAAGGAACTAGTGACTAGGTGGTTCCAATGCGACTATATGAATACCATGGTACAATTGTTTATATACACATTGTTGCTACCCTGAAAGAAATGTCAGTAGAGAAACTGAATTGAAAAATCAAGAAATAATATTTTTCTACTCATTAATAATGTTGTCACTCAATGTTTTCTTCCCAAATAAAAACGATTTTTATTTCTCGATTTTGGTGGCCTTACAAATTTAAGCAATCACAACACTGTTCATAAAACAAAAAACTGGAGACACTCTGTTGACAATTTGATAAAAAAATCACCAATATAGGCTAAAAATGTAGCGACTTGGAGCCACTTGACTCTAGGTTTCCTTCAGGGACTTTAACACAAAATATTTCTCGCCTTTTTGTACATACATACATATATACACAGAACATTACAAAATTATGTCAACAAACATACATACATACTTCCATGAAACAACAATTAATATGAACAACAATAATCACAAAAAAACAAATTATTTAATAAACACTTATATGAATGAAAAATATTCTCTTTTCCTCCCATTCAATTTGCAAAATTTTTTTTTAATAGATAATATTTTTTAATAGATAAGATACTAAGTCCAATTGGAATCGAAACGAAATTAATAAGGCAACATCAAATCCAAGGTGCACATAACAACAGAACCAAAAATTTACAAGTCGCACACCTATACCTACCCCGGAAATATCAGAAAAGTTGGAAAATTCTGATATACATACATACATATGTATGTATTGAATAAAGAAATGTATATGATGGCCCATGAGACATCATTGGCCATGAAAAAACATTACATACACTATTTAGTAAAATGAAGGATAGAGTGGTTAGACTTGAAATGTCAAGTGTAGTTTATAATACACCATGTGATGGGAATGACGCACAGTGTGATGACAGCGGCCAAAAATCATACAAATCGATTTTTTATGTTTAACAAATTTTTTACGCTATTTTATAGAGGAGGCCTAAATTCGTATAAATCAAGAAGAATTTAAGAAAAAAATTCATTATTAAAAAAGTTATCGACTGTCATATATGAAAATTTTCCAAAAATTTGACAATTAAAGCGACATCTTTTTTTCGACAATTCGGTCCACATACTGTTTTGTACCGTTACTTGGAATGTAAACAAAAAAACTGCTTATTCTATATATTTTGTCACTCTTTCAGTGTCAACTCATGTGCAAATTCGGCATTTATTTGATATTTGGCTCAAACGTAAAAATTATAGTGCAGCTTTTATGGTGGTGAAATGTTATGTGGAAAACAATTTTAATATAAAAGTCGGTTCAAGTGCAACAGAACAAATAAACTTTGTTTTAGCAGGAATGAAAAATAATTGGCGAATGTGATGTAGATGCACAAATATTTTTCGGAAGAAAAATAATCTTTGGCTTAGTTCAACGATCAAATTATATGGAGAAGAGTTGCATGAGTTACATGAGGAAGAAGTGGAAGAATTAGGAGAGGAATTAAGCAATCTAAATTAATATTTGTAATATTAGCAAATCACTCATTTGCATAAAGATTATCAGAAAAAGCCATTTTTGCCAAGAAGGAAGACCAATAGTTGACTTTGACGAAAGCAGTGTGGGGTCAAAAAGGAGAAAAATTGGTGATCTTTTAAAAATTACCTCCCCATATGAACTTCTAAGTGCTGCACGAAGAGTTGCTTGTCCATCTGCAAGAAAATCTATTTCTGTAGGAAAAGCACTGTTTCTTTTGATAGCTATGGACTTGCCATATAGACAATATGAAATGATGAGAGAAACTGTAAATAGCGTTCACGAAAAATGTTTCCCTTCATATTACAGTTTACAAAAAGCTAAAAGAGAATACATACCAAACAATATATGTATCTATAACAGAAACGTCAGTTAAGGTTGAACTCCAAGAATTTTTAAATATGACTGCTAAAAGTCTTATTGATTTAAATGAATTTGAAGCCCCAAATGACATAATTCTTAAAATTAAATGGGGGTTCGACGGCAGTTCAGGCCATTCCTGCTACAAGCAAAAATTTGTCGATCAAAATTCAAGGGATGAAAATGTATTCATTGCATCTTTTGTGGCCTTAAGATTTTTGGATTAGGCAACCGAAAATGTATTATGGAATAACTTAAAACATTCTTCAATTACCAATGCAATTCTACGCGGTAGCAGCGCTGTTATATGAAATTTAACACCAAAAAAATCTCCATGAACTTGACAAAAAAAATGTAAAAATTTGTTGTTTTTCGCTTGTGTTTGTGTAATGAAAATAACATACGCGTCCATCTTTCTGGAAGTGTTGCGCAGCTTTGTAGTTTTTTGTATGCAGGCATGTATTTTTGCGGAAATATGCGCTACAAATGAAAAGCAGCTCTGTGACATACACAACATCTATAATCACTAAAAGAGTTGTAAGTTGTGTTGTAAATCTTACAACACAACATTTAGATGTTGTGAACCAACATTTAGTGAACCAATATTTAGTTTTTGCTTTTTTCCTGTTCCCATTCCTCTTCTACATAAATACAATTGGGAAAAAGTACCAAAATGCAGATTTCACCCCTTTTATCCCCTTAAAATTCAAAACTTAAAAAAAAAGTACCAGATACTTATCAAATTATTTTCAGTGTGCTTTCAGGTTCTTTTTAAATTTTGTGCTACCTTTGCTATGTCCGGAGATATTGAGTTACCGATTTTACCCTTTTTCACCCGTTTTTAACCCATTTGCGATTGGAATTTTTGAAATTCATATTTCTCCTTCCTTCCAGACATGCAGAGATATACTGTAGAAATCTCAAGAAAATCGCTTTAGCCGTTTGGCTGTCTACGTTATAAGGAACAAACAAACTCACATTCACTTTTATATATAAGAAGATTTCATGCTTTGCTTATGTGCACATTTGTATGTATGTATTTTCAAAGCAGAAAAATAAGAGAAGAATACTTCAGAATTAGATGCATAAGAGCAAGCTACCTCGATACCAGTGAACCGCATAGTTACAACAATCACAACACCGACAAACATTTCATACGAGTTATCCATTTCGTTGTTTCAAAAGTATAGGACTGGAATTCGACGTCTGTCCAACTGAGTTGTTAAACCAATTTTTTTATTCTCAGTTGAAAGTCTGACATTGACAAAAATGGGTCGCTTAACTATCGCACAACGTATAAAAATTATCAAACCTACAAAAATGGTGATTCTGCCATAGCCAGATATCGTGCTTTAAGAGGAGATTATGGTTTACATAATCGACCAACTACGCAAGCAATTGGCAATATTGTCGGGAAATTTGAAGAGACTGGAGCGGTTACAAATATTGTAAGGCCTGTGCATAATCGTTTCGCTCGTTCCGCTGAAAATATCGCTGCTGTAAGTGAAAGTGTTGGCGAAGACCCGAATGTGTCGATACCTCGTCGTTCTCAGGAGTTAGGACTGTCTTACGGCACAAAATGGCGTATTTTGCATTTAGATCTACACCTACATCCATATAAAGTCCAGCTCACGCAACAGCTGAACTCAGCTGACCGTTCACAACGTCGTAGATACATGAAATAGGTGCTTGAATAACAGGCGGTGGACGGCGATTTTTCAAATAAAATTTTTTCAGCGATGAAGCACACTTCTACATCTACATCCAGAAAATGTCACTGTTTGGTGCGCTCTTTTGTCCGAAGGTTTGATTGGAACTTACTTCTTCGAAAACGGCGATGGAAAGACTGTCACCATCAATTCGGAGCATTATGGTCATATGATAACCGATTTTTTTGCCTGCTATTGAAGAATACGAATTGGAGAATATGTGGTTTCAACAAGATGGTGCCACATGCCACACAACTCGAGCGAATATGGCTTTATTGCAAGATACATTTCCTGGCTGCGTAATTTCTCGTCATGGCGATATCAACTGACTACCAAGATTTGACACCATTCGACTTTTTTTGTGGGGTCTTTTAAATGTGCAGTGTTTCACATATAATGTCAACGTTAAAACTTTATAATAAACAAGTAAGAGTGTTATATTCGACCGTGCCGAATCTTATAAGAATATGCTTTACCAGAGTGTAATTAGAAGCTTTTCTATATATGTACATACATACATAAATGTCTAATATCAGGTCGTATATGAACTTTAATAACCCTAAGTTTATTTGAAAAATAGGCACTTTCGTATATTAAAATAATGAATTTTTACCAAGCATTAGCCAAAATCAGAGACTATAAATACATTTTTTTAAGACCGAATAAATAATAATATATTTATAAATTACTTAAAAAACAATCTAATTTTAGTAACTAATGTTTGTAGCAAACCACCGAAAACTTCACATACAATTTACATAGCAAGTGCTTAATGCCTGAATTACATTGTAACTATATTTATACATCTGCCACTTTTTGCATTTCATTATTATGCATTCTTTTTTTGTGTGTTATATATATATAGTTCATTATTATACAGCGCAAGCTATTAAGCCACGAGGTCCGAGTTCGATTCCCAGATGGGCTGAACATGAAAAACTATTTTTATTTTTTTGCGTTTAACTGATGTTTGGTAATTTATACACATATATTTATTAATTTAATTTATATACATATATTTACATAACTCTAGAGCAGTGTGGGGCAGACACAATACACTCTCATATGTCTCATATGTGCTAGTGTGGGAAGCAGCAAAAAACGAACAACGACTGTAAATAATTCAACACTCAGAAGAAAAAAACGTAAAATATTATCTTCATTCAAGAATTTCAACAAAAAAACATTTACATATTGTGTTTTTTTGCACACATCTTATTACGGTACTTATTTGCGACTATAAGACGCCAATATTTTTCAAGTAGCCATAAACATTACAACAACAATATCAAAAAAGTTTACTCAGTATAAAAAATGTAAAACATATTTGCATATTGAATGAAGACAATTAAAAAAATAACAGAAATGCCGTTATTTTTAAAAAGTTTTGTTAATTTTGGTTTTTCCTAAATGAAATGGAATGGTAAGCACAGATTTAAGAATACATAATGTGTACACTCAAATAATTTTCCATTTGCCAAAATTAAAAGACATTTCTTGACTTTGGATATTTTTATTTGATTTGAAGTTTTTTCAATAATACTTTTTATGTTTATATAATAATAAAGACAAGAGTTGTAATGTCTTCTTAAATAAAACAAACTTTTTTCGCATATAACGCGATGACAAATCAAGCATTGTGCATCGCCATCCATGTTCTCTATAAAAAAAAAATTATTTTCCCATTCTTCATTAAACATTTTGCTTTGAGTGTAAACAAACAAATTAACAGCGAGATCTTTCTCTAACAAGTGCTGATCAGCGACTGGTTTGATTTACTTTGACGAAATGATAACAAAGCAACATCCGAACGTTAATTATCGTAAGTTATACGAAGAAGCTTATAGTGTAAGTGTGTCAACGTAGCGCAAGCAGAATTTTCTTCCTATACACGCGTGCATAGGATTTCAAAAATCTGCCCGACACTGCTCTAGAGTAATGATTTCACTTACTTTTGTAAGCATAAAACTATGGGTTCTTATTTTAATTACACATTTAAAAACTGTAATGCATCACTTTTGGGATACATCGTATTTATAGAAATAATTTTATCAAAGTTTTGCTCCATTGCCCTGAAGAAGCTTTCCGAATGACAAAAGTAGTAGTACCAATTTGCTGGCAGGGTAGAAATTCACACTAAGAACAGTACCGGTCGAATAACATTTTATATAACAAGTACTCATAACCAAAGTATTGATTAGAAATTCTAAAACTTTTAGTTATTTTCTACAGGCCTTTGGGAAAAATCTAACATATTGTCTTCTGTACGTGTGAACGTACATTATTGTTTGGAACAGAGAACACTATAGTGCTCTCGCTCGCACACATCAGTGCTAACGTGCATATAACCAGTTAGTTAACGGTAGCGATAACCGGTAGTAATATGCTATAAATAACTTGTTATTCATTATTTATATTGGTTAGTGCTACTGAATACTACCAGTTATTGTATTCCTAAAAATTGGTTATTGCTACTGTATATAACCCCCAATTTTTGACTTGGATTTTAAATGCCATTCAATTTAAATTTTGATTTAAATACAAAATTGAGTCAAACAGTTGCTATTTAAATCAAACTTAAACGGCCTGCCGTGCCCATTTAAAATCGATTTAAGTTTTTCGTACTGCCATATGATTTTGACAGTTTGGTTTTGTTCTGCAAATTAAGAAAATTGCACATGTTTTTTTTTTGTTTCATAATTTGATTTTTTATTATTTCCAGAAGGTAATAAACTTCTGTGGCAGTGAAATTGGGAGTCCGTTTATCACATTTGCTACTCATTTTAATAATTTTTTCAAAACAATTTATTATTTTCTAAACTTTTCACAATTTCACTTGCTTTCAAATTTGTTTAAACAGCTGTTTTTTATTGAGTTATCGATATTTTTTTGACACTTACATTGTGATGTCGTACTTTTATTACAATTAATTACCAAAAATAAATTTAGACTGTAAAACAGAAAGCTATTTTAAATCCAACTTAAATTTTAAGGAAAATTTATTAATTTTGTATTTAAATCCCAAGTCAAAAATCTGGGGGAGAAAAAGTTCGTTTTAATGTTTTTAATTCATTTTATTCTAAGAAAAAAAAACAATATCTTAAAAAAATATATTTCTGTACTTTAAATATATGTAAGTGAAATCTTGTTGTACTGGAAATAGTAATAAATTAATAAAAATAATATATTATTATTATTAGTTTATTTAGTCTAAAGAAATAAATTCTTAGGCTAAATTGAGCGACTAAAACACTGGCCATTTTGGCCATCGGCTTCGACAAAAATAAAATAAAACAAGTAGGAGTGCTATATTCGGCTGGGCCGAATCTTAAATGCCCTTCACAATGATATATGTACCATTCTGATTGATTTTTGGTGCCAAAAGTTGTTTTATTTGGCTTATAGAGCCGTTTTCTTGCAAAATCGGGAAACGCTATATCTCTGGTATACATATATGGACGGATTTCAAAAGTTTTCGAGTTACGCCTTTAAACATCCTATATGTACCATTCTGATCGATTTTTGGTACAAAAAGTTGTTTTATTTGGTTTTTATTGCCGACTTCTTGAGAAATCGGGAGGAGCGTTATCTCGGGGGCATATGGGCCGATGTCCAAAAATGTTCTAATTTTGCGTCTAAACAGCCTGTTTGTACCATTCTGACAAATTTTTAGTGCAAAAAATTGTTTCGTTTCTTCCAGGGCCGACTTCTTGAGATACCGGGAGGCGAGTGTATATTTGCCGATGTCAAAAAGTTTTTCAGTTTTGCTTGTGAATAGCCTATATGTACCATTCTGATTGATTTTTGGTGTCAAAAGTTGTTTTATTTGGATTATAGAGATGACTTCTTGAAAAATCGGGAGACGCTATATCTCGGCTATAAATGGGCCAATTTCAAAAATCTTCGATTTTTCTAATGGGCATTAAAAATTAAATGTCTAACTTCTTAGGAAAAAATTTTGTTTAAAAATCTGACCAAAAAAATGGCCAAAAATACCCCTCAAAGCCCGGTTTTTTGGATATATCTCGACTATCCGTAGACCGATCTTACTGAATTTCAATAGCACACTATTACAGGGGCTTAACACATTTTAGCGAAAGAATGAGGTTTCTATCTCAAACCGTTTTCTCAGAAACGGTATTTCAGCGACTACAGACGGACATCGATTAATCGTAATCTCTATTGATTCTGATCCAGAATATATATACTTTATGGGGTCTTAGATGGTTATTTGAATGCGTTATACACGGAATCACAAACTTATATATGTATACCCTTACACACTTTTGTGAGGGGTATAAAAATAAAGTGGCAAGTTAGGAATTCCCTTTTCCCTTTAAAGGATGCAACAAGTCTGTCACAGTATTTTGGGACACATTATTACGAATAGGCCATGACTTGAGCTTGTTTATATTTTGTTTAACATTCCCTATTTCTTCAATATTTTGTGTATTTTCACTATCGGACGGACAACTCTCTGCACTTTCCGCTCTATCAACAATTGCAAATTTATTTATGTTTCTATACTTTTCCACTCTTCTTTTAAATTCTTTTTTTTTTCTAATGCTTAAAGCATTTTGTTTCGATTTTTTACTTATACTTTATTTATTATAATTTATGTTTTTAACGTTGGTTTTTCCATTATTTTCACGCGCGTCTTCAATTTATTTTTTTTATGACAGTTCTTTGCCGTTCATATCATATCCTGTTCATACATGCAGCAATATTCAAATTATAACAATTAAAGCTATTATTGAGACAAAATTTTCGTATAAAAATTACAATTAGCTTATTGGCAATTAAGAGATAATTGTTTCAATAATGAGTAAAATTTATAATGCAACACTGCTAGATTTGTATTAACAGTACCAAATGAACAAGCTTTTACAATAACAGTACATATTGAACACTCCTTGTGAAAATTTTACTAATCAAATGTCAACAAAATAAATAAACAAAAAACAAATTTTTTTTTTTAATTTTTTATGATAAGGGGTGTTTTTTTTCGATGTATACAACTTTAAGTTGCAATAAAACAACGATGGATTATTTGATTGGCATGAATTTTACTTATCCGAAAGATAATCTTGTGGCATTGCATTTTAAATATGCATGACTTCTGGCATATGACCGCCACGGCTGGCGCGGATGTAGTCCAATCTGGACTTCCAATTTTCGATGACTTTTTCCAACATTTCTGGCCGTATATCGGCAATAACACAGCGAATGTTGTCTTCCAAATGGTCAAGCGTTTGTGGCACAAGCATGTTGCGCAGTCTTGTTGAAATCTCATCTCCTGGACATCATGGTTATTCAATTCAGGAATGAAAAAGTAAGTAATCATGGCTCTATATCGATCACCATTGACTGTAACTTACTGGCCATCATCGTTTTTGAAGAAGTACGGACCAATGATTCCACCAGCCCATAAAGCTCACCAAACAGTCAGTTTTTGTGGATGTAACGGTGTTTCGACATGCACTTGAGGATTAGCTTCACTCCAAATGCGCCAGTTTTGTTTGTTGACGTTGCCATTCAACCAGAAGTATGCTTCATCGCTCAACAAAATTGTGCGCGATACGTATTCTGCACAGCACCATTATTTTCGAAATAAAATTGCACTATTTGCAAGCGTTCACGCGTGAGTTTATTCATGATGTACATATTGCCAAACCAAACTGAGAATAGATCACTTGACACCTGTTAAATTGGTCGCCATCTTGAACAGTAATGCCAACTTATAGTTCTATACATCGAAAAAACACCCTTTACAAAATAACCGAATGTAAACAATAACTTTTTCACCTGCCAAATGCTAATTGTCGTAGCAATATTAAGTATGTATGAACACCAAAACGATATTGCCAATTAACTGAATATTGTTTCAATTAAAAAGGCATATGTGAACAGCATATTAGTTGTGCCATGTAAAATGATGAAAAAATTAAGGTATAGCATGATTCTTTAATCAAAAAGGCTGTTTCTTTCTAACTTAATATGCAGTTCACATATGCCTTTTTAATTGAAACAATATTCAGTTAATTGGCAATATCGTTTTGGTGTTCATACATACTTAATATTGCTACGACAATTAGCATTTGGCAGGTGAAAAAGTTATTGTTTACATTTGGTTATTTTGTAAAGGGTGTTTTTTCGATGTATAGAACTCTAAGTTGGCATTACTGTTCCAGATGGCTACCGATTTAACAGGTGTCAAGTGATCTATTCTCAGTTTGGTTTGGCAATATGTACATCATGAATAAACTCACGCGTGAACAAGGCTTGCAAATAGTGCAATTTTATTTCGAAAACAATGGTTCTGTGCGGAATACGTATCGCGCACAATTTTGTTTAGCAATGAAGCGCACTTCTGGTTGAATGGCTACTTCAACAAACACAACTGCCGCATTTGGAGTGAAGCTAATCCTCAAGTGCATGTCGAAACACCGTTACATCCACAAAAACTGACTGTTTGGTGAGCTTTATGGGCTGGTGGAATCATTGGTCCGTACTTCTTCAAAAACGATGATGGCCAGAAAGCTACAGTCTATGGTGATCGATATAGAGCCATGATTACTAACTTTTTCATTCCTGAATTGAATAACCATGATGTCCAGGAGATGTGATTTCAACAAGACTGCGCAACATGCTTGTGCCACAAACGCTTGACCATTTGGAAGACAACATTCGCTGTATTATTGCCGATATACGGCCAGAAATGTTGGAAAAAGTCATCGAAAATTGGAAGTCCAGATTGGACTACATCCGCGCCAGCCGTGGCGGTCATATGCCAGAAGTCATACATATTTAAAATGTAATGCCACAAGATTATCTTTCGGATAAGTAAAATTCATGCCAATCAAATAATCCATCGTTGTTTTATTGCAACTTAAAGTTGTATACATCGAAAAAAAACACCCCTTATCATAAAAAATTAAAAAAAAATTTTTTTTTTTTTTTTTATTTATTTTGTTGACATTTGATTAGTAAAATTTTCACAAGGAGTGTTCAATATGTACTGTTATTGTACTGTTAATAAAAATTGTACTGTTAATACAAATCTAACAGTGTTGCATTATAAATTTTACTCATTATTGAAACAATTATCTCTTAATTGCCAATAAGCTAATTGTAATTTTTATATGAAAATTTTGTCTCAATAATGGCTTTAATTGTTATAATTTGAATATTGCTGCATGTATGAACAGGATATAAAGCGCTTATAAAATATATGTAAGTGTGCGTATGTATATGTTGAAATTTTAAAATCTCACAATGTATTGGTGTATCGGTTAGGTGGGTTTTACTGGGTTGCCTTTGTTTTATGAAAAATCAAACCTATAATATGCAGTTCACATATGCCTTTTTAATTGAAACAATATTCAGTTAATTGGCAATATCGTTTTGGTGTTCATACATACTTAATATTGCTACGACAATTAGCATTTGGCAGGTGAAAAAGTTATTGTTTACATTTGGTTATTTTGTAAAGGGTGTTTTTTCGATGTATAGAACTATAAGTTGGCATTACTGTTCAAGATGGCGACCGATTTAACAGGTGTCAAGTGATCTATTCTCAGTTTGGTTTGGCAATATGTACATCATGAATAAACTCACGCGTGAACAAGGCTTGCAAATAGTGCAATTTTATTTCGAAAACAATGGTTCTGTGCGGAATACGTATCGCGCACAATTTTGTTTAGCAATGAAGCGCACTTCTGGTTGAATGGCTACTTCAACAAACACAACTGCCGCATTTGGAGTGAAGCTAATCCTCAAGTGCATGTCGAAACACCGTTACATCCACAAAAACTGACTGTTTGGTGAGCTTTATGGGCTGGTGGAATCATTGGTCCGTACTTCTTCAAAAATGATGATGGCCAGAAAGTTACAGTCTATGGTGATCGATATAGAGCCATGATTACAAACTTTTTCATTCCTGAATTGAATAACCATGATGTCCAGGAGATGTGATTTCAACAAGACTGCGCAACATGCTTGTGCCACAAACGCTTGACCATTTGGAAGACAACATTCGCTGTATTATTGCCGATATACGGCCAGAAATGTTGGAAAAAGTCATCGAAAATTGGAAGTCCAGATTGGACTACATCCGCGCCAGCCGTGGCGGTCATATGCCAGAAGTCATACATATTTAAAATGTAATGCCACAAGATTATCTTTCGGATAAGTAAAATTCATGCCAATCAAATAATCCATCGTTGTTTTATTGCAACTTAAAGTTGTATACATCGAAAAAAAACACCCCTTATCATAAAAAATTAAAAAAAAAATTTGTTTTTTTTTTATTTATTTTGTTGACATTTGATTAGTAAAATTTTCACAAGGAGTGTTCAATATGTACTGTTATTGTACTGTTAATAAAAATTGTACTGTTAATACAAATCTAACAGTGTTGCATTATAAATTTTACTCATTATTGAAACAATTATCTCTTAATTGCCAATAAGTTAATTGTAATTTTTATATGAAAATTTTGTCTCAATAATGGCTTTAATTGTTATAATTTGAATATTGCTGCATGTATGAACAGGATATAAGAAAAAGGGTAAAAATCTAACATAAAACTACATGTACACATCTTAAAGGCCAACCTCATCAGCAACCGGCGATGGATCATTGGTAGTGTTAGCTGCTTATCAACCTGTATGCTGCTGGTTCGAGCCTTTGTTGTTCCTTTTGCTTTTTTTGTTTTTTTCTTTATTATAAAATAATAAATGTGGTTAAAAATTTAAAATCTTTTTTTACTATATCACAGTAATTATAAACCCGATTTTGCTTATTTTCAATCCCGAAGCAGAGGGGACATTTATAAAATGATTAAAGTAAGATTTAGATCAATAAATTGTCTGGTGGCTTCACAATCGGTGCCCGAATTTTATGACGAATCTATATACGAATATAGTATACACTTTTGGCAAAGAGTATAAAAAGAAATATCATGAAAAAAATATTTTATATGCGTTTTATTTACGTTTACTTTGGAAACCGTAAAATGGATAACCCATTACTTGGTTTTTAAAGTTTGGAGAAGTACATAAAATACAGATAATGAAATATTCACCATGCACGCAATCGTAGACCAAATAAGAAATCAAACTTCATTTGATTGGTTGTTACTTCATTAGAGACTTTCAAATTTGCAAATCATTTAGCCCAATTTCAAATATATTTCTGAAATGATTGGATTACTTATTGTTGCAACGTTATAGACCGTATACTTAGGAACCCATAAAACTTACATACATCGTCTTCTTCTGACCACAGTGTTCCAGGTCTTTTGTTAATTAATACAGTTCTATTAGTCAACTTAGTTTTATGCCATTGATTCTTATTTGCAACTAAAATGTGATTTCTTGTGGTATTAATAAAACTTATCGTTTTAAAAAACTACAGTTTATTGCATTTTGCAATTAATTACATATTTGATAAATTTTCGAAACATGTAGTAAATGTAAAAAAATTGATTGAAAAATTGCTGTGAATAAAAAAAAAATTTGTGTCTTAATTTTTGACTCCCTTTGTTGCTCTCTCTTTGTATGTTTTTTTTTTTTTTTTGGGTAATAAACATTTTCTAGTAACAGTTATTACAAATTCGAAACAATTTTTAGTTATTGAACACACCCATTGTGTGTACGAGCACTCAAAATACTGTGACAGTAAACCGAATATAGACTCAATTAAAAATGCCTTACACATGCTATATTGTTTACTTACATATACATACATATTTACTTTAAAGTACTGATATTACAATTGATAAAATTTCATTTGATTTCCATACGCTTCACAACATTTGTTAAGGGTATATATGAGCTTGTGATTCGGTTTGTAATATTCACAATTTTCATTCCCGACCTCATAAAGTGTATGTGTTCTGGGACGGTATCAATAGAAAAGTCGATTAAGCTGTGCCGAGCACCATTTGTGTTCATATGTATGTATGTATGTTGTGTCATGTACATATGTATGTTATTCAAATTTAGCAAATTCAGTTAACGTATTGGTGATAACTCTTATCTTGTACTGTTGGACCACTCAAAAGCATTCGATATGGTAGATCATCATGTACTTTGTCATAAGTTAAATAAATTCTTCAATTTTACAAAACTCTCCACGAAATTAATTTCATCATATATATCAGATCGTCAACAATCTGATTTTGCAAATGATGAAACTTCCCGTGTTTTACCTGTACTAAAGGGTGTGCCACAAGGACCAATTCTAGGACCGCTACTTTTTGCCACATATATTAATGATCTACCACAGCAACTAAAATACAGTACAGCCCACATGTACGCCGATGATGTCCAGATTTACATTAGCAGCAGTATCAATAACATTCATCGTTGCATTCAGAATCTGAATTTTGATCTCCAGCGCGTAAGTGAATGGGCAAAAGCTAATGGATTGTGTATAAATCCTCGTAAGTCTAAATGTCTGGTGATAAAGAAAATAACAATGGTAATATTCCAAGAGCCTGTTTTGATGTTAAATCATGAGCAAATTAAAATTGTAACAACGGCAAACAATCTTGGAATAACCTTCAATAGCTCCTTAACATGGCTTGATCACATTAATAGTGTCGCGGGTAAAACGTTTGCTAAGCTCAGAACGTTATGGAGCTCACAAAGCTTTACACCGTTACATATTCGCAGTATGCTTGCAAAGACGTATCTAATGCCAACTTTATTATATGGTTGCGAAATATATGTTTCTCCGATATCGGCCCATATACACCCGATATGTGGCGGAAAACGATTTTTTCAGAAATTAAAAAAGTGAATCTGATGAAAAAAGCCTATTTGGAATGAAAAGTTTCATATGTACATATATACCCGATATACAGAAACCGGGAGTTTTTTTTTTAACAAGTTTCATCTGTAAAACTTGTTACACTAAAAAACGGTGACAGCTCTAGTCTATAAAGAGTCAAATAAATTTTGTCCGGAATCGTCCATATGACTCGGTATATAATGAAAAAAGGGAGTTTTTAGTGAAACTCACCTACAAGCGAGCTAAAACAACTTGTAGTGCAATAGAAAGCACTGGCGGTATAAGAGAAATGGCCAATTTTTGACTTGATTAACAAATGTCATTTAGCTTTAAATTGCATTTAAGCACAAAATTTATTTATTCAATTCTTTTTTGATTCCAACTTCAATCAAAAACTCTGACGAATTGATATATATATATATATATATATATATATATATATATATATATATATGTATATATATATATATATATATATATATATATATATATATATATATATATATATATATATATATATATATGTATGTATATCAGATTTTCCTTCAAGCAGCTTCTATTAGCTTCTTCTGTTAGCATTATACAAAACAACTGACTGACAAGAAATACTAATAATATTATCATTAAATGACTTTTCATTAAAAATCATTTTGTTCTTCCAATAAAAAACATCTGTTGTAAGGAAATCTTTCCATAAAATTTGGAAATGAAAAGATGCTACCATACTTTTGATGTAATCAAACACGAACACTTATTTACGACTGAAGAGCTAATACTGAGTTTAAATACTACTTAAATTTAAGTGAAAATTAACTGATGACCAATTTTTGAGTTGACAACCAAATGCCATTTAGCTTTAATTTGCATTTAAGCATAAAATTAAATTTTTCTGCTTTTATTTGATTCTAGCTCAAACGAACAACTTAAATGGCCATTTAAAGCTGATTTATGTTTTATAGATTAATCATATGGTTTTTGTTGCTGATGTGATTAAAAAGTAAACAAAGCACACACACAGATGCAAATTTGAAATTTTGCCTGAAGCAGTATCTTCAAAATAAACTTTTAATACTGTGAAAAACGTAGAGTGATATGAAATGCTAATAATATTTATAATCATTAAAAGGCTCTATTTAAGAAAGGTTTTCATCGCTTGTGATAAATTAATTATCCTCAATGAAAACATTTTTTTTTTTCAAATAAAAACAGCTGTTGTATGGCAAAATTTCCATAAAATTTGGAAATGTAAAGGTGCTACCATATTGCTGATGTAATGAAATACGAACACTTATTTACGACTGAAGAATTGACACTTTGATGACAAATTAACTAATTTCACATATAAATTTCACATATAAATACAAGTCAAAAATTGGCCATAAGTTCACATTTAAATATTAAATCTAAAACTGGCCATAATATTATAGCCTTTTGATATCGGTCCAATTTTTGAAGAAGTTTGCCCTGTAAACGCATTAAACAGTCTTTGGTGACGAGAAGTAAACGTAGCGTTTGTGGAGAGTATTTACGATTCGACCCAGCCGAATATAGCACTCTTAGTTGCTTTACATAAAATAGAAGTTTGTTGATAATCATAAAGAGCTCTGAGTTGATAAACACATGCACGTAAACATTCATTTTGTGAAATGTAAGTCTATAAAAGGCTAAAATATTTAGAATTAAAGTGCAATGTTAGAGAAATAATGCATACGAAACACGCTGTTGTAATATCATTTTCTTTGCTGGCGACTTTAGGCTTTAGTGCAGCCAATAAAGCGAAGACTTGCTATACATGCGAAGGTATAAACTGTATGCGCACTTCTGTGACGCCAACTAAAACATGTTTAGATCTCCTGGATTACTGTGTAACCGTGTTTGACAAATGTAAGTGAAATAAGTGCCCAACGTGAATGACGTGAGTGAATAATTAATTTAACCGAGTCTTAAATTTTTAGTCAATGTCATACAAAAAGGATGTTCTTACGAAGTTCCTGAGCAATTACGCAAACGATGTGATGCTAATACAATAGAATGTCACAAATGTAATTCAGATCGATGCAACAATTTAGGGCAAGTGCAATATTCGTGCATACAATGTGATTCTAACAAGGTAAAACACTCAAAGTAGATTTTTAATCGAAGCACATTTTGACGAAAATCTTATCGACAGGATAAAAGTTGCAGTTCATCCGCCTCTCAATTAATAGCAGAACGATGTGGTTCACCAACTGCTCCAAACTCCTATTGTTACGTTAAATATGAAAATGGGGCTACAAAACGTGGCTGCTCTGCTTCTGTGGCCGACCAGATTGCTTGTTACGTTGATGCAAATTGCTCACTTTGCTTAGCTGGCGATATCACTGGCTGCAATAGTGTAGATTTCACACCCGGCACAAGAGCCAATCGTCTGTAGATAGTCAAAACCCACTTACATATAAATAAAAACTACCTATTAATATTTTGCTCCGGCCTGGTCGTACGCTAATAGCGCATGCAATGTTTTATTGTTTTTAAATAACATTTATTCGGCATAAAGTTATGAATTATCAGTAACAATCTTAAATTGCTTCAATAAAGTTTTACTACCGCTTGGTATTTTTGATATTTTAACAATCAATATCGATAAATGATAAATTTCAAATACATACATTGTTGTAACAAAGTCTATAGTTTTGTGCAAATGTGTAGAGTAGGGAAGCACTTTTTTTTGCAAAATGACGCAATTCAGTTGGTGTAAATAATGTATATGTATGTATATATATATATATATATATATATATATATATATATATATATATATATATATATATATATATATATATATATATATATATATGTATATATATGTGTGTGTGTGGGTGTGTGTGTGTGTGTATGTGTGAGCAGTCGCTGCAGAATTAACAGATAACACGCTAGAGGACCATTTTAACTGAGTTTTCTCTGCCACAATTAAACGAACTAGGTCTGCAGGACTTGTGGTTCCAAGAAGACGGAGCAACGGCACGCACTGAGCGAGCCACAACCGATACTCTGAAAGCCAAACAATATCGGATGACTTCAACTTAACAGGCCAACCTGTTAAATGCCTTTCTTTAGTTTGTTACAGAGGAACTTAATTTTTAAAAATATATGTACAATAAACATGAAAAAATACATTGCAGGATGCAAAATCAATGAAGAACTCTCTTTCCTCTAGCTGTGATTGCAGCAAAATAAAAAATGTTTAACTTTTTATGCGTTCTTGAAGCCTTCATGATGAAAAGAGGTCATTTGGCATGCAATTGTCAAAGTAATGGAAAAGTGCGCTGATGAAAAAAGATAATTTTACGATTTATTGAAAACTATCTTTGTACAAGACAAAACTGCACTAACTCACCATTCGACGGCGTAATACAAAACGAACGCTAGAAAGTCTAAGAATTATGGTGTATGCGTCTTTTATGCAGCAAATTATTAAAATAAACCATACGCATACGTGATGCCTTTTTTGCACATGTCCTGGGCACTTCTAACAAGAAAAGTGAATCAAATACATATACATACATATGTACATATTTTTTATTTCAACACAAACACTAAGACGCATGTGCCCTGCACAAGCAGGATTATGGGTGAAAATTTTCAAAAAGTAGAACAAAAAATTGATTTTTAAAAAATGTGTCACAAAAAATGAGAAATGGGAAAAAGAAGCACCAATAACTTTTTATTTTTTTTTTTCTTTGTCAACAAAAACCGAGATATCAATGACAGAAGCATTAGTAAGAAATAAATATAATTATGATAAATAACATTTATATATACATACATATACATATGTACATAAAGTAAAAATAGAAAATAAATAATTAAAACCAATTTTCTATGGAAAAAATTATAAAAGTGCAGCCTGTTTAGGTATTTTTGGTAAATAATCATACGAGAAACGTACTTATTTCTTGCAACATTTTTATCTGCATTTAAATATGAGTACATCATCTAAAGCATAATCTTCTAAATCATTTGCAAACAAATTCAAAAGGGATATTATTGACTGGCAGCCTATTAAAATAAGTTAAACTTTAGTCCATTTTGAGACAAACCCCGATTTGAAAAGTAAAAACATATGAAACAAATTTATACAAGTTCGTATAACAATTTTCACCCAAACAGTTTCAATGTTTTGGAAATTATATCCATATTTCTGGCATTTTAGAATATTCTAAAACAAAACCCTCTTGCTCGATAATTATCAAAAAAAAGCAAAACCATTTCAAAGCAACTTGCGTGTTTAGTTGAATTGACGAATGGCGGATCATTAACATAAATTCTTGGCAAATTTAAAATTTGTGCTAAGATATCTTTTGTTGATGAGGTTGGTTGGTTGGAGGGGTATTTTTGCCCATATTGTGAGACATACACTTAAGCCAGTGTAGGCTTCTTGGGGGCTCCGTGGATTTAAACATTGACCCATAGGTCCATAGGAACTCCGTGTCATTCACAAAGTTCCCATTATGCTACTTAATTCCGACTTGCTAAGTCTTAGCAGTCCCCCTGTTTTTTCCTCGTCCGGATCCCCTCATAAAATTCTTGCATTGATTCCCACGGTTCAATCAACTTAAGTTTCTAAATATTTTCGTCTGCTGCTTATTTTGCCATTTGATCGAGTTTACATTTAAGGGCGTTTTATTTATTTATTATTTAAAAATCGAAACAATTGCTTTGGAAAAGAAGGTTTATAATTCTTAAATACAACATTAATATATCTGTAACAGAACCAAAAGTGACCAAACTCCCACTCCCAAAAGCACACCATTAACTTTAACAGTATTGCTACCAGACTGTAGGGACTCAGCGGACTCCCGATTGCAGGTGTCCTTGTTGTCAGCAATGCACATTTCACATGAACTCTCTCCGAGACACTTAAGCTGCTCGCTGGTGTCCACTAAGCAACCACGCTCGATTTTATTGGAAGATGTACGGGTAAAACAATAGCTAACTGTACTAGTCGACGAAGGGCAGCGTGAGGGCTCAATCTTTGAAACTCCACTGTAGCAATCTGTATTCTAAAAGCAAAAGAATGCGGTACAAGTGAACCTTTAGCAATCATTTATTTCTTATACTCGTATCTTACACTCTCCGAGTTACATTGAAGGCAAGAAATGGCTCCTTTGTTATTACACAGACTTTTATAACATTTATGGCACTGAGAGTCGGACATGCCATCACATTTGATCCGGTGCTCTTCTGGCATTGAAGAATAACAACCCCTTGCAACAATAGTAACTAAAAAAAAATAAAAAATAAAACAATACATATATCATAGGATTATACATTCCAGTCAACATCTGTAAATCTTTCATTCATACATCCATCAAAAACAGTTACGCAATTATCCACTGGATCGACGCAAGTTGCTTTGCTATTAACTTTAGACGCTCTCAGGCAATTAATTCCTACGCAGCTATAGCACTCCTTCGATTGTGTACAGCTTACCATTAACGCCACCAGGACGGTTGCAAAAAATGTTATGTAATTGAGAAACATGCTGTTAAGTTTTGTGTAGAGGAGGGACAAGCTTTACGAGATGTGAAAACCTCCTGAATCAATAAGTGTATGACGACTAACGTCTAAAGTAAATGAAAATGCAGTTGACTTTCATGTCATGAAATGATGAAAACATTACGAGAATTGCACATACCACTCGATATCTCGACACTCGATTTGAAAAACTAATAAATGCACTTGAAAATCTAGATAATAAAATAAAGTATACACCTGAGTACTCCATGGGGTTCTTTCGTCACTTTAAGAATTTATTTACATAAATAATTGCGCTGAACAACGAAACAGTTGCCGATTTTATTGGAACATTCAACATCGGTTAGATCGATTAGGAAAGCATTGAGATGAGAAGAACTGCAACGTAGATATTCTTAATTTTACGCACAGGACCGATTGGTATGTGTGTCTAGTGCTATAGAAGTACATATTTTTGTTCACGATGTAGTGAATTACAGTTTTTGAGTTTGTAATTAAAATATAAAAATACATATGTATGTATGTATAGAAAAAAAATTTTAAGCAATTTTTTTTATTAATTTTTTATCGTTTTTATGTAATTATCTTCTACCGTATTTTATTTTCATGTTTGGTTTCTTTAAATTTGTATTCCAAAGTTTTCCGTTTAGCTCTGTTGGGATTTAAATCGTATCGCAATAATTAGAATAAAAGGTACAACGAGCAATTTAAATGGATGTTGTGTTGTGCTATAATATTGAATCAGGTTATTATTTTTGTACGAATTTAGCATGATTTTTAAACAAATTTTGCTCATTCCAATTTTAGTTACTAAGCATGAACTAAACGCAAAAAATTATAAAAATAATTTTTTATGTTCAGTTCATCTGGGAATTGAACTCTTGGCTTAATAGTTGAATGCGTTCATTGTATGTATACCCAAAGAGTGACAGGTATATATGTAAATATAGTTATCATGTAATGCAGGCAATAAGTACTTGCTATATAAGTTGTAAGTGAAGTTTTCGGTGGTATGCTACAAACATTAGTTACTACAAATGGGTTGTTCCTTTAAGTAGTTTATAAAAAGATAAAGTAGTTTATCTGAAAATGCATTTATAGCTTATAACTTGGCTAATGGTCATTATCATATCATTTTAATATACATAAGTGCCTGTTTTCCAAATAAACTAGGATATATCAAGGTCCATATATAACTTTTAATTACACATTTCTATCAAAAAGCTTCTAATTACACTTTGGTAAAAGGTATGTAAGATTCGGCACAGCCGAATATACCACTCTTACTTGTTTCTAATTGATTTTAGACTCCTGCTAATTGCAGCGTATCATTCGAACCTTGAAAAGATTATCTTTTTGGACATATCTAAGGACTCTTTTTATTAATTACAATAAAAATAAATGTTCGAGCTAGTTTTTTCAAAAATTTGAAAATAATGTTGACATTTTTTTCTTAAAAATTTGCCGCTTTTTAGAAAAACTTCAAAGCTATATTTCACGACTCAGTTTACCGTTTACTGACCAAGGCATTTCAACATATTTTAATTTTAAACCTCTGCTGAAAATTAAACTCGCTATAACTGTTCCCAATTAAAAAAAAAAAATCCATTCATTGTTAAAAAGTTCCAGACTTTGCACCATTCATTTGTGTATTGGAACTATTTTGCGTAGGGAATTTCGTTCTCGTGTAACACATCAACCACAGCATTAGCAATAGTTATAACTATTAAAATTGCACTGAAGTTTGAATTGACATTTCCCATTTACAATGGTATCAACAGCTATAAGGTTAAATCTGTAATCTTATTTGCATTACTACTTGATGTTGACGTTGTGGAACTGTGAAACATTTTTAGGTTCTGTGCGACAGAAAGAAACTTATTTACAGTAAGAAACAAAGAAAAAATCTGATCACTAGCAAAACGTCACAAGTATTATAAATTACTCTCAAGCAATAGCATAGAAACAAATATCTAATTTCCAAGCAACGTCTTCTAATACCCACGCTTCTTCTAATAAACACGTCAACCAGTGCCATAAATAACAATCTAACTTTCTCCACTACACCACAAGTAAATAATGATATGCAAGAACTTAAAGATATGAGCGCAGTTCATTATATGGTGCAAATGTCTTGCGTAAGTGCGAATGCAAGAAATCGTTGCTTTTTCTTTGCAACCCAACAACAAAATATACAAGGTTGCACTCGCAATATTTTTGCATTTACGCACCGCTAATTACGTGTTGCTTTTTTCGCATGAGTATTGCGTTTGCAACACTGACACTATAACAGCTGACATTTTAAAACAAAGCAAATAAAAAATAGTAGAGATGGAGCCAGCAGTAATTACCAAAAAAAATAAAACGTGAAAAATTAAAAATTGTGTATTAATTTATCAGCTGTTATTTGGAGTGCAATAAAATTTGCAAAGTTGTTAAAAAGGGTGCTCAATATCAGTTGCAATATAATCGCAAACGCAAATAGTCGCAACCAAAAACGCACCAAACGCTGAGTACCGCTATTATGAAGCAACTGATTTATCAGTTTTCAAACATGATGCATAATACAACAGTGCTGCTGACTAACTTTGATGGCCAGACAAAATGAACTTAGTATTACATTATGGAACGCTAATGGCCTTACTCAACACTCTCTCGAACTAAAATTATTTTTAAGCCGTTTTCAGTAGACGTATATAAGCTATAGGAGCTTTATAGCCATACCGTCTAATTCATAAAAATTATAACAGGTTTATAAAGCTCTTATTTGACAGATTTTTCATACAAATATGTCAAACAACAGTCTTATAAGCCTGTAATAATGTTTATGAATCAGGGGGATAGTAAATTACTCAATATTTTACACCAATCATCGTGCCAACACGGCTCATTAAATGCACTGAAATCCAAGGTTTCAACTTCTGTCTTAATAGAAGACATGTACGGTCCACCTGTTTTAGCTGCTGTCTATTGTCCTCCAAAGTTCCCCCGGGGCACAATATGCATCTTGCTGATCGTAACCAGCTTGGTGTCGTGTCAACGGGGTAGAAAGGATGCAGGATACCTCGGCTGGCTTGGTGACTAAAAATCTTAGGCATTTCCTGAAGGAGGGCGGCGACTCCTAAGGGACTTGCTGAAAACCCTCACCGAGGGGCAATTCGGCAGTACGGGGACCGGAGCCCCGAGATGACTCTTCGTAGTCATCTCGCCGGTCATAGGTTGAGGAGCCTTCCTTGGCTGAAACGTACTGGCTGTGGTTGCTACCATAAGTTCGCATGGGAGGGAACGTTGGTAACCATACTGATCATAGACCCTCGGGTCTGTGTTCGGTAGCCCAAATGGGCCCGTAGTGCTGTTGCTAAGCAACAGACGCTGCTTTGTAAGGAACTGGATTGGCGGGAACATTAGCGTTGGTTCAAGGACTGATGATCTTAGGAACTTCGGGCTACCACGGTAGTCGTGTATCCTTAGCCGTCTGGGGAATTGCAATGCAGCAGAGGTTAGATAGCTCAACTCCTGAGCAAGGGGTTTTGTTATGGCCAAGTAACGTAGCAAATAAATTACCACCCGAGCAGTTGTTCCGGCTGCTCGGGGGCGGTGGTGTAGCGTCTTGAGTACACCACATGGTTTGACCACCGTGAGGTTGGGCCCTAGTGGCAGGTACTGAAGTAAATCATTCCACATCTGTCCTCCAAAGTATAATAACTCAAAAATTAAATATCTTGAACTGCTCAAATCTCCTGGCAACAGGTTTGTAGAGGGTGGCGACTTTAATTCAAAAAATATAATCTGGGGATCTAGATTAACTTCAACGAAGGGAAAAATTTATTAGAAAAATTTGCAAGTTTGCAATTGCACTCAAACAAACGTTATTAAAAACCAGATTAATTACATAGATTTTTTTCTTACAAAGAATGGATGACATGATTATCTAAACATAAAATCACGATTCGAGCTGTGTTCAGATCACTCCTCAGTCATGATCATTCCTCGTCATAGTTGTGTGGTTTCAGAGTAGCAGTTCTTTACAAATGCAGTGCGTCTTTGGAACCTTCTACCAGCTACTCAGCAACTTAATAGCAATGCAAAAAGTTTCAAAAGGGTTTTGTTTGGTAATTTAACTTAACTTCTATTATTATTTTGTATGTTTAATTTTTATAGTTTTAATTTATATAATAGAGATATTTTCTCCATTGGTACCTAAAAACGGTTGTTCCCCTTTAAGGAATTTCTGTACTTTGAATATAAATGAAATGTTGTTGCACAGGAAATGGAAATAAATAAGTAAACAATAATGAACGTCATCATTGAATGTCAGGGTGAAGTCCTGATGTTGCTCTCATATTCTATGCCCAATATCCTCGTAAAATTGTCTCTGAAATTTATGCGTAATAGGAATGGTTCTGATGGCTGGCAAGACTCCTTCAGCTGCAATGGACATTGCGAAATTGAGCATTCTCTTAGAGTATTTGCCCAATGGCCATCACTTTTTGAAAACCTCCGTCATGGCAAGCTGCTTGATATGTCTGTTTGAAAACTCGAAAATTCCAATGAGGAAGAGAACAAATAAATAAACGAACAAATTTTTTCTACTTATAATATTAGTATAGATATATGTAGTATACTCCCAAGTAAAAACGTATTATTGTAAAATCATGGATTTGTTCTTTTAAAGGGTGGCTTTCGCTTGCAACTATTAGATGCACTTGATCGGCCGCTGGTAGACTTAACACCTCATGTAAATGGCTCGGAATTCGTTAGAACTGATGCCACGTAAGTATATGTACATATACATATATTCTTTCGTTGTATTATAATCATTTGCAACCCATTTTACTTTCCTTTTAGAGCCCAATCGTATCTAGTAACGTTGCCAAATGATTTTGACTGTCATAACTGCACTCTACGTCTGCTACGACAAGCCGATGAATGGTCTAGTGGTTATCGATTTTGGTCATGTGCCGATGTTGATATAAAACAGCGCAAAGAGTTTAAAGAAGCTTGTTCTGGAAATGGAAAATATTTCCCCTCACGCTGTAAATGTGAAAAACACTTTTATGGACCACAGTGTCAATATAAGGATGAGTGTTTCAGCAACCAAGATTGTGGTATTCAGGGTAAATGTATAGACTTGCAGGGCACTTCGTTGCCACGCAAGCAGTGCTATTGCAATTACGGTTGGTTTGGAGTAGGCTGCAATAAGAGATCACCATACAAAAACACAGATTTTGATTTTGAAAGCGGGTACACAATGAAACAATTATCACCAGACTATAAAGCTTATTGGCGTTTGCTTGAGGAGCAGAAAGAAATCGAAGTTGTGTTAAGGGTTAATGGTACAACATGGGTTGGTTTTGGTTGGAGGCCACAGGCTATAACCAAGGAGTGCAAAAATTTTCCTTTCATTGAAGGCTTGGGACATAGTGCACAAAAGTCAGATCCTGTGGAACCAGAACCTTCATCTGAGCCTGAACCTTCTCCAGAGCCCGAACCTTCCTCAGAACCTAACGCAAAGTCCGAACCTACCTTTGAACGAGAACCAAAACCTCAACCTGAACCATCAACAGAACCAGAGCCTAAATCGGAACCTGAGTCAATGGCTAAATCAAAACGTGTTGCTGTACGAGAAAATTCTTTAGCAATGGATGGAGTTACTTCAGTTGCTACCAGTGTTTCCTATCGAGTTAGCGCTTCTAGTGCCCGAAGACGGCGTGATATTTCAGGTAAATATTAAAACACTTCGTTTTTATAGAAACAAAAGTCTTCTAGCTACATAATATTTATATTGAATGCTCCATACAATTTTCTTACTATAATTTTGAACTTTAATTACGGTTTCAATCAATCAACGTTCAACAGAAACCACAGAGTCCGTGAATCGTGTTGCTCATGAGTCACAGTCAAACCCACCGCCCCAATCTGAACCAGAACCCAAGTCTGAGCCGGAACCAAAATCGGAACCAGAGCCACAATCTGAACCAGAACCACTACCGGAAGCTGAACCAAAATCTCAACCTGAACCAGAGCCTAAATCTGAGCCAGAGCCCAGATCGGAGCCGGAACCTCATTTGAAACCAAAATCAATACCTGAGACAGAGCCGATTTCTACAAAGACTGTGTCTCTTCAAAATGAAGATTCAGGTACATAAGCTTTCCTAAAACAAATTTCCATGGTATGTTTCTACTTGACAAGCCAAAAGTTTGTTTAGTGTAAACGTTAAAGCTGTAGCTTTTCAATTTATTTTGTCGTTTTTACATGACAAATTCAATTGCCAACGCAGTCAAAAATATGCCCCACAAAAATGATGATTTATGATTTCTTGTTCAGTAACTCAGTGCTTACAAAGGAGAGTAATTTCATGAAAGTTGCAATACACTCATACTTTTCACTCTCATTTTCTTTATTTTCCAAATTTTTGTGAAAGATTGACATTATGTTTAATATTTAATATTTAGTTATTTGACCCCTTTTTTCCTTATATTTTATATATTTATTTGAGCTTAAGGTCTTTTGGAATTTGACTATTTATTTTTGTCAATATTTCGCTCTCCTTCGGATAGCTTCTTCAGGACAATAATAATGAAATTATGTTATAATGACATTATGTTACAATGGTTGCCTTCTTACATATGTACATTTACCCCGTAATTCATAAAAATTAATTTAGGCTTATAACTTATAAGCCACTCTAAATTTTTCTTCGGGACCAAAATTTATAAAAAAAAAGAACCAAAATAAGAAAAAGAGAACCAATTTTTTAAATTTTATTTTGCATACCAGCAGTTCTCACTACTTTATTTAACAAAACATTTATTCAACAAAAAATATACGTATGTATGTATGTACATAAAAATGAATCGTCAAAAATTATAAACAAAAACTTAAAATCATTTAATTCAATTTGCACATACCTGCATAAAAGAAATTAACAATAAAATTCAATAGATATATGCCCAATTCACAAGCAGGTCGTATCGTTGTTAAGATGTATTTGGAGAGGTAATTTCAAACACAATTTCTTAAATTCAAATAAATTTTCAAACAATTTATGTTTCTCTTTAAGAATTGTGTTTGAAATTTTCTCTCACGATACAACTTAACAACGATACGACCAGCTTGTGAATTGGGCAATAGTATTTAAAAATAGATGGATATAGTACATATAATGTACATATGCGTACAGAAAATGTATATAATAACTAGTATTAAAATATGCCTATGCCCAGCCGATGTCTTTTACTGACCAAACGTAATGAGGCCCTGACTTTTGCACACAAAGTTCTTTGGACAACATTATATTATTGATTGAACTGAACTCTAATTTATTCCTTAATTTGGTTTTAATAAGAGTTAGTTCAAAAAATTTACGTTCTGCTGCCGCCGAACTATGTATGTGGAAGGCTCATTAAATCATAAATAAAGTCGGTAAATTCTTGGAAAAATTTCACATTCATACCATTTTTATATAAACTGACTTTTTCCCAAAATGCGCAAACTTCCATATCAGGTTTCAGATTACTATTTAAAAGTCTTAGGAGTTTCCATTGTGATATAATAATATCTATATCACATTTAATTAAATGAGAACAATTACTTACTAAAGGTATTATTGAAATTTCTGTATCTGATAACACTTTGTCGGGAGTAGTTATGCATAAATTTTTTAAATCAGTTCTTCCAAAGACAAACCGTAGTTGAATTTGTTTTAAAAATTCAAGGTAAAAATTTAAAATGTTTGTTTTAATTGTGATTCGTTGCCAATCCGTAAAGTTATCGCTTTCAAAAAAGTTTTCTGCTCTACTACCTATAAAAATATTTTTTGTTTGTAGATACTTCGTTTTGTATCAATATTTTTTACAAAGTCATTGTGCATAAAATTACACAAAAATAGTTTACAGTGTGCGTCTATTTGGGAGTACAAAAATGGTAAGCGAACTCTATCAGATTGGAACTCTTTATTCAGAGTATTAATGCGTAGGCCAAAAACAACATATAAGCTTTTAATTCTGGATCAGCCATTGATTTTGCTAATTCTATTGCTTTAATGCATAGTACTACTATGCATAATACTACTACCATGGTAGTAGTATTGGTGAGAGTGACGAAATAACTCTGGAAGAAAACAATTTGCTATTCGTTTTATTCATGTCTTTGTGAACATCGTCAAAATGTTTTTTTTTTAATTAAATTTCTTATTTTTTTAAATGTCTTATGATAAATAAGACATTGCATGTCATCAAAAGCATTTTGTTACATAAAATACTTTTCTGCTGACATCATTAATATAATACAATAATACACAGAATTTCTGCAAGTGTAGTTTGTCTCTCCCACTCAACATGGTGATTTCCTATTGGTTGATTGACGATCAAACAAAAGAGGGTAATAATACGTGTGAGTTTAATTTGCTGATATCAGCCACTACTGGGCATCTATGCTTTAATGCCACTTACTACAAAACAAGATTTTTACATGCATGATAAGACTTTCAAAATTTGTTTCTATTATTATAGCTAACTTTTCATAAAAGTAAAAAAATGAACCAGCGAACCAAACGTAAAGAAAACAACCATTTTTGGTTCAATTGTACCACAGTGGCAACTGTGCTTATAAGACTCTTATTTGAGATATTTGTAGGAAAAATCTGACAAATAAGAGTTTAATAAACCTAACATATTTATTATGAATAACACCCTTGCTTCGTCTAGACGGTTGTCAGATCTTACAATATTGTAAGACCTAACAACGTGCTGGCAATCTATTAGAAATACAAGATTGTCAGCATTAAGAAAATTATCAATTTAGACAATTGCAAGAAAACCTTACAATTTCATTGCCTGACAATAAATTTAGCTACCAACGAAAATTGTCATCTTACACGGATGTAAGATTTTCTACGTATCAAAAATCGTCAGCCATTTGTCATTATCAAAATACACACACACATGCCATTATTCATTCTTTATTTTTCTCGCTCAATAACCATGTTTTTAATTTTTTTATTCTCTTTTCTGCAACTTTTTACCTCTCGTACTCACATTTTTACTATTCTCTTGTTTTTTAATATTCTTTGTCATTGCACTGACAATGACGCCATTGTAAGGTGTTGAGAATTTATGCATCTTACAATATGCCAATGCCTGACAATGTACTAGGGATGATGATGCCAAAGTGTTCAGACGATTGACAGTTAGCTGACAATTAATTGTTCGGTAGGTGGCCTGCCAATGTTGTTGCTTACAATATTGTCAGGAAGAAATTTTAAGTTCTCACGATTGGTCAAAAATATTCCATACATTTTCTGACAGTATAGTAAGATCTTACAATCGTCTATACCTAGCTTTAGTGTTTAAAGCACAAATATGACTTCTAAAGTGTTTAGCAAATATTCAGACTTTGGCAACTGAAACCACTTTTCACTAACGAAATGCATGTCTTAGCTTGTGTATGTTGTACGGTGAATTATAGTGCACCTACCTGGTAATAAATTCACCTTGATCAAAATCTCTCTCACTTGCACGAACTTTGAGTACGGGACAGTGTTGCCAATTTGGGGGTTTCACCCTAGATTTAGGGGTTTTTTTCTTTTAGGGATGAATTTGGGGTGGTTAATTCTTTCGGGAAAAATTTAGGGGGGAAACAATATGTAATATTAACCCAATTGAATTTTACCTATCGAAAAATAAAAATTAAGTTTGGAAGATGCGTTTAAACAATTTTGAAACTAAATAAATGTAAACATACATACATATGTATATTATTGGCATATGTATCTTTGGTTGCTGCATGAGAAAACAATAACTATTGGTACATTTTTAGAATTTTTTATTGGTGAATAGTTGTGTATAAAATGTTCACACGATTGTCGCATCAGGGTTGTATTTGATTGGGATAAATAGGAACAACACTTGTTTTGGTTGCCGCATGAGCCAATAAATTGTGCTATCACAGGGTTGGCATACAAAATATAACAAAAATTGGTGCGTTGCGGCAACCGTATGTATGATCCCACCTTAACGCTCAAATTATCTTTTATTGTAGCATAAACGAGTTTAGTGTCTGTCGCAATGAATGTTAAACATATTTATTGCACTTCTAGATGGGGGGTTAAAATTGAGTCAAAATATAACAATTTTTATTTTGAAAGTGTGTACATATGCATAATAATCAAAACAACCATTTGTCTTTTAGATTATGTAAAATATAAGTTAAATCCTTATACGCCTATCCATGATTTTAACGCCATGGATTGTACGGATATAGTAATCGGTTCAGCACGAGGGATGTTTAGTAGAGTTGGTGACTATTATACTCGAGACAGGTCGACACCACGTCGTGATGAATTTTATGGTGGCAAAAGCGATTTGACTTTAAGTACTGGTTTCGAAAAGGACGGAGTAACCACTATAATATTCCGTAAGAAACTACTGGCTTCCGAACCTACTGATCATACTCTGGACGACGAATTGACGCATGTGATTTGGGCCAGAGGACAAGAACCTGGAAGCTATGTTCATAGTCCAGCTTCTGGAATCGAAACTGAAATATCGTCGGTTAAAGATTTTTATCAACCAGATGAGTTAAAATATCATGGTCATAAAATGCAAAGAGGCGTTGCACAAATTAATTTCTATGGTAAATTAGTTCAAAATTTTTTGCGTAATTGAATGTTTCAATAACTGAATTCTTTATTTTGAAGAAAAAGTAAGCGGAAACGATATTAAAGATGAGGATAATAGCAATATTTTGGAAAATGATTGCTACGGCCATTGGAAATATCCCCCAGACTGCTCACCGCAAAATCATACTTGTCACTATTACGCATCATGGGAAACTGTAGGGCGCGGCGATGATATGCGTTGGCATATCGAAACAACTAATACTCAAACGTGGACTGGCATTGGATTCAGTAACAATGAGAAAATGTCCCAAACAGATGCAATTATCGGCTGGGTTGATCGGAATGGCCGACCATTTTTAATGGATACCTGGATAAACGGATATTCATCGCCTAAGTTAGACGACCGCCAAGATATTATCGATTCATCTGGACGTATTGAAAGGGGTGTTACCATTTTGGAGTTTACCAGAAAGCGCATAAGCAATGATGAGCAGGTAATTTAAAACAATAAGAAAACATTTTTCTATGCAATATGAAGTAGTGTCACTACAAGATTTTGTTTAGGCCAGTAACTGCTCATCCTTATACATAATAACTCTACATAAGAAAAGATGACCCAGTCATCGCTTAGGCTTAAAGATTAGTTAAAGGCGGTCCCAAATTTTTAGTTGGTTTTTTTCGACTTTTTACGTTGCCCTTTTAGCTTTTAGTGGTGCACTGTGACGCCATTTGTGTCGGATCATTAAATTCTGTGCACAATTGCTTAAGGCTTTCTAAGACTTAAATATCTGTCCGTTAAATTAAACTTTCTACCTACCCAATTGCCAACCACTTCCGAACGAAAATATATCCGCTTTAATTTTATGAAACTTTTGTTTATAAAATATTTATTAATAAACAAAATAATAATACGAGTAAACAATCTGTACCAATATTATAAAAAAGTGAGATTTGATTGCTTTTTTGCAACGAATGGGCTCCGAAACTAATAGACCAGTCTCAAAAACTCCTTCACCGTCTGAAAGCTATATCATCCGCGGTGAAGACAAGCTATGCTCAATTCGATCACGCCTACTTTTCTGCCCTCAAAAATTTTAAATTAGTCCAAACCGGCAAAAGCCGCACGAATTCTTTTTCAGATATTTGTCTCAGATTTTTAAGAATATAAAAATTTCTCACGCCTGTTTTTACGCTCACTTCCAGAACTCATCTAGAACAGAGAATGCTAGAGACCAAATTGTTCAAGCAGTAACCCATCTTAAGTTTGTACGAATGGAAAATTTGATCTTGCCTACTTTTTTAATTTATCTAAAACGGAGAACTGCTAGACCAGTTTGACTAAGTTTTCTCTCAAACGTCCTAATTCTCCATTTTAGGATCACACCTACTTCTACGCCCACGTTTTTTTGTACAATCTATTTTAATAATAATAAGTAAATTTGATCACAAAATTTAAGACTGACAAGAAAATACTTAACACATGTTATTAAGGTTCAGCAAACCTAATACTTCACTTAATATTCAGTTAAAATATTAGTTTTATAGATAAGAAATACTACTTTCTGTATGGTAGATCTAGTACATGAAATCTTTTAAGTCTTCTAACTTCCTCTGTTTCATCCAGTAAAATAATTTATAAAATATTGCAGTGATTACTTAGACGATCCAAATATCTGTGGCTAAATCTGTTAATTTCATCACGAACGTCAGGAATTCTTAGATCTTTGTGAATTTTGCTTATTTGTAACAAACCAAGGAGCGTTTGTTATGGTTCTTAATGTTTTAGATTGGTACCTTTGTAAAATTTCTGTATTTGAGTTGCTTGAAGTGCCCCATAGTTGAATACCATAGCTCCATACTGGTTTTAATACTGCCTTGTAAATTCTAACTTCATTTTCTAAACTAAGCTCTAACTTACATATGTAGCTCCAAGAAGCCAATACATTTTCTTCGTCTTAATATTCAGGTGTTGCATTTTTGATTGAATGTGATTTTTAAATGTTATCATTTTGTCAAGGAACATTCCACGTTCTTTTGTGTACATAAAACGGATATTGGATTAACCAATTTAACCCACCTTAGAATTTTAGAAAAATGTGTGACCGAGTGTAACGCTTTTACCTACATCGGAAAATTTCTTGAAGTATTAAATTCGTCTATTCCGTCTTTACTCATGCTAAATAGAGGAATTGTTCATAATATGTATCTAGGTATGTATGTACGTATTATGTATGCAACAATAACAAATTCACAAGAAGTGTGTGGAAGTCTTAGGAGGATGTGCCACGGCTGGGGTACATCCTTCATAATCAGAGTATTTTTACCTTAGAATGTTGCTTTATAACGTACGTAGCCCAACCCCAATCGACTACTTGAAAACTGTTGACTGGAGCTTCGCATATACGGTTGTCAGATCTTACAAAATTGTAAGACCTAACAACGTGCTGGCAATCTACTAGAAATACAAAATTTTCAGCATTAAAAAAACTATCAGTTCAGACAATTGCAAAAAAATCTTACAATTTCATTGCCAGACAATTGCCTGACAACAAATTTAGCTACCAACGAAAATTGTCATCTTACACGGATGTAAGATTTTCTACGTACTAAAAATTGTCAATCAATTGTCATTAACAAAATACACACACACACACACATGCCATTCTTCATTCTTTATTTTTCTCGCTCAATAACCATGTTTTTAATTTTTTTATTCTCTTTTCTGCAATTTTTTACCTCTCGTACTCACATTTTTACTATTCTCCTGTTTTTGCTCTCCCTTTGGTACACACACATTTTCCTTTAATATTCTTTGTCATTACACTGACAACATCTTACAATATGCCAATGCCTGACAATGTACTAGGAATGATGATGCCAAAGTGTTCAGACGAGTGACAGTTAGCTGACAATTAATTGTTAGGTAGGTGGCCTGCCAATGCTTTTGCTTACAATATTGTCAGCAAGAAATTGGAAGTTCTCACGATTTGTTAAAAATATTCTATACATTTCCTGACAGTATAGTAAGATCTTACAATCGTCTATACCCAGCTTGAGTTCTCAACGAGACATACCATTGGCGAAATATTCTGAGAGAAACATCACCTTGGCAATATCCAATACAACCGAGAGAGTTATTTGTGGTCATACTTTTATTTTATCGGCCGTGAGACTGACGTTATGAAAGTTATGGATGAATTTATTCTTAATGAAAAGCGTCCAAAATTAGTCTCACATTAAAACCATACTTTTGAGGATATGATATCGTTAATAATGACAAAAGAAAAGCTATTTTTTTGGGTACACCAGGCGGCATTGAGAAAATGTTTCTTGCCAATTTGATACTTGCTAAGGTAGGAGAATCAGGCAATATAGTGATCGCAATTGCGTCATCAGGAATTGCTGCAACTCTTTTTAGGGTTGCTCTGCTTTTGAGCAACAATCTACATGTTCTGTCCGAAAAAATTAACCTCTTGATAAATTACTACAATACCAAACTGATTGTATGAGATGAATGATTCATGAGCCAAAGGTCAAATACAGCGACCATTGACAGAACCTTAAAAGGTATTAGAAACCCTTCTGACGTTCTAAGCGGGATATCTTTTGTATTTACTTATTATTTCCGACAGACTCCTCCCGTCGTTAATAGAGGTACTCGAACAGGTATAATGAAAGCATGCTTGAAATCATCTCCGCTAAGCACTTCGATTGAAAATTTTAATTATGGATTATTGATTTCCCAAAACAATTTTTAAACTTGGGTAAAACGTTTCTCGTACTCCAAACTTTAATAGAAAACAAATATTCGATAATTCACAAACTTTAGCAGATGCAGTATGCCCTGCGATACAAATTTTTCACGATTTCATTGGTTGTATTCTTGAAATGAAGTGAACACTCTGATTTTTCAAAAAGCTCCCGTCCAAAATAAAAAGCTACAAGTCGATCATCACCTTGACTTATATTCGACATGTAGTTCATTACCAACACGTGTTTTCAATTTTACTAAATCCTTCTGGGCAGCCTTCGCATCAGTTGGAGTTTCAATTATATTTTCAAGATATGTTCAACGGGACAAGACTATTTATTAAAGAGTTGAAGGGCAATTTAATTGTAATAATTATTTCCTTGCGTGGGAATATATTGCATCTTGCTGATCGTAACCAGTCTGGTGCAGTCTCACCGGGGCAGATAGAGGTCGATGGGTACCCAGTTGATCTTAAGCCCTAGGAGAGCAGGCTCCTAACGATCCTCACCTGAAGGGCGATAGTCCGTACCTCGGGGATAAGTGGCCCGAGGATTGCTCTTCGGAGCCAATTCAGCTGATCAGGCTTGAGGTGTCTGATTTGACTGAAACGTGGTTGCTGGATTTCAATAATGATTCAAGTGAAGTTGGCATGGCGTCCATGATTTATGGAGCTCAGATTCTATTTTTGCAAGCGCTAGATTTACATGAGATTAATGTGTTATAATAATAGTCTAAAAACTATTATTGGTAGCTTCAACATAGGATTTGTGCTTATGAATGCGAGATAAGATTGTCGGAGGTATTGGGTGTACCTTGTAAGTCATCAGGTATTCTCTTACTGTATTGTTTAAAAACGGGTTCTAGATAGTCCAATCTCCCTTAACAAGGGGTAATTGAAGATTGATCATCCAATTGGATATGAATAATGTTACTACCTGGTGTGCTTTACCGGACATTCAGGGGCTTTGGCGTAAAGTCGCCATCTTAATGACTTAAAAGTCATAAAAACCTAAAAATACAGAGATGAAGGCGACATTTGATCAATAAGATTAAATATAGATAGTCAGTAATGAAGAGCTCAGGTGGTAGGATGGCTACGCGCTGCTGTTTGGAAACAGTATACAATTAGTCATGGCCTGGGTTCGAAGCTAATTTTTAGATGCTGATAAGTGACGTCGTGGTCGTTTTTATCTATAAGCGATGCCTGCATGTATATTCAAAAATGAAATGAAGTAGTAGTAGGCTTCGATTTAGTTTTTTCTGGTCTACTGATGAGTTGATTAGCATCAACGAAACGAAATCGACGACTGAAAAAGGCAGAAAACATTAAGGTCTATTTTTAGACCTAAAACAGTAAACGTTAAGCCTTAATCGTACATTATGAAAACAACCGTTAAATGTTAGGTTAGGTTTTCGTTAGGGTGTAATCCGCATTTGAAATTTAATGACTTCAAACTTTATTAATATATATATAAATATATATGTACATATATAATTATTTTCTAGGATTTGTCATTTACCGATGATCATTGCTTGTACTTGTTCTTCCCTGTGTTAGGTGGTGCTTTTAACGCTGTGAATAAGAAAATACGTAAGCATGAATCTGTGCCTATAATTTCGCCAACACGTGTGTGTATCAAGTCATGCGGAAAAGGTAACATGTAATTTTTATGAACAATCGCCGATGTTTTGCTCGCTGAATAGATTCAAATTGGAGTAGTTAAATTTTACATCCATAAATTGAAGAGTTCCAATCTCTTAAACTTTATTCAATGAGCATAACTAAGGGAACATTTTAATATTATTTTAAATTTGTACTGAAACACAAAACATATTCATAGAACTACAGCAAATATTGAACGCTCCGACGACTCCAACACCCAATCGATTAGTCTATGCTGTGGGTGTAAAACTTATGAATCTGGCTGAATCATATGAAGCTCCCAAACAAGGATCTGCAGAGTTTAAAAATCTTGCTGCTACAATATCAGATTCATTCAATAATGTGCTTAACAACATTCCCGGTTACTATAAGACTGAGATTTTAAGCTTCGAAAAGTAAGTAACAAAATTATTTTCATTGGTTTATGTAAAACATTCAATAGGAAGGTTTTATCCCGAAGTCTCACGAATGCTTTGAAGTAATTTTTGACATTAAAATACTTTTTCGCAGGGAGGGTGCCACAGCAATGATTGCAAATCTCCAAACCATGTTTGATAAGGATGAATATGAAAAGGGAATTGCCTTAGCCACAAATAACATTGAAGCTAGTGCTAAAGAGGATGCAATGATAAACGGAGATGTCATAAGAATGGTTTTGTTGGATAAAATTTCTTCAGGCAAAGTCGGTTCTCTTGCAGTCGATTCCCAGTTCTTGGACTTTAAAGCTTTGAAGTGTAAGTGTTTCCACTTCCGAAATTATTCTTATTTAATTTTTCCTTCAACATGATTGTAGATAAATCAGTCAATATTTCTGAAGAGATGGAACTATCATTCTTTGAGCTATCAGAAGTTCGTCTGTTCACTGTCTTAGGTCTTATAGTTGCCCTAGTATTTATATCACTCATTCAGGCTTCATGTACAGTTTATAAGACTTCTAAAAAGAACAAATCAAATAAGGTAAGTAGATTGAATTTCGGGATATTGCAAACTTAGTTAAAGATTATTATTACACTAGAGCCCCGACTTGCGTCGTTAATGGGGACCGGAGAAACGCGACGCAAATCGAATCACTTTTTTCTATATACATGCACTGAAATTTAATTTGTTGGGGAAAACATTTAAAACAAAGCAGCCTTTTCTCCCGATTTAAAACGTTTTATTACGTCCAATTTTCATTCCAGACTTATTACTTTTCTTTTACTTTAACTTATGTTTTACGTCCTTAAGGCATGTTCTGGTGAATCACACACTAAATTGTTACCATAACTAGACAGCTGCTCTTAGCACCACTTATATAAAAAAGAAAAGGGGATTCCCCTTTTTTCACGCAATCTGAAAATTTCTTAACGTACAGGCGACGATCGTTGTTGCCAGAAGTTGTAAAAACTAATGAATTCAAGATGCTAAATACATAATACACTACAAATGCTAAAAATGGTAATCCACTATGATGCAGTAAAAAATGTAACCGTGTTTAGCGACGCAAATCGAAATCAAAACGATGCAAATCGAATCGACGCAAATCGGGGTCAAAACGACGCAAATAGAATTTTGCTAGTTTTAAAAAGCGACGCAAATCGGAACGACGCAAGTCGGGGATTTAGTGTATTAATATTAATAATAATTAATAATACCCCTTGAAAGTAAACGATTAAAAAAAATAAAATTATTTTTTGCGACGCCTAGTCGCCATTTGTGCCATGGTGATTAGATTTTGCAAACCACTGTTTAGAGTTTTTCAAGACCCACATTTCTGTACACAATGATTTTTGTTTCTGACCTCAAATTGAAGTTGCGTCTTCCCATTCTTAGGAAATATTTCTAAAGTGCCAACTAAGTACAGTCAATGTCAGACTTTCAACTGAGAAGAAAAAAATTCGTTTCACAGATGTCGAATTCTTGTCCTATACTTTTCAAATCACGAAATGGATAACCAGTATAAAGTGTTTGACTCGAACTTATAAACCGTTTTTCACTAGACCTGTTACTCGTTTCTGAAAGCCACTTCACACAGAAGAGTTGCACAATATTTCACACTAATCATCCTGATAATACAACTCATGGGGATAAAGCAATAATAATACGTAGCTCCGTTAAATGCACTGAAATTCATGGCCTTAAAAAAGATCATATTCAGGCAACTTCTGTCGTAATAACAGTTATATGCGGTATACTGCCCTCCAAAGTATAACTCAAAAATGTAATACCTTGAAGCACTCAAATTTCTTGGCAACAGGTTTATAGTGGGCGGCGACCTTAGCTCAAAAAATATAATTTGGGCTAATCCCCTTTTCATTTCAATGAAAGGGAAACATTTATTAGAGGCAATAAACGAATGGAGAGACCACTCATTGGCCAACAAACATTGATTAAAAAACAAGGTCTATTAGATTTTTTTCTTAGTAATATTATACGATATGATTATCTATATATAAAATCATGCTTCGAGCTATCTTTAGGTCATTCTCCAGTTATGCTTAAATACATGATTGATATACTTCTTTCGATTCAAAGCAAATTTATATACAACAGAAACACTGATTGAATTTATTTTAGAGAAATTCTAGAGACAAAAAGGTACCCTTAAGAACTAGAGAAGAGTTGGATAATTCTTTAGTTTCCTTTAATAATCTGCATACTTATAAACGCTGTTAGCGATTCTACTCCAGCAAGAACATACAGTGCATACATACAGTACTCCTCGTCATATCTAGGAGAAAACGCTTTTAAATAAACCAACCAAAGACCCAAATAAGAACTTAATTGTTTATTTGCTTTAAGAGCCAATTGAAATGCATTAATACTAACCAGACCTCAATAACGATAAAGAAGACAAGCTACAAACATATGTACCTGAGTAAAATTGGCTTGACAACTAGAACAAATTTACTGGTCGCTCTGAAGAGCAATCAAAAAATAAATTATGGACTACCGCACCATCAACCGATTCAAAAACTCGATCTCGCATGAGCCCGTACTAGTGAAGAAAAAGCTTTCACAATCCCTACAGACGAAGGGGAGTGATCTTTTCAAAGTACGTCACACAGCACTTATAAAACTCAAATCAAAAGAATTTCAGCTAATGAAGCTAAAAAGTCATAAAAATAAACATAAAAGAAAATAGATCTCCGGGATGTGATCTCACGAGTGGTAAGCTCCTAAAAGAATTGCCAAATAAGGCCCTTGTCTACTTGAGAAACATATTTAGTTCCATTATCCGAATTAAGTAATTTCTAAAAATTTGGAAGTTGCTTAAATAATTGCTATCTCTAAGCCAACCAAAGACTGATCGAGACTAGAATGGTTCGGTTGTGGTGAAAATGTCGTGTCACGCGTGATTCACGGGGGATCGTGATCAAATTTTAGAAACACCATGTGAGCGTAATTTAAAAATAAAATTTCGTTTATTACTATTACTGATTACTATTTTAAGGCAGTTCACCCAATTTCACGAAAAAATTAAAACACTAAATTTTTTAGTTCAGAAAAAAAACCTTCACAAGTTTTTTTTTCATGAATTATTTTTCAATACAGATTTTAGCTAAATTTCTACTACACTTATGTCGATGGCTGGGTCGATTTGTAGGGAAGGAAACAAATCATTGAGGGAAATAGTTCCATGATTAATTTTAACCCAATTAACTATACGCAGTGCAAAACCAAAAATCATTGGTTGAATTCTTCTTCTCTGACGAAGTTTGTTGAAAAGATACAAACAAAACAGAATTTAAGTTATCCTTAACAGAAAACTGGTAATAAGCTCCAAAATATCCTAGAAGATATGTTTTTATCAGATCTTATATGGATTTCTTAATATTATAACTTTTAATTTATTAAAAAACTCTTCTAAATTGCCAATTTTCATTTTTATCCGAAGAAATTGTTCTATTCATAGCTTTCTCAAAACAATAAAACATAGTTTAGGCTTAGGCTGTTATCGCTTCCGGCCACAGTTTATAATTGCTTTCAATACAAACGTGATTGTTCGTGGGAGCTTTTTTCGTGAGTGAAATTGCGTGATTAAAAAAGGTTCGTGCGTGAAAATGTATGATTGAAAAAATTTTACTCGTGTGCGTGCGTGACGTGAGCCAAAAACCACTCACGCGCACATCTCTAATCGAAACCAGTGTCTTATAGGCCAATTAACCTACTTCCACTGCTCTCATCCCTGACCACCAGTTTGAATTTAGACGAAAGCTCTCTGCTATCCAGCAAATGCATAGAGTAAGAAATAAAATAGCGACTAATTTTGAGAAATAAAAGTTCAGCATTTAAACATACCTCGAAGATACAAAGACGTTTGATAGCGTATGGATCTAAGGTCTTCTCCACAAATTAAAATCTCAGCTACCAAAAGATTTCTACCTAATACTACAAAGCTATTTACAAAACCGATTTTTCTATATGTGAAATATAAGGCCAATGCCATATCTCCTGTTTACATCAGACATTCTAACTAAAGCAGAAAATAGTAGTATGATAGCTACATTTGCCAATGACACTGTTTCAACGTCATCCCAAGGAAAAGCCACACAGGCTATGCCAAACGTATAACATCCGCTCAATAACACGTCGATCTGGTTTCGTAGTTGCGGAATACAAGTAAACAGTGACAAAACAGTTCAAGTAATCTACACAAACAAGAAGATACCAAATATTCTAGCAGTTCAAATAAATGACTCACCCATCCTATCTTGGCGTGATAATTGACTCAAAGCTCGTATGAGAAGATCACCTTAAGCACACGAAGAAACACGAATTAAATAACAGGTTCAGACACCTATTTTGGCAACTAGGAAGAGAATATAATCACAACTAATTTAAGAATTATTCAACGAATCCAATCTAAAATATTGCGAACTATACTCAACGCTGAATGGTATATTAGAGATGGAGACATACATCGATGTCTAAATGTCGTCAAAGCAGTAAAAGAAGTCGTCCATGGTAGCAGCCTCATACATACAACATACAACTAGCTTAATATAGTACTCCAACGCGGAACTCAGACAGTTGCCGGCAAAAGAAATCCAGGCTGCCAGAAGACTCAAACTATGTATGTATATATATGCACCTTCAGAGCTAGTTTATCGCTTTTAAGAGGGTCATGGTGATGCGTAAAACTAAGTTTTATTTATGTAAATGCATCACTTTTCATTCGACATAAGTTATCCTACTTCTAGATTTAAGATAATTAACACCCCATTATATGAATTCAATTGCTTATTGTCACATTGTGACAGGTGTAATAAAAATTAAATAAAAAAATTGCCTTTTAAAATTGTCTTAATATTCACACAGAGAAACCAATTTTAATCAACTTCTTGAGCTTGCAAATTTTTTCATCTTCATTCTTCACACACTCACACATGCGAATTCGAACGAATCCCTGCCAGCAAATTAGTAGTCGACTACAAATAAAATCGATTTATAGTTCATCCCTGTCGGACAGTGAGTAGTCGACTACTAAAATAATTAACTCTGTAATTAAACTGCCTATTGTCGCATTCGTTTTAAATGTTGCGATGGCTGAGTGAGTATGTTGGCTGCTCACCAGTCTTGAGGCTTAGTGGTTCGATTCCCACCAGAGACTAACAAAAAAAAAGTAGGATGAAATTTAATTTAATAAAATATAATATTACCACCGAAAAATGTAAAATCAGCCTTGATTTGTACATTTTTTTCTGTGGGTACTGACTTTTAAGTATCTAACTTTAAGTTGGTTGAAAATTAATGCACAGTCGGACAATTGACTACCTACTAGGACATCGTAATGTTAAAATAGTCAGTCATCTCCATTAAAAATAATCTAAGTGTCAACCACCACCAGCTGTAAAAAAGTTAGCTTATAATTAATTACTAGTTAACCGAGTTGCCGGCAGGGATTGCTCAGTACAAGCAGCACAGAGGTGAAAAATCGCCCAAATCAGATGCTAGACAGTTTGGTTAAAGAGAAATCTCTGGTATGCATTTTATACGAAAAACGAATGTAAACAAAAGAAAAACAACACGTTTTTATGAACGACCACCGCCGAAACAGCACAAATATAATAATTTAATTTAAATCACGACCCCATCACTACAAGTACAATTAAAACACTGTCCTTTAAATCACAAAATAAACCATAAATAATTATAAACAATGAATAATATACAATTTTATAAAAACCCTTTAATGTACTTTTGAAACTTTTTATAAAAAAACCACCACTTTTTCGTACCGCATACACAATATAAACACAAAGTATAACAAAAAGGAACTGTAAAAAATGTTTTTTGTTTTGACAACAAGTTCTCGAGCAATTGTGAAGACGAGAGGTACAGAGTTTGCTCTGACTTGCTATCTCCTTTTGGTCGTTTTCATCTCTGTGTACTTTGTGATAAGCAGCTCGGTACTAGCATCATTCTCTTCTCACCCGCCGCCATCAATCTCATGAGATGATCAACAAAAGCAGGTGTGTGTAAGGACCTTATATCGAAATCAAGGCGAATTAATTACAGGTGGTCGCAATTCAATTCGCTTCAATATTTTCTCTCGAGCTGTCATACGTTTTGCTGTCGTTTGCTACCAGCTTTGACAACTCAGAAGATAAAATCGTGGAAAAATGTTAAAGCGAATTGGAATGTTGGCACCTGTAATGGATTCGCCTTGAACGAAATTAACTTGATTAATCATGTTCTAGCGGCAAACTTTTGTAGATCCTTCAAAATCAGGCTTTCTTATATCTTTTTTTTTTATATGAATAAAAATTATTACATGAGTAATAAATTATAACGCAAATGGAAGCTTCAAGAAAACCCAAAAAAGATTGCTGCACCAAAAGTTGTACAATGTAAAATAAAAATTAAAAAAAAACATGTTTATTTTTTTACACTTTGCAATTTTGCCATTTATTATGCTTTTTCGTGCCATTTTAAACAGGCCCTGCATATCACCTATAATTTTGGAGTTGTTGATATTTGTCCCATGTGACTTGGCACTACTGTGGTATTGCGAGTGTAGACACAGGGATGTGTAAACCCAGGAATGTAAATAATTGGTTTTTCCAAACGATTACGAATTTTTTTTTTTTCAAAACGATTCCTAAGTATAGTTTCCAAACGTTTACGAAAAGGCAGAATGGCCGTCAGAAATAATGGCCGCTTTTCCGGTCTTTTTGATTCTGGCCGCGGAAGAGTAGACAGCACGAAAATCATAGCTGGTAAAAAGTAAAAAGAAAAAGTGTTTGCATCCGCTTAGATTAGCAGCATATTTACGCAGGGGGCGACCAAAAAGGCTCGAAGAGACTGGCGCAAGTGGACGACAGCAGACGCTGGCGAGGATTCATCCGAGTGGCAAGGTAAAGCGCTGGTAAGTTTGGATTAAAGGCAAAGCGAAGGAGACACGTGGGCGAGAGATTGGCCTTAGAGTCCCCACGAGTGAAGGCACAGCTGAAGGGGAAGTAGAAGTTATCGAGGGGCATCTTTGAGCGTCGCAATATAAGCGTAGCCCAGCACACATTTGTCGACAGAACCCCTGTTTTCCACCATAATTTTTCCACATACTTACCTTTTTGCCAATCCACAAGCCAGGCGCCAATCTAAATACTTACCTTTTGCCAATCCACAAGCCAGGCGTCAATCTACATACCTACCGGCCCATATCAACACCACCATTGAACACCCGTCTATATCAACCCAATTTGAGTCAGCACCACCAGCAAATACTCGCCACCACCATCAGCTCAATTTGATGTTTCAACACCACCATTGAACACCCGCCTATATCAACACCATCAACACGATTGGAGCCAACACCATCACCAATAACCAAGATAAGTAGAACCTTTTTTTTTTCAATGCATAGAACTTATTATTCAGAAGTGGTATCAGAATAATTTCACGAACATACACGCGTTTAAAAGAAGTAGGGGGGATAATGAGTTCACGGTGTTTTCGCGCAGAAAATTTGTTGCCAATTTCGTACTGAATAGTTTTGTAAACGCGATAGGAATCTCCTACCAGCGGGTAGATCCCAAGCCACCTGAGGAATTGGATGGGAAATCCACCCTCGTCAGGGGCAATATTCTTAAAATTTTTGTGTTGTGAGTTTTAAAGATTTTTTTTAGATTAAAAAAAAAAAGGTGGATGAAAATTTTTTTTTGCACCCAAAGCATATTTTACCTCTTTTTATTATAATTTCCTAATCGCGTAATAAATTGAGACTATTTAACAGATTTGGCCACCACATTGACGTCTCAGATTCTTGTAAGGGAAAGCTCAATGTAGTCATTTAATTTAGTCGAGACATACACCACTAAATAATTCGCAAGTCATTAACTGTATTTAATTGTATTAGAAATAGAGATTCGACACAAGCCCTTTTTGGAGAAGGGATGGTAAAAGAAATATTTTTGTAAAAACTATAAAAGTTCGAGCAGCAAAACCGTGCTGTAATAAAATAAAATACTTTTGGTACACCTGCTCAAAAAAAAAAAAAAAAAATTGAACGTTTGGAACAATAAAGTGAGGGTTGTTTAATTCTGGTATTCAGACATTTAGATTTGAATAGCCATTGAAGCGTGGATGCAAAGTAAATTCAGGAAACCTCTGATTCCGTTCACGATTTTTTTTTTATGACAGAACCAACAGTGGTAGGCACTATTTAAGGAAAGCCAGAGTGCGTGATTACGGGACACATTTGTATTTTGAAATCATGTTTTGTATATTGCTGCTCCAGCTCGTATCGTTTTATTGAATTTTGATTATAAGCTTATGCATAGCTCGCCATATTTTGTTTATATAAATTTATGATTACCCAGTTTTTTATTAAGAAATGAAATCGTTTGGTTTGTAAACATCGAACAGGGGCATTACTTAGTCATTGCATTTAACGTTCCGCCGAAAATTAGCGCTAATTAGGGTGTTTGAACTTATTTCAGTTGGTATAATTGACCTAAGGCTGAGGCACCTACTGTTTAGTGTCCGATTTAGTTTGTATGTGAGGTTCAATGGAATGATTGGATCTGTTTTTGAAATTTTAATGTATCTATTTATATGGATATTGGCGAAGTGCTAAAATTATATTTGTGTTAGAGTTAAATATAATCTTTATATAATTTTAGAGATAGAATTTGTGAATTAAAATATGAATTGCAGTATTATTACACGTGTTTCATTCTACATTATGTTGGCTTAAGGTGAACTGAGGTAGGTATTTGGTTGGCCGAGGGTGACAATCGGTAATTAATTAGGGGATAGTAGAGGATATTTTTTTGAGGCTTATGCTACTATCACGGCTTGGCATAATGATTTATGCCGAGGGAGGGCCGCCTCGGGGTTTCACAACATCTAGACCCCTGGGAACAAATGAAGTGTTTTTTTTAGCCATCAGACATACCGTGCTGCTTCTAGTGGCAGTCTTTTTCTTTGTCATGTTCGCGCCTCCTTTTTCTAGTTATTTTAGTCTGAGCAAATGCACTGGTACACAAAATAGATTGTTTCATACATGTCTGACTGCAACGGACACCCGCCCAAGCCCGACGAGCCATAGCCGCGCATAGAATGAGTCAGTTACCAGTGTGGCAGGCAGATCATGTACGCGTGGATTCTGAGTTGGAGGATTTTTTTTTGTATTATGAGTTCTGCGTTTCCCGCTGGGAATGGCTGACCATTGGTTTTTCAGCCGCCACTCAGGGAGCCATAATGGGTTCTTCCTCCTCTTGCTCAGAAACGTGACAGTTATTATTTTTGGCGCCCAACGTGGGGCTCGAGCGAACAAGTGAAAGACGGCACAGGACAGTACACTGTATAATATATTTGAATTTTTAGATTTGATAACATCTATTCGCGATTATATTTCGGATTGTTTTTTTTGGAGCTTTGTGTTGAGTTGTCCGGCGGTACACGAAAGGCTTTTGTAAGTCATGACTGATTGTTGATCAGGTCATTTGCGACAGAAGATCGAGTAGGAAAATTTTTGAATTATTGTATGTCTTAGAAGTTGGGCTTTACTGACTCTCTAATTGCGACATGAGGCAAAAATCAGAGCCACAATCGACAGCAACGTAAGTCCCGGATAGTTGTTTGACAACACCGCGTTGCGACGTTTGTTTTCGGTATACGACAACCCACATCCGAATTTAATTATCGAATACGGAATCTGATGGATCTATACATACATACGTTTGTTTTCAAACATTTTAGTAAACCATTTGTCACTTTCACCACCCAAATACCAACCAATACATAACATAGTCTTTTTAGAACTTAATTGGCATTTTTTTTTGTTTCTTGAATCAGGACCAAAGTTTTTTTTGCGAATACGAATCAAGATAACAATTCAAGTTTCTTTCAGTACTTCTGATTTTTTATTTCGAGGCCGGTTTCATCGATCCTCGGTTTATATGATTTTTGTTTTGGTTACATACTTTATTGGTTTGTTATTATTTTCAGCTTCTACTCATTTCTTTGTAGTAGTTTTAAATTTTTATTAGTTTGTATTACCATTTTTATTTTTTTATTTTTATTATTTTTTTTATTTTTATTATTTTTTTTTATTATTTCTTTCCTTTTGAGCTATTATTATTTTAGTTTAGTTTTTGTTGTTGAACACATTGGGATTTCAGTTCGAACTTGAATTTTTGTAAGTGAAATCCGAATAGTTATACATATACACACATTTATTGATTACATAACATCCCATAACATATAAATATACTGATTGCATTTTTTATACAGCATCGTAATAAATTTATTGAGTTGTTGCGTATCGGTATATCGCAACGATACCCACATAGAGATTACATAAAATTTTTAGGCACATACGCGACAGGTTTGTACTTCATTGATTGTAAATTTGCGGTTGGCTTTTGACCATTCAACTCTGAGCCTAGTGCATTTCGATTTTGTTAGGCCCGAACACGGTTTTGAGTCCACGGTCTAAGGAGATTGTGAGGAAGTTTAGGCATTAGAATTAGCACATCGTGCAAAGAAAGGAGTTTTATTTTACGGTTTAATTGTTATGGTTAGCACCAGAAGTGGATTGAGTACTAGCAGCAAAATGGAAACAAACACTACCTTAGGAAACAATACAAGTAGGGTGCATACGGCCACTACCACTTCAGGAACAGCCTTACCGAGCGTAACTGGACCAACGACACAAGTAGTTTACTCAGGGTTAGGAGCGATCCCGCGACAAAGCATAAGAACGGTAGAAATAGACCGCGATAGCAATGCAAGGACACGAGTGGAAGGAGAAGCAGATGAAACTTCGCCAGATTTATCAACAAATTCCACGATACCATCACCTGAATACGAAAGCCTAACAGCTAGAGAAATTAGGAGCGATTTTCGAAGCACCACCAACAATAATATAGCCGCGAACAATATGCGCGAAGTACAATCAGCCAGAATAGGGCTTAGACAACTAGAAATACGCAGATCGGTAGACGCCAGGATTGGGGAATTAATCCCAGAAATTATCAGAGCGACTCTTAGTGCACAATCATCGCACAATGGACCTATAGGAAGCCTGGATCAACAGCGCAACGATAATCGGTCGCAACAATCAGCGCAACGCCCACCGTCAAGAAATTTGGCGATCAATTTGAACGCAAACCAGCCACAACAACGTTTTGATTTACCACCGCCACAATTTAGTCACGACCTTCGTCAACCTTTTGAGCATCAACAGCAAAGACCTCGTTATAGTGAACCACCGCCGCTAGGATATCAACAACACAATCAACAACATTTTTACCAGCCGAATTGGAACCACTATATGAATGGACGTGTTAACTATGGAGAAACAACCCATAGAATAGACAAGTGGGGACTACGCTTTGATGGTACTACAAAGACACCTAGCGTTGAAGATTTTGTTTTCAGAGTGGAGACTCTTCAGTCAGACTATGCTTGTTCTTGGACGGAAGTCATTCGCAGTTTTCATCACCTTTTGAGTGGACCCGCGTTAGATTGGCTTTGGGATTACCGAAGGATGAATAACAATTTGAGTGACTGGCCAACTCTTAAGAAGGCACTAGTTAAATATTTCCACCGGTTTGAAAGCGATTTTGACATTCAACGAAAAATTTTAGACAGACGTCAACAGTCACAGGAATCTTTTGACGATTTCTGCAATGCTGTTATTCATTTGAGAAACCAGCAAAAAAGTCCGATTAGGGAACAGGATTTAGTCGACATTTTAAAAAGTAATTTGAGACCAGCAATGTCACAGCTGTTGTTTGCAGTTAGGCCTTTTGGGTTAAGCCAATTTAGAACAGAGGGCAGAAGGGCCGAAAATATGTTGAACAATCAGCGCATACGTAACACTCACTATCCATCTAGACACATAAATGAGCTCGAGTTAGACTTAGAAGAAGTTCCTGGTGATTTATCAGTAAATGCTTTGAACACAGCTGTACGTAAATTGGTGTGTTGGAACTGTAAAGCAGAGGGGCACACGTATATAGATTGTCCAGTAGAAAGAATTAGAATATTCTGTTTCAAGTGCGGCCACGAAAACACAGTTACGCCCAAGTGTCCAATATGTCAGGGAAACAGGGTGGCGAACAAACCTCGTTCAGGGTTGGAGGTGCGTTCGAGAAACGCAGCAACCCAGTGTCAACAGACATCACCACAACAAGGACCACAATAACAACAGCAACACAAACACCAGTAGTAAGAGACGCAGAAACGCAAACACCTGATTTTATTATTATTCTAGAAGAAAATACGACAACAACGCCCAATAAGATCTTACACAACCATCAGAGTCCAATAGTTGAGAATATCACGGGACATAATACCTCTGTTGGGAAACCATATCACATTCGACTTCAAGAATACAAGGTAGCTAGAGATAGAATTTTCGGAACACCAGCAAATCGAGTTTTAAAAACGCGACAACGCTATAGTCAACGGAAACAACAACGTAAATTGGTAGCTTCAGCGAAATTATCTGAAGGCACAGACAATCGTATTTACACTACAATCATTATTAACGGAATAGAAGTGCAAGGTTTACTGGATAGCGGAGCTACCGTGTCATGTTTAGGAGCGGGTTGCCTCGACATCGTGGAGAAGGCTAAACTTCCGATATATCCTTTTGACTCAAATATTTTTACTGCTGATGGCAGGGCTAATGAAATTATAGGGAGAGTCAGAGCATTAATCCAGTTTAATAATCTATCGCATAACGTCGATTTTTATCTCGTTCCGTCGTTGAGAAATAGATTGTTCCTAGGAGTTGATTTTTTGAAGGCATTCAACGTTTTTCGTTTTGAGCTCAGCAGTTTGTCGACGAGCAACGCTAATACCGATGATGTAGTTACGGAATTTCCCAGAAAGCATCAATTGCCACCAGATTTACAACAAATTTTAGAAAATACTATTCAGGAGTTTCCATCGTTTGAAGTTAAGGGACTTGGAAAAACATCACTTGAAACACACGTGATTGACACAGGGTCAGCAACACCATTTAAAGAAAGACACTATCCTGTTTCACCAGCAGTTCAACATCTTATGTACGCAGAGTTAGACCGGATGATTTCATTAGGAGTTATCGAACCGAGCGAAAGCCCGTGGAACAATAGAGTCACTTTTGTTCAGAAAGGCGAGAAAGTTCGCATTTGTTTGGACGCTCGTCGCCTAAATGATGTTACTACAAAGGACGCATATCCGTTACCACACATAGAGGGATTATTGAGTAGGTTGGGGGATACACATTATATTTCCAGTATAGACCTTAAGGACGCGTTCTGGCAGATCCCACTAGCAGTCGCCAGTAGAGAAAAGACGGCGTTCACGGTACCTGGAAGGCCTTTGTACCATTTTACGGTCATGCCGTTCGGGTTATGCAACGCAGCCCAACGGTTATGTCGTTTAATGGACAAAGTCATTCCAGCGCGCCTTCGCGAGCGTGTTTTCGTCTACTTGGATGATTTGCTAGTGGTATCTTCCACGTTCACACAGCACGTAGTCACATTAAAGGAAGTAGCTCAATGCCTATCGCAAGCAGGACTCACAATTAACGTAAGGAAATCGAAGTTCTGTTGTGCTGAATTGAAGTACCTCGGATATATTGTAGGAGGCGGAACGCTTCGTCCAGATCCAGAAAAAATAGCAGCCATCCAAAATTTTAAGTATCCCACCACGCCAAAACAAGTAAGGAGTTTTATGGGTACCACCGGCTGGTACCGACGATTTATTAGCAACTATGCCACGATCACCGCACCAATTTGTGAAACCTTAAAGAAAGGAAAGAAATTTGATTTTACGCTCGAAGCTAAAGCAGCTTTCGACCAACTTATTCAGTGTCTTAGCACGAGCCCGGTATTGTCGCATCCAGATTTTAGTAGAACATTTTTTATTCAGTGTGACGCATCGGACGTTGGCATAGGTGCGGTATTATTTCAAGAAGACCCAGAAGGGGGTGAACACCCAATAGCCTATTTTTCCAAAAAGCTAACATCACCTCAAAAGAACTACTCAGTCACAGAACGTGAGTGTTTAGCAGTAGTGTCCGCAATCAAAAGATTTCGACCGTATATAGAGCTAATGCAATTCGTAGTTATAACTGACCACTCCAGCCTTAAATGGTTGATGAGCCAGAGGGACCTGAGCGGGAGATTGGCCAGATGGAGTTTACAGCTACAGTCGTTTTCGTTTGAAATTAAACATCGTAGAGGAACCCAGAATGTCGTCCCTGACGCTTTATCAAGGTACACAATAGACGCGTTTGATCATGGCACTTCACCACTAGTTAGCTTGGAGGCGCCTGAATTCTCATCCGAGGAGTACAAAGTGTTAATTAGAGTAGTTCAAGAAGAAGGATCGAGCTTGCCCGACGTTAAAGTAATAGACAATTTCGTGTACAAGCGTACTAACCGTTACAATGGCGAGGTAATTTTGGAAGACCATGCATGGAAGTTGTGGGTCCCGGCTTCACTAACCGAAGACATTATAGAAAAAGCGCACTGTCCACCAAACATGTCTCATGGAGGTATAGCGAAAACTATCGACAGAATTCGGAAATATTTTTATTGGCCTCACCTGAACATTCAAGTAAGAGAGTTTATCAATCGTTGCAGCATTTGTAAGGAGTGTAAACCATCAAACATGACCCTAAGACCACCTATGGGGAAAGAAGCCAAAGTATCCCGACCTTTTCAGCGAATCTACGTGGACTTTTTAGGACCTTATGTCAGATCGAAGCGCGGGAATTGTTATATTTTTATTGTGTTGGACCATATGAGCAAATTTGTCTTGTTGAAAGCCATGTCGAAAGCGAACGCACGAAGCGTTGTAGATTTTTTAGTAAGGGAAGTTTTTTATAAATTTGGTTGTCCAGAGACTATTGTATCCGACAACGGACCCCAATTTGTCGGGAAGGAATTTTTAGATTTGATGCAGACTTTTGGCATCGAACATCTGAAGACCGGAGTTTATGCGCCACAAGCTAACGCATCCGAACGAGTCAACCAATCCATCCTGGCAGCTATACGGTCATACTTAGGAGAAAATCACAACGAATGGGATTTGCATATATGCGAAATTGAATGCGCGCTTCGTTCTGCAGTACATTCAGCCACCGGCATGACTCCGTACTTCGCTTTGTTCGGAACCAACATGATAACTCATGCGTCCGCGTATAAATTAGCGAGAAGCCTAAATGCAGTTGAAGAGCCTGATATGAGATTTGAGAACAAATGTGATTTTATGGAAATGGTAAGAGCCAAGCTCAGGGAGAACTTACACAGGAGCTATGAGTCTAATGCGAAGAAGTACAACATGCGCTCGAAGAACGTCAAGTTTAAAGTAGGCCAGGAAGTATTCCGCCGAAACTTTCAATTGTCGGACTTTGCGAAGCAAGTATCCGCAAAACTGTGTCGCAAGTTTATCAAATGTAGGATAGCTCGCATTGTTGGAAACTGCCTTTACGAAGTTGAGACGCTACAAGGCAAATCATTAGGCGTGTTTCATGCCAAGGACCTGAAAGCATAGTCTGGTATTAGCCTTTATCATATTCACAAATTGTTGCGAATATGATAAAATTCTTCCACCCGAGGGAGGGGTGTGGTGTCCCATGTGACTTGGCACTACTGTGGTATTGCGAGTGTAGACACAGGGATGTGTAAACCCAGGAATGTAAATAATTGGTTTTTCCAAACGATTACGAATTTTTTTTTTTTCAAAACGATTCCTAAGTATAGTTTCCAAACGTTTACGAAAAGGCAGAATGGCCGTCAGAAATAATGGCCGCTTTTCCGGTCTTTTTGATTCTGGCCGCGGAAGAGTAGACAGCACGAAAATCATAGCTGGTAAAAAGTAAAAAGAAAAAGTGTTTGCATCCGCTTAGATTAGCAGCATATTTACGCAGGGGGCGACCAAAAAGGCTCGAAGAGACTGGCGCAAGTGGACGACAGCAGACGCTGGCGAGGATTCATCCGAGTGGCAAGGTAAAGCGCTGGTAAGTTTGGATTAAAGGCAAAGCGAAGGAGACACGTGGGCGAGAGATTGGCCTTAGAGTCCCCACGAGTGAAGGCACAGCTGAAGGGGAAGTAGAAGTTATCGAGGGGCATCTTTGAGCGTCGCAATATAAGCGTAGCCCAGCACACATTTGTCGACAGAACCCCTGTTTTCCACCATAATTTTTCCACATACTTACCTTTTTGCCAATCCACAAGCCAGGCGCCAATCTAAATACTTACCTTTTGCCAATCCACAAGCCAGGCGTCAATCTACATACCTACCGGCCCATATCAACACCACCATTGAACACCCGTCTATATCAACCCAATTTGAGTCAGCACCACCAGCAAATACTCGCCACCACCATCAGCTCAATTTGATGTTTCAACACCACCATTGAACACCCGCCTATATCAACACCATCAACACGATTGGAGCCAACACCATCACCAATAACCAAGATAAGTAGAACCTTTTTTTTTTCAATGCATAGAACTTATTATTCAGAAGTGGTATCAGAATAATTTCACGAACATACACGCGTTTAAAAGAAGTAGGGGGGATAATGAGTTCACGGTGTTTTCGCGCAGAAAATTTGTTGCCAATTTCGTACTGAATAGTTTTGTAAACGCGATAGGAATCTCCTACCAGCGGGTAGATCCCAAGCCACCTGAGGAATTGGATGGGAAATCCACCCTCGTCAGGGGCAATATTCTTAAAATTTTTGTGTTGTGAGTTTTAAAGATTTTTTTTAGATTAAAAAAAAAAAGGTGGATGAAAATTTTTTTTTTGCACCCAAAGCATATTTTACCTCTTTTTATTATAATTTCCTAATCGCGTAATAAATTGAGACTATTTAACAGATTTGGCCACCACATTGACGTCTCAGATTCTTGTAAGGGAAAGCTCAATGTAGTCATTTAATTTAGTCGAGACATACACCACTAAATAATTCGCAAGTCATTAACTGTATTTAATTGTATTAGAAATAGAGATTCGACACAAGCCCTTTTTGGAGAAGGGATGGTAAAAGAAATATTTTTGTAAAAACTATAAAAGTTCGAGCAGCAAAACCGTGCTGTAATAAAATAAAATACTTTTGGTACACCTGCTCAAAAAAAAAAAAAAAAAATTGAACGTTTGGAACAATAAAGTGAGGGTTGTTTAATTCTGGTATTCAGACATTTAGATTTGAATAGCCATTGAAGCGTGGATGCAAAGTAAATTCAGGAAACCTCTGATTCCGTTCACGATTTTTTTTTTATGACAGAACCAACAGTGGTAGGCACTATTTAAGGAAAGCCAGAGTGCGTGATTACGGGACACATTTGTATTTTGAAATCATGTTTTGTATATTGCTGCTCCAGCTCGTATCGTTTTATTGAATTTTGATTATAAGCTTATGCATAGCTCGCCATATTTTGTTTATATAAATTTATGATTACCCAGTTTTTTATTAAGAAATGAAATCGTTTGGTTTGTAAACATCGAACAGGGGCATTACTTAGTCATTGCATTTAACGTTCCGCCGAAAATTAGCGCTAATTAGGGTGTTTGAACTTATTTCAGTTGGTATAATTGACCTAAGGCTGAGGCACCTACTGTTTAGTGTCCGATTTAGTTTGTATGTGAGGTTCAATGGAATGATTGGATCTGTTTTTGAAATTTTAATGTATCTATTTATATGGATATTGGCGAAGTGCTAAAATTATATTTGTGTTAGAGTTAAATATAATCTTTATATAATTTTAGAGATAGAATTTGTGAATTAAAATATGAATTGCAGTATTATTACACGTGTTTCATTCTACATTATGTTGGCTTAAGGTGAACTGAGGTAGGTATTTGGTTGGCCGAGGGTGACAATCGGTAATTAATTAGGGGATAGTAGAGGATATTTTTTTGAGGCTTATGCTACTATCACGGCTTGGCATAATGATTTATGCCGAGGGAGGGCCGCCTCGGGGTTTCACAACATCTAGACCCCTGGGAACAAATGAAGTGTTTTTTTTAGCCATCAGACATACCGTGCTGCTTCTAGTGGCAGTCTTTTTCTTTGTCATGTTCGCGCCTCCTTTTTCTAGTTATTTTAGTCTGAGCAAATGCACTGGTACACAAAATAGATTGTTTCATACATGTCTGACTGCAACGGACACCCGCCCAAGCCCGACGAGCCATAGCCGCGCATAGAATGAGTCAGTTACCAGTGTGGCAGGCAGATCATGTACGCGTGGATTCTGAGTTGGAGGATTTTTTTTTGTATTATGAGTTCTGCGTTTCCCGCTGGGAATGGCTGACCATTGGTTTTTCAGCCGCCACTCAGGGAGCCATAATGGGTTCTTCCTCCTCTTGCTCAGAAACGTGACATATTCACCCTTATTCTGCGTTTCGATTACGTTCCCGTATTCAGTTACGCTCGAATCGAAAAATGTTATTCTGCAAAAAAAACCTAATCGAAAGAAAAATAAGAAGAGTAGGGTATGTTTAAGCTTTTGCTATAAAACGTATTATATACATAGAAACAAAAAAGAGAAATTTTTTAAATATTGTGATTGTGAAAATTGGAAAAAGTAAAATTTAGTGGAAAAATAGTGATCAATTAATGAAAACTGATTATTGTGATAATATAATTAAATAAACACACCAGTAAAGTGCAGAAGGAAGAATAAAAAAACACAGGAATATAAATAAGCGTTATTTGTGTCCAAGCTATTCCAGTGTGAAAGATCTTGTCGTGGCGGAGGTATTATTTCCATTTTCAACATATTATAGCAAAAGAAAAATAAAATGTATTGTAATTTCGTGAAGAAATGGAATCGATAGCAGCGGCGTTGTTGTTAGAAGAAGAGAACGCCATACTCCAGCATGCAGAATCAAGGATTGAAAGGCGAAATTTGAGAGACAGTTGCAATTCATTCGAGATGAGTGATAAATTGTAATATACATACATACTATTTATTTTAAGTAAGTTTGAAATAATTAATTTAATTTTATAGATTTTTTGTGGCCATTAAATTTGCCAGCATTTCATATTGTTCAGGTTGTGTTTTTTGACCTGCAATAAATTAAATAAATCTTTCAAATTAGGAAGAAAGCTATTAAAAAATAAACTTATAGCATTTTGTACTTACATTTTATTTAATTTCACACTTTATTAAACTAAAAATCAAAAATCGAATAATTTCCCGTCAGTAAATAAACAACTTGCAAAAACGTAGCTACCATCGTAATGCAGAATACGTAAAGTCGCAAAAGAAATCGAAATGACGCGGGGAACGGAACGCAGAATACCAATGTTGCCAGACGGGGAAATTTTCGATTCGGGTCGTAATGCAGAATAAGGGTGATTATTATTAAGGCAGGTGTTAAACAAGATCATCGATGTGGAACTCGGCATCCAAGCTGTTAAAAATGTATTAGTAAGCTTATTATTCAAACTATTAACAGTAGTCAAACTATTAACATTCTGAGAGGTTTAAAGATAACATTTGTTTTATGAAATGTCAGTATCTCAGCTTGGAATACGTGCCAAACTTTCTTCATTGCAACTACGTTCACGTACAGTATTATATTTAAGCTAAAATTTAATTATCTTAAAAGAAGTTAAAGTTGAGTTAATTTTCAAAGTTTATCCAAAAATATTATCAATCTCTTGATAAGAGCGAATAGAGGATATTCGCTCTCGACGTAAGATTTCTCTGACAGCTAAGCACCAGCATTGGAGGGACTAATTGGAGTCGATATTGAGCTACAAACTGTCCTGCCAGTTGCACATTTAGGTGATATAGAAGGAGTAACAGTATTTACTTGATAAGAAGAAGCCATGTTATTAACTTCTAATATGCATGGAATATATTATTGGCCATGAGGCTTTCTTTGTATTGAAATCAAATAAATAAATAACTAATATAAATGCAACATTATAACAATATAGAAGACTTAGAGAACCTGTTGCCTAAAAAATGAATGCAACACATTTTTGGAATCATAAACTTTTCCAAAATCTTACTTGTACAAAAAAATTAAGTCAAGTACGAGGCTGGCTCGCACACTTAGGGTTCCGTACGTATGTACATATGTGTAATGTATGTATGGAATGGCGTATGTGAATACATACATATTGTTACGTTTTAACCTTTTCAAAACGTTTTCCGTAGATTCTTTAATTGTAATGAAGTTACAACACTCACGTCTTCAGTTTACAATAATCAACAGTTCAACACTTTATTTATTTTAACACACTATACTTGTAAACACTTTACTAAGAACACTTTACTAAAAGAACAACACTTTCACTTAATCACTTTTTATTACTTAAGACACTTTACACGATAGCGCAGCTAAAAATCGACTGACTGTGCAGCGTTAAGCTCAGCTGCTTTTATACCTCTAATGATCATTACTAGAACATGCTAGACCTTTACAGAAGCTAATCACGCCACATCTTTAGTGCGATGTGCGATGACTCATCATGAACAAAAGATATACACGCACACCGACATACATACACGCGGCAGTAAAACTCAAGCATCTGAGCCGCGCACATACATGCACACACGAATATTGTATCGTGCGGTGGTGGTTTCTTTTATTTCGCTGTTGTGCCTATTTATCTACAGATGTGTGTCAGTATGTGCACACTCGCTGTGCTGCCGTTTTGTTTATCAACAAGTTTCTATGTATCCATGTGTGTTTATACGAGTACATACCTCCTGTGTTCATTTACAAATAATAACAAGACAATATAAGCACATATAAAATAACGATTCAGTACGTTCTAGAACAATCACAATCGGTCCGTTCACGACCAAATTTGTAACAATATGTATATTTTATAAATTTCATTTCGCTGTTTTTACAGCTACTTTATGTTGTAAGTGGACACCTAGTAATTTGCCACTTGTTGTTGTTGTTGTAATTTGCTGTTGTAAGGCATCTGGGAATATATACACTGTGCGAATATATACACTCTATATATATACACTCTATCTCTTACGGTTCGAGAGTTATAGCTATTACTCTACTTTGTAAAGGGACACCTGGTAGTTTTACAGTTGTTGTTGGTTTTAGCAAGTGTTGTTGTGGAGCATATGTGAATACACATATTGTGCAAATTTCATCCCTCTGTCTCTCACGGTTCGAGAGTAACGGCTTGTTGTTACTTTACGTTGTATAGGGACACCTGGTAGTTTTTGACTTGTTGTTTTTAGCATTTGTTATTGTAGGCCATATGCGAGTAAATATATTGTGCACATTTGATCTCTCTGTCTCTTACAGTTTGAAAGTTACGGCTAATGTTTTTTTATGTTGTATAGGTACACCTGGTGGTTTTCGACATGTTGTTGTTTTTAGCATTTCTTGTTGTAGCGCATATGTAAATACATATATTGTGCGAATTTCAGCTCTCTGTATTTTACAGTTTAGTAGCTACGGCTAATTGTTACTTTAGGTTGTATAGGGACACCTGGTAGTTTTCGACTTGTTGTTGTTTTTAGTATTCGTTGTTGTAGCGGCAGAGTAAAACAATATCCTCTGAAAATTTCAGCTCTCTAGCTCTTACGGTTTCGGAGAATGGACGCTGTGACGGACGGACGGACGTACATGTCTCGGTAATAGGGTTCCGTTTCACTCTGATGAGTACGGAACCCTAAAAATGGGATGGGCAGCGGGAAGTTTTTGCATTAGGTAAAGGAATAATAATGTGAGATCTTCATTCTGTAATAGTTGATGCATCCTCCATTTCTTCTGTAATACTTGTAGGCTCATTCATGACTCCATATTATGAATTTAATTGTAATTATATAAGAGTTGTAAGAAGAGTAGTTAGGTTGTAGGTTACAATATATGTAAATACATATGTACATACACTTGTACATATGTATATACACATATATGCATACATATTATTATTAGTTTAATTTTTTTATTTCACTAAAGGGCAATTCAGACTATTATACAAGTATAAATACTTTTATCGAGTTTTGTGAGCTGAAAGTATAATTAGATTTCTTGCGACTGTCAAAAAGTCTAACGTTAATTACATTTTATATTCACACCATCACACTTCAAATAAAATAAAAAATTTGAGTGGAAAAAAAACAGCTGTTGCATATGTATGTACATACGTTAATCATACATACGTTTAATCACAGAATAAAAGTGCCCACATAAAACTTTACACGGCGGCAGAAGAGCAATTTCATGTTGGCGGTGGACGTGCCGGCGCTAAAAAATATTCAGCTGCTAAAATAATAGTTATGTAAAACAGAACCAAATTGAAAAACACAAAAATATTTTATCTTCTAAATACACCTAGAGCAAAATACATTTGTATACGGTAACCAAATTCCAAATTTCGAACCCTTGTATAACGAAATCCAATACCATCAGTGACGGCACGCCATCGGCTGTGAAACAACTGGCTAGTAAATTTTTCAACAGCTGCTTGTGTTAAAAAAACAACCCTGATCGAATGAAATGTATTATCGTTTAGAAAATTTTCAAAAAACGGTGAAGTCTTATGGGATGTCAATTTTTTATCGTATTATTTCTCGTATTCATAACACATTGCATTCACACCATCACACTTGCACGTATTATTTGAATTTTTGGCAGGTATTAATACACAGTATAATAGTCTGAATTGCCCTTAAGTAAGATATTGCTTTTATTCACTATAAGTTTCGTTATTCATAACACATATACCAGTTTCCTTGAATATTATATTCAAGTTTTTGACCATTGTCATGACTGATACATACAATAGTAAAAGATACAAAAATCAATTGGATGTCAGTGAAAGAATATAAAATATATTCCAACCAACAAAACAAAAAATCACAGTAATAAAATGATAAGTTAATAAATAAGATTAAATACAGACAGTGAGTGATGAAGAGCTCAGATACCGTTGCCGCTTAAATATAGTATATAATTAGTCACGACCAGGGTTAGTAGTAATTTGGTTGCTGATGAGCGTCGTGGTGGACGTGAAACAGCCCTGATATCTACCCCAGCGAATAAGTCTTCAACTTTACTTTTCTGGTCTTCCTTAAAAATGTTGATCACTACAATTTTATCACAAAAGATAAAACTCTGGGGAATTAAAATCGAACTCAAACGTAATAAAATAATGAACAATATTATAAATCACATGATACGACTTAATGTCATGGTTAAATTAAACCGCATAAAACATAAAAATGTTGGTTGTTGCTTGCATAAATATATCTGCCCTGTTCATTGGGTAACTTACGTCAATATACATACATTTGTATGATTAATTGTATTGAGAAAAGTCAATTTTCTACCTTTTAAAATTATAAAATAACAAAGTAAAATACTGATGGGTTGTTGACTTTATATGAAGAATAAGAAATATCGATAATATATATTTGAATTATAAATTTCCAGGAAAATCTTATACAAAATTCACCTTGGAAAGATTACTCAGCAAATACAAATTATGCCTTCGACCATTACGGTGAGACGGAAGAGAAAGTTGTCGGATCTTCACAGAAGGAAAAAAGTCGAAATCAGCTAGGATCCTCAAGTAGTCAACAGACGACTCTACAAATGTCCCATTCACCTACGAATAAATCTCAAACGTATTATGACAACACAGCAAGTATGGCAATCGATAACGAAGAAACACACACCGCTTCCACAAAGAAGCAAGAAAATCGCTCAAATAGTCGTTCACATCAACGAAATGGAAAATCTTCTGCCAAGGAAATTAGTGAAAATGAAACTTATGATCGTTACGATCGTAGTGAACGTAATGATCGATGCGAACCACAATATCATCACCAACAATCTTCATCCGGTTATCCCGGATATTCGTACGCAGACCGTGCTTACTCGTTACCACGGCAACAACATCAACAAAAAGCTAATAGGCTGCCTTCAGGTTATTACACACAAGATCGTCGAGATAAAAGCTCCGCTAGGCTTTCAGCTAGTGATGAACCACATCAGCATCGGGATAGATCACGTGAAGACCCGCGCTTAGTATCGAATGGAGGTGCTGATACACCCGATTTTTATTTTATGCCATCCCAGCGCAAATATTCTGGGGAAGTAGTAAGAGTATACGTTGATTACAGCAAGATTCCAAAACACTGAAATGAATCAAATAAGACAAAAAGTATAATAATTAATCTCATTTTCTTTTCTACAACTAGTGCCACATTTTCAATATTGCATAAAAAATGTTGATGAGCATAGATTTTATTAATTATTTTTTACTTATTCATACTTTTGACCACATTTTTTCCAGAAGAGAAATCGGCTTAAATTACGTACATTAATTAATATACACATGGAAAAAACAAAGCTAAAAACGTAGAAATCAAACTAAACTATCAAAACTAGAATTTTAAAAAAGTGTAAAATAAGTCCACACTCTTTTCCAGAAAAGAAATCAACATAAATTATGTCCAAACAAAAATACATTTCACACTAGTAAGCAATAAAAAATGTTCACGTCTTACAAAACTGCCTCACTGGTGCGTATATATATATAAATATATATATATATATATATATATATATATATATATATATATATATATATATATATATATATATATATATATATATATATATATATATATATATATATATATATATATATATATATATATATATATATATATATATATATATATATATATATATATATATATATATATATATATATATATATATATATATATATATGTATATATATATATATATAGCTTCTTTTTTATTGCCATCGATGATTTTTCAATACCTGTTGGCTGAGAGAAAATATTTCCACTACGTTATACATATAAGGAAAATCATTTTTAAGCCGTCCGAATTGAAATTTTTTGTATCTTAGAATGGGATTAATGCTAAAGAGGAGTATTACGGGGACGGTAATAATAAAAGAGAGAAAAAATTACTGGGGATCGGTCATACACTAGAGTCATCTACGAGTACGAACACCCTGGGACTGATTACCATTAAAGACGCTAATTTACAATATTTTCCCTCCACCTCACTTATCAGCCACAGGTATGTATGATATGTCGTAGTGGAACTTTTTTCCCTCATGCCAAAAGCTACATATTTAAAAATCGATGTCATAATGTCGAAAAATATTTCTCCTTACAAATCGATGCTCTCTTATATATGTACATATGTATACATAAACAAACATAACATGGTTTGAAAAAAATACTTTTTTGCCTTACGTAGTTATTGTGTTAATGAAAAAAAAAATTAAGTGAATAGAAATAAATGCATTTTTACAACACTTTTTAGCGAAATAGTATTGAGGGACTAAAATTGTAATGCTTTTTCTTTACTTGGAATTTAAAACAAACTGTAATTCTAAAGCAAGGAACGCAATAAAAATAAATAAACAGAAAATAGTAACAGACACATATCCTAGCTTTTAATTAAAATTTTAGTTTAGCCAAAAATTTGTTGCAAATTGGTTATAAAATTATAAAAACGAAATATTTAAAAAAGTATAAGTCATCTAAAATTTCATTGCTACAGTCGGTATACAAAATGTGGTTCTTGTAGTTTTGCTGTGCGCTCCGTGAATTCAAGCATGTACAGTTTGACTCCTAGGTCTATAGGAACTCCGTGTCATTCACAAGTTGCCTTAATTTCCTCCAATACATGGAAAAATGTTATTACAAGAACTGTGGCGAGTAGGCGTCACGTGGGATGAAACGATTGCTTTTAATATGTAAGTTATTTTTGTCGTATTAAAGTTTTGTAGGAAATAGAAAATTTCAGTTTTCTTTCCAATATATTTATTTCAATTCAATTATGCAAAATATTTTCTTTTAGCATGTTTTTGTTCTCTTATAAATTAAAATTTTTCCTTTTAATTTTTAGGGTTTAGTCAATATATTTTTAATTTGAATATTGAGTAAAATTTTTAATGTTTTAGATTTATAATGTTTTTTATTTGTCTACTATGTAGAACTTATGTCAAGTTTTTTTTTTAGATTTATATTGTTTGAATTTATCTACTATGTAGAACTTATGTCAAGTTTTCTAAAGGAAAGCACAGATCATACTGAAAAAATTTTACAACCAAAAATATGAATTAAACATTCTTACTACTAATTGACAGAAAGAAAAATCAAAAAGAAGAAAAAAATTTACAATTACTTCGCAGAAAGAGGGGAAGATCAATTAAATAATTTTACAATTCATATGAATAGCGGTAAAGGGACATGAACGAATGAAAAGATGAATAAGAAATTTACAGTTGCTTAGTAACATGAATGAATGAAGAGATCAATGAGAAATTTACAATAACTTAGTAACAATTAAAAGTATGAATGAAAAAGGATTGCAAAATATTTTACTTCAAAACGTTAAGCAAAAGAGAGTATGTCAATTCTCTGACAAAAATATGAGCAAAAATTCGTTTATTAACCCGTTCGTTAACTTCTCCCCCCTTTAAAGACCAGTCGTCCTCGACTGAGAAAATATTTTATCAAATTCATTTAAATTTTAACTTACAATATTTTTTCTTATCAATATTTAGTTTATATTTTATTCGATAAGTACATTTTCTTTAGTATTAAGGTATAATTTTCGTTTTTTTGGACAGACTTACAAATTTGATCGAACAAGATATTTCATTAACTCAACTCCAATTGACTTCAGGTCGAAAGTTTATTTAAACGTATTTAAGTTTTATGATAAAAATTGTGTATGAAATATTAGCGAATATTGTCGTTATAGACATTTTTATTATTAATTTGAACAGTGGATCCCAAAAACTCGACAGATATTCTAAAAAATCTACACTTTTCTATTTGAACCTAATATTTACGTTGTAACGTTTTCCTAGCATTCTTTTTATATCAGCGATATGTTTCTGCTCCGTGTCAGAAAATATGATGACATCGTGGATGCAGACCTGACAGCACCTGCAAATTTCTTCACGCAGTATGTCGTCTATAGCACGTTGAAATATCTCGGGTGCATTTTGAGCCCAAATGGTAGCCTATTCCTCAAGTCGACACTCTCACGTGGGTTATAATCCTGTTGGGCGCCAGTTATTTTTCGTCGTATTAAAGTTTTATAGGAAATAGAAATTTTTCCTTCCCAATATATTTATTTTCAATTACATTAAACATCAATTCAAAAAGTTACAATTTTCACTCTTGCATATTATTATTCAAGATTTTTTTTATTATATTTTTCCTTTTATAAAACCAATTTTAATCTTAGGAATAATAATGCTTCTTAAACAGCTATGGTTTCAACTTTCTCATTTTGTATTTGAGTAGTTATGATGAACAATTAAAATATAATGTTTAAATTAAATTTAGTTTCTACTATGTAGAATTTTTATTCGAACTTAAATCTTTTTTTTTAAATTTAAAAAAATCTTTTAATTAAACATCCTCAGTATAATTTTTTAATTTTTCTTAACTATGAAGAACTTTTTATTATCTCTGCAAACGTCCCTAAGGGAACGGAGCACAAATCGTACTGAAAAAATTTTACAACCAAAAATATGAATTAAACATTCTTACTACTAATTGACAGAAAGAAAAATCAAAAAGAAGAAAAAAATTTACAATTACTTCGCAGAAAGATGGGAAGATCAATTAAATAATTTTACAATTCATATGAATAGCGGTAAAGGGACATGAACGAATGAAAAGATGAATAAGAAATTTACAGTTGCTTAGTAACATGAATGAATGAAGAGATCAATGAGAAATTTACAATAACTTAGTAACAATTAAAAGTATGAATGAAAAAGGATTGCAAAATATTTTACTTCAAAACGTTAAGCAAAAGAGAGTATGTCAATTCTCTGACAAAAATATGAGCAAAAATTCGCTTATTAACCCGTTCGTTAACTTGTATGGTCAAGCTGTACAGTAGCTAAAGATTTCAAGCCTTGAAGCTTGAGATAGAACTTCATATATTTAATAACGCCAGTGAAACTGCATTTGCCTCAGTAGCGTACTGGTAGATTTTTATAAATAATAAGGATTTTGTTAAGTGCCCAAAAAACGCTCAATAAGCCGTTACTGCGTTTCGTGTGTTTTAGTTATTTGCTGCAGACATACAATAAAAGACGGCAAAAACCATAATTTTTGTGACTTTGTAGCATTCGTTTTTATTATGCCGTCTCACAGCGGTGTTAAACCTAAGACAAGTGGTAAAAAGTCTGCAGCTTTTAAACCAATGAAATTGATTTTTGGGAAATTTGGAGCAGTCATAGCTAAGGAGTTATATCTTTAGTATGAGCCCTTTAACCTAGAGGCCAAACAGAGGTGGGGCTGTGAGGGCTCAACGTTACCTATCTCTTGTAAGCAAAACATTTTGGGTCCAATAACTTTTGCATTTATTGACGGATTTTTAGAGTTTTTGACCTTTTCAGATTTCGCTTATCAGGACCAAATGTGTAAAAAGGCTTTGATATCGTTCACAGTTTAAGAGATATTTTCCTACCAATATTTGTTTCCATATTTTTGCCACGACTTTTTCTGGTATTTTGCCTATAACTTTTTTCTTAAATAACCCATTTTAATCTAAAGTCCATCAATTAAATTTTTATAAAGCTTTAAATAACACTAAGTTAAAATAAATTGGTCCGACAAGTCATAAGATAGGTCGTAATTCAAAACTTTGATTTTTTACTAAGAAATCAGTAATTTTTGAAGCAAAAGGTGTTTGAATTGTTTTTAAGCTTGCAGAAGATTTTGCTCGAACTTATGTTCTTATTGTTACTAATACCGCAAGCCGACTCTAACAATATGCAAAATGGTACGCCACAGTTGGAAGGGGTTGAAGTACGACAATTTTTAAAAAAGTTTTGGATATATAGGCGTGTGAAAAATTACGCCGGAAGTCAAACAAAAATCTATGAATTTGATTTTATTAGCAAACTAGTTTTTCAAAAGAAAATTCTTGTTTTACGCCCGCACCGAACAAACTGCAACTTGCGTATATCAAAGACGGTGAGAGATATGTCTTAAATATTTCAGCTGTTAGGAGTATAGTATAATTTTAATTAAAACTAAAAATTGCAAGAAAAATTTATTATTTTAAATGCATTTGCTTATTGATGTAAAAGTGTTCGTTTAAGAAATGAGTTTTTTTTAGTATTTATTATGGCAGCACTCCTTTTTTTGTAGGATGTGAAGAATTTTCTTAGAAATAAACTCTAATTCATAGATTTTTATTTCACTTCCGTTCAAATTATTAATACCCCTATCTCTCCAAAGATTACTTTAAAAATGTTCGAATTTCGAGCCCTACCAACTGTGGCGTATATAATGTGACATATATTTTTTTTGTTGCGGAAAAAATCAGTAAAATCATTGTTTATGTAAAATATTTCACTTACTAAATATGGCACTATGGATACTTCCCTTTACTTAAATCATTTTTCTTTAGTACCTACTAAAATGTACAACTGATAATTAATTGGAATAATTTCATGCGCCAAGAGTCTATACAAAATGAGTTTTGCTTATTCTCCTTTGCGCAGACAATTCAATAATCTACTTCCATTCATAATTAAATACATGATGAGAGAGATGTGTAGTGACTTCATTATATATAGTAGATTCCTTCTCTCGTAAGTTGAATTGACGTGCAGAAAAAACAGAACTTATTGTCATAATCGAGCATTTCAAACTATCATGTATGTATATATGCCACGTAACGCGGTATTGGTTTCTCTACTGCGTAAAAGGAGGTTTCTTCTGTACAGAAATTGCATGCAGAGTTCTTTTCTTGATGCGGAGTGATAAAACGTGGCCGTAAATCTATTATCAGTGGTGAAAGTTTAGTTTTAAATTAGAAAAAGAAAAAAACAAATTCTATAAAAAAAAATTTGCCAGCCAGAAGAAACTCTTCGAGTCATTGGGAAATAATTCCTTCGGTTCAACTGCGACACTTGTACAGTTTAAAACTTTCGCTAATATTGCTTTGAAATTTATAGGTTTTTTTGAGCTCTAGAGTGAACTTCCTGTTCTGGAGAACATTTCGGCACCAACGTGTGTGATCCTAAGACCTGGAGACTCACTCGAGAGATACATTTTTTTTTTGGAAACGAAAGAATTGGCCAGCTTCAGTTTATGTGCGAATCTACTACGTAGTGCATGATCAAACGCAACCAGTAACGTCACGCACTCATCTGCGAATTAATGTTCCCACCCAAAAGATTGTTTTGTTATCGCACCAGCACTCCTAAAGTCATCCACAGAAATGCAGGTCATATAAAAGAAAATCACAAAAGCAAAAAAATCACATCTGCAATAAGATTTCTATCACTACAATCTCCACATAACCCTAAATTGAACACATACAGATTTAATCGAACTTTTAGTAAAACCATTTAACCATTAAGTAGCTGCAATATAGCGGTGTTTCTAAATTTAAGTTTTTTTTTTTTTATTAAAAAAAGGGGTTATCTGTAAAGTTGTCCCAAAATTGAAGCAAGAAAAATGAATGAATCAAATTTATAGTAAAAAAAACAAAAAAATATTTTTAGTAATAACATTTTTAAGAACCTATTAAACTTTTAATGAATTCAAAACAATTCGCATAAAAATGTGCATATAGCACCGCCGCAAATACAGGTGCACATTCTAATGTATTTAATTTAAGAAAAAAAAAAAATAAACAACAAGTCATAAATTTTTGTGCATCAACTCTAATGACAAGCGGAAGGCCTTCAGCATCGTTGGAATTGACACTGTAAGTTCATTTTATCTTTATATCTACGTATAAATATATGTATATCCATATTATTCTTATTATTTTTAAGACATACATACATTAATATGTAATTTTGGTATTACCACTATTTATTTATATTTTTTTTTCTTCACATTATTTGTTTGTTCATTCATAAATTAGGAACAGAGGAACGCAATAACTCGAACGCAAGAAGCGTTCGAGTTATTGCGTTATATAACTCGAACGCAAGAAGCGTTCGAGTTATCGTTTTTTTGCAATCAAAACAAACAAAAATAAAAGTATACATACAGAAATATAATTTCATTTGTTTATTTATAAATACTTGTGTTGTAGAAAGAAACAAACAAAAAGATAATTTCATTTGTATGTTTTAATCCCTTAATAATAAAATAGGAAATGTAAGTACCGAATTAAAAAAAACAAATATGTATGTATAAACAGAATTATATCAATAAATTTTTATTTTAGGTCAACAGTAATAAAAATAAATTATGCCCAAAAAGAAATATTGGCGTATTCTTCTTCGAATGACGTTAACGTTTTGAATCTCGTCGGATTCGGAAGAAGATGAATAAAACAAGAATTCCGGATTCATATTAATTTTCAACAAATTTCTTTTACACAAGCAACCAATTTCTTTTGCACAATATTGTTTGTTTATCTTTTTTATTTGCATTTTTAGTGTTGTAAAACGAAATTATACGCGATTTTTGTCCAACACTATAAAACAAAATCGATTCGTTCAGTATCGGATAAAAGAATTAGAAAATAAAGTACGTTCGAAATTATCTTTCAATCGAATACAATTTCGATCACGACTGCCAGAATTAGACCCCTGTAGTGCAATTCAGTAACCAATTTAAACGCTACTAAAATCGTTTAAATAATTTAACATATAAATTAGCGCTTTTGGTATTTAGTAACATTTTTTAAAGACATTCGCAGTCGTTTAAAATCAGCTGTTTTTAAAGTTCGGCTGATTGGTGTTAACTTAGAGCCAATTTTATTTGTGGTGTTTATTTTAGCTTTAAAATTTTTAATAAATGGCTTTTGCGTATTTAGCTTACGAGTTAACGGAAGATGAGTATTTCAGTTCTCCAATAATCGATCGGTGCGACAGATTTTCAAAAACTTTATAGACTAACACCAAATTTAGCTGAAGATTTAGTTTTCCAGTTAGATGGACTATTGAGAGGTTCCAGAATAACAGCAATATCGAGCGAAAAACAAGTAAGTTATTCAGTATGAAAGAACATATATATGCGAACATAAAGTATCAACTTTTATTAGGTGCTTGCTGCACTGCGGTTTTTTGCGACTGGTTGCTACCAACGTCCTGTGGCAGAACAATGGGGGATATCTATGAGTCAGTCATCTTTAAGTCGCTGCCTGCATCGAGTGACTAATGCAATAAATAACACTATGTTTTGCTCAAAGGTGAGATTCCCAATGACTCAAATAGAGCGCCATGCAGCCAAAGCAATTTTTGCTACAGCAGCCTCGCCTTTTGTAGCAGGCACTATCGGAGCGGTGGATTGTACACACGTAACAATTTTGGCTCCAAGCGTTCACGAAGAGGCTTATGTCAACCACCATGGATATCATTCTATCAATGTGCAAATGGTAAGTGGAATGTTATGTACTGAAGAATCAATAAATAGACTGTTGTTAATTGTTAGATATGCGACCCAAATCTTAAAATATTAAATGTCAATGCAAAATACCCTGGAGCAAGGCACGATTCTTATATTTGGAGTTCCTCTGCAGAACATACGAAGAGTTATGCAACGAAATTTTGAAAATGGAAATAACAACATGTTTTAATTGGTAATACCAACTTAAATTATTTAAAATAAACTCATTTAATTCATATACATATATGTTTAAATATGTATAACCATCTGTAGGTGACTCTGGATACCCGTTAGAGCCGTGGCTGATGACACCTTTACAAAACCATCCAGAGGGCAGTCCAAAATTTCGTTACAACGAGTCGTTGTGCAAAGCTCGCAATGTAATTGAGAGACTTTTTGGAGTTCTTAAAGGAACATGGCGATGCTTGTCAAAGCAAAGAACGCTATTATATGAGCCCGCTTTCGCTGGGAAAATAGTAAACGCATGCGCAGTGCTGCATAACATGCACATAGAGCAGCAAACAACAGAAGAAATTGAGCTTCCAGAGCCATCATTTAATGACAATTTTGCTATCCAAGATGCACCATCGTCAGTAGCAAAACGCATACAAGACCGACTAATTTCAAATTTCTTTTCTTAAATGCGACACAGCCTATTTTTATAATTATTTCTACTGCCAGTGTATTCTCCAAAGTCTGTCTATAAAAACTTACTTACATGTGTGTATATGTACATATAAATAAAAAAATGTATTAATTTATAACATTCAATTCATATTTTTATTTTATAAACGTAAAAAGGAACATATGTACATACATATATAGGTATTTTGGAATTTCAGTCTTTGGTGTACATAGATATGTATGTGTATATGAAAAAAAATTATTAAAAACAAAACTAATCTATGGGCTCTTGTAGCAAATTATAAAATTCATTTTTGAGGCTACGTAAACCATTTAAAAACGTAAAAAACAACAACTTAAAAATGTAATAAACAACAATTTTAGAGAGAAAAAACAACTAATTATGTACATAATTTTGATTTCAAAAACTTCTTTAAGAATAATTATGAATACATACATGCTTTCATGTTTCTTTTGTATAAATGTATGTATTATTATTCTTAAAAAACTTTTTGAAATAAAAACGAAAAATTAAAAACTAATTATAAAAAAAGGCACTCAAAAACAGCCATCGTTCAGTCTTCCACATTTGAGCAGTAAATCTTTTCACCTACTGGAGTGTATATAAAAATGAATTATAGAAATTTGTATAAAATATTTACGTCCATATGAGGGCTAAGATTTTAAAAATGCTATTGGCACTTAAGTGCTGATTTTACTTCTTTTGTTAAATTGTGTTTACGGATAGCACTTTCAGAATATAAGACCTCGATATGTACATATGTAAACGCCATGCCTTTCTTACCTGCAATTTATTTATTGCATTCGCAAATGCATGCACAGCATTGGCGGTTGCTGAAAAGCATTCCGCTTTATCCGCTTCCGTGTATGTAACCAAAACAATACCTTAAGAGCATCTGCTTGTTGAGCAGCAATTTCAAAAAGTTGCTTCCTGGAACCGTCATCGTTCTCACGCTTCCTTTTCGCACAGCGTCGTGGCGTTGTTGTTGAGGTGGGAGTTACACATTTGAATTGCTCTTCTCTTGGGGATAAGGGTGGTTCAAATATATAATCGGCCCCATCCTCAAGCAGAAGTTGGCATTCCTAAGAAATGAAACAGTTTTGATATGAAATAAAAACTAAATTCATTAAAACTTACCTCTTTTAAGGGCACATTTTCAAGAACTGATTTGTGGCCCTCAATATATGTATGTAGCTGCTACCACACGTTTTTCGAGCTCCGTAATGGGCTCCTGGTTTATGGGCTTGTTCCCTGTGAGCGCCTGCTGCTTTTTCCGCTCCCTTACTTTTACGCTGGTCCGGCTTTTCAAGTCCTTCCATACCTTTATACATAAAATTATATTTAATACATAGGTGAAATCATACATACGTATTTAAATAGGTAGATTTACTCACCGTGTGCCATTGTTCGACCGTTTTCACCGCTCCGCCAAGACAGTTTAAATTACTGGCTAGTTCGCTCCACTTCTTGTCTGACTCAAACTTTCCGTGGAGCTTTTGAAACTTGCCTCCTGCCAGTCCCGGGTTGGCGAGCATGAAATCCACCATTTCACTCAACCGCTCATTTGTTGCACGACTTCTTTTGGCAGCAGCGTTAATCGACATTTTAAAAAGAAATTTTTATTATACATATATTCACAAATTTAATAAATATTATTTCTGTTTACTTACTTGGCGCAAAATAAGGAATGATTAGACAATTTTTTTTTTGGTTTTTTTTGTATTCTTCTTTGTGTTTTTCGCCATATTCAACGAAGCTGCCACGTATTTTCAAATTTTTTTGACATTCATTCAGAGTGGTTAAAAAGTGGTTATTGAATCATATAAGTGTTAGTGCAAACCACAATACTTGGAGACAAGTTAAACACTTTTAAAATCGCTATAAAATAGTGAATATGGCTACTGGTTATGAATATTTAATAATCGGATATAAAGGGTTTTTTTCGATGTATAGAACCTTAAGTTGGCATTACTGTTCAAGATGGCGACCTATTTAACAGCTCTCAAGTGATTTATTCTCAGTTTGGTTTGGCAATTCATCATGAATAGACTCAAGCCTAAACAGCGCTTGCAAATAGTGCAATTTTAGTGCAAAACGAGATTGCCGTTATTCCCGATTTTCATAAGCGAATTTGTGTAACGTAACGCCAGATTGCGAGTAATTTCTTTCTATGGTGTAATGTTTGTTTTTAAATTCACATAAAATTTTGGTTGCTGTAGATGGAATCTTCGATGGCAAGCAAAAATTACTCAGAGCGCTACAGGGAAAAATTTAAATTGGATCTGCGTAGGCTTGAGATAAGCCCTGAAAAAACAAGGGAAAGAGTATCCAGATACAGGAAAAAGCTCTTGGAATCAAACCAAAATACCATAGCAAAAGAACAAAACCGTAAATGGCAACAAAATTTTCGTTTGAAAAAGAAAAATGAAGCTGAAATCAATATATGTAAATTCGCTAGCCAATCAGCAAATAAAAGCAGCTGAAACTGCATCTTCAAATAAAACTGTTATAAAGTAATATATACATATACATAAATAATAGTTACATAAGTATGTACCTATATATACATACATATGTACATAAATAACAAATGTAGTTTTTAAATAATTTTCTGAGGTTTATGTCTTTTTCACTTTTTTTAACAAAAAAAAAAAAAATATCAAGTCGAAATTTGAGTAACGTAACGCCATATAACGTAACGCCAGATACTAATGCTAAAAGAAAAAAAAAAGGAAAATATATTTTTTTATTTGAAAACTTGGAAAATAAATGTATCTTCCAAATCCTAACAAAAAAGTTGTGGGTAAAAATACTTGCCCAATTCGCAGAGTTAAACAATTTTGTTATCCAAGTCAAACTGCACCTCCGTTTTTTTGTAACGTAACGTCAGCTCATATTTTTGAGTACATCTTGAAATCGTTGGCTCGATTATTTGCATTTTTTCACTGAATGTAGAGCCATATAATCTCCTCTCAAACGTAAGAAAAAACTTTTTTAAATGTTGGTTTTTACATTTTTTTTTTCAACATATTGCCGTACAAATGTAACGTAACGCCAAAATTTACTTACCCATATCAACTTCGTGATACGATCAAAAGAATGGGTTCCTTTAAATCGACGACAGGCTAGTGCTGCTGATTTCCTCTCTGAACTATTTACTAAGCCAGTGGCATGTGTAGCCAAAAAATTATTTTTTCCCGCTGGACCACACATCAGCAGTCATACACACGTATTCAACTTTTTCTAAGTTAAATATAATGTCTTTTACAAATTTATTCTGCGTATCTAACAGCAACCTTGATATTTATTGTGGCGCAATAATAACCTTCCGATGTTTTTTTGGCTGTAATTAAAAAAAATGAAAAACTTTGATTCTTCTTGTGGATTATTTTTATTTGGTCTTTTAATTTTTTTACATCAAGTCGAGAATATGATATCATATAAATGGCCGCCACAGTTGATCATCATTTGAGCCCTTTTTATAGCATTTTCCATCACATCCGGCGATAGGTCCTCACATTCTTGGCGGATATTGTCTTTAAGAGCTGCAAGAGTCTGAGGCTTGTTGACATAAACCCGCGACTTCAAATAGCCCCACAAAAAGAAGCATGCAGCGGTCAAATCAGGCGATCTTGCTGGCCAGTGCAAATCGCCAAAACGGGAGATTAGGCGCCCGGGAAATGCATCCTTATATGTATCGGTTGTGGCACGTGCAGTGTGTGCCGTAGCACCGTCCTGTTTCCCAATCCCAATTCATCAAGTTGCGGCAAAAAGAACTAGTTGATCATTGCTCTGTAGCGCTCACCATTCACAGTAACCGTTTGGCCCGCGACGTCTTCGAAGGAAAAAGGTCCGATGACTCCTCCAGCGAAAACAGCACACCATACACTGACTTTGAGTGGTTTGTCCTATCGGACAAAACCAAAATTAGCCTATTTATAAGAAAGACAAAGATTGCTCCGTATGACGAGCCGTGCTTTCTTGAAAGGACAATAAATATTTCCGACAGGGTGAAGTATCTTGGAGTCATCTTGGATCGGAAATTAAAATGGAAATACCACACAGATGAAAGAGTCAATAAGGCTCATATATGTTGGTCAATCTGTAAACGGGCCATAGGCACAAGATGGGGGCTAAATCCAAAGATGACATACTGGCTTTATAGTAGCGTCATTAGGCCAATTATGACCTATGCTTCTATAGTGTGGTGGACATCGATGGAATATAAATGCAACATCAAAACTATACAGAAAGTGAAAATAACCTGCTGTCTTGGTATAAGTGGGGCTCTCAGAACAACACCAACAAGGACGATGGAAGCCATATTATCCGTCGAGACAATCTAAATTCGTATAAAATACGAAGCGGCTCACACAGCGAAACGATTAGAGGTGATGGGTGAGTCGATCGATCAGGGACACGAAACGCATCATCAACAAATCTTTACAGCCATAGGCGAGTCCATACCGGAAAATGTGACGTCAGATCGCATACCGGAGACCAGACTAGAGGCCAATTGCGAAACATTGATTCCTGAGTTACATTCCTGGTTGACCGACCCCTTGAATCAGATCCCCAGGGGGCTTCATTGTTACACGGATGGATCAAGGGCGAGGGGAAAAACAGGGCTTGGTATTTATATAGAGAATACCACGGAACTGTTATTTCGTCTGCCGGACTTTTGCACAGTCCTTCAGGCAGAAATTCGGGCAATTACGGAGTGTATTAGGGGGCTCCATGAAATGGGAAGGCCAGCATCTGTAAATATATTCACGGATAGCCAAAAGGCCATCAGGGCGATCTCAGCTGAGCGGATTAAATAACGAACAGTTTGGGATTGCAAAAGTGCTATTAACAGTTACTCGTCTCATGGTGAACTGCGCATCATATGGGTGCCAAGACATGCGGTAATAGCTGGAAATGAAAGAGCAAACTCACTTGCTGCAAGAGCAAGAGAGTTAAGTAACATAAGCTTGGTATGCGCGAAACCTTCCGATGCAGTTAAATCTGAGCTAAAGAACTGGGCACATAGGACCCATTTAACTCTCTGGAATAACGAAACCGTGGGAATCAATGCAAGGATTCTATGGGGAGATCCAGATGAGGAAAAGACAGGGGGACTGCTAAGACTTAGCAAGCCCGAATTAAGTAGTAAGTCATGACAGTCCACTCTCAACTACTGGCACTAAACTATTAAACTTCGATAAATCTTGTCTACTTACCGTCAGCAAACGTTATTTGTGTCAAAGCATGAGTAATTAAATGGTTTACAATTGTTTTTTTACACTTTTTTGTGGCATGTTTAATTTTTTCAGAATAATAAATTGTGTCGGAACAATAAATCAGCGGGTTTGTCATGTGCACCTGGTGGTTGGTAAGACAGTTTAGATCATGATACAATTAACAAGGTAGCCTCGTCAGCTAAACCGTTAATCAACTGACTACTTTAGGTTGTCAAGAGATTACAGAGATGAAAGGCAGCCGAAACGAGATAGCTAATCCGCGTAAGCTCAGTGCATCTCTCTTCTGTAAATGTAGAAGTGGCGTCTTTTTTACAGTTTGCATAAGTTGTACAAAAACAAAATGCATGTTATTTTTATTGAAGTTGTTCTTATTGTAGCGAAAAGGCTACCTTGTTAGTTGTATCATGGTATCAATCCTTTTCCCCAAACCAGGAAGAAGAAGAATTAAGCGTCACAAAATGGAACATTCTAGAAATAATCTGATAGAATTGGAGGTGAAAATAAGAAAAAAAAAAAGATGGCTGGAAAGAAAAGGTGAAAATGGCGGGTAAAAGTGACGTGTGCCGGTAGGCAGATTGGAAGCGTTACTTCTAATTTAAACGTTGAAAGAGATGGTGTGCAATCCAGCCGGCGCCCAGCAAGTACTAACTTTTCCCTTTTGTACAAATCGCACCCACTAATAAGTGTATAAGAAAAAGCGGTGACAAGTGAAAAAGTGAGAAACAAGTGCACGCAATAAGAGCCAGTGAAGTGTAAGGCCAGGCGCCACGTTGAGTGTAATCCGTTTGGAAAAGGAATTAGCACACCCAGCTTTCGTGAGACAGTGCAATAAAACGGGCAAGGTCTCGGAAGTTTCGAAGAGGGATATCATAGTACCTACCTGAAGGAAGTGATAATACTTACCCGAAAGAAACCTTAATACCTACCTGAAGGAAGTTCTAACATTTGCCCGAAGAAAGCCTCAATATTTGCCTGAAAGAAATCTTAATAGTTGTCGGAAGGAAGTTTAACAAGTGCCTGAAATTTAGCATCACCTGCCGTAACCCTCAATATCAACTGGGAAAAAGTCCGACCAGTCAAAGTCATAAGGGCTTCATGTCCAGGAAGTAGCTGTACCGTCAACCACAACCGCAAATTGGCAACAGTATTTCCAACAGCCCAAGGGCACCAGGTATTTTGTATCAAAGACTTCATTGACCCGATACCTACCGTGACTGACTGTAGTTTTGTATATATTTGTTTGTACATATCTTATTGTATTCATATATTTATATATCAGTTGATAAATAATTGTTCCCTCTTTACACTTGCCTAGAATTTAATTAGTAATTCTATTCGCCTTTGGCATCAGAAAGCCTAACATTCAATTTCCAATTTTTATTTGTAATTTGAGTTTGGTGGGAAAAGTAAACACCTAGGCCGCGATTATTTCTTTTTTTACGTTTTACGGTAGTAAATTTGTTATTTCGAAACTTGGCTCATTAGCCGATTAAGCAGGTGTTAACTTTGGTAAGAAACACCAGAAGCAAAATAGAGAATTGGTTTTAAAACACAAAAAAAGGTAAAAAGTTATTGTTTTTGGCGAGTGGCAAGAAAAGGCAGTAACATATTGCTACCGATAAAGAGTATTATTATTGCCATAAAATAAATTTTTGTCTTATACATATACGCAAATTTACTAGTAATCTAAGCTTGTGAAAATTGTCGTTAAATAAAAAAAAACATGTTTATAATGATTTTTGAAAAATTTTGGATGTTTCATAATCACTTTTAATGATAAATTATAGTAAGTTCGGTTGGGATGGTGATAAAGGAGGGATAAGGGTCGAATAAAGGTATTTGGGGGATGGTTTTGAAAATTTATTCGGCAACAAACCGTCATATTCGCGTTTAAGGGGGAGGGACAGCCGATGCCACCAATTACATCTGGGGGCAAGTTTGTTGTGGCGAACTGAGTAGATGGACAGGGATGGGAATGTTGAACTCCTGTCAGATTGCACTATTTTTGGATTCTAACTTCTGGGCCTCTTCGTTTTTTTTTTTTTTTTTGATTGACTGCGTCCATTGACGCTCAGCTGTCATGAATTCTACTTTTTGTAATTGTAGCCTGCGGTTCGGTGGAAATGGCAAGAACCACCCCAAGACGGCGAGCTTCAGCCGGAGCCATACGCCAGCATGCCAGCACCGCCATACATCGGAACCTTTGGCACAAAACAAAATGGTTTTGTTTTTTTTTCACCAATGTGCTACATTTTGCTACGCATTACTGCAATTACAGGTTTACTACGAAAGTTACCAGACTAACAAAGTCTGAAAATGGGGGTCGTTCACAGTTGCTAACTTTAACAAATTAACAAACTACCGAGTAACAAATGAACAAGTTCGGGGTGAATACCGCTAATGTAATAACTTTTTTGCCTCTCTTGTAAACTTATGAAAAGTGATTGTTACCGCCACACTAGTATAAGCATACTAATTATCTAATTATCGATAACTATTATAGTATCTTCCATAGTACATAAATTACTTCTTTTTTTGTAACTTTAATTGCGATAGTAGTTTCATAGAGCGCGAAGTTAAATCAAATATTTAAAATATTTTTTATTTGTGCCGAAGCAGAGCTATACTCTGGAGTGTATTTATTTTATATGATGTTGTACATACATATAAAATAAATACACTGTAATATATGTATATCTTGTAAAGGAATTTTTAACGTGAAAGTACGAACAAACGCAATACTGAATTATCAACGCAATTTGTACTTTTTTTGTTCACAATCTACGATTTGAATGCCAAGGGTTCGGGCGTTTCACCCAACAGTGATATTACGTTATTTTGCATTTTATATATTTTTTATTACCATATCAACAATTTTAAAGAACTCATCACTAAAAAGAATTTTATTAACACCATTGAGGTTCCACTTAAAAACTTTGAAATCTTGGAAGATTTTCATCACACAAAAAATACGGATCTCTAACCGAGTCATCACAACCAAAATCGGAAATTTCGCTCATTTTTTTAATACATTTTTTCACAACAAATAAAATTTTAGAAAAATTTCAAATATCTTTCGGATAAGGCAACTCGATACCAGGTAACCTTACAAGCCCAGCTGACACTGCATTTAGCTTGTAGAACTGTCAAAATACACAAACACACATACGCGAACAAACGGATGACAGTAATAAAGATTTTCTACTAACAAAATACATGCAGTGTTTATTGTTGTTGTGTTTGTTGTAGTTATGCGATTACCTGGTATCAAGCTGCCTTGCTTTCGGACTTCTAACTTGTTTTTATCATGATAGAACTAATAAGGTAGCCTCATCAACTGCCTTAGCCCGAGCAATACGCCAGCATACCAGCGCCGTCTTCCATCTGGACAAAATCACAACAAAACAGTTTGGTTTTGGTTCTTTTCTATCAGTACCATGCTTTGCTATGTTACAGTGTGATATACGCACACTACATATTTAAAAAAAAGCTTTGTAGTGCTCTTATTGAAAAACCCTGTATATTACGACAGAAAAGAAAATTAATGTTTTTTAAGAAAGCAGAGTGTTGCCGAATAGAGAAATTTTTATAGCAAGTTCTCGCCTTATGGCTTTTTCTGAAACAAATAATTTTTTTGTACGACCCTAAGGCCTAGCATGTTTTAAAAAATTCACCATATTTAAAGCTGCACCTTGCAAAAAAATACCGCAAAAATATTAAAAAATCAAATTTTTGGGATTTTTCTCTGTGAATTACGGAGTTTCAAGAAGTAAATCTTACCGGGTTTTTACCATTTTCTTGTTAAGTACGTTATTTTCTACGTAAATGGCAATTTTTAGCAGAAAATAATAACAAATAAAATTTTTGTAGCATGAGAAAAAAAATTTTTTTTTTGATTTTTTTCGGAATTCCGGGATTCTAAGAAGTAAATGTCATCGGTTTCAGCCTTTACACTGCAGTTACACGACCATTCTTTTCAATGGTCAGACGAGGTTTTGCTATCAAGTTTTTTTCACATACTGCTTGTCAAAATTCAATAAAATTGATAGCTGTGATATAGGCTGCACGCAATTTCATAACAATTCGTTTTCAAGATGCCGTCAAGAAGAAAATTAAAAATAGCTTCTTGCATATTCTGCTAAAAAAAACTTAAAGCAAAACCTCGTCTTCTATATTCTACATTAAAACCAGAAACTAATTCAGATTCTAAATCAATATTTTTTTTTAAGCTATTTAAATATAATCATAATATACAAATATCTCTTTTTAAAATTAATAAATTTAATGGAAATCAATGTAAAAATAAAAAATTCGTTGGTTTTGCACGTAAACATTTTTAATTCTATTTTAAGCTCTAATCCAGGGGTGCCCAAAATCTTCTTATGGAAGCGTAAACACCAATACGTATACACTTTATTGACGCACACAAAGAAAACAGAAATATTTCATTAGGTACACTGGGAAAAAAATTAAATTTCATTTTCACAAAATTTATGTACTGTATTAAAATGCCTTTCCAAATCATATTTACTAATCGTCTTGATTATTTGAAAGCAAATCATACATTGTGCTCGATTTTCAAATTTTTTAGCGAACAATAGTCGGTTTCCCACGTGTCATTCATTCTACAAAATAAACTGTACATTTGAAACTAATAACACAAAATTATTTCTTCAAGTGTTTCATACTCACGAAATCATTAAAAAAAAAAAACAACAAAATCATGAAAACAAAAAACAACAAAATTCACGCTTGGCACAAATGTGTACCAACAAAGCCTGCGTTCGTATTGCTGTGCATATGAAAGTGTTGTTGCTTTGAACTTGGGGTATGTGTGTATGTGTGTATTTCATACAAAAAGTTGTGTAAGTTTTTAAATTAAATGTTTTATTGGGTTTTTTAAAAAAGGTTTTTTAAAAAAAAGAAAATAAATGTAGCGCGTGTTAACTTGTATACATATTAGAATGCTCAGCCAATGCTCCGCGGTTTTACAAAAACAAAAGCGTACCAAGCGTGTAGGCCGTGGGCACCTCTGCTCTAATCTGTTTAATTTTTATCACTTTTAATTGCAACTTTCAAACAAAACAAAAATATATTTGCAGACAGAAGGAAAAAAATTGTTGTCTCTATGGAAAGCAAAAATTGTCATCAAGTTTGCATCAATTTTCAAAATTGTGAGTGTATTAGTAAAAAAGTGTGAATGTATTAAAACTTAAAAGGCAAAACTTGATCGTGTAACCCCCAAGTTATCTATTAACTCTGTCATATTCTACCTACATGCGGAATTTTGGCAGAAAATGTTCACAAATAAAAATATTGTAGTGTTAGGAGGTAGACGTTTATATAATATGTACATACTAAAAGTCTGCGCAAAACCGCTTAGTTGTTTGTTAACACTGAAGACTATGCTGTAGTGTATATGATAATCTATATACATACATATATGTATATAAAATTCTTTGTGTGTATGTAACGTATAGACTCCAAAACGGCTATGCCGATTTTGATGAAATTTTCAGGGAGTCTTCAGAATATTCTGGCGGATGACACTGTGAAGTCTGAACTTCGATTTTCGGTCTGGGGGCGGAAGGGCGTGGCAAAATGCAAAGGAGCCCCTGTACATTAAACAGTAAAATATAGCTGTAACTTTTGAACGATAAGAGCTGGAGAGCTAAAATTTGCACAGGATATTTCTTTACACATGCTTTACAACAACAAACACTAAAAGCAACAAAAACCCTACGCTAAAGAAAACACCCTGTACATTGAAAAGAAAAACTTAGCTGTAACTTTTGAACAATAAGAGCTAGAGAGCTGAAATTTGCACAGGATATGTTTTTACACATGCTCTACAATAACAAATACCTAAAACAACAACAACAAAATTTTAAATTAAAGGGTGCCCCAAACAAAAGTGAAAATCAGCTGTAACTTTTTAACGATATGAGAGATAGAAAGCTGCAGTTTGAACAGAATATGTAGTTGCCGTACTCTCTACACAACAACAACAAATATTTAAAGGCCGTAAATTTCCAAAAAGCTTTTTTAGGGCCAGCAACGCGGACCGGGTCAGCTAGTACTGTATAAAATCTGATTATTGCACACTGCACCATATAAAAAATCTAAGCGAGCGCACACAATAACAATACAACAAAAAAACAAGTAAGAGTGCTATATTCGGCTGGGCCGAATCTTAAATACCCTTCACAATGCTACATACATTCTGATTGATTTTTGGTGCGAAAAGTTGTTTTATTTGGCTTTTAAAGCCGATTTCTTGAAATATCGGGAGACGCTATATCTCGGGTATATATGGGCCGATTTTTTCTGAATTTCAATATCAGATCCACTACCGGGATTTAACACAGGCTGCAAAACTTTTATTTAAATAATTCTTAATATGCTCAAGTTCAACCACTGGGTGACACCAATTTTTTTTAATATCAATGAAATAAAGAAGAGCAAAATGTAATTCTTAATTATTTATCAGTTAACTTTATAGTAAAATTTATTTAACAAAAAATTGCATATACTTGCATTATTTTTGAATTATAATGCTAAACATTGCCATTGAGTGTGATTTTCTTTTCAATTTACTTACGTATGTGGGTACATGCATACGTACATATGTACATATGTATCTATAATAGAAAACTCTAAAATAAATTCTTTATTATTGAATATTTTCAGTGTGTTCCATCCCTGCCAGCAAATTGGTAGTCGACTACTAAAATAATTAACTTCACGTTAACTTTTATGGACTAGCTTCAAATTAGCTACAATACAATCGAAACGTAGTGCAGAGTTCACCCAAAATTCATATATTAACATACACACATACACGGTAAATAACTCTTGAATTAATTGCCTATTGTCGCATTCGTTTTAAATGTTGCGATGGCTGAATGGGTTAAGGTGGCTGCTCACCAGTCTTGAGGCTTAGTGGTTCGAATCCCACCAGAGGCTAACAAAAAAAAAAAAAAAAAAAAAAATAGGATGAAATTTAATTTAATAAAATATAATATTTACCACCGAGAAATTTAAAATCAGCCTTGATTTGTACATTTTTTTCTGTGGGTACTGACTTTTAAGTAACTAACTTTAAATTAGTTGAAAAGTAATGCAGCGTCGGACAATTGACTACCTCCTAGGACATCGTAATGTTAAAATAGTCAGTCATCTCCATTGAAAATAATCTAAGTGTCAACCACCACCAGTTGTAAAAAAGTTAGCTTATAATTCATTACTAGTTAACTGAGTTGCCGGCAGGGATAAAACAATGATTATATACATACATATATATGTACATACATACATATTTACATTGCTTGTTTTCACAAAATTATTTTTTTCTTGTGCACGTTGTTGATGATCTGCTGCGTATCATCATACACATGTAAGTGTGTATGTATGTAAGTACGTAGGGAAACCCAAAATGATTTTTTGTGTGAATGAATTTGAAGACGCAATTGTTTAAAAGAATTTCATTGCGTACCCTTTTTTCAACAATTCTTTATATCACTTTCATTTTCAAGCTCGTGTATATATACATACACATTTTTACACCAAAGCAAAAAAATTGTTTACGCTAACATACTTGCATGCATACATACATATGTAGATACATACATACCTACATACATACAAACGTATCTACATACATACATACATACATACATACATACATACATACATTCATACATGATCGCAAATATTTTCGAATTTTGCTTTTAAACATTATATACATACATATGTATGTACCATTATGATCGATTTTTGGTACCAAAAGTTGGGTGCATATGGGCCGATGTCCAAAAATTTTCTAATTTTGCCCCTAAACAGCCTGTATGTACCATTCCGACAAATTTTTAGTGCAAAAAACTGTTTCGTTTAGCTTCCAGGCCCGACTTCTTGAGATATCGGGAGGCGCTATATCTCGAACATATATGGGCCGATGACAAAAAGATTTCCAGTTTTGCTTCTGACTAACCTATATGTATCATTCTGATTGATTTTTGGTGCCAAAAGTTGTTTTATTTAGCTTATAGAGCCGATTTCTTGAAAAATCGGGAGACGCTATATCTCAGGTATATATAGACCGATTGCAGACATTTTCAAATTTTGCTTTTAAACACCTTATATGTATGTACCATTCTGATCGATTTTTGCTACCAAAAGTTGTTTTATTTGGCTTTTAGAGCCGACTTCTTGAGAAAACTAGAGGCGCTATATCTCGAGTGTATATGGGCCGATGTCCAGAATTTTCCACGTTTGCCTCTAAATGGTCTATATGTACCATTCTGATTGATTTTTAGTGCCAAAAATTGCTTTATTTGGCTTAAAGAGCGGATTTCTTGAAAAATCAGGAGTCGCTATATCTCAGATATATATGGACCGATTTCAAAAATTTTCCAATTTTGCTTTTAAACACCTTATATGTTCCATTCTAATCGATTTTTGATACCAAAAGTTGTTTTATTTGGCTTTTAGAGCCGACTTCTTGAGAAAACGGGAGGCGCTATATCTCGAGTGTATATGGGCCGATGTGGAAAAATTTTCCGCTTTTGCCTCTAGATAGCCTATATATACCATTTTGATTGATCTTCGGTGCCAAAAAATGTCTTATTTGGCTTATAAAGCCGATTTCTTTAAAAATCGGGAGACGCTATATCTCGGATATATATGGGCCGATTTCAAAAATTCCTTCATTTCTAGGATTTAATGGGCACTAAAAATGATATGGTTTAGTTATTAAGAAAAAATTTTTTTTCAAAAATCTGAATACAAAAATTGCACAAAATACCCCTCAAAACCCGGTTTTTTGAATATATCTCGGCTATCCGTGGACCTATCTTACTGAATTTCAATAGCAGACCCACTACCGGGGTTTAACACGTTTTAGCGAAAGAATGAGGTTTCTATCTCAAACCGTTTTCTCAGAAACGGTATTTCAACGACTACAGACGGACCGACGGACAGACGGACATCGCTCAATCGTAATCGCTATTGATGCTGATCCAGAATATATATACTTTATGGGGTCTTAGATGGATATTTCAATGCGTTACAAACGGAATCACAAACTTATATACACCCTTACACATTTGTGTTGTTTGGCTGATCAATAGCACGACCTCTCATTTATTCGTGTATGTGTTTATCGTCAAGCAATGATCTGTATCTGCAAAAATGTTATGTGTTACAGTAGCTTTTGTTGTTATTTGCAGTTTTAAAAACGGCAGCAGCGTGATTGCTATGCATACATCACAGGCAATGTTGTCATTGTCATTATTGTTTTTATACCCTTCACATAAATGTGTAAGGGTATATATAAGTTTGTGATTCCGTTTGTAACGCATTGAAATATCCATCTAAGACCCCATAAAGTATATATATTCTGGATCAGCATCAATAGCGATTACGATTGAGCGATGTCCGTCTGTCCGTCTGTCCGTCTGTCCGTCTGTCCGTCGGTCCGTCTGTCCGTCTGTCCGTCTGTCCGTCTGTCCGTCTGTCCGTCTGTCCGTCTGTAGTCGTTGAAATACCGTTTCTGAGAAAACGGTTTGAGATAGAAACCTCATTCTTTCGCTAAAACGTGTGAAACCCCGGTAGTGGGTCTGCTATTGAAATTCAGTAAGATAGGTCCACGTATAGCCGAGATATATTCAAAAAACCGGGTTTTGAGGGATATTTTGTGTAATTTTTGTATTCAGATTTTTGAAAAAAATTTTTTCTTAAAAACTAAACCATATCATTTTTTGTGCTCATTAAATCCTAGAAATGAAGGAATTTTTGAAATCGGCCCATATATATCCGAGATATAGCGTCTCCCGATTTTTAAAGAAATCGGCTTTATTAGCCAAATAAGACAACTTTTGGCACCGAAGATCAATCAAGATGGTATATATAGGCTATTTAGAGGCAAAAGTGGAAAATTTTTCCACATCGGCCCATATACACTCGAGATATAGCGCCTCCCGTTTTCTCAAGAAGTTGGCTCTAAAAGCCAAATAAAACAACTTTTGGTATCAAAAATCGATTAGAATGGAACATATAAGGTGTTTAAAAACAAAATTGGAAAATTTTTGAAATCGGTCCATATATATCTGAGATATAGCGACTCCAGATTTTTCAAGAAATCCGCTCTTTAAGCCAAATAAAGCAATTTTTGGCACTAAAAATCAATCAGAATGGTACATATAGACTATTTAGAGGCAAACGTGGAAAATTTTGGACATCGGCCCATATACACTCGAGATATAGCGCCTCAAGTTTTCTCAAGAAGTCGGCTCTAAAAGCCAAATAAAACAACTTTTGGCACCAAAAATCAATCAGAATGATACATATAGGTTAGTCAGAAGCAAAACTGGAAATCTTTTTGTCATCGGCCCATATATGTTCGAGAAATAGCGCCTACCGATATCTCAAGAAGTCGGGCCTGGAAGCTAAACGAAACAGTTTTTTGCACTAAAAATTTGTCGGAATGGTACATACAGGCTGTTTAGGGGCAAAATTAGAAAATTTTTGGACATCGGCCCATATGCACCCAACTCTTGGTACCAAAAATCAATCATAATGGTACATACATATGTATATAATATTATATACATATGTATATAATATTTGCGATCATGTATGAATGTATGTATGTATGTATGTATGTATGTATGTATGTATGTATGTATGTATGTATGTATGTATGTATGTATGTATGTATGTATGTATGTATGTATGTATGTATGTATGTATGTATGTATGTATGTATGTATGTATGTATGTATGTATGTATGAATATATGAATGTATGTATGTATGTATGTATGTATGTATGTATGTATGTATGTATGTATGTATGTATGTATGTATGTATGTATGTATGTATGTATGTATGTATGTATGTATGTATGTATGTATGTATGTAGATACGTTTGTATGTATGTAGGTATGTATGTATCTACATATGTATGTATGCATGCAAGTATGTTAGCATAAACAATTTTTTTGCTTTGGTGTAAAAATGTGTATGTATGTACATACATATGTATACACGAGCTTGAAAATGAAAGTGATATAAAGAATTGTTGAAAAAAGGGTACGCAATGAAATTCTTTTGAACAATTGCGTCTTCAAATTCATTCACACAAAAAATCATTTTGGGTTTCCCTACGTACTTACATATGTACATACACACACACATGTGTATGATGATACGCAATAGATCATCAACAACGTGCACAAGAAAAAAATAATTTTGTAAAAGCAAGCAATGTAAATATGTATGTATGTATATATGTATGTATATAATCATTGTTTTATGGAACACACTGAAAATATTCAATAACAAAAAATTTATTTTAGAGTTTTCTATTATAGGTATGTACATACATACATACGTATGCATGTACCCACATACGTAAGTAAATTGAAAAGCAAATCACACTTAATGGCAATGTTTAACATTATAATTCAAAAATAATGCAATTATATGCAATTTTTTGTTAAATAAATTTTACTATAAAGTTAACTGATAAATAATTAAGAAATACATTTTGCTTTTCTTTATTTCATTGATATTAAAAAGAATTGGTGTCACCTAGTGGTTGAACATGAGCATATTAAGAATTATTTTAATAAAAGTTTTGCAGCCTGTGTTAAATCCCGGTAGTGGATCTGATATTGAAATTCAGAAAAAATCGGTCCATTTAAAAGCCAAATAAAACAACTTATCGCACCAAAAACCAATCAGAATGTATGTACCATTGTGAAGGGTATTTAAGATTCGGCCCAGCCGAATATAGCACTCTTACTTGTTTACTGTTAGCATTGTTATAATTGATACACATAAACAAAGCGTTTGTGTTCTATTTTGAATTGACCGCGAAAGTTGAAAGTGAAAGGGTGTGAAAAGTTAATTTTGAAAATACACAATATATTTGAGAGGTAATTTAAAGAATTGTTTGGTTTTGTTTAAAAATGTGATATGTAACTAGTTTTTTAAAGTAACTTTATTAAAGACTTTTCACTAATCCAAACATAAAATTTAATTTTAATTGATATGGAAAAGTGAAGAAACAAGTGTAATAAAAATTGGCTTGAAAGCTACAATCAGAAAAAAATTAATAGAAAACTAAATTAGATTTGGAACAGATTTTTATCGTTAATAGTTTTTGCTATTCTACGTTTACAAATTTATGAATTTTATAGATAAATAATAAAAAAGATGTCAGCGAGCAATTCTGAAAACCCAGAAGCATGCAACTCGGAAACAAGCGAAATGTTAAATTATTCAACAATAAAATTAAAAATTTTATGCGGAGAATTCAAAGTTAGTAACAAGAGAGGGACAAGTAAAGTTTGGAATATATTTGGCAAAATAGAAAATTCATCAGGTGAAGAATTACATAACCTAGTTTTGTTGTAGGATTTGCACCAATATATACAAATACAATATAACAAATCCACTTCGAACTTAGTAACACACAAATGCTATGCGGCTGCAGTTATTGATGGTACAAAACATCACAAAAATAAATATCGATACTGAGTCAAAAAAATTTATAACAAATGACATAGTAGCATGGACTGTAAAGAATTGCAGACCATTTCGAGTAGTAGAAGATTTCGGCTTCAGGAAGGTAGCAGAAGACCCTATCTCAATTGGAGCAAACTACGGGCCAAATGTTAATATAAAACATCTCTTGCCACATCCAACAATAATATCTAGAAACCTGAACAAAGTTTATGGTTTTTGTTTCGAAAAAATCAAAAAAGAAATTGCCACTATCAAAAGTAATGGATATGGACTAACATCAGATCTTTGGTCTGACAATTTCCTTAAAAAAACTTATATTGCATTAACAATACATTATATCAAAGAGGATGCAATAATAAGCAGACTTCTAGGAATGAAGTGTATGGAAGGTGAAAGATGTACAAGTGCGTAATTGTTATTTAGCATAAATATACACAGAAAAAATCACACATCCCTTAAATTTTTTTTTTTTTAATAATTTAAAATGACTTGTTTTATCTATTAAAATAGTCCAAACTAAAGCAGAATAACGAAAAAAAACAACTTGTTCGCAAGGTATATGATAGTTTTTCATAATAGATAACATAAAAAAGTCAAAAATAAATCTTTTGCAGCATATTCAAATTTCATTAAAATTTAAGGGTTTCACTACTTGTCGTTTCCTTGGAACAACATTTTTTAGTATATCTAAAAAATTAATCTAAAAGTACGCAAAATACTACATGAATTCGACTTAGTGTTGGATAACAACGCCAGTATTGTAACTGATAAGAGGTTCCAATATGGTTGCTGCTTTTCAAACAAATAACCATATGTTTTGTATTAACCATTTGATGCATAACACATTACAGAAATCTATGGAAAATATACCTGATGTGGCAAATTTGATGCATTCGTGTACAAAACTGGCCAAATATTTTAAAGTTACTGGTTTAAATTCGAATCTTAACACAACTTTAAAAAGATTTTCACCTACTCGTTGGAACACCATTTATTACGAGTTGGTATCAATTGAGGCAAATTGGGCAGAGATTGTCCAAATTTTACAACAAAAAAAAAAAAAAAAACGAGATGAATCGAGTAAGCACTATTTATTTAAACGTTATAACGGCTCTAATAAAAATCTTAGAAGAATTTGAAAAAAAAAATCGAAAAAGTTAGAAGGTGAAAATTATCCTACAATACATCTGGTCTATATTTATATATGTACATATATATATGTAGATTAAAAACAATATGTAGTAGCCCTGCCACCACGTGACATTCAAGTTATAAAAGAAGTTAAAGAAAAATTAACCATGTCTTTAGATTCCATAGTATTTAAAAACTTAACCATTTATCATAAAATAGCCTTATTTCTGTTTCCACCGTTTAATACATTGATCAAATTTAGGGCTGGCGAAAAACAAGCGGTTAAAGAGGAATGCATATGCATTATGAGAAGATATCAAGAACAGCAAGATGAACAGCAGATAGATCAACTCGAGGAGGTAACAGGAATTGCGAATGAAAATAATGTATTGTTTTGTGAGTTCATGCCCAATTTAGAATTACCGAGTCCGATTGATAAAATTAGTAATGAAATATCAACGTATGAAATAATTAAGAGCCCATTTTGCGATGATTTTAAAATTTTCCCGTGGTGGGATGTACATAAAAATCAATTACCTCTTCTGTTTAAAGTAAGTTGCAAAATATTAGCAACTCCAGCCAGCAGCGCTGCATCTGAACGGACTTTTTCTGTTGGAAGAAATTTGATATCAGAAAAAAGATCAAGTATAGCGTCAAATAATAACACTATTAACCAAATTATGTTCCTACACTCCAATTTAGGGGAGCACAAATTGCAAACAAGATTAAACGAACAAGATAATGACACTTAATTTTCAAAACTCCAAACAATTTATAGTATATATGTACGATGGTTTTATTTTGGTGGAAATTTGGTGGTATTATTTGTTTGTTTCGTTTATCATATAAAATGTAACAAAAAGACTGAATTATAATTTTATTTTAATGTATTATTTTGTGTTTCGTTTCTCATTTAAAATGTTTACCAAAAGACTGAATTATAATTTTAGTTTTAATGTATTATTTTTTTGTTTTGTTTTTTAGTTTAAGTTATTGAATTTTTTCTTAATAAAATTTTTGTTTAAAAATGGTATTAAGCCTTTGATTTTTAAACATTTGGTTTTTTGTCTACACTATGCTGCAGTGTATATATGATAGTAATAATCTGATTATTGCACACTGCACCATAGAAAAAATCTAAGCGAGCGCACACAATAACAATACAACGAAAAAATAAAGTGTGTATGTTTTGTGTTTGGCCGATCAATAGCGCGACCTGCCCTTTATTAGTGTATTCGTCAAGCAATGATGTCTTGCAAAAATGTTATGTGTGATAGTAGTTATTGTTGTTCTTTGCAGTTTTAATTTTTTTGTATACGGGTCAATTTAAAAAAAAAAAAACGTACATAAAGAGTTTTTATTTTTGCTTATTTTTAAAGTTTTTTCAATTCGCCTGTAAGAGTGACCAATTTATGTAGAAATTGAATTGAGAATCGGGTGGTACTTTTAGGCTCTCAAAAAAATTAATATTTTTTAATTTTTTTAAGGTTTTCTATGATTTCTAGCTTGAGCGTCACACACCAAAAGTGTATAAAAGATCACTAAAAATGCAAAAATATTTGGAATACAAGCTTACCACGATGTTCTTTTGTTGCACAGGATTGACTTTTGAAAATCACCTCTTCGATTATAAACTCAAAATCACTAGTCACCCTGATTTTTCATTTTTTTTTTAAGTGACTAGTTCTTTTTAAATTTTAAGATAAAAATACATATGTAAATTTTTGTTAAAAAAAAGACTTGAACTTATAGGTTACTTGCAAAGTAATAGGTTTGTAACAATATATTTAAATAAAACTGCAATTATAAGCATATTAAGGAAAAAAAAACTACTTGTGACGCTCAAGATATTTTGTGACGATCAAGAGATTTTGTTGCACGTAAACAAGAAATAATGCAAAATTTAATGTTTAACGAAAAAAAGTTTATTCTTTTACAAAAAGTAAATAAAAAGAAGAACAAAAATGTTCATACAAAACTAAGATGTACATATTCTTTGATGTCTTTAACAAAAATGGAAAAAGGGAAGTAATTCTTGAAGAAACTTAAATATTCGACGCAAAACAATAACTTATTTTAATTTATAAATTTCCATTCGAGCTCTTATTCTGAATCTGAATAAACTTCATGAAATGACAAGCGGTTTTGTTTTTTTTTTCATTCTCATTCATTTTTACCACTTTTGAATTAAGTTTGTGGCAGTTGCATAAATTTCCGGTCTCCCAGAGGTACGAGAGTGATCTGTAAATCAATTCATTCACCTCTGGATTTCGTAATTATTTGATGAATATCTCTCGTGCCTTGAACTGTCTTTAAATTTTTGGGCAATGTTTTGTTGATGTTGAAAATTTGATTTGGACTAACGTAAAACAATTTCACATCAATTTTGCCTAGAAGCGTGTGGCACCTACTATGTCTGCTCCGTGAGCAACAAGCGAATCTGCGGTTCGCTTCACGACAGCACCAACTCCATCTGCTGCACCTTTTCCATGAGGTTTCTCAAAAAATTACCATGTTGCGCATGTAAATATTTTGTCAAATATTCGATTGCAGAAAAAGAAAAAATTGTTTTTTTTGCTTATACTGAGAAGATGGCCCATCCGAAAAGAAGTGTATGGTCGATATTTCTGGAGCACAATCTTTCAAATAATCAATTATTGGATCTAAATGAGCCCAAATAGCACCGGGTCCATGATTTAAATCCGAAGAAATCGTGCAGATGCTCACGGGCTTTTCAAGTTTCTTTAAATAAATTATGCCGGTATGGAGGGATGCTTTTAATTAAAAAATAAAATCAAAATTAAGCATTTTAAGCTACGAAGCAATATAAATCAAAAGTGATTCTCATGAAATGTTTGCTTATTTTGGTTCTTATTGTAGTCAATTTATTTCTTAAACTCATAAATCATAAAAAAATGAGTTGAAACCTTATAAACAGTGGTTGTCAACTTCAATTTTTTACATTTAATATAATCACTTTTTAAAAAATTAGCGTGACGCTCATGAAATTTTATCGTGCCCTTACCATGGCGTTCACAAAAACTACGCATATGCACACTTTTTTTAATAGATTTTTTTTTCGCTTTTTCACTTTTGTAATAATTAAATTTTGTACTTTTCTTACGTTATTTACTTTACTTTTTAAGTGAAAATTGAAAACGAGTAATATTACTTGATTTATAAAAAAGTGATGCTCAACGGAAATTGTGTGGACAACTTTTATTTGCAACGCCAAGTTCTTACTAATTAAGTTTTGACGACTTTAATAAATCAAAACTTAAGAAAGAAACGCAATTATTCGAAAACCGTTATTAAATGTTGCATATTTACTTTTTCCTTGATTTTATTTTATTCTGTTTACTAAAAATTCTAACGGGGGACACCTGCTTTTGTATGGAAGGAGTCAGAGGGAGAAACAAAACACTATTCTGAAAAAACAAACATACAAATTTGAGAATTACATTTTTTTGTTACATATTCCTCGCTGTTCACTCTCACAATTTTGTTTATTTTTTTTTTTTTTGTTGTTTTTTTTAACCTAAAATAGTAGTATAAAGTGTGGGGACACAAAAATTGAATTTTTTTTTTAATTGACCAATACATGTCATAACTGTGTTCAACTTGTTGCTTATCAGCTATGTTCTCTCATTGTTTATTATTGTTGTTGGCACACATTGTGTGTGTCATGCAAACCAAGAAGTAAGTGCACTGAAGTATTTGCTAAAAAATAAAATGTCTTAAATAGCATTCAAGACAACATTTGCATTTGTTGACTAAACACCCCATTATTTTCCCTAAAAAACATCCCTTAACAGACTCAATGATCATATATGTACTTTCATCAAAAAAATCTTCATGCTGGCCCACAGTCATTATTGGCAACAATACGATTGCAATATTGGCCCATCGGGGCCAGAAAAGAGGTCAGCCGCATTATAAACAAATGTGTTCGTTGTTTGCGTTTACGAACCCATGTGTTCGAGCACATAATGGGTAATCTTCCTAAAGATGTTGATTTCAGCGGCCCAATATTTTACCGTTCAGAAATTCGTACCAGAGCGTCAATAAAAAGTTATATTTGCTTGTTTGTTTGTTTCAGCACGAAGGCAGTTCATCTGGAGATCGTTAAAGATTTGTCGACTCCAGGTTTTCTCGCAGCGCTCAAGCGTTTTATCAGCATTAGAAGTAGGCCAAAAACCATTTGGTCTGATAACGCCACAAATTTTGTAGGCTCAAAAAATGAGATGGACGAACTTAAAAGATTATTTCTGAGCCAACAGCACTTAAAGGCAGTCCATGAACAATGTTTGGAAGACTCAATAGACTGGAAGTTTATACGGCCGAGTTCGCCGCAATTTGGGGGCCTCTGGGTAGCTTCAATCAAGGTCGCAAAGCTTCATATTTTACGTACATTAGGGCAATCAGTATTAGATTCTGATGAACTTCGAACTTTTATATACCAAGTTTCGGCGATCATGAACTCTCGCCCACTATGCCCACTGACGGAAAACTCAGATGATTTGGATGTTTTAACTCCTTCGCAGTTTTTAATTGGTACCCCATTCACTTCAGTTATTGAGCCAGATGTATCGATGCTCCATATTCACCGCCTAGATCGTTGGCAGCGTGTATGCTTTATGTGTTATTGTAATATTTTTTCCCATATTTTATACTTGTTCTACTTGTTATATTTAAAACAAGTAAGAGTGCTATATTCGGCTGGGCCGAATCTTAGATGCCCTTCACAATGGTACATACATTCTGATTGATTTTTGGTGCGAAAAGTTGTTTTATTTGGCTTTTAAAGCCGATTTCTTGAAATATCGGGAGACGCTATATCTCGGGTATATATGGGCCGATTTTTTCTGAATTTCAATATCAGATCCACTACCGGGATTTAACACAGGCTGCAAAACTTTTATTTAAATAATTCTTAATATGCTCAAGTTCAACCACTGGGTGACACCAATTTTTTTTAATATCAATGAAATAAAGAAGAGCAAAATGTAATTCTTAATTATTTATCAGTTAACTTTATAGTAAAATTTATTTAACAAAAAATTGCATATACTTGCATTATTTTTGAATTATAATGCTAAACATTGCCATTGAGTGTGATTTTCTTTTCAATTTACTTACGTATGTGGGTACATGCATACGTACATATGTATGTATCTATAATAGAAAACTCTAAAATAAATTTTTTGTTATTGAATATTTTCAGTGTGTTCCATAAAACAATGATTATATACATACATATATACATACATACATATTTACATTGCTTGCTTTTAAAAAATGATTTTTTCTTGTGCACGTTGTTGATGATCTGTTGCGTATCATCATACACATGTATGTGTGTATGTATGTAAGTACGTAGGGATACACAAAATGATTTTTGTGGGAATGAATTTGAAGACGCAATTGTTTAAAAGAATTTCATTGCGTACTCTTTTTTCAACAATTCTTTCCATGACTTTCATTTTCAAGCTCGTGTATACATATGTACATACATACACATTTTTACACCAAAGCAAAAAAATTGTTTATGCTAACCTACTTGCATGCATACATACATACATACATATTAAGTAACATACATACCTGCATACATACAAACGTATATACACATACATACAATCGTATATACACATACATACAAACGTATATACACATACGTATGTATGTATGTATGCATGTATATGCATACATCCATACATACATACATACATACAAAAGTTGTTTTATTTGGCTTTTAATGGCGACTTCTGGAGAAATCGTGAAGAGCGTTATCTGGGGTGCAATGGGCTGATGTCCAAAAATGTTCCTCCAGGGCCGACTTCTTGAGATATCGGGAGGTGCTATATCTCGAACATATATGGGCCGATAACAAAAAAAATTCCAATTTTGCTTCCGACTAGCCTATATGTATCATTTTAATTGATTTTTGGTACCAAAAGTTGATTTATTTAGCTTATAGAGCCGATTTCTTGAAAAATCGGGTGACGCTATATCTCAGGTGTATATGGACCGATTGCAAACATTTTAAAATTTTGCTTTTAAACACCTTATATGTATGTACCATTCTGATCGATTTTTGGTACCAAAAGTTGTTTTATTTGGCTTTTAGAGCCGACTTCTTGAGAAAACTTGAGGAGCTATATCTCGAGTGTATATCGGCCGATGTCCAAAATTTTCCACGTTTGCCTCTAAATAGTCTATATGTACCATTCTGATTTATTCTTGGTGCCAAAGATTGTTTTATTTGGCTTAAAGAGCGGATTTCTTGAAAAATCAGGAGTCGCTATATCTCAGATATATATGGACCGATTTCAAAAATTTTCCAATTTTGTTTTTAAACACCTTATATGTTCCATTCTAATCGATTTTTGATACCAAAAGTTGTTTTATTTGGCTTTTAGAGCCGACTTCTTGAGAAAACGGGAGGCGCTATATCTCGAGTGTATATGGGCCGATGTGGAAAAATTTTCTACTTTTGCCTCTAAATAGCCTATATGTACCATTCTGATTGATCTTCGGTGCCAAGAGTTGTTTTATTTGCTTATAAAGCCGATTTCTTTAAAAATCGGGAGACGCTATATCTCGGATATATATGGGCCGATTTCAAAAATTCTTCAGTTTCTAGGATTAAATGGGCACTAAAAATGATATGGCTTAGTTTTTAAGAAAAAATTTTTTTTTCAAAAATCTGACTAAGAAAGTGGCAAAAAAAATACCCCTCAAAACCCGATTTTTTGAATATATCTCGGCTATCCGTGGACCGATCTTACTGAATTTCAATAGCAGACCCACTACCGGGGTTTAACACGTTTTAGCGAAAAAATGAGGTTTCTATCTCAAACCGTTTTCTCAGAAACGGTATTTCAACGACTACAGACGGACAGACGGACATCGCTCAATCGTAATCGCTATTGATGCTGATCCAGAATATATATACTTTATGGGGTCTTAGATGGATATTTCAATGCGTTGCAAACGGAATCACAATTTTATATATACCCTTACACATTTATGTGAAGGGTATAACTAGATATCCTTTGAAACATTTGTTTTTACTTCATGAAAAATATTTTTTTATGAGACTTGAAAATTATTATTCAAACTGTTAACACATACAGTTGTTCGAGTACAAATAAAATTGTAATTCTTCTCAATATTAAAATCGTGGTTTTTCAAATTCATTTAATAAAAGGTTATGGGCTTCCAACTGAAAAATCAACGGGAATTCAGCAATTTTCTGGCGGAAATTTCATTAACTGGAAATTTCGGGTTGAAAGCCACTTGAACGCTGCAAGTTGCCTAAAAGCTGTAAAGGAGGCAGTACCTACAACGGAAAATGAAAGAAAAGAATTCCTAAAGATGGATGCAAAATAATATCGTTTATACATGATGATTATCTGAGTTATGTGCATGGCAAGAATACATCAAAGGAAATGCGGAATGTGTTAACAAGCTGCTTTGAACGAAAATCTAACCAGACGCAGACGTTGATAAGGAAAGAATTAGCATGTTTAAAACTCCGAGATGGTGAAGACATGAGTAAACATATCTTGAAGTTGGAGTACTTAGTTCGTGACTTGAGAGCTGCCGGAGCGAAGCCTGAGGATGCTGATTTGGTTTCACAATTTTTCTTAACCCTTCCTGAAGCCTATGAAGCAGTAGTGACAGCTATAGAGAGCTTGCTAGCAGTGATATCAATTTGGACACTGTTAAAGTGCGACTTATATCAGAAGAAGCTAAGAAGAAACACTGGAAAGATAAAGAAGAGCAAGAAAATTTTACAGCATTTACTTCTAAAAAGAAATTTTCAAGATTCAATGGCAAGTGTCACAACTGTGATCGTTTTGGCCATATGAAGAAGAACTGCAGAATAAAGACAGCCCTCGTAAGCTCAAAGCAGAGTGTAAGTTTTATGGCTGATGTTGCAAGTGGTGTTTATAGTGACAAAGAGAGTGAGGAGACGAGTTTTACTCTTGACTCTGGAGCATCAGACCATTTTGTCAAAGATAAGCGTACATTTTATTCGATTGAAGAATTAGGTATACTTCGAGTAATTACTGTTGCAAATGGGGAAACTGTTGTTGCAAAACATGTTGGAGAGGTGCGTGCATTAAGTAATTTAGGGATTTAACTACAATTGAAAGATGTTCTCTACAGTCCAGATTTTCAAGAAAACCTTGTCTGTAAATTGGAAATTGGTCGTGTTTAAATAAGAGCTCTCGAAATAAATAAAAATAAAATATTTAAAGCATTTAAAAATAAAATACAAAAGAAAAAACAATAAAGAACAAAATTTTTTACCATATACAAGTGAAAATTCATAAAGAAAAAAACAAATTTGGGATATAGAACTAATATTTTAATATGGCTGAATGCCACCAATGTAAAACTGCAATTCGTGGTGAAACGGGTATAATGTGTGAAGGAATATGTAAAAAGGTCTATCACAATGCAAAAAAATGTTCCGGCATTGACCAATACTCGCGTGGAATGCTAGATTCATCTAATTATATCCGTTTTATTTGCGATGAGTGTCTCCACAATGTGAATTTGGCTCTGAGTTTAGTCCAAGAAAGTGTAAAAAAAATAGCAACAACTTAATGGAATATAAAGGAGAATTTAAAGCCGTACTAGAAAAAAACGAATATGAAATAAAAAATCTACTGGAAGCAATTGAAAATAGATATGATGAAAGAATAAAAAAATTAAATGAAGTTCAAAAGACATTCCAAATAAATATAAATGAAATTAAAAAGATATACATACGTTAAAATTAACGATCAGCAAAATAAAAACCAGGAGATACATATGTACATACAAGTTAAGGTCTGACGTTCCCACAGTTGGAAGATAGAGGACAAACATATTATCAGTTAACCAAACTAAACACGGTTGTTTATAAAAATAGAGATTAAGATAAAACGAGTAAACTAGGGGCAAGCAACAATACAAGTAGATTATGACAAAATAGTAAATGTGTTTTACAGATAATAAATGTATTAAAGTATAAATACAATTGATTAAAAAGGTTTTGTTTATCAGAAATAGTTTTATGTTTTAAGTAACGAAAATTACAATACTTTGTTTAGAAATTAATAGTGTCAAAATTTATCATTTATGTTTTTTTTCCTTTTATCATTGTTTGTCACCTAGCAGAAAATATTACAGTTTATTATTCGTAAATTTTTTCTAAATAATATAATACTTAGATAAGTAAACATTGTAGTAGCAAAAGTATAAATACCCCTGTAAATACTTTTGCTAGGCAGTTCATAAGCAAACTCACCAAAAAAATATTATAAGTTTCATAGTAAAACCCAACGAAATATATAAGTAAAACTTAATTTAAGTATTAATAAAAAACATATAAATAAAGAAACACTTCAAGATACAGTTGGTATCTTGAAGTCATATTATTTTGAAACCATAAATAATTAGTTTATTAACTGGCGATCCTGCCAGGAGGATATTATATTTATATCCTCTTAGTGAGCGGACCAAATACTCCTTGTCGCAGCAAGGATAGCAACTAATCCTGCATAGAACAGGATATTCCAAACATAAAAAAGAAATTGTAAAAAATTCCTCATAAAAAGGAACGTAAAGTGCAAAGTGAAAGAAAAACAGTAAAATCGTTAAATGAGAAAAGCATTCAGAGAACAAGTGTACGATACAAATAGAAACATGGAACAACAAATAAATTTAAACCAGTTGATGCAGCAAATGGCAGCCCTTCAATTAGCATTAGAAGCCGTTCAACAAGAAAACGCTACGCTACGCAGCAGATTGGAACAGATTCCAATAAATCCAGTCGTAAATCAACCAAATATTGTTGCTCTAGAACCAAGGGTAGCTACATATAACAGCTCGAATGATATAAACTTAGAAATATTTAAGTCGCTATCTACATTCGATGGGACAAAAGCTAACTACCGATTATGGAGAGAAGATGCCACACGTTTAATGAACAGCATCAGCAGACATTCTAATTCCAACAAATATGTGGAAGCACTAACCATTGTAAAGTCAAAAATAGTTGGGCCCGCAGCAAATATCCTCTTGAACCACAATACTATTTTTAACTTCGAGGCAATTTTAAATAGATTGGACTACACTTACTGCGATCAACGGCCATTATATGTCCTTAAAGACGAACTGACAAAGTTAACCCAAGGTAAATCATCACTGTCAGAATTTCATGATGAGGTTAGTAAAGCACTGACCGTAGTAACATCAAAAATTGCAATGTCCGGGGATCCCCCAGAGTCAATCAGGTGTATGATGGGACATGCAATGGAAGATGCTGTACGAACATTTAAGAACGGCATAAATGATAATTTCATTCGTTCAACCCTCTACGGGAACCCAATCAAAGATTTAGAACATGCGTATGCCATCGCACAAACCATAGAGCATGACAACACCCACAGAAGTTTTCAGCAAAACAATACCCATCGTGGAGACAACAGAGGTCATCATATACAACAAAGGGAACAACCACGACAACGACATAACGAGAATAATCAACACTTTAGAAGACCTTCTTACCATACGTTACATCAGAATCAGCGGCAAAATAATTGGCAACAACCAAATAACTTCCCAAAGCCAGAACCAATGGACATCTCCTCCGGTAACACCAAGCAAGTCCAGCACAACACTCAAGGATTCCACAGCCAACCCTGGAAGAGATTAATAAACCACAGCGGGAATTATCGCCAACAACCAAAGATTCAACGCAACAACAGAATAGAGGCTTCTCCACCTTTAAGTGACAACAGTAGTATTGCATCAAATAGAACCAGTAAGTCCCAATATAATTCTAACCATATATATAAGAATTTAAACTAATAAACGGGTTGCTCTACATAAATATGAGTGATGATGATGAAAAGAAATATAAGATTTTAGTAGACTGTGGTGCAACCCACAATTATATTAAGAAAAACTTAGTCATAGGAGCCAGAATCAAAACAAAACCTTTAAGAATGATCACCATGCACGGTGAATCCATAATAACATCTAAACAAAAAATAAAACTATTTGAGAAAGAATTAGAATTTTTTGAATTAAAAAATAATGTAGATTTTGATTTAATGTTAGGAGTTGAGGGAATAATACAATTAAATGCAGTCATAGACATAGGAAGAAAATTGTTCATTGTCCCAAAATTATCGCAGAAAATAAATTACTCTATAGGAGATAAGCAATATGAATCAGAAATAGAAAAATTAATGCAGGAAAATAATAAAATAGGTCCTTTGCCTTTCACCACAACAATAGAAGCTAGTATTAGGACAACTTGTAACGACCCTATTTGGACGAAACAATATCCTGGGAATATGAATGATGTCAAATTCATTAATAAGGAAATAGAGAAATTATTAAAAGACGGGATAATTCAAAGAAGCTACAGCCCGTACAATTCTCCAATGTTAACAGTAAAGAAAAAGGGAATTGATGAATATGGGGAACCTAAAAGGAGAATGGTAATAGATTTCCGCAAATTGAATGAACATACAATCACAGATAGGTACATTATCCCTGATGTGAACACAACTTTGCAAAATTTAGGTAAAGCAAAATTTTTTACCACCTTAGATTTGGAATCTGGTTTTCACCAAATCAAAATTAAAGAAAGTGACAGAGAAAAAACAGCTTTTTGTGTAAATGGAGGGAAGTATAAATTCATACGCATGCCTTTCGGATTGAAGAATGCACCTTCAATTTTCCAGCGATGCGTAGATGACATTCTAAGGGAATTCATAGGTAAATTCGTATATGTCTACATAGATGATGTTCTGATCTATTCATCTACAGCAGAAGAGCACATGAAACATATAAATATTGTTTTTAATGCACTAAATAAGGCCACTCTAAAAGTCTCGGACGAAAAATCAAAATTCTTTATGTCCGAAGTTGAGTACTTAGGCCACATTATCAAACACAATAAGATAACAACAGACCCAGAAAAAATAAGGGCGATTGAAAATTTTCCCATTCCTAAAACCCTTAAAGATTTGAGAGGATTTTTGGGACTAACAGGTTATTATCGCAGATTTGTAAAAGACTACGCTCAAATTACAAAACCTCTAACTATACATCTAAAAGGTGAAAACGCACATATAGGTAAAAACAAAAGTGCAAATAAACAAATCGATCTGGACCAAATAGCCATAGCAGCTGTAGAGAAATTAAAGTTAAAATTAAAAGAGCAGGTAGAATTATTCCAGCCTGATTTTAAAAAACCATTTGAATTAACAACGGATGCATCCAACATAGCTATTGGAGCCGTGTTAAGTCAAAATAAAAACCCCATTTATTTTTTGTCAAGAACTCTGAGTGAAACAGAACAGAGATACAGCACAACTGAAAAAGAATTATTGGCCATAATATGGGCCTTGCAAAAACTGAGGAATTATATATATGGCATAGCCGATCTCACTATTTTCACCGACCATCAATCATTAACATACGCCATTTCAGAAAAAAATCCTAACCCTAAATTAAAACGCTGGAAAGCTATAATAGAAGATTACGGCGCTAAAATGAAATACACGCCAGGCACTGAAAATGTAGTAGCTGACGCACTGTCTCGACAGATTATAAACACATCTTCGATTGACACCGCGCATTCAGCCGAAAGCTCACATAGTGATGACATCAAATCAGTTCCACAACCATTTAATTCATACGGTATACAAATAGAATTAGTACCAACTAAAAACTTGATAGAAACACGAACGCGAACTATCTTTCATGAAAAAATACGATATACTATAAATTTCTCTAACAATGATAATTTAATAACAGAACTAAAGAAAATCATACCTCCTAAGAGAATTATAGCAATACATACAAATATTGAAAACATACATAGATATGGAAAAATAATCAAAGACACATTTATTGGATCTAATTTTGTTTATGCACCTATAAAGCTAAAAGACGTATTAGATAAGAATGAACAAATACGCATTGTTAAAGAAACTCATGATAGAGCTCATAGAAGCTGCAAAAATACTACAAAAGAAATACTTGAAAAATTCTATTGGCCCGAAATAAAAAGAGATGTAAAGAAATATAATAACAATTGTTCAGCATGTTTATACGGTAGATATGAGAGAAACCCTATCAAAGAACCTTTACGCGACTCGACTATACCAACACAGCCCAGAGAATTCATACACGCAGATATTTACTTCAACGATAAAATTATGTACCTTGTAACTATAGATAAATTCTCCAAATACATAGTAGCACGCGAACTCAAAACTAAAGTAGGAATTGAAAACGAATTAGAAGAAATAATCACTACAAGTTTTCCCGAATGTAAACGATTGATAACCGATAATGAAGCATCTTTTATTACACCAGCTATTAAACAAATGTGTCATAAATATGGCATTCAAAAATTAGAAACTCCAGTTCATAGATCCGCCGCGAACGGACAAGTAGAAAGAGCGCATAACTCAATTAGTGAACTAACACGAATATTTAAAATTAGTAATCAGTCCTCATGTAGAGAAGAAATATTTAAAGCCATCAAAGAACTTAACAACTCGGTGCACTCAGTAACAGGATATCGTCCAAAGGATATATGTATACTTTGGATCAATAAATATAAGTAAAGAAAAAATAATAGAAAACTTAAAGGAAGCATCAAAGAAAGTCTTAACCCGCTTAAATAAAAATACAAAACATAGGAAGTTTGATAAGGGAACACAAATACTAGTGAAAATAACTGGAATTAGAAACAAAAATTTACCACGCTACAAAAAGGAAATTGTTGAAAAAGACTTAGGAGATATTATTCTGACAAAAAAAGGAAAAACAGTATGTTCTAACCAGAACGGACGACGTGCTCACTTTCAACGAATTTTCATTCCTATTTCATGTAACCAACATAACAAAAATATTAGCACCATATAAACAAATTCTTACGGAAGAATACAAACCCACCCCGCAGGAAATGATTTGGATAAGAAAAATTGAAACATTGGCAAACCAACTAAACGAACATAAATGCCACAAAAGATCTTTAAACTTTTTGGGTTCAGCACTAAAATTTATTACTGGTACTCCAGACCATGATGATTTCATTAAAATAGAGACAGCAATAAATGTGCTAATAAACAACAATGAAAAGCAACGCCTCATTAATTCAAAGTTCAAGAAACTAATGGACTTAGTACAAGGAAACACCCTAGCGAATCACTTCATCATAGAGCAAGTGCACGACCAACTTCTATTGCTTGTCAGGACAATAAATGCTGCTAAGAACAACGAATACTTAACCGAATCTTTAAATTTAGACGACGTAAAGGAAATAATAGAACACGAGTTAATCTCAGTACCTATAATAAACATTCTGGAATACGCTGACATACACATTGGGGGTACAGGAAACTTATTTGTAGCCATCTATAAGTATCCCGTATTCAATAATAAATGCAAACTTTTCAAATTTACACCTATAAGCTTTAGACATGGAAAAATACAAACAGATAACCAAATCGCCCAATGTAGCAACGACTACGTAAGAGTAAACCATTGCAAGAATTTTTTAGGGGTAAATATCTGTCAGGTAAACAGTGAAATGGATACATGCATAATACCACTATTGACCAATAGGAATAGTAAATGTACAGTAATACAGGTGTACAACGACGAACTTTTAGAAATAGACGAAGGATTCATATTATTAGACAAGAATCATACGGTCAACAATATCACGACAAATGGCTTAACTTTAATCACATACTCAGATCAAGTCACAATAGATAATAAAACCTACAGGAATAGTCATGACAGAATAGTCGAAGCAATACACACAAAGCACGATGAAAATTTTGAGATAACAAATATTCTAAATTCAAACCGACACAATGCCTTTAACAATATAGATTCCCTAAAAAAATTCATAATACCTATAGAAACACATCCTACCAGATATTCTTTATACATAATAATAGCAATCATAACGGCAACAGCATTTGCATATGGTATTTTAAAGATAACAAAATATTATTTTACCTTAAGAGAAATAAGGGCAAGAGAGAATTTTCAAATATTATATAATACAGAGTTGGAAAGAATAAGACAGGAAGTAAACACAAATTCTGCATGAATCGAGACGATTCATTTTTTTTAGTGAGGGGAGAGTTATTACATTAGGTACGAATCGGGACGATTCATTTTAAGGGAGGAGAGAGTTAAGGTCTGACGTTCCCACAGTTGGAAGATAGAGGACAAACATATTATCAGTTAACCAAACTAAACACGGTTGTTTATAAAAATAGGGATTAAGATAAAACGAGTAAACTAAGGGCAAGCAACAATACAAGTAGATTATGACAAAATAGTAAATGTGTTTTACAGATAATAAATGTATTAAAGTATAAATACAATTGATTAAAAAGGTTTTGTTTATCAGAAATAGTTTTATGTTTTAAGTAACGAAAATTACAATACTTTGTTTAGAAATTAATAGTGTCAAAATTTATCATTTATGTTTTTTTCCTTTTATCATTGTTTGTCACCTAGCAGAAAATATTACAGTTTATTATTCGTAAATTCTTTCTAAATAATATAATACTTAGATAAGTAAACATTGTAGTAGCAAAAGTATAAATACCCCTGTAAATACTTTTGCTAGGCAGTTCATAAGCAAACTCACCAAAAAAATATTATAAGAAGTTTCATAGTAAAACCCAACGAAATATATAAGTAAAACTTAATTTAAGTATTAATAAAAAACATATAAATAAAGAAACACTTCAAGATACAGTTGGTATCTTGAAGTCATATTATTTTGAAACCATAAATAATTAGTTTCTTAACTTACATAGAAAAACAAACCAAATCATTGCACGAAGAAATAAAAAAAAACAGTAGCACAAACAAATGCCAAAACAAATAAAACATTTTCAAAAGTACTAAAAAATAAACCAATGTTGCCAGATAAAAATAAACAAAATCCGATTGTTATTAAGCCTAAGGAAAAACAAACAGTAATTAAAACTAAAGAAGACTTAAATAAAATAGACTTAAATAAAATCAATCGAACTTTAAAATTGTAAACGTCGAACAAAGAAAAAACGGATCGATTGTTATTCAAAGCGAAAATAATGAAGAAAGGGAAAAAATTAAGGTAGTACTGCAAAATGAAATGAGTGGATCATATGAAATAAATGTTCCCCATCAAAAGGCAATGAAAACAAAATTAATTGGAGTGTCATTTAAATTTTCTGAAGATGAAATTATTGAAAAATTAAAAAAGCAAAATTGAATACTTACTGATAGTGAAATTGAAGTCATAAAACTCTTCGAATATAAGAGAAACGGGCGCATAATATACACTGGAATTTTAAAAATAGATAAAGAGTCATACATAAAAGTAATGGATGCGCAAAAACTAAACATTGGCTGGGAAAAATGACGAGTTTTTGAAGGAACTGACATTATTCTATGCTATAAATGTAATGGATATAATCATACATCAAAAGAATGTATGAAATATGAATATGAATATTGAAGAAATATGCTCATGGCAATCACAGATCGAAGGAATGTACACATTCGGTTTTAAGTAAATGTTTAAACTGCATAAAGGTGAACAAAAGGTTAAATATGGGACTGGACGAAAATCACCCAACAACAAGTAAAGAATGCCCAGTTTTTCAAAACAAACTAAACGCTAAGAGAAGAAGGATTGGTTTAACAGCATAACAACTCATGCAAATATATGGAATATATACAAATATACAAGGTTTAATGAACAACTTCAATTAGCTGGAGGTAGTTACAGAAGAACAAAGTCCTGAATTTATTATTCTATCAGAAACACACTTAACACAAGCAGTAGATGAAACAGAAACACAAATAACAGGTTATAATCAATTTGTATCACTATCAAACTCTAACAGAACAGGTGGCGTATCAATTTACATTAAGAAAACTTGGAATGTTAAAAAAATGAGTGAGACAGTTATTGACTCGAAAGTATGGATAATGGCATATATGGCTCAGAGGAGCAATTACAAATTTATAATAACTGCCGTATATCAATCTCCAAGTAGTGCCGAAAGTGAGTTTGTGGAAAAATTTGCGGAAGTGATTGAAGATATAAGTGAAACAAACTGTGATATTATAATAACAGGGGATATTAACATAGATTGGAACAAAAACAGCTTTTATTATAAATGTATTATCGAGGATAACAGTTTTAAGTTCAATTTATGAACTTATTAAAAAAAACACGATGTTTTAGTGAGTTGATCAAAAATGTAACTAACTTTATTTTTCATTTCTTGGTTCTTATATACTAATTACAAACGTATATTCTTATTTAATAAATTCTTTAATATTAACTTATTAACTTATTGCATTTTCGTTCATTTATATGGGAACGGAAATGCAAGAAAACATTTCTTTGGAAAAAGTCTGGTTTTAATAATTTGTTTAATTTTTAACAAAATAATTCTTTGGAAAATAAATTACTAGGTTTGTATTAATTCATTGATTTTGCATTTGTTGCATTTTCGTTCATTTATATGGGAACGGAAATGCAAGAAAACAATTCTTTGGAAAATAAACTGTTAGGTTAAAATGCAAGTTAATAAATATTATTTTAAATTATGTTATTGATGTGGTTTTTTAGGGGAGTGATGGGGGATATTATAACACCCCCACCGTTAGTCTGAGGCTCCGCCGAGGAAACAATAAGGGTTTTTGTTTTAAGTATTTTTACGTAGATTATGATAAAGATAATAATAAAAATAATAGAAATCCCTACATTGCCCCCGGTATTTATCAGAGTGCTTCTTAAAAATTTTCTATTAACAATTTTTATGGTTTCGTTAAAATGTATATCCTTAATATCTAGGTCAGTAAGTTGAACATTGTTTTTATTTATGTTTAATATAAATTTTTCCAGGACAAATATTTCTCTTGTATTTACTTTAAAATTTTCATAAGTCTTTAGCTTTGTTTTAACAGCACAGTTTTCGAACTTTAATAAATAAGTTTTAAATTTTTCTAGTTTATATGGATGTTTACAATTAGTTTCAATTTTATCTTGATAGTGTTTGAATATAAGTAAGCCAGGGTAAATTTCTTTTTCTTCAGGTTCTTTTGTTAGTTTCGTATTACATTTAGGTTCAATATTTTTGACAATATTCGCTATACAATTATCATTTATGTTTTCCAGGTTTTTATATTCTATGTGTTTGATTTATATACATCGTTGTTTTGAATAAGAACAGTATTCCTGTTCAGCAACAAGGTTATATTTCTCTCATCAGGAATTGGTTCAAATACTACCTCTGAAAATGATTTATTCAAAAATCTTGGGACGTTTAACGTCAATATTATGAAGTTTTCTTTGTATGCTAGAGATACTTTCGTCTGTAGATAAGATTCTATATTTCCTATAAAATTAAATTCTTCTTCTGTTAGTATGTCTGAAGGAATTATCCCTAATTTTGAATTAAAAATAACGTGTCCAATCTCGTTCACATGGTCCGTTAGTAGGTTAATGTCGTTATTAATGCGGAAAACGTTCTGTAAAAATTGGGTTTCGTCCTCTAAGTCAAGAATTTTATTTTGTGTTTCTGTCTTTAATCTGTTTACGTAGGTCTGTATTATTTTCTGCTGGCTGTTTATGTGGTCCGTAATATTTGATATCTTCGTTGACATGGAAGTGCTCAAATATGAGACTTCGTTTAACGCTGTCATTGTATCCCTGTTATTTTTTTCGAGGTTCGTAATTTTGTCAAAAATTTGCTTTTCGTCGTCGCTGTCCATTGTGCCTATCATAAATTTTAGTCCTTTGCCTATTGCGTTCACTAATCCTCGTCTTTGTCTGAATCTAGGTGTTAAGTTATTTATCTTCGTCCTACATATTTCCATTGTTTTATTTATGCCTTCCAAGAGTGGAGTGATGTTCGAGTAAGTGTCTGAAAGTTTGTCGATATTATCCTGTAAAAATTTGGCTGTTTCCATATATTGTGTAGTATTGATAGCGTGGATAATCCTTATGTATTTGTCGATGATCTCTACGTCTCTTATCTTAATTGGTATATAACCATGATTATCCGACAGGTCTTGAATGTCGAGGTATTGTCCGTAGGTAATTATAAAATTAATCGTCAGAAAAATCCAAAGTGTCATCTGAAAAGTTTGTATATTATATATATTTATACTTGTGGAAATATTATCGTTTAACTTTTATTCTAGGGTTATCCCTATCTTGAAATTTCTTGTTGCGTCTGATATGGGTTTTATAGTATTTATGTCCTGTCTTAATGTTCTCAACGTGATCGTCATCAATTTTCTTACTATCTATCTTCCTATATCTCCTATGGTTTTTACCTCCTCTAATCTCTTTGATATAATTTGGACCATCCTCTATTGTCACATCTGTTCTATCTTTATTCAATTTGCTTATGTATTCCTCTTTTTTCTTAGTCATCAAATCATGGATCTCTGTATATTTCTCCTTACTAATTTTTCCATTCAGGAAATCAATAGGTTTGATCTTAGTTGTGCTGTGAATTGTGTTATTGTAGTATCCTATTATCCGCAGAATTTTTTCTTCTGTAGTTTGTTCTTTATTCTTTTCATCGTGCCTTAAAAGCCTTATATGCTCATTTATCGTGTTGTGTAGACGTTCTATATCTGCATTGGAGGTGTGGTTACTGCTTGAGGTAAAGTGTATATTAATGTTTTCTTCATTGAGAAATTCGCCCATTGGGATGGCTTTAAAGCCTAGTTCATTGTCTACAACTATTTTCCCTATATTACCAAATGTATTTATATATTGTAGTAGCTTAACCTTAAATTCTATCCAAGTTCTACGGTTTATCTTGTATGCGACTGCATGTTTTGTAAATTTGTCTATTATTGTCATAAAGAGTTCTTTTTTCAAAGTGTAGAACACGTCTATATGAACTATCTCTCGTGGTTCGTGTGGAGTTTCGCTGACTCTAAATGGTATTTTAGGTGGTTTCCTATCATATTTTTCAGTGGTGCATACTTCACAATTATTAATGAATTGTGTTATTCTTAATTTTAGGTAGGGATTGTATATTTCGTTTTTTAGTTCCCCGTAGACAGCTTCTATTCCCCGGTGATTCTTACTTAGATGTTTTTTTTCTATAACGTCCGTCAGTTCCTCTTCGTCTTTGATGTCTTTAAGCAACTTGGTACATCTTATTATCCTAAAATTCTCATTGTTTGAAAAAAGTTCCCTATATACGTTCTCCAGAGTGTTAAAAAATTCATTCTCTATGTAGATTGCATTCAGTTGGTTTGGGTTGAAATGGTTTTTCAAAAGTGATACTGAAGTTTCCTTGTCGAGTTTCTTAATTCCTATTATTTTTCTATTATTTTTGAAGACGATCTCATTCTTTATTCTAGCTGCACCTGAGGGAATTTTCTTAATGATGATTTGGTTCCTGAACATGTTGATAGCGGATTCTGTTTCGTTTATCCTAGGCATTTCTGATTCAAGAGTATTGATGTTAGCAAGTTCGGGTTCTATTCTCGATAGTGCATCGGCGTTGTTGTTCTTTGTACCTTTTTTATACACAATTGTATAGTCGAACTCAGAAAGTTTAAGCCTCCATCTTACCAACTTAGAATTTGGCTCTTTAATTGAAAATAGCCACGTGAGAGGTTTGTGGTCTGTTTCTATTTTAAAATGTCTTCCAAAGAGGTATGGGCGAAAATATTTGGTGGCCCAGACGATGGCGAGAAGTTCTTTTTCGATAGTGCTGTAATTACACTCATGCTCGTTAAGAGTACGACTTGCATAACAAATAGGATGGTTATCTTGGGAAAGTATTGCCCCTAGTGCGAAATTGCTGGCATCTGTCGTAAGTGTGAATTCTTTTGAGAAGTTTGGATAGGCCAGAATTGGGTCATGGGTTAGTAATGTTCTAAGTGTATTGAAACTCTCTATGTATTCTGGATCGGCAATATTCATTTTAGTGTCCTTCTTCAAGTACTTGGTCATAGGCTTAGCTATCCTGGAATAATCCTTTATAAATTTTCTATAGTATCCCGTTAGACCAAGGAACTGTTTTATTTGTTTGGGAGTTTTAGGTATTGGGAAGTTTTTAACACATTCTATCTTTTTAGGGTTAGCTTTTATTCCAAGAGGTGTCACTATGTGTCCGAGGAATTCAGTCTCTCGTTTAAAAAATTCCGATTTGTCTAGCTGTATTTTAAGATTTGCTTCTTGTAAGCGTTGAAAGATTAAGTTAATTGAATTAATGTGTTCTTGTAGAGAGGTGGAAAAGATGATTATATCATCTAAGTAAACCAAGCAAATTTTGTTGATGTACTCCTTAAGAACATTATTCATCAATCTTTGGAATGTCGCCGGGGCTGTTTTTAACCCGAACGGCATTCTAATAAATTCATAATGGCCTCCTTCTACGGTGGAGGCGGTCTTATGGATATCTTGTTCTCTAACTTCGATCTGATGGAATCCCTTGGCCAAATCCAATGTGGTGAAATACTGGCATCTTCCCAGTTTATCAAGGATTCCATCGATGTTAGGGATTGGGTATTTGTCATCTATGGTAACTTCATTGAGTTTCCGATAGTCTACGACAAGCCTCCATTTGGTTTTCCCACTTGCGTCGGCCTTCTTCGCCACGATCCAAATGGGTGCGGAATAAGGAGAGTTACTGTGTCTAATAATTTTGCTGTCGAGCATTTCCTGTATTTGTGCCTGTACTTCGTCCTTATGTATATAGGGATAGCGGTATGATTTGGTATGTATGGGTATGTCGTTGGTGGTTCTGATCTCATGTTTTATAGCGGATGTGAGTGTTAATTCGGTACCGTCCCGATAAAAAATGTTTGGGTATCTCCTTATTAATTTAAAAAGTTGTCCCTTTTCTTCCGCATTCATGTGTTCAGTTCGGATTTGTTCCGTTATTGTTTTATTAGTACTGAAATCATCGTGGTCTACCTTCTGCGTAGCCAAACGATCGTTCTCAGATAAGTATATTATTTCTTTACTATCTTTCATTTTAAAAGTTTCTCTTGCTACAGATTTTTTATTATCCCCTTCAAAACACGTTCTGTCGCCGTTGAATTTACAATCTTCGAAAATCATTGGCAATGTTTTATTACCAAAAGTTATACTCTTAGTTTTATAATCTATGTTAGCATTCAATGGTCTGAGAATATCGTTTCCTATTAAGCCGTCATAGAAGTCGTGGAATTTTATTATGAAAAATTCAAGTGTGCCTGTTGATCCTAACTCTTCAAAAGTGGGTATTATAGCTTTTTTATTTACACAAAGTTGGTGTTGTAATGTTTTTATCAATAGAGGGTTTGTTAAGTGAATTCTTTTGGGATGACAAATTCCAGGGTTTAGAATGGAATTTGTTGCTCCGGTGTCTATAATTAATCGTATGTGTCCTAACTTAGTTTTGATTACTATAGATGGTAGTTTGCCCCCGAGGCACGTGCCCGAAAATTTTCTGATAGTTCCATTTTGCCTATGTCCATAGGTTCCGGTGGGTGTCTGAAGTTCTGTCTGTTCGGAATGAAAGGTGGGTTCGGTGGGGTTTGATTATGTAGATTCCGATGTGGTTGTTGAGGGTGTCTGTATTGCCCATGAAACGTTCGAGGAAAATTTGTCCGCTGGTCGTAAAAAGGTTGTTGGTTATTTAAGGGTTGTTGCTGGTTGTATCTTCGTTTGTTATTAAAGTCTAGGCGTTTGTTTGGTTGTGAATTGGTTTTTTTGTGTAACTTATTATTGTCCGTCCAATAAGCATAGCCGGCTTGGAAGAGAATGTCCATTGCTTCTTCCAAATTTGCTGGGTTTCTGCAAAATATTATTGATTTCATAGGTTCGGGCAGCTTGCTCCTGAAAATGTTTAATGCCGTGTGCATGTTATTGATTGTACTTTGTCTGGCGGCTTCTTCTTCCCCTAATATTGCTCTTATTTTATTATTTAGCCTCTGAAGCTTATTTTTTATATCTTCATAAAATTCCACTGTATTTGTTTTAAATGTTATACTCCTTAACTCATCAAAAAGCTCCTCACAGGATCGCCTGTCTCCAAAGTTGTTTTGCAGGATGTTCTTTATGTCTGGCCAGGAGACGGCGTGACAGTTGATTTCAATAGTCTGCCTGGCTTTGCCCTTAAGTTTTGACCTGATTATGTCTGAGAATAATAATTGTGATGGTCCGTCAAACGTGCGCAAATGTGGGTGTACCCTATCTATGAGTGTAGTGAATGTCTGTAAGTCCCTATGGTCACCGTTGAACTCTGGAAGATTGTTCAAGTATTTTAATGGGTTTATTGTTATTCTGTTAACTTGGTCTACTCCTTGGTCTACCATTTTGTAATTGCCGTCTTTCCTATTGGTTCTCTATACCCTAATATATCTTAATTTTCTTTTCTTGGCTAAATAATTCTTTCTTGCAATTTTCTTTATTAATGTTATCTGACGAGAGTATCTCTCCAGCACTTCAATGTCTTTTTCGCTTAAAGTATACAAAATAATCCTCTATATTTCCGATTCTATTGAAATTTTCTCACTTATATTCATTTGACACTTGTACGTTATTAAGTTTTAATTAATATATATACATATATATATATGTTTTTTATATTTTTATTTTTTGTATGGGAATTTTATAAAATTTATAGACTAAAAATAAATCTTACTCTTACTGTTGATATTGGCATCGAAGACTTCTGATTCTGTTGAGTTCTGGTTCTTCTTTTAATTATTTTTTTTTAGATGTGGTGTTGTATATCTCCTTGAAGAGTGTTGTCACTTGATTTTGGTGGGAAGAAAAAAAAAAATTTTTCCAGCTGTTTTCACTTGTTGAATTAGGAGTATTGTATTTATTTTTCGAATGTTCTTAATGAGGCAGGATGAAACTTCTCACTTGTTGAATAATGAATATTGTCATAAAAATTTTCACGTGCTTTTTATGTCCTTATATTGTTATTATTTTTTTTTTGTAGAGTTTTCCACGTGTTTAAAACTTTTGATTTGTTAAATATTTTTATTATTTTTCAGAATATTTTTATAGAACTTTTCACGTATTTTATTTTTTTAAAGGTCCTTATTTTTTGTAAAGTTTTTCATGTGTTTAAAACTTTTCATTTGTTAAGTATTTTTTATTATTTTTCAGAATATTTTTATAGAACTTTTATTTTTTTTTTAAATGTTATTTTTCAGAATATTTTTATAAAACTTTTAAAACTTTTAATTTGTTGAATTATTATTTCCAAAAAAAAAATTTGGAGAGTTTACCAAGGGATTTTTTGATATCCTTTGTATGTTCATCCACGATCTTTCGTGGGACGAATGCAAACTTGGTTTTTGTGCACAGATACCGCACTAGAAATTGAAATTTCGAGTTCTACCGTTTAGATGAAGAAACCTTTTCTTTTTTTCTTATCCTTAAAAAAATTTGTTTCACTTTTTGCAATTTTTTATTTACGTTGGGTAGAACTTGCGGTATCCTACCGACTGCGCCAGTTTTAAGTTCAATTTATGAACTTATTAAAAAAAACACGATGTTTTAGTGAGTTGATCAAAAATGTAACTAACTTTATTTTTCATTTCTTGGTTCTTATATACTAATTACAAACGTATATTCTTATTTAATAAATTCTTTAATATTAACTTATTAACTTATTGCATTTTCGTTCATTTATATGGGAACGGAAATGCAAGAAAACATTTCTTTGGAAAAAGTCTGGTTTTAATAATTTGTTTAATTTTTAACAAAATAATTCTTTGGAAAATAAATTACTAGGTTTGTATTAATTCATTGATTTTGCATTTGTTGCATTTTCGTTCATTTATATGGGAACGGAAATGCAAGAAAACAATTCTTTGGAAAATAAACTGTTAGGTTAAAATGCAAGTTAATAAATATTATTTTAAATTATGTTATTGATGTGGTTTTTTAGGGGAGTGATGGGGGATATTATAACAGATAACGATTTAAAACAAATAGTACAAGAACATACTAGAATTACAAAAACTTCAAAAACATTAATTGACTATGTAATAACGAACAATCACAGCAATATATCGGCAAAAATTAACTCGTCAAATAAAATTTCAGACCATGAATCAGTAGATGTTATAATAGATACTGCCAATAATAACTACGAAAGCTCATATAAAGAAATTCAAACATTCAGATATAACAAACAGCTTTTTAATAGGAAAATAGAGGATATACAACAAATAAATAATAATAATGATCTGAAATACATATAATGTTAATATGTTCGATAAATACATGGAAAATGCAGCAAAAAAATTAACAATGAAGAGAACTATAAAAGGAGCATACAAATATAAGTGGTTTAGCAACGAATTAAGACAATTAAAAAGAGAAAAAATTGCAAAATATCAAAGAGCAAAAATAGAAAATTCAAGTGAAGCATGGTCAGAATATAAAACGGCAAGAAATACATACAAATGTAAAATAAAAAAAAAAAAAAATGAAAAAAAAATAAATATATAAATAATAAAATCACCTTGGCGAAAGATCAAAAAGAAATGTGGAAAGAAATTAAAAAAATGATACTAAAAAAACCTATAAGTGCAATTGAATCTGTGATATTTGATAATATAGAATATAAGAATAGCTACGAAATAGCGGAAAATTTTAATAAATACTTTATAAATAGCATTGAATCAATTAGATCTGTGATAAGTGATGTGAAATATATAAACAACATTCCTGTGATAAACTCTCTCGACTAAACTAAATAATAAGCCGGACTTTAATAATATAAGTAGTAAAATGATAACAGATACATAGCTGGAATATTACAGGCAATGTGATTCTTAACATAATAAATAAATCACTAGAGACTGGCACGTTTCCAGAAAATTGGAAAACATCAATGATAAAACCAATCGAAAAGGTATCAAAAACTATAAAATGTGAAGAATTCCGACCAATTAATATGCTAATGATTTGTGAAAAAATATTGGAGAAGGTAGCTAAAGAACAATTAGAACAATACTTTGAATCAAATAAATTAAAATCGAGATATCAATCGGGATTTCGAAAAAAATTTTCATGTGAGACAGCGGTGAATTATGTTACTAACACATGGAAAAAAGTTGAAAAAAATAATAAAATCGTTGCATTATTTCTAGATTTCAAAAGAGCCTTCGAAACTATTGATAGAAATATTCTTCTACAAAAATTAGAACATTACGGAATAAAGGGAATAGAACAAAACTGGTTTCGATCATATTTAACAGAACGTAAACAAATAACAAAAATAAATAACGAGAAATCTAACCCCAATGTCAATGAATATGGTGTACCACAAGGATCGATTCTTGGCGCTCTTTTATTTATAATATATATATATATATATATATATATATATATATATATATATATATATGTTGATTATATTTTCACTACAGAAATTCGATCTACTTCCCAGTTTTACTTCATTTCTATATTTTGACTTCAGGTGTCAATCTTTTCACGTATTTCCATTTTACTTTGACATCATTATAGTTTCGTATCACTTTTTTACATTTTGTAATTACAAGTAGTATTGAATCCTCTATACTTAAATAGCGGTGTTACACCGCTGATTTACCTATATATGCCCTTAAACTAGTAAAATTAATTGTTTATAGTTCAATTGATTTACAACTGGGTTGCCAAATTTTCTTTGGGTTTGTGTTGTTTTATCGCCGTCAAAAATGTTCTCACTCAGTGACTTTGTTAGTTAATTGTTGGAATATACATACATACATGAGTATTTATTTGTTAAACTAAAATAAAACCCAGAAAATATCATGAAAGTTTTTTGCATCGTGTTTTCTAATTAATATATTTTAAGATGTCTATACATATATGTATATATGCCCAAATTCAATGCCAGGAACAAAATACCGAAAAACATCGTATGTGCTGGTGGCTAGTGGCATCTAAAAAAATACTCGACACACTATTCTGATGGAGCAGAGAGTAGATTTTACCATTGTGTGTATAAAACAGTGTCTTTATGCAATAACGGAGATTCTCAATTTTATCACGAGACCTTCAGATATCATTCACTTACTGCAATAGTCATGCATAACTCAAAAAATCTGAATTTTTAGTTGTCTTGTATAGAGTATGTATGTACTTCTGTAAAAAATGTCAGCTCTTATCTCAAGTTTTACCGGAGTTACAGCATCAATTTTCTTTTTACTCATTTTATAAAGCTAATATATGGAGCACCTTAGTCCCATTGTGTGGAAGATGGGTTTAAAGGAGTTTATGAAAACATGTTTCTTAATATTTCTTTTATCTATAAGAAAAATTTCGGCCTGATATCTCAAGAAAGCTTCAGTAAGACGACCCATGGCTGACAAAATTGTAATAATATTAGGTAAGAAGTCGGTGAGATGGGCCATCTGACAGAATGGTCCGAATGCTTAGTTAAACGTAAAAGAGAAACGATATCTGAAATCAAACTGAGCAGCACTTCGGCAATATAAACATTTCTACTATATGTGAAGTTCTAAATTACATTTCAAATGTACAAACATTGCAAAAATCACAAAAGAGCAGCTTAAAATCAGCTCTTTGACACAATTTGTTTTCGGAAATTACGTTATTTTTGCGTGAAGTGATTTTCAGCACATCCCTGAACGTCTTAAGGAGTGCGCAGATGCGGAATAAACATGAAGTGGTAAAGCAAACTAAATTTCAGATATCAGTTATCAAAAAAAGAAGCATCTTTTCAGATACATAATTGATCGAAACGACCCGGATGTCTCCATATCCCAGAAAAATTGGATACTAATGACAGGAATGCCACTACATGTGTTTATTATAAATTTTTTAATTTACAAAACTTTTATGTTTTAGACCCGTATGAAAAAGAAATAACGTATACCTGGAGTACATGTTAGGAGAAATTATTCATATAAAACTTTTATTTTAAAAAAATCAACTAGCGGGACTGGATTTCATATATTCAAATATTTTTGCCACAAATGTACACATGCATCTTACATTAAATATTGAAAAAATTAGTTAAATGGGCTTGAATATTGCGCTTCGTAAATAGTTTTTTATTATTACAAATACCACTGGATCTTTTATTTGTGCATTTATACTGAAAAGAACATTAAAATATGCCAATTTGTTTTTGCTTCAATTGCAAATACACGAATGAAAATTTTTACAAAAACTGGTAGATAGTAATTTATTTATACGTCTTAATTTTTATACGAACTTACTCCTTACGTGTTTATTAACCAAAGCAAATAAAGTCATAAATAACAAAGCAACAATTACGAAAATAAAGTTTGGTTTATATGTATATCTTTATTAAAATTAATACATAAAAGTATGTCTCCAGAATACATACATACATTTATATCTGATTCTACATATTTAAAATTTTACAAGTTGTATTAAAAATTAGGCTTAAAACTAGTTAACCATTACGAGGATACGTCAGAAAACCATTGATATATACATACACATATGTATGTATGAATGTGTTTATGTATTACAAAATTTTCAGTAAATATATACATACATATGTATGTATGTACATACATACATGTATATGTTTTTTAACTGGCAGTTTCACAATTTGGAACCTGTTCATACGTTCGCATAAATACATTTAAAACAAAAACAAATTAAAAAATTTTGTTTTTGTATTAAATGTATTTATGCAAACGCTTGAACAGCTTCGAAATTGTGAAACAGGCCTTAAGTTTTAATGAAGATGCAAACAAACTGATGGCGAAATATTTAAAAATCTAAATTTGAATGAAAAATAAATAAGATTAAAAGTATGGTTACATAAAGGGTTTTATTTGCCTGAAAAAACAAGACCGCTACTGCCTTGTTGTCGCATATTTTGGGCAACTGCACATGTGGAAATAAATCAAAATGTATTTACATATGAAGCTAAACAAGAACGAAAAGAAAAAACGTAAATTTGTTCTTATAAATACTTGTCCAAAAATTTACACGTATGTATGCATTTATTATTTGATAAACAAAATTTTAAATTAGTTTCGACTAAAATTTAATGCAAGTCTGCAAGCTTACTGATTTTTTTCCATCAAAATGTCAACCTCTGTTTTTAGGGTGCAAAAAAATTATGTTTGGAAGTTCAATTTACGAGTTTTGTTACTTTTAAAAATTATATTCCCGAATTCCAAATTAAAAAATTATTTGATTCTGCATTCTTGATATTTTTGCTCTCTTCGGAACTAAAAACAATTAACTTTGGTAAATGTTTTTCGTTGTCTCATATCGAAAATAGTCCCATCGTTTTTTGTACCCCGGTTTTTTCTTTGTATTCTACAATTCTCTGACAGCTTGCCGAATTTTTCAGTGCGTTACAAACGAGGTTCATCTACTTTATTGAATACGCTTTGCTTGTAAGTCTTTTTTCTGTTTTTTTCGTTTTCGCTTCGCTAAATATATAAATGCATTTTGATTTATTTAGACGCATGCAGTTGCACAAAATATGCGACAAGGAAAGAGCGGACCCGTTTCATGTAAACATAACTTAATATTGAAGATAAATGAAACCAAAAATAATATGTATGTAAGTATAGATATATCTGTGGCAATAAATCTTAATAGCTTAAGTTGCATATTATTCTCTGCTTCAAGATCTATCACTCAGCTAAATTTCAAGTATGAAATAACATTAATTATACAATATTTTTAATTGAACGTACTGCACAAAACAATCACAAAACGCAAAAAACACTTGACATCTTCAAACACGATTTTGGACTTAAGATATTATGATTTATTGTCAAAGATATGAATAATTCTGATGACTTCTAAAATTTGTAATTCATTTACGGCAGTTTTAAATGAAGGGTTTTCGCACATGTAAAAAAGGCAGCTCCTTAATTACTATATAGAAATGATTGCGGATTTGCGACTTTCTTTTTGGCTTTCGTGGAAGATGGTACTGTTAAGCATAACCAGTTTTGTCGGTTTATAATTTAACCATGACTCTCATAAATGATAAAATGTTTGCAAGTTATTCCATTTTTCTACTGCAATTCAAGCTCGGTTAAGGAAGTACATCCAAGACTTCTTCCATTTTATAGTCAATTTGGGTGATGCGGCATAGATATATAAGCATATTTTTACCAACATGTGTTGATTCAAAGATCCTGCGAAAGCCTCGTGGTTTTTGTATTATCGGTGGTGTTTAGCCTTTATTTCTTTGTTTACATTTTAACGTCGTAGAGGTGGGGAGAATATATCGATATACTAGAATATCGATATTTCCGAAAGAAAAGTCGATATGTATCGCAGATACTTTCTGAACCGATATATCGATTCAACGATGTTTATTTACGAGAATCGAATTTAATTTTTAAAAACCAAAAAATTATTTTAGATCCACAGCCGTTGCAGTGAACTCACGTAAAATTCGTATTGTGGCAAATTTTAATTCAATGTTCACGTTCGGAATTTTGCTTAAAATGAATTGAACTACTAACTGTGTAGAAGACAATTCTCATCAATTTTGACAATTAAAACGTATTATTAACTGTTTTGCCAACACTGTCTAATTTAGACGCAGCGTTAGCCTATATTGACAAAAGAAAAATGAGGTGATTATAAATAAAAAATTTCATTACCTAGCTACATATACGCAATGGTCATGTATTTTTATCCAGTATTGACGTTCAAGTGATTTTGATATATATGTACATTTATTATTGTGTATTTACAACGATTTTCTAATTTGAAATAATGCTACATTTAGACGTGAACGTACATATATACTTTCATCCTTATTCATAAACTCTTACAAATTGAACAAACAAAAAATTCGGAAATTAAGGATTAATAAACCTACAATATTTATTAGGAATAAAAATTGCTATAAAATCTACGAATTTCTGACACATTTCCTATTGTCGATATATTTAGACGTATGGGTATTCAATTTGAAACATTGCTTCTAAAACAAATACATATCTTTATCATAATAGCTGAAGTCCGAATTTCGTGTTTTGGAGTTATTAAGGAATTTCTTTTGCGTTTTTATGTTCGTTTTGTTCAACACGTTCAATTAAAAATATATAATTAATGATATTTTATTCTGAGTGATAGATCTTGAAGCAGAGATTAAGAATATGCAATAAAACGAAAAAGATCTTATGTCAACTTAAGCTATTATGTTTTATTGCCACAGATACATATATGCATATCCTGCAAGAAATAACTAGCCGATACTAAGCCAAACAAAACCTTTTTATTAACACATATTTAACAATTTTGTATTGATGGCGCTGCCATTGTTTCGTTTTTTCAATTAAATTTGATATATTGTTTTTATTACGCGTATTTGATATATTTGTATAGTAATTTTTGTACATTTTTATAAAAGTTTTATTTATACTTAAGTTTTACTAAAATGTACTGATTATATTTCCATAAACTATAGTACTTTGACTTTTTTATTGTCAAAAACATATAATTAGTATACAAATGTGTTTTGAAATTTTTTTTGTTTGTATAGCACGATTTATTTTTTGGTCTTCTTGCAGGGTATATGTATGCTATCGATACTTTTAACAAACATCGATTCGATTAATATCAGTACCCTTTTTTAAGTTGCTCTTCTCTATTGCGACGAATGATTATCATTTTAACCAGAGATGCCACGACTAACAAATTTTTATAACCAAAACAATCGTCTAGACCAGCACTACCATATTTTTTATAGTACCATTTATTCACTCACGGTACACTCATATTTATGAACAGAACTTGTTTTTTGTTTTGTGTTATTCATTTCATGTATGCTGAGATAAAGTGTATTTTGCTTTTTCACTCTTCTCATATGAAAAGTGATAAATATGAGACTTTGCTTTGTTCGTGAATATTAATACGAACTTCAAAGTGAATATTTGTCGTGTTCATTTATGTTTCGTCACTTATTCATGTAATTATTCACGAATGTTAGGTTTCATTATTCAAACGTGGCAAAATAATATCCACAATTTTGCTTCGTTAACTGATATATATACCTACACATGTATGTATACATATGTTATACCCTTAACACTTCAACCAGACAAAAAAACTACCACAGTATGTATGTGTACACTAGTATGTATTGCAAAATAAACAACAAACACAAAGCATTCGATCACTAATTCATTCGTTCGCTATAAACATGCTTGTTAAGCATTCTGAATGTGTCATATCCATATGATTCATTTTTATGTACATATGTATACGTAAATATGTACAATGTACATATATGTACATTGTACATATATGTACATGCACATATACTTTTTGATTTATTGTAAATTTTTTATTAAATTACATGAATTCTTTTTTGATTTTACTTTAATAACATTAATATTTTGCTTGAGAAATTATATGAAACTAAGAATTGTAAAATTTTTTTCGTTGACGATCTGTATTTGACGATATTAGTGTTAATTCATCTGGCATCTATGCATACAAATTTCATTAAAATACCAGCTCCGTCAATATGAAATTGATGTATGTGTAATGTAATTACCGGTTACCAAAAACATAGCTTGAAGCATGATACAATTAACAAGGTAGCCTTTTCGCTACAATAAGAACAACTTCAATAAAATAACATGCATTTTGTTTTTGTACAAGTTGTGCAAACTGTCAAAAAGACTCCACTTCTACATTTACAGAAGAGAGATGCACTGAGCTTACGCGGATTAGCTATCTCGTTTTGGCTGCCTTTAATCTCCGCATTCTCTTGACAACCTAAAGTAGTCAGATGATTAACGGTTTAGCTGACGAGGCTACCTTGTTAATTGTATCATGGCTTGAAGTGTTTTTGAAAATCGTTAACTATGGTGTCGGGTTTTACACTTAAGACATTTACATCGTCTATAGGGGTATTGGAAATTTTTGGAAATGTTTGTAGCATATTTGTATGAATATCAAAATTTTGGCTTACATGCCGGGTGTTTGTCAAACGGTTCATGCTATCCAGTTCTAAAATCTGCTATTTCAATGAAAATTTTAAGCGACTTGGACATGGAGGGAATAAGAAGCACATAATATATAATCTGTGCAAAATTGTATTTTATGCCGAAAATTAGGTTGAAAAAGATTTGCTAATAAATTTGTGTAAGGTTTTTAAAACTTAACTGTCTTTGTGGAAAATAAAATGCAAAGAATAAGCAAATAAAAATTTTATTTTTATAAGTTGGAAAACTCTCTTTATTAGTTAAACACTTTTTAGAAGTTGGTAGCCGTAATTGTTTTGATTTAAAATATTTGAGATTGAAAAGAAAAAAGTAAGAGCAAAATGCCGAGAAATATTACCGCAGTCCACCCAGTGTTCATTCGTTGAAAACAAAACAAAAATGGTAAATTTGTTTGTATGTATGTGTTTGTACGAATTATGTTTGTATCGTACATATATGTACAAACTGAAAATGTATACTGTGTAATTTATTTTAACCTTTAGCAGAAATTCAATATTTTATCACACTACTAAAACTACATACATACGCGCAGCACAAATATATATCAGTTCTGCATCATGTGGTAATCCTTGCAAAAACACAACCATTTGGCAACCTTTTCTTTAGATAAATACTGGTTATCAATTGAAAAACCCAAGCGGGTTATAACGGTACAAAAATGAAACCATGATCATCCATTTCATTACGTTGAAAGTTTCGTCAGATAGCAGGTCTAAAATTTGTTAACTGACATTAAAAAAAGTTTTTGTAAAATAATTAAATTTATTAAATTAAAAATAAAGTACATATTGAATTGAAGCGCAAAGGTAAGTATTTATAAAAATTGCTACTTAAAACATTAAACGTACATATCAATGTACTTATGGATGTGTGAATATATTTTTTAGGTTACAGTTACGTACATATGTACATTTTGTGAAAAACGTACATGTGCATAAGTGTACCCTAACAAACGCCAAGAAGTTGAAAGTTTCCTGGAAGGAGAACCTACACAAATTTTTTGAATAACGTACATGTGCATACGTGTACCCTAACAATTGCCAAAAAGTTGAAAGTTGCCAGGAAGAGGAACCTACACAAATTGTTTGAATAACGTACATGTGAATGCGTGTACCCTAAAAATTGCCAAGAAGTTGGAAGTTTCCAGGAAGAGGTAAGCTTTTATTAATAAGAACAATATAACAATTTGTTTCTATGAATAGCATCCTGGGATGCCCTTTAGTGAAAATTATATAATATTTAGTGGCGTTGTAGAATCCGATCTTATCGGAATGGGATCTAAATCATCCAAAAAAAGTTGGAAAACTTAGAAAACTATCCCAAGCGAGAATTTTACCATACAATTGAAATAACATTTATTAAAATTCAAATGCATGCATAGATTGCATTTGAGTTAGTGATTTTTTGTGTTACACTGGATTACATTTTACTGAATTTACAAGCCCAGTCGTGTTATTTATCAGTGGATTTGAAGAGAGAATTTCAACTACAAAACTTTAAAACAAAAGCAATTTTCAAATAATTTTGTTGTGAGTTTAATGTTGTGTTTGAAATCGTCTCTCCAAATACGTCAGTAAACGATATGACTGAGCTTTTGAATTCAGCAATTATAAATTTATGCAAAATGATTTATAGGTGTATTAAGAAGAACTTCAGTTCTGAAACACCTCAAAACTCTTAAAACCTACAAACAAATTTTATATTTCTTTAGTTCAACATATTTTTTGCACTGTCTTGTTTTGTATAATTTTTAAAAACAAAAACAATTGTAATCAAATTTCCATTTATTTGGCTCTATGACTACACTTCTGCACAGCTTCGTCACTATCACTATTTGTCTGTCTTTCAATGTCTCAAGTGTAAAGTCCCAGTTTTGCAATCAAATTTGGAAGTTGCTACGGCAATCATTGGCAAACTTGTTGGTGTGGTCGCTATGTGACATGCAGTCTCCATTAGCCATCAACAGTTCGCTCATAAACATTATTCTTGTAGTTATTATGAATTAAACAACTAAGAAAACGGCATCAAACACTTTTAGTGTTTTAATGATATAAAAAGTTGTAATGAATAGAAAGTTTGATTACACATATAACATTAAATGACACAAAAAAGCTATTTTAAGGCAGTTGTTTGTTGAGCGAACATATAGATTACTAGTGTAGACATCATGTGAGATATGTGCATCTGCACAAAATGTAATATGGCAACCCAAGCTCTTGGCTGGCTAGAAAATACATATGTATGAACATGCATAAAAAATTATAATAAACAAAGTTGTCCAAATTTTAAATAAAATAAATTTTTTCTTCAAAAAAAGGGCAATATGACTCCAAAATCGGTAATGTTATTTATTTATGTGGATGATAATGCACCAATTGAGTAGGAAATCAACAAATGTTGGCAAAGGCAAGTGTATTTTTTACATCCCAGTGTATGTATGTACATACAGTGGTGGCCTCATAACTAGAAACAATTTCGTAGCGTTCATGTTTATTCATATATTTTCAAAAATTAGTTCTGCTAAATTTAAACTAATAACTATAAATAGTTAAATTACAAATTAGAATAAAATTACAATTAAAAGCAAATAAAATCCCGGAATAAATATTTTAGAAAATTAGCTGAACGCAAAAAAGTAGCATATCAGGTTGGTCACAGAATTAGAAACAAATATTAGCATAAGTGTTAATAATCTTCATTGTAAGTTACCCAAGAATTGTTTTTTATTTTAATTTGATGATAATTTGTAACTTTACTATTTATAGTTATTAGTCTAAATTTAGCAGAACCAAATTTTAAAAATATATGAAGAAACATGTACGCTGCGAAATCGTTTCTAATTATAAGGCCACCACTGTACATATGTATGTATGTCCGAACAAAAGCACTAAAGAATTCTGTACAAACAAACTATTTTTTTGCTTTTTTATACCCTTCACACTAGTGTTAAGGGTATATATGTTTGTGATTCCGTTTGTAACGCACAGAAATATTCATTTCCGACCCCACAAACTTTTGGTGCTAAAAAGTAAATATTATACTAGGAAGGGATTATTAAAAGACAAAAGATCAAAAATTTCAGAAATCGGTTCATATATTGCCGAGATAGTGAAAACCGATTTGTCACGAAGTTGAGACTGTACGCGTGCTGAAATAATTTTTGGTACTAAAAACTACATATACTAAAAAGGGATTATTTAAAAACAAAAAATCAAAAATTTTAGAAATCGAACTGAAATAATTGTTGGTGCTAAAAAGAAAATATACTAGGAAGGAATTATTTAAAGGCAAAAAATCAAAAATTTTTCAAATCCCTTCCTAGTATAATATTTTCTTTTTAGCACCTAAACTTATTTCCGTTCGCTTATAGGCTCAACTTCGTGAGAAATCGGTATTCGCTATATTTCGGCTATATATGAACCGATTTCTAAAATTTTTGTTTTTATTTAATCTGAACATTTTTCAATAATCCTGAAAAAACTGGAGAAAATTTTATGTTTTTTTTGCATATGATATAAGCCCAGTCCGATGTACGCAACGTACATACATACATAAGTCGTATGTAGAAATGACTGAACATGCATTTTTTCAATCTATGCCTTTTTGTATGTTTTGATTAAGTGAAAAACCTGATCTTGAAATATGAAAAAACAGGAGATTGAACAAAATGTGAGTTAGGGTCTTTCTACATGAGAATGTATTTCTGTTCTGAGCATTGTAGTGGACGTGAAACAGCCGTAGTATGTCCCCCAGCCAGCAAGTCTTCCACCTTAATTTTTTTGTCTTTTTTAAAAATGTTAGATACAATAAAAATCTTTCTCAATTTTAGGGAAGTAAAATCAAACTCAAGACCGATAAAATGATTAACACATGTAAATCATATAATTCAACTAAAAAGTTCATTTTATAATTTGAATTACCACCCTGACGAAGAGAGATATGGAGCTGATTTGTATATGGGAGTGTCGAAAAATGATAAAACATAACGATCTGTCATGCATTTTACTCCAGGGGTAGTAAAAAGGCGATAGTTAGGACGATGGAGAAAAAATTTATCAGAAACCTTTTTTTTTTTTATGGGAGTAAAAAGGCTATAATTAAAAAGGATTGGTCCTATATCTGGCTCCTGCAGAAGCACTCTGAAGCTAGTAACGACTATGGAGGTAGATTTCTAAAACAAATTTTGCATGGAAGTCCGCTTCCTGAGGGAAGGAGATAGGAAGTTTGCTTTTCTATAAGGAAAGTTGAGAAAGAAAACACCCATCAGTTTGTTTGTCATACATTGTGCTCTCCCAGAGGCACATATGACATCTGGCACAGGAGGGCTAACAAAGAGGCTGCGAATAAAGCTAAAACAAGCTAGGTATGCCTGGCTAAATGTTGGTGACAAAGAATGAAGAACATTTCATACGAAAAGACTCAATCGCATTTTTGGTAAATCTTGTGCATTTCTTCTAATGTAATCCACCTAAAATTTTTCACGTTATATTTTTTTGCCATAGACAACATTTTTAATGTTGACGACGACCTAAGCCATGCAAAAAAAATTATCTGTGCAAAAACAGGCTTAAGTGTGGGTATTTTTTTTTATATGTCTAAGAGGAAATACCGCCGAATTTTCCGATTTTTATATTTTCTTCCAAATTTATTTTTGTATTTTGGTAATTATGAAGACATTTTTAGAAACTAACTTTTCGCAATTTTAAGTTTTATAATAATAATAATACAAGACATTGGCCAGCTCGTTACATTCCTGAGCTACTACCAATGTGCAATTTTCAACAACAGCACAAACTCTTAATTCCTCAATTGGCCCCATTGCACTTCGGACAACTAAAATATAAGTATATAAGTACACAGAGAGTAAATAAGTACATATCAGTAAGTAAGTACATGTGTAGTCATAACAGGTGAACGCGTTCTTTTTTATACCCTTCACAAAAATGTGTAGAGAATTAAATTAAATTAAGTTTTGATGCAGGCCTGCTCTGAAAATCATTTACTTATAAATCATATATGCTTTTAATAACATACTTGTGATTTTGTGATGTTCTACAAATCACATATTTTTTGTGTTTTTCGCTTTTTATTTTTAACTGCCGAAAACACAAGCGTACTGCTGCACAGTGGGGGATTTTGAAAAAAATGGAAATAATTCTGCAATTTCTAAACGGGTAAGCCGATTGTTATAAAAATTCACACACATCTTAAGGAAGTATTGCTGAGCTTAAGTTTGGAGTATGAACTTTATAGACTTGAAGGAGGCGGAGCTACACGCCCCTTAAGTTGGCCTCCTCGGGTATGTGAAAAATTCGAGAGCATGTCAAAGATATGGTTTTGATCCGAATGAAACTAAATTTTACAGGTAGATTTTCCTACTAAAGAGCTTTAAAAAAATGTGCAATATTGGTGGATTTTCAGTTGCAGGTTAGGAGATATACGACGAATACTATTGAAATTTTAAATTTTTTCCCTGTTCTGGCCCACTGTCTCGCTAACAGCAAAGGCAAAGCTAGTCATATTTACGAAATCTGTTTTTTTCTAAATTTAAAACAACATTTTCAATCTTGCAAAAACGGAATTAGTTTGCAAAACTTATTTGGTCAAAAATTAAACGCAGTCTAAATTCAAATTCCTAAAATAACTTGATTTTTCCCCGATTTTTGTGCAAAAAAGTACGTTTATTATTTCGTAATTATAAGCCAGCTGCACCTGGCAGAAAATACAAGAAATACAGCAAAAATATTAAAAAATCCTATTTCTGGGAAATAGGATCCCATAGGGAAATACAAAATAAAACTGTTTTATAATCAAAAAATGGGTAATAATTGTGTGTATAGATGTATTTTTATTTATATTTTGTTAAGAAATTTTAACAATTAATTTCTTTTTATATTTTTGCAAAACATTTTGTATGCACACTTACAAATTTTATTATTTTTTCGTAATTTAACTGATAACATCAACACGACAACACGTCAGTAGGTGTCGTAAGTTTTTGACAACATCTGATGATGTGTTGTAAGATTTTGACAACACTTGCCACAATAGTTGTAAACCATAATCACTTTTCAAAAAATACATACATAAATGAACAAATGTTGTGAACCATAATCGGGGCCTTAAGCTCACCAATACTTCATTAGGATGTGCGTGAATTTCTATTACAATCAGTTCACCCGTTTAGAAATTGCAGAATTATTTCCACTTTTTTTTCAAAATCCCCCACTGTGAAACAGCCATTGTGTAATAAATGAAATGTTCAAATACGTTTTAATTTTTATTAATACCAGTATTAGCAAATAAAATGTAGATCAAGTACTAAAATGTATATAATAAAGCCGCCAATAAACTCCATAAGTTTCCTTTATATATTCGTTTTTCTCAATTTAGATACAAATATATAAACTTGTCCCAATTTCACACCAAAATGTCTACATTTTCACCGAAAATGTTTTACAACTCAACAGCTCAAGCTAATAAAGTTGCATCGTCATCTGAGTTTAATTTGAGTGCGGGTTCAAAAAAATCGCAATTAACATCGGCTTCGCTATGCAATTCCCCAAATATCTTTCAATTTCGGCTTTCTCGCGCGAAAGGAGGATCTCAGATTTTGAATAAAATATTAAACCCTGCTAAGCATGATTCTTCTTCGTGCACACTATACCAAAAAAATACTATTATAAAATCAGAAAAACAGCGGGATCCATTTTCCCCTATAGACTCTCAGACTGCATATCCCTTGGAAAATACTTCAACTCAAAGCAGGAACTTGAATTCAACTAATTTTTGTAAAAGCAAGAAAACAGAAAATATCCAGCAAAAAATGTCTTCAAAACGTGTTATTACAAAGATACCCGTTTTGATAAATAGATTCAAAGGTAAAAAATTCGCTACTATGCAAAATGATTTCGGTTTTGAGAAATCCAAAAATTCGACAATAGGCTTAACTTCAGATGCAAGCTCCCATAGATACACCAGTAAAAAATATAGCAATTCTAGTTTAAATTATACATCATTTATCAATAATAGCATTGAACTTAATTCGAAGGAAGTGACTCAAAACGAAAATAATACCAGCCAGGAAAAATTACCCCTGAATGAAAATACTAGTAGTGGTTCTTTAAGCTTACATTTGAATGCAATGACCCATAATAGCACTGAAAATAGTATCAGTTTTGAACAAAACTCCACAGCAAACTTCAGCCACAATTTTAACTCAACAAAAACCTCAAATTTTTCTGATGGAAGCACATTTCTAGAAAATCGGAGCTGCTCCAAATACAATGAATCAACAAATACATGCTTAGAAGAAACGGAAAACAGCGTAAAGGAGATTACATCACCATTGGACATAACAAAGGTTAATGTTCCATATAGCAGCAAATCGAAAAAACATTTTTGCGTTTTCTGCAAAACGATGCAAACAAATTTGGCCAGGCATTTTCTGCTTAAACATAAAGCAGAAAAGGATGTAAAAGCAATCTCAAGTTTACCAAAAAAACATGTAGACCGCATAAAGTTATTTAACAAATTGAGAAAAGATGGCGATTTTTTACACAATACATCGAAATCCTTAAATACAGGTATACTTATTGTAAGTAGGCAGCAACATCTTAAAGCCCAGAATACAGCCTGTGATTACGTTTGCTGTAAGTTTTGCAGAGGATTTTTCTCTAAGAAAACATTGAGCATACATTTAAGCAAATGTGGAAATCCTAAAAAGAATGATAGAACGAACATGATATCAAGCAGACGATTAACCCAATACATTCATGAGGACGCAAATGAAGTATTAAAAACAACAATTTTTCCCATTTTGAGGAATGATAGCGTCACAAACGCCATACGCTATGATGACCTAATAATTAAGTACGGCAACAAAATGTCAGAAAAATATTCTCTCATACATCAGCATGACATGGTACGTTCGCACTTAAGATTGTTAGGACGGTACAAAATTGCAGTCATGGAGTTATGTCCAGACGTAAAAACTTTGAAGGATATTTACAAGCCACAGCGTTATAATATATGTATTAAAGCCCTGCGTAAAGTTGCGAACTGGGATAACTCTTTAATGTGGTTTAAGACACCAGCAGTGGCGCAAAGCCTGACATCACTAGTAAAAAAATGTGGCAACAAACAAAGAACGGAGTTCATAAAAATACAGGAGGAAGTTCTAAAAAAAGACTTGGAAGATTTTCTACTTTTATGGAATGAAGAAGTCCCCACACTGATTAATAAAAAGGCTTCAGAGGATCAGGCAAATCAGAAGAGAAACAAAAAATTTGTCTTACCATCCAAAGATGATATTAAAAAACTATATTCATATCTGAAAAATAAAATGATAACAAAAATAGAAATTTTAGAAGAAAAATTTTGTGTGCATGCGTGGACTGAATTAATAAAATCCACGTTAATTTTCATTCAAATTTTTAATAGGCGGCGGGCGGGTGAAATTGAGAGACTCACTATAGCCAACTATCAAAACAAAGAGGTTATAACAAATAACATGGATGAAGACCTATTGCGAAACATTTCGAAAGAGTCCCTAAACTTCGCTAAGCAGTTTGTGAGAATTACACTAAGAGGAAAATTAGGAAGAACGGTGAGCGTGCTACTGAGTCCACTGGCTGTTACAGCTATTAACCTCATCGTAAAATATAGGGTTAGTGCGGGGATACCTACAACAAATGAGTTTATTTTTTGTAAGAAGGGATTTTCAAAATTATCGAAGCATTACTTTAGAGCTTGTCCATTACTAAAGCAATTTTCATCAGAATGCGGTGCTGATTTACCCGAAAGTTTGCGAGGAACCTCTTTGCGCAAGCATATTGCTACCTACACATCGTTATTAAACATCGAAGAGGCTGCTGTGGATACATTGGCTAATTTTATGGGACACCATAAAGATGTGCATAAAAAAGTGTATAGAATGTCAATCCCAGTGGCTGAAATTACTTGCGTATCAAAGCTATTAATGAACGCAATCGGTGATGATCACGAAGAAGACGATATGTGCAGCAATTCGGTAAATGATGAAGTCGAAGGGGCAAATGGAAAGGATTCAAGTGCAGATGAGCAAAGTGAGCCTGAAGAAAGTGACGCATCGGAGAACCCAACCAATAAAAAAAGGAGAAGCAGTAAGTATTCCTGAGTGTAAAACTTGCACGGCTACTCACACTCAAATAATGTTTTTCTATCATATTATTTTGGACCTGTTTTCAAAGTTCTATAATCACCTTTATTATTTTTGCCGTTTTTTACTATCAAAAGAGCAAAAACATTACGCAAACACAATAAGGGTGAAATAAGTGCAAAATCGGTGTCCCAGAATTTTCCTCCTTTTTAATATTACAGTTATAGTTCTAGGAACAATTAAATAATTTAAGAGTTATATGTAGATACATATTTATTTATAATTTTTTATATAAATAATTTTTCGTTTATTAAGCATCACCATTTGGCAAAACTAGAAGGTTTCGATGGTCAGACGAAGAAAAGCAAGTAATTTCTTCACATTTTGGCTGCCTCAAAAAATTGGTAAAACTTCCAAGTCTTTTAGAGTGCAAAGATGTAATTAAAGCAAATCCAATACTCAGTAGAAGAACTCCTCACCAGATGAAAACTTGGATCGACAATCAGAGAAGATACAGATAAAATGTTAGTACTTTTGTGTGTTTATTTATAACTTTCTCATAAAAAACAATTTTCTTTTCACAGGTTATTTTTCGAGCAATAAATGTAATTGTGAAGTCTGGTATGGTGACCAAAAAGCTTAGAAACTGCAATATATATTTTAGCGTTTTACAATATTCAGTTCTTACGCATACACACTAAAAACTATTTGATTCTAGGTCCCTCTAGACCTTGTTAATTGTTTACTGTTTTTTCAGCCGTCTGTATGTCCTTAGAATTTCGTTGACTCGAAAAACTCATCAATAAACTCGAAAAAAAGAATATTTGAAACTATTATTCTCATGAACGGCATAAAGACGGCTGAAAAAACCAGAAAATAATTAGCAAGGTCTATTTGGACATGAAATAATATACTTTACTTGGCTTATATAGCAAATATCAATTATATTCATTATTAATTGTTTAAATTAAAAAATCGTTTTACCAAATGTTTTACTAATGATTTGCGTTCATTGCGAATTTCACAACCATTTTTTGAATACCGCCCATGTATAATTTTCTTCAATTGAATTTATAGAGTTTTATAAAGAGTATACATAAGCATATAAATAAACCAAAATGCACTTACATGTGGAGCCAAACAAACACGAAAAAAACAGAAGAAAGAACGTACAAGCATTAACTGCATATTTCTCTAAATGCGAACGAAGTTTTCTTTCGCATACTAGTATTGAAAACAACAATAAAAACTAAAAACTTGTTTTTATTTTCAACACAAATGTACGAAAGAAAACTTCGTTCGCATTTTCTCTAAATGCGAACGAAGTTTTAGATAGTTACTTTTATGCCAAAATATTTTAAAATTTTGTTTGTCAAATAATATAAATTTTTAAATATATACACCCATATTCATAAAAACTCTTGAAGGCTTATTACACTTTTATTTGACAAATATTCCGTAGAAATACATCAAATAAGAGCTTAATAAACTTACAATAATTATTATGAATATGGCCCATAATATTTATTTGATCTTCTTAATTATTTGAAAAAACTATTTATTACAGCTTCAGATCGTTTTTTATATAAACAAATTTTTATTTACAATATTATTCAATATTTCTTCAGGATAACAATTATTATCCTGAAGATGATGACAACTTGTTATCGAAATATTGAATAATATTGTAAATAAAAATTTGTTTATATAAAAAACGATCTGAAGCTGTAATAAATAGTTTTTTCAAATATAAATTTTAAAATTTTTTTTTAATTTGTTCTTACAAGCATGCAGGAGGAACAAATAACATTTTGAAATTATTATTTGACAAACTAAATCATAAATTGTTTTAGTCAACATTTTAATATGTGTACGTTTTTTTCGTTTTTGTTTGTCTCCATATGTAAAAGCATTTGATTTATTTACATGCATGCAGTTGCCCAAAATAAGAGACAACACAGAAGTAGCGGTCCTGTTTTTTTCTGGTAGACAAAATTTATATGTGATCAATTCTTATGTATGTATGTTATGTTTGTATGTATGTATTTATTAGAAAATAAGTAACTAAAACAATAAAATATACTTCTGTATGAACTTTTACCAAAAATAATTATTAGTCATCGTATGTACATATGTGTATGTTTGTACATACATATGTATGTATATGCAATTGCATAACATATGTATATGTCTTTACCTTAATATAGAAAGGCCCATTATCTTTTTTTAAAGTCCAGTGCTTTGCATTCTTAAAAAGTAGAAGGTTTTGTATTGAAATCTACAAGAAAATCGCGTTTGAGAAAAAATTTAGTTAGGGCCTTTCTATATTAAGGTAACGATGTGTATGTACACATGTTTTTCAAAATATTTGATCATTACTATTTTTAAAATAAACGTGTGAATAAACGTGAAGATTCTTTTTTTTATTTTTGATAACATAGGCATTAGTGATGCCAGAAAATTTCGCTAAAAATCTTATTTTGTCAATAAAAATCTTACTAGAAAAAAATCTTATATATTTTTAACAGCGGAAGGACTTTTTTTTAATATATATTACCCTACGGATCAGCCATTTTGTTCGTGTTTACTAATTTTTGGTTGATTTTAAATCAGAAGTCTGCTTGCATACTTGATATCAACGTAACTTGTGAACGATTTTTTCAGTCCGCAATTGTTCGAAACTAGGTTACAAAATTAAGATTAAATAAAGGGTAAAATAACATTCTTTTCATTTGTTCATTTAGTTAAATAATTAATTAATCGTGCCCATAGGACTATAGTTATGCGATTAAATTAATATGCATAGTAAATAAAGTTGAATTACATAAAGCAAAATTAATTTTTAGTAATTCTTTGCAGAACAAACCTTACCATCCATACAGAGTATTCAGAATATTCAAAGCTCTTCATGTCTACTGGCAGAGCATTGTAAAGCCTGAATATTCGTATTAAAAACGATCTTTTAAAAGTGGGATTGTGTATTTTAAGTATGATGAGTTGAGGGTTGTGCGCTGGTTTTGTGAAATGAAAATAAATAAAATAAATGTGGCAATAAGCAAAAAGTGCTTAAGTTGACTCAGGTGAAATTTGAGATAATAATATTTTTGTAATTTCCATGTTCAAAAATATTCGTTATTTGTTTGTTTTAAAATCAGGCAATAAAAAACATATATAAACGAAGAATTTGCGTTACTGTTTTTTAAATTTTATTTAAACTCTAAAAGTTAAATTTGCATGCTCCATCCAAGAAGAGCTAAAAATAATTTTAACTTTGGAATATTATGAATAATATGAATTTTAACATTGGAATATTATGAATGCTAACGTACATGTAATGTATGTAAACTTATTTTGTTAGAAAATATAGTTACAGTATTCTTTGGTTTTTACCCAAAAAAGTTGGTTATTTATATTAAATATCAAAATATAAATGATCATAGTCTTAAGGATTTGTTTGTTCTAAGCGATTTTATAAAAAGTAATGTTAGTTACACTAGCCCATACAAAAGCTCGAAATTCCTTGTCACATGCAAAAATTTTGACGGCGGCAGCAAGCATGTGACTGGGTACATGGTAAACATGGCAACACTACTTATCGTTTATAAGCTCTATAGTTTCAAATCATGAAGCTGGAATAGATTCTACGTATAAATATGACGCCGTACTGTGACATAGATCGTAGAGATGGATTTTTTCTAATTTTTGTGAAAATTGAAGAAAACTTTTGCAACACATATGAATATATTTTAATAAATTGCACAATTACACTAAAAAAAGTTAAAATTTTTAATGAAGTGAAACTAGGATCAAAGCATATATATATATATATATATATATATATATATATATATATATATATATATATATATATATATATATATATATATATATATATATATATATATATATATATATATATATATATATATATATATATATATATATATATATATATATATATATATATATATATATATATATATATATATATATATATATATATATATATATATATATATATATATATATATATATATATATATATATATATATATATATATATATATATATATATATATATATATATATATATATATATATATATATATATATATATATATATATATATATATATATATATATTATAAATAAAAGAGCGCCAAGAATCGATCCTTGTGGTACACCATATTCATTGACATTGGGGTTAGATTTCTCGTTATTTATTTTTGTTATTTGTTTACGTTCTGTTAAATATGATCGAAACCAGTTTTGTTCTATTCCCTTTATTCCGTAATGTTCTAATTTTTGTAGAAGAATATTTCTATCAATAGTTTCGAAGGCTCTTTTGAAATCTAGAAATAATGCAACGATTTTATTATTTTTTTCAACTTTTTTCCATGTGTTAGTAACATAATTCACCGCTGTCTCACATGAAAATTTTTTTCGAAATCCCGATTGATATCTCGATTTTAATTTATTTGATTCAAAGTATTGTTCTAATTGTTCTTTAGCTACCTTCTCCAATATTTTTTCACAAATCATTAGCATATTAATTGGTCGGAATTCTTCACATTTTATAGTTTTTGATACCTTTTCGATTGGTTTTATCATTGATGTTTTCCAATTTTCTGGAAACGTGCCAGTCTCTAGTGATTTATTTATTATGTTAAGAATCACATTGCCTGTAATATTCCAGCTATGTATCTGTTATCATTTTACTACTTATATTATTAAAGTCCGGCTTATTATTTAGTTTAGTCGAGAGAGTTTATCACAGGAATGTTGTTTATATATTTCACATCACTTATCACAGATCTAATTGATTCAATGCTATTTATAAAGTATTTATTAAAATTTTCCGCTATTTCGTAGCTATTCTTATATTCTATATTATCAAATATCACAGATTCAATTGCACTTATAGGTTTTTTTAGTATCATTTTTTTAATTTCTTTCCACATTTCTTTTTGATCTTTCGCCAAGGTGATTTTATTATTTATATATTTATTTTTTTTTCATTTTTTTTTTTTTTTATTTTACATTTGTATGTATTTCTTGCCGTTTTATATTCTGACCATGCTTCACTTGAATTTTCTATTTTTGCTCTTTGATATTTTGCAATTTTTTCTCTTTTTAATTGTCTTAATTCGTTGCTAAACCACTTATATTTGTATGCTCCTTTTATAGTTCTCTTCATTGTTAATTTTTTTGCTGCATTTTCCATGTATTTATCGAACATATTAACATTATATGTATTTCAGATCATTATTATTATTTATTTGTTGTATATCCTCTATTTTCCTATTAAAAAGCTGTTTGTTATATCTGAATGTTTGAATTTCTTTATATGAGCTTTCGTAGTTATTATTGGCAGTATCTATTATAACATCTACTGATTCATGGTCTGAAATTTTATTTGACGAGTTAATTTTTGCCGATATATTGCTGTGATTGTTCGTTATTACATAGTCAATTAATGTTTTTGAAGTTTTTGTAATTCTAGTATGTTCTTGTACTATTTGTTTTAAATCGTTATCTGTTATAATATCCCCCATCACTCCCCTAAAAAACCACATCAATAACATAATTTAAAATAATATTTATTAACTTGCATTTTAACCTAACAGTTTATTTTCCAAAGAATTGTTTTCTTGCATTTCCGTTCCCATATAAATGAACGAAAATGCAACAAATGCAAAATCAATGAATTAATACAAACCTAGTAATTTATTTTCCAAAGAATTATTTTGTTAAAAATTAAACAAATTATTAAAACCAGACTTTTTCCAAAGAAATGTTTTCTTGCATTTCCGTTCCCATATAAATGAACGAAAATGCAATAAGTTAATAAGTTAATATTAAAGAATTTATTAAATAAGAATATACGTTTGTAATTAGTATATAAGAACCAAGAAATGAAAAATAAAGTTAGTTACATTTTTGATCAACTCACTAAAACATCGTGTTTTTTTTAATAAGTTCATAAATTGAACTTAAAACTGGCGCAGTCGGTAGGATACCGCAAGTTCTACCCAACGTAAATAAAAAATTGCAAAAAGTGAAACAAATTTTTTTAAGGATAAGAAAAAAAGAAAAGGTTTCTTCATCTAAACGGTAGAACTCGAAATTTCAATTTCTAGTGCGGTATCTGTGCACAAAAACCAAGTTTGCATTCGTCCCACGAAAGATCGTGGATGAACATACAAAGGATATCAAAAAATCCCTTGGTAAACTCTCCAAATTTTTTTTTTGGAAATAATAATTCAACAAATTAAAAGTTTTAAAAGTTTTATAAAAATATTCTGAAAAATAACATTTAAAAAAAAAATAAAAGTTCTATAAAAATATTCTGAAAAATAATAAAAAATACTTAACAAATGAAAAGTTTTAAACACATGAAAAACTTTACAAAAAATAAGGACCTTTAAAAAAATAAAATACGTGAAAAGTTCTATAAAAATATTCTGAAAAATAATAAAAATATTTAACAAATCAAAAGTTCAAATATGAACTAAATTGTTTATTTGCTTTAAGAGCCAATTGAAATGTATTAATTCAGGTCCAAAAATGAACCTTTTCAAAAATATTTGTTGTGACTCGTTGTATAGAAGGTTGCAAAGAAGAGTAAAAGAGTTGCAAGACGAAAATAGAAATGTTTGTTGTATTAAAAGTTTGTTTGAACATTTCTGATTCTCATTTTGTTCATGAGAATTGTGGAATAAGTAGTAAAGTTTCAAACAAACTTTTAAGAATTTTTCAAGTCTACTGATGAGTTGATTAGCACCAACGAAATGTCGACATCTAGACAGCTGAAAAATACAACAAATATTTTTGAAAAGGTTCATTTTTGGACCTGAATTAATACAAATCAAAAGTTTTAAACACGTGGAAAACTCTACAAAAAAAAAATAATAACAATATAAGGACATAAAAAGCACGTGAAAATTTTTATGACAATATTCATTATTCAACAAGTGAGAAGTTTCATCCTGCCTCATTAAGAACATTCGAAAAATAAATACAATACTCCTAATTCAACAAGTGAAAACAGCTGGAAAAATTTTTTTTTTTCTTCCCACCAAAATCAAGTGACAACACTCTTCAAGGAGATATACAACACCACATCTAAAAAAAAATAATTAAAAGAAGAACCAGAACTCAACAGAATCAGAAGTCTTCGATGCCAATATCAACAGTAAGAGTAAGATTTATTTTTAGTCTATAAATTTTATAAAATTCCCATACAAAAAATAAAAATATAAAAAACATATATATATATGTATATATATTAATTAAAACTTAATAACGTACAAGTGTCAAATGAATATAAGTGAGAAAATTTCAATAGAATCGGAAATATAGAGGATTATTTTGTATACTTTAAGCGAAAAAGACATTGAAGTGCTGGAGAGATACTCTCGTCAGATAACATTAATAAAGAAAATTGCAAGAAAGAATTATTTAGCCAAGAAAAGAAAATTAAGATATATTAGGGTATAGAGAACCAATAGGAAAGACGGCAATTACAAAATGGTAGACCAAGGAGTAGACCAAGTTAACAGAATAACAATAAACCCATTAAAATACTTGAACAATCTTCCAGAGTTCAACGGTGACCATAGGGACTTACAGACATTCACTACACTCATAGATAGGGTACACCCACATTTGCGCACGTTTGACGGACCATCACAATTATTATTCTCAGACATAATCAGGTCAAAACTTAAGGGCAAAGCCAGGCAGACTATTGAAATCAACTGTCACGCCGTCTCCTGGCCAGACATAAAGAACATCCTGCAAAACAACTTTGGAGACAGGCGATCCTGTGAGGAGCTTTTTGATGAGTTAAGGAGTATAACATTTAAAACAAATACAGTGGAATTTTATGAAGATATAAAAAATAAGCTTCAGAGGCTAAATAATAAAATAAGAGCAATATTAGGGGAAGAAGAAGCCGCCAGACAAAGTACAATCAATAACATGCACACGGCATTAAACATTTTCAGGAGCAAGCTGCCCGAACCTATGAAATCAATAATATTTTGCAGAAACCCAGCAAATTTGGAAGAAGCAATGGACATTCTCTTCCAAGCCGGCTATGCTTATTGGACGGACAATAATAAGTTACACAAAAAAACCAATTCACAACCAAACAAACGCCTAGACTTTAATAACAAACGAAGATACAACCAGCAACAACCCTTAAATAACCAACAACCTTTTTACGACCAGCGGACAAATTTTCCTCGAACGTTTCATGGGCAATACAGACACCCTCAACAACCACATCGGAATCTACATAATCAAACCCCACCGAACCCACCTTTCATTCCGAACAGACAGAACTTCAGACACCCACCGGAACCTATGGACATAGGCAAAATGGAACTATCAGAAAATTTTCGGGCACGTGCCTCGGGGGCAAACTACCATCTATAGTAATCAAAACTAAGTTAGGACACATACGATTAATTATAGACACCGGAGCAACAAATTCCATTCTAAACCCTGGAATTTGTCATCCCAAAAGAATTCACTTAACAAACCCTCTATTGATAAAAACATTACAACACCAACTTTGTGTAAATAAAAAAGCTATAATACCCACTTTTGAAGAGTTAGGATCAACAGGCACACTTGAATTTTTCATAATAAAATTCCACGACTTCTATGACGGCTTAATAGGAAACGATATTCTCAGACCATTGAATGCTAACATAGATTATAAAACTAAGAGTATAACTTTTGGTAATAAAACATTGCCAATGATTTTCGAAGATTGTAAATTCAACGGCGACAGAACGTGTTTTGAAGGGGATAATAAAAAATCTGTAGCAAGAGAAACTTTTAAAATGAAAGATAGTAAAGAAATAATATACTTATCTGAGAACGATCGTTTGGCTACGCAGAAGGTAGACCACGATGATTTCAGTACTAATAAAACAATAACGGAACAAATCCGAACTGAACACATGAATGCGGAAGAAAAGGGACAACTTTTTAAATTAATAAGGAGATACCCAAACATTTTTTATCGGGACGGTACCGAATTAACACTCACATCCGCTATAAAACATGAGATCAGAACCACCAACGACATACCCATACATACCAAATCATACCGCTATCCCTATATACATAAGGACGAAGTACAGGCACAAATACAGGAAATGCTCGACAGCAAAATTATTAGACACAGTAACTCTCCTTATTCCGCACCCATTTGGATCGTGGCGAAGAAGGCCGACGCAAGTGGGAAAACCAAATGGAGGCTTGTCGTAGACTATCGGAAACTCAATGAAGTTACCATAGATGACAAATACCCAATCCCTAACATCGATGGAATCCTTGATAAACTGGGAAGATGCCAGTATTTCACCACATTGGATTTGGCCAAGGGATTCCATCAGATCGAAGTTAGAGAACAAGATATCCATAAGACCGCCTCCACCGTAGAAGGAGGCCATTATGAATTTATTAGAATGCCGTTCGGGTTAAAAACAGCCCCGGCGACATTCCAAAGATTGATGAATAATGTTCTTAAGGAGTACATCAACAAAATTTGCTTGGTTTACTTAGATGATATAATCATCTTTTCCACCTCTCTACAAGAACACATTAATTCAATTAACTTAATCTTTCAACGCTTACAAGAAGCAAATCTTAAAATACAGCTAGACAAATCGGAATTTTTTAAACGAGAGACTGAATTCCTCGGACACATAGTGACACCTCTTGGAATAAAAGCTAACCCTAAAAAGATAGAATGTGTTAAAAACTTCCCAATACCTAAAACTCCCAAACAAATAAAACAGTTCCTTGGTCTAACGGGATACTATAGAAAATTTATAAAGGATTATTCCAGGATAGCTAAGCCTATGACCAAGTACTTGAAGAAGGACACTAAAATGAATATTGCCGATCCAGAATACATAGAGAGTTTCAATACACTTAGAACATTACTAACCCATGACCCAATTCTGGCCTATCCAAACTTCTCAAAAGAATTCACACTTACGACAGATGCCAGCAATTTCGCACTAGGGGCAATACTTTCCCAAGATAACCATCCTATTTGTTATGCAAGTCGTACTCTTAACGAGCATGAGTGTAATTACAGCACTATCGAAAAAGAACTTCTCGCCATCGTCTGGGCCACCAAATATTTTCGCCCATACCTCTTTGGAAGACATTTTAAAATAGAAACAGACCACAAACCTCTCACGTGGCTATTTTCAATTAAAGAGCCAAATTCTAAGTTGGTAAGATGGAGGCTTAAACTTTCTGAGTTCGACTATACAATTGTGTATAAAAAAGGTACAAAGAACAACAACGCCGATGCACTATCGAGAATAGAACCCGAACTTGCTAACATCAATACTCTTGAATCAGAAATGCCTAGGATAAACGAAACAGAATCCGCTATCAACATGTTCAGGAACCAAATCATCATTAAGAAAATTCCCTCAGGTGCAGCTAGAATAAAGAATGAGATCGTCTTCAAAAATAATAGAAAAATAATAGGAATTAAGAAACTCGACAAGGAAACTTCAGTATCACTTTTGAAAAACCATTTCAACCCAAACCAACTGAATGCAATCTACATAGAGAATGAATTTTTTAACACTCTGGAGAACGTATATAGGGAACTTTTTTCAAACAATGAGAATTTTAGGATAATAAGATGTACCAAGTTGCTTAAAGACATCAAAGACGAAGAGGAACTGACGGACGTTATAGAAAAAAAACATCTAAGTAAGAATCACCGGGGAATAGAAGCTGTCTACGGGGAACTAAAAAACGAAATATACAATCCCTACCTAAAATTAAGAATAACACAATTCATTAATAATTGTGAAGTATGCACCACTGAAAAATATGATAGGAAACCACCTAAAATACCATTTAGAGTCAGCGAAACTCCACACGAACCACGAGAGATAGTTCATATAGACGTGTTCTACACTTTGAAAAAAGAACTCTTTATGACAATAATAGACAAATTTACAAAACATGCAGTCGCATACAAGATAAACCGTAGAACTTGGATAGAATTTAAGGTTAAGCTACTACAATATATAAATACATTTGGTAATATAGGGAAAATAGTTGTAGACAATGAACTAGGCTTTAAAGCCATCCCAATGGGCGAATTTCTCAATGAAGAAAACATTAATATACACTTTACCTCAAGCAGTAACCACACCTCCAATGCAGATATAGAACGTCTACACAACACGATAAATGAGCATATAAGGCTTTTAAGGCACGATGAAAAGAATAAAGAACAAACTACAGAAGAAAAAATTCTGCGGATAATAGGATACTACAATAACACAATTCACAGCACAACTAAGATCAAACCTATTGATTTCCTGAATGGAAAAATTAGTAAGGAGAAATATACAGAGATCCATGATTTGATGACTAAGAAAAAAGAGGAATACATAAGCAAATTGAATAAAGATAGAACAGATGTGACAATAGAGGATGGTCCAAATTATATCAAAGAGATTAGAGGAGGTAAAAACCATAGGAGATATAGGAAGATAGATAGTAAGAAAATTGATGACGATCACGTTGAGAACATTAAGACAGGACATAAATACTATAAAACCCATATCAGACGCAACAAGAAATTTCAAGATAGGGATAACCCTAGAATAAAAGTTAAACGATAATATTTCCACAAGTATAAATATATATAATATACAAACTTTTCAGATGACACTTTGGATTTTTCTGACGATTAATTTTATAATTACCTACGGACAATACCTCGACATTCAAGACCTGTCGGATAATCATGGTTATATACCAATTAAGATAAGAGACGTAGAGATCATCGACAAATACATAAGGATTATCCACGCTATCAATACTACACAATATATGGAAACAGCCAAATTTTTACAGGATAATATCGACAAACTTTCAGACACTTACTCGAACATCACTCCACTCTTGGAAGGCATAAATAAAACAATGGAAATATGTAGGACGAAGATAAATAACTTAACACCTAGATTCAGACAAAGACGAGGATTAGTGAACGCAATAGGCAAAGGACTAAAATTTATGATAGGCACAATGGAAAACATCAATGATAAAACCAATCGAAAAGGTATCAAAAACTATAAAATGTGAAGAATTCCGACCAATTAATATGCTAATGATTTGTGAAAAAATATTGGAGAAGGTAGCTAAAGAACAATTAGAACAATACTTTGAATCAAATAAATTAAAATCGAGATATCAATCGGGATTTCGAAAAAAATTTTCATGTGAGACAGCGGTGAATTATGTTACTAACACATGGAAAAAAGTTGAAAAAAATAATAAAATCGTTGCATTATTTCTAGATTTCAAAAGAGCCTTCGAAACTATTGATAGAAATATTCTTCTACAAAAATTAGAACATTACGGAATAAAGGGAATAGAACAAAACTGGTTTCGATCATATTTAACAGAACGTAAACAAATAACAAAAATAAATAACGAGAAATCTAACCCCAATGTCAATGAATATGGTGTACCACAAGGATCGATTCTTGGCGCTCTTTTATTTATAATATATATATATATATATATATATATATATATATATATATATATATATATATATATACATATATATATATATATATATATATATATATATATATATATATATATATATATATATATATATATATATATATATATATATATATATATATATATATATATATATATATATATATATATATATATATATATATATATATATATATATATATATATATATATATATATATATATATATATATATATATATATATATATATATATATATATATATATATATATATATATATATATATATATATATAAATGATCTACCAAATGTCTTAAAAACATGTAAAAAAATTTTATATGCAGACGATACGCTCATTTTCACAGAAAGTGAATCAAACCACAAATGCTACGAAAATCTAATTCAGGATATGGAAAGTGTAAATGGTTGAATATGAACAAGCTCAAATTAAATGAAAATAAAACAAAGATATTAGAAATAAACAATAACAGTAACGAAATTTTTAAAATAAATGATAAAATTATAGAGAAGGTCGAACAAATAAAGTACCTCGGTTTTTTGATTGACAAAGAACTAAAATTTAAAGCACATATCGACTAATTTGCAAAAAAAATTGCCAAAAAAATAAGTTTTTTTTAAAAGAATAAGAAATCAAATATCAATACTAACAGCTATAAGCATTTATAACGTTATGATAAAACCATATTTTGAATTTGGATCTACGATTTTATATTCGTGTTGTGTCGCAAACCAAATAGATCGATTACAAAAATTACAAAACAAGGCAATGCGATGTACATATATTAAAATTAAACAGATATACATCAGTAAACTTCATGCTTGAGACATTAAAATGAATAAACATAAGACAGAGAATTGCACTAAACACCATATACTTCATACAGAAAATGAAACGTGGAGAGGCGCCAGAATACATGACGGAACAAATATTATATGTATGTCAGAGAAGCACAACGGTACCAGCTAAGAAACATGAACAACTTCAGAGTAGAAAGAGTAACATCAACAGCAATGCAGCGAAGACTTTTGTACAAGGGGCTACAGTTATATAATACGTTACCAGAACATATTAAATTAGAAAATAATCACAACCAATTCAGAAAACAGGTCTCATCATTTGTAAAATTGAATTTGAAATTTCTAAAACGAGCTCAAAAAAAAAACAAAAAAAATTTGTTTTTTTTTATATACTAATTTCTTTATATTTTGTATGAAAGGTATTTTTAATACTAATAAAGAAATAATAATAATAAAAAAAATAGTGAATGCAGAGATTAAAGTTAATTTCAGCAAAAACAATGCTGAATTGGTTAAAGTATTAGAATTGCAACAGCAAAAAGAGTCGGAAACTTATTTCAAACAAAAGTTAGAGTTCAAAAGTCAACATGTAGCTTAACTAAATCCGAATATGGCGTATTGTGGCATAAGCGCTTAGGTCATATAGGAAATCAATCTTTAAATGAGCTAATTAAAACCTCCAGTAAAACTTAATGATTTTTGTGATGTTTGCACTCAGAGAAAGCAAGTTAGAAACCATTTCCCTGGCACAAGAAATAGAGCGAATAGGATAATATAACATATTCATTCGGATGTCTGTGGCCCGATTTCACCAGTGGCTTTTGAAGGTTCTAAATATATCGTGTCCTTTATAGACGATTATAGCCACTTTGCTTGTGCTTATACATATATTAAAATCGAAGTTTCAAGTATTAGAAAAGTTTAAGTAGTATGAGGCACATGTATCAGCAAAGTTTGGAACGAAAATATCACGCTTAACAACCGATAATGGTGGTGAATATAAGTCAAAGCCATTTATATAACTTTGCAAATCAAAGGGTATTCAAAAGATTGAGACTATTCCGTATACACCACAGCAAAATGGTGTATCAGAAAGGTTCAATAGAACACTTATAGAGAAAGTTCGTGCAATAATGATTGAAGCTGATATTCCAAAGTATTTGTGGGGAGAAGCCGTATATGCAGCTATTTATATAATCAACCGTAGTCCAACAAAATCCATTGAACCCAATAAAACGCCAGCGTAGTTATGGTTAAACATTAAGCCTGACTTAAGCAAATTAAGAATATTTGGTTGTCTTGTTTATGCCTGGACACCACAACAGAAACGCAGTAAGCTTGAAGCCAAGTGTAAACCATTTGTAATGATAGGTTATAGTTACAATGGGTACCGATTATGGGATGATGATGGACGAAAAGTGATTTTGGCACGCGATTGTAAGTTTGATGAATTCACATATCCATTTAAAAAGATCAAAAGAAAAGAAAATGAAGAGGGGGAGATTGATCATAATTCTGTTTCTTTAGAGAATCCGCGTGAAGAGCAAACAGGAAATGAGTTACCCGAAGTAGAATCAGTTGAAAAATCTGTTGTAATTGGTGATGATTTCCAGAATGAAGTAGATGTTTCAATTCAAAATACCGTTGAAGATAATATTAATAATCAAATAGATGTGGAACAAGGACCAATAAGGAGTCAGCGACTTAAACAAAAAGCAATGCAACTTTCGGATTATTATAAATCCTTATTTGAAGCAACTTGTTCCGTTTCTGTTCTGCAGAATTATTCAGATATTGAGGCAAACCCAGAATGTCAGAAATGGTTTCAGGCTGTAGAACAAGAATTGAATTCGATGAAGAAAAACATAGTATGGTCAGTCGTTCCTAAGCCTACAGATAAAAGATTGTTGAAATCAAAATGGGTTTTTGTTGTTAAAACTGATGAACATGGAAATCCAGTACGATACAAAGCAAGACTTGTTGCGAAAGGGTTCCTTCAGAAGTATGGTTGTGATTATGAGGAAACGTATTTTCCAGTAGCAAAATTAGCAACACTAAGAACAGTTCTAGCAGTGGGTGTATCCAAAGGAATGGTTTTTTATCACCTGAATGTTAAAACCGCTTTTCTGCATGGTGAATTAAAAGAAGAAATATATTTAGAGTGTCCAGACGGTTTTAAGACGAAAGAAGGTATGGCCTTAAAACTTTTGAAATCGATTTATGGGCTGAAACAAAGTTCTAGATGTTGGAATCATAAATTTAATTCAGTTTTGATTAATTTGGGATTTAAGAGATCTCAACATGATTATTGCCTATACGTACGGAATTCTCAGGACAGTGTAATATTTTTATTACTCTATGTTGACGATATATGTATGTATTACTTGCTGGGAACAACAAATTAGAAAATTATAGCGAAGTCCATTACACTGCTTTGAAAAGGATTCTAAGGTATATGACCTAAAAATATGAACAAATCGAGATATTTATCAAATTTTTAATGAAAAATTTAAATAACTTACATTTTTTGGCATAATCCTCTTCAAGTTTTTAACGGAATTATTCCCAAAATTTGTCATTATTTTCCCTCTTTTTATGGCATTCGTAATAGCTACTTTTTTCCCCGGGAAGAGTTTCCCAGTTTCGAAGTATGTTTAGAATAGGAGGAAAGTAAAATCTCCCAGGGAGAATTTTTTAGAATAGGTTAGTTGGGAAAAGAGAAAAAACTCCCAGAAAGTTTCAGTGTAGAATTGGGGTGATAGTGTAAAATTATTAGAAAAAATAAAAATTTAAGTTTGTTTGTATTGTTCCTCAACAAAGAATTTAACGTATGTTCAAAGTTGAGTAGTAGTACAAATAAGGAAGAGGAAAATGGTATGTATAACAGTATGTTAACATTGTGTGTGGTTTAATAAACTATTTTGATATTTTTCAACCCACAGGCTTCTAAGTCGCCTCTGATGTACAAAATTACATACATACATATGAGGAAATAAATATAACTTGATATTGAAGTGGTGGATGAACGTAACGCTGAATATGATTAATTTTTGGAACACATTAAAAATATATGGCCCCAATGACTCTCGGTTAGAACCAAAAAAAATTTTTTTTCTGTTGTAAATAATTAAAAATTTTTTCTGTACTCTGTAAAATATTAAGTGAACAAGATTTTTGTATTTAGAAGCGGAAAGAATGAAGGATAGATTTCAGCTTTGTATATTATTTATATAAAAGTACAAGAAAATTTGCCATTTGTGGATCAATTTACGAAATTATTTTTGAACATATAAAAGGTGTACTAAATTATGACTGCCGTAGTAGTTTTTATGTATTTTTAAGTGTAGAAATATGACAACATGAAGTTAATGTTCTCAAGATGGAAGACTTATCAATTTTGGGTGAGGTTCGTGATTGCAATGTCTTTTTAACTTTGCTATATAATTCACAATGAATTGCTATAGTTCCTTTTAGATTTCCGCAGTAATAGAACGAAAACGGAACACTGTTGAAAATGAGCTGCAATTTTTGAAATGTAAGAGATAAATATTCTAAATCTTCATATACATATGTATGTAGTAGGCGGTCCTCTGCAGCAACAAATGCTAAAAACAATAAAAATTTAGTAACTAGAGGGTACCACATACCAGGAATACCTTCCGTTCACCATGCGCTGATATTTTTTTATTTCTCTTTATCATAGACAACAAAATCTTCGTAAATCTCAGAAAATTATAAGATATATGTAAGTTATATTATCACATTAAAAGTACGTTGTATATTTATTTATTTGATTTCAATACAAAGAAAGCCTCATGGCCAATATTTATTAAGTTTTTCTTAAATTTGTTTTTGTGTATTAAGTTGATTTTGATTCAAATTTTATAAATTTTGGCACAATTTGCACGGTAGTGTTTTTTTTTTATTTTCAAAAAGAAACGGTTTTTAACGTTCATAAACAAACCTTTGACATTTACACATTGGCCAAATTCTGGCACTCGTGATTGAACGATTTCGTTATAGAATGCTGTGTGCTTGTAGCTCATTTTGTTTTTGCTCTACATTGTTTTTATTATAGAGTATATGTATTCGATCACGAATGCCAGGAGGCTTATTCTGTATTGCGATGCGAAAATCAATGCGATGCGAAAATGCATCAATGCGAACAATTGGTATTCGGTATTGCGATAATCGCATAGTTGATTTTTATTCGCATTTCAAATGCGAAAAGGTGGCAATTCGGTATTCTGCATTGCGAAAACGAATGTCAAACAAACGCCATTTTCGCAATATTTATTCGAAAGCAAAATAGCTATCGCAAAGCACAAAAATGTAAGTAAACAATAATATTTTATTTATTTATTCATCATATATTTATTATTTAATTCAGGGAAAGCAGTAATAAGACCACCAAAGCGCGGCAATTTCAAATAATAGTAGATTTTATGAATTTATAATATTATTTAAGACGTATACAAATGCTTCTTTATTTAATCTAAAATTTTTTATAAAGCTGAAAAAAGAAATGTTCTGCATACATAAGTAAACATTTTTTTTCGAAAGCATAGTGCATAGAAAGTAAATTACCTTTTTTCATTCAAGCTCAGAATATCGGATTAGCTTCTAAGCAATCTTCTCTGTATCCTTTCATTTTGCTCATGCTCTTCTTCGTCGTCGAACCATAGTGTCACAGAATCCATTTTTATTTTATTTACAGAATTTCCAAAATAAATTTTTTAAACAATTTTCACACCCAAACAATTTTTTTTTTTTTTTAATTTGACATTTGTTGACACTGACGTTTATTGTGCAGCGTTGCCACGTTTTGAAATAAATTGCGAATGCGATTGCGAAAGTCTAACAGAATACCAATTTTCTTTCGCATCGCATTTCATTTGCGCGTCGCATTGCTTTTCGCATCGCAATACAGAATAAGCCTCCAGAATCCGGCCCCTGGCCGGTAAACAATAGTCAGCTGTGCTTGTGCGATTACCTGGTATCGAGGTACCTTGGTCGAGACAAGCACAATGAGGCCACCTTATCAGTTATATTTATTATTTGTCATGAGAAAAACTGAAAATGATATGTGAGATGCCAGTTAAGTTGGCATTGAAATCGCCAAATTTGTTGCATCGTCAATGACGTTGAAGTAGCAGTCATGACCATTACCATTATACAACATTATTGGTTGTATAATGGTAGTTATCACAAATCATCACAAAATCGATAATATATGATAGCAAGCCTATGTATATATCAGGTCGGTACATCTTGAAAAACACAAAATTCTTTTGTGTGTTTTTTAGTTATATCATGACTTATTTGAAAAAAATAAACGTCTCCGCGGTGCATTTCTGGCTCAGCTTAAACAAAATGGCTGGGTTGTAAGCCGGGTCTAGGCAGAAATACTAAGTAAAATCACTAAAATAGCTTATTAGCAGTCTAGTGTCAAAAGTTTGTTTACAATCGTTCTTTTCTTAAAATGCGCAAGTGCTTTTGTAGTTATAATTAAGGAAAAAGTAAAATAAGTAATTTTTTTTTAAAGAAAGAAAGTAAAGTAACAAATTTTGAGTAAAGTAATAAATTTTGAGCGCCCTACTAAGAGTCCCCGAGGTCGCAGGTTCACTTCCTGCCGAAGGCTTTGGGTGTTTCTGCAGACAAGCCAAAAGCTTCGCAGTTTTGTATTTCTTTTTTTAATAATAAAAATGTGGTATTTAGACTACTGTTTATATACATATATTACCCAGCATTTAGACGGGAAAGTAAATGTCTGAAAGCTGCAATACACTCACAATTATCTAACTTTCAACTCAGCTTTCAGCAAAATTTTACTGAAAATAATTTTTTGACATTTACTGAAAGTAAAGTGGCAAAGTAATAAACACGGTTGCCTACTCCATGGCACATATGAATTTTCAGGATTACATTATAATAATAATGTGAATTTTTAAATGTTTTGTACATTAGAAAATATTTAAAACATTTTTACAGCAAATATGAATGAAGAACACAAATGAATGAAGAACACAAATGACTATAAATATTATAGTGATAATTATTAAATAAAAAAAGAAATGCGGTCGGGGGACCCCCCTTAGGAACGAAGTTCCTTACGTTTTTTCTTCATCTTCGAAAAATGTATGTTTTATTATGTGTTGTTTTTGAAATTTTATATGCTTCTTAAAATTTTTGGAACGTTTTATTTTTTTGCTTTTGACACATGCAGTATTTTTTGTCAATCTGCTACAAAACGAAGAAAATTTTTTCAATATTGCTGTTTTTTGTTGTGACATACTTTACTTTAACGACATCGTCCGTTTTCACAACTAATTAATATTTTTTGGTAGGTGTCTCCGCTGACAGCAGCGGAGACATCTACACAATTGTTTGTCGACAGATACACCAATCCATGTAAACAGCTCACACGCTTTCGTGACGATTTCTACTAATTTCCACTACCAGCAAGCCGCGTTAAGGAACTTCGTTCCAATTAGTAAAAGTTTCACAATAAAAATTATTTTCGAATGTTGCCCTAGAAATTTATATTTTTAGTAGTCTTGGCAATTCTATTTCAGTATTAAACAAAACTATAATACTTGCAACTTTTCGCTTTGACCATGATACAACTAATAAGGTAACGTTTTCGCTACAATAAGAACAACTCCAATAAAAATAACATGCGTTTTGTTTTTGTACAACTTCTGCAAACTGTCAAAAAAATACCACTTCTACATTTACAAAAGAGAGATGAACAAAGCTTACGCGGAGTCGCTATCTTGTTTTGGCTGCCTTTCATCTCTGCATTCTCCTGACAGCCTAAAGCATGATACAACTAACAAGGTAGCCTTTTCGCTACAATAAGAACAACTTCAATAAAAATAACATGCATTTTGTTTTTGTACAACTTATGCAAACTGTCAAAAAGACGCCACTTCTACATTTGCAGAAGAGAGATGCACTGAGCTTACGCGGATTAGCTATCTCGTTTTGGCTGCCTTTCATCTCTGCAATCTCTTGACAACCTAAAGTAGTCAGTTGATTAACGGTTTAGCTGACGAGGCTACCTTGTTAATTGTATCATGGCCTAAAGTAGACAGATGATTAACGGTTTAGTTGATGAGGCTACATTATTAGTTGTATCTTTGACGACCTTTTTAAAATGCATGTGCCTTTGAAAGTCACAGATTTCATTGAAATTTTTATTCATAATAGGTACACATAAATATCTCGTCTAAATGCCGGGTTTTCCAACTATTTTTTTGGTATGCTCTCACAAAATAGTTTAATAAAACTAATGAGAGGAAAAGTTAACAAGCGGCCGCTGCTTTTGTAAATGCGATTCCCGTGTATTTTTTTAATGTTCTGGTCAAGGCAATTAAGTATAGGTGGTCGCAAGTCAATTCGCTTCTCTCGAGACGTCATAAGTTTTGTTGTCGTTTGCCATCAGCTTTGACAACTCAGAAGATAAAATCGTTGAAAAATGGAGAAGCGAATTGGGATGAATTCGCCTTGATTCTGCTGGTGCTTGTACCCAAGGCGAATCCAGTACTTGATTCGCCTTGCTTGTACCAAGGCGAGTTAAATCAGGTGAACTTGGCAGCTTACATGACTATATTTTGGTTTTCGCTAATTTTCATCTCGTTTTATGCGCCGGGTTTACGCATCCTTGGCGGCGGCTGAAAGGTGGTTAATAATAGCGGATCGGCTTGGGCCACTGTTTCTGTACTTGGGAAGTTCTTTGTTTTTTTATTTAATGCTCCCAATAATTTAATAAAAAGTTAACTTGTCACTTGTGCTGTTTGGTTCATCGTTCTTTTCTAAAACTTGTACAAAACTGATTATTTGTTGAAAAACTTTGCAGCAACGTTTTTAGTTAATGTAGAGAATAACCATCAGTGAGAGCTTTCTCGCTGTTCAACAGCATGCTTGCCCATACTAGAGAAGCTGTTCGAGTAAAAGTCAAGGTAACAAAAATCAAAAATAACAGCAATCAATCATGACAGCCAGGACACTAATTGATTTATCTTTTGCAGAAATGTGAACCCAATTTGCCACCCGAATGGCGTAAATTTAGTGTCGATCCCCAGATCACTTCGCTAGAAGTTTTGTATTCTTTATTGGCAAAAGCCTTCGACATTAAGTCGGACTTTTCTATTAAATATAAAGCATTTGATCCGGCAGGCAATGAGATTTACTTGGCAGTATTGTCTGACTGGGATTTAGATGCAGCGTTTTTGAGAATACATAACGTTTCCATACATACCGCTACCGAACCGTGCTTAATGCTACAAATCGATATTAAACCATTCACAGAGGTTAAAGAGTGGGACTCAGACTCATTGTGCAGTCCTTCCTCAACAATGATTGCATCCACCTCCAGTGGTGTAACTTCTGCCAGCTCAGCAACTCGTGAATTAATGTCTCCCCTACAGCAATCGTTTGGTGTTTCCCAAAAGTATGTGCAGCAAATGCAAAACAAACTGCCTGGACTGATCATGAATCAAATGGAGAAAACTTTTTCGATGGTGCAAAAAGCGTTCAATATGAACGAGGAAACGATGGTAGTTTTACCACCAAGGCCACCACTATCTGATGATGAATTTCGCATGTTTCTCGATGCTTTGGGACATATACAGCGTTGGGATGAATTGCGTAAAGTGATATTTTTTGGTGGTATCGATCCATGCTTGCGTAGAGTTGTGTGGAAACATATTCTTAATGTATATCCAAATGCTATGAGCGGAAATCAACGTATGGATTATATGCGACGCAAATCAGAGCAATACTATCAGCTGCGTGCGACATGGAAAGCGGCTATCAATCAGGGTAAGAACAATTTTTAATTCAAATCTGTTGTAATTTAAACCTGTTAGGAAAAATACTTTTGTGATTTATATTTTTCCTAACATAAAAATACATATGTAGGTCATTGATTTTGTTTCTAAATTTTTTGGATAGATATTTTTTTCATATGTGTGATGTCAAATATGCCGAGTTTAAAATGTTTGACGTAACGAAATAACATAACGACATAATTAAGTGTGAAGTTAAATACATATGTTTTTCATAAGCGAACATTGTACCAACATGTTTATCTGTAAAAGTAAATATGTCCGTAAATATATACATATAAGTAACTTGTTATAAAACTAAAGAATATTTAAAAATATTAATAAAAACCTTTAGAATTTTAAAATTTGAGAAAACTAAAAAAAAAAAAAAACAGCAGCACCGTAAAAAATCGATGGTCTCTGAAGGAATTTGGACATATGTATATGGGCACATTTTTGGGAGTGTAATTCAACTGGACCACATGGAAAAGGAAGCCAAGAATGTGGTATATTTAGTGGTATAAGCGCCGTTTCTCAATTGTATTTGAGAATTTTTTAAAAAAAATTTTAAATTTTGACCAAGTGAAAAATGATCTTGGAAAGAATTTGGACATACATATATGGGCACATTTATGTAGGGTTTTTATTAATATTTTTAAATATTCTTTTATTTTATAACAAGTTACTTATATATGTATATATTTTCGAACATTTTTATTTTCACAGATAAACATGTTGGTACAATGTTCGCTTACGAAAAACATATTTAACTTCACACTTAAATATGTCGTTACGTTATTTCGTTACGTCAAACATATTTAACTCGGCATATTTATCTTCACACACATATTTTTTTCATAAAAAATAGTTCTGTTTTTCAATATTGTGTAATACACACATAAATCTTTTTAATATAGACTCCTGATATTTATAACACCGCTACACAATTATTTAAATAACTATAAAATCAAAATTATTTTTAATGTAGACTCCTCTTTTTCTAAAAAAAGCTCAAAAACCTTTTATATAGAAGAGAAGATAGCAATCGATTTTTTCACTCAATACAATTTTCATTTTACTAATTTTTACTAGTCTAGTATAATAAGTATAAACCGTTTTAGAGAGCGAAAAATAATAATCTACTGCTATTGTTTTGTTTTGTAACACACACAGGCAAGGCCTAAAACTAAGTCAACTGAACAATTTATTGATTGATTAATAAACAATTAATTAATTATGCGATTAATCAATTATACAAACAAACAGTTTATTTATTAGGCGAAATTATATTGCCCCAATACATAAAAATGAGGAGTATTAAATATTAAATAGGAGTACTGTGGTGTTCTACGGAAGCAAAGTCACCCAATCGGACGGTATATGATATAAGAATATATTTTTGAATTTCGACTATAAAAGACTAACACGTCGCTCCTGATGTGGTATAACGGAATTCCATAATTTATATATCTTTACATGAAGAGATCTTGCCATAAGTAGGGTAGAATAGAATGGAGAAACTAGTGTACTATAATAAGGGAATGATAAGTCGATTTCGATTGTATTCGATAATCGATTTCAGTACTAAAAATCGATTATTTTCTGATCATTTAAGCATTGCCAACTTTATGCTGAAATCGATTTTTGCCGCCGATTAATCGAATTAATCGAAACGGTAAGCCACAAAGCATAACAAAATTACCTGTTGTAGAAGTTCGACAACAAAAATGGCTATTTGATTACATACTGCAAGCAAAAGAAGTTTTTGTTATTGCTATAGACATCTACCACCACTAAAGTGAAGAGAAAACAAAGCAAGTGTTTGGTTGTGAAAATGTTATCAAATAAAACGTGCAATTTATAATACAAAATAAGTGAATATATGTATAAAAAAATGCCACCCAGCCACGTTTGACACTATGTAAAAATTCAAGTCGTAGTGCGTTTATTTTACGCAAAATATATTAATCGAATTGAAAAAAAATCGATTTTGATCTACGATTAATCGATTAAATAATCGGAATGAAAAATTATTGGTCGAAAATCGACTTTGCTTTCTGATGCCATTCCCTATAGTGTACGTGTCCTACTGGAGGCATTAAATTTGAATTTTTTAAGTAAATATTCCGGACGACCGTATTTAATCGTTTTATAGAATAAAATAATCTGTCTTAATATAATATCAAAAGTATCAACTTGGTAGCGAGATATGTATATGGTCTCGAGGAAAAAGTTTGTGTATATACCGCGCAACTCGTCACCTTCTCACCAACCGTCCGAATCAATCTGGAGGTATTTAATCGGACTATTCCACTTCGGGCGGTAATAGACCTCTGTGTAGCATGAGTTACGTATGTGAGATTCAAAGTCCTTTGGATATCTATATATCTGAACAATACATATATTGTATGTCAGCTGGTCTGACAAAATAAAACTTTTTGGAAAAAAAAAATTTATGAATTCCATGTTATAATTTAACTTTATTGTTACCTTTAGATTAAATTTCTTATTATTACAACATACTATAATGTTGCAAGGCGGCCGGCAATTTTTAGTTAAGATATAGGTTTTTGTCGAATTTTTATGTATTAAATTATTTCGCGCCTGTCCTCTAGGATTTGTGTAACTTTTATACACCCCTTTTCTAACGCGTTAACCGGTAACGGTGTCCTTTTTCTAAATATTGCTCGCTACGATCGTTCGGTTTTTTATATATACCACTTGTTGTTTGAACGCCATTTACGCGACAGCAACTTTCGCTTACCAGATAAATTAACAAAGGTAAAATAATAAAATTGAGAATTTCTCTTAGATCTTTAAAAATACCCTTTGTGTTTTATTTCTTTTTCCCACGCAAACACAGATATTTAATCTATCAAATGTAAATTTGAAGTACAGGAGAAGACTTCAATTCCATAATTGAGTAGTGGTAAACACAATGAAATTGCTACTGTACGTCTGACAGAGAGGGACAGGAAGTAGGCAATATTATATAGTCTACGAAGTGTTCACGATATTCGTGAAACATCTAAATTCACATGTTGATTGGAGGAAAGTTTTTCTTCAAGCGTAATGCCAAGCACTTTATAGACTCTCAAGAGTCTCGTTATCTAGTTTTATATTCAATGCAAGAGGTGATCCAGATGATGGCCTTAGCTGTAGATAATTATCAATAGCCCAGGTTTGAATAGATCCCAGTTCGTTATTCATGTTCTCCACTGCAGAATGCAAATCATTGGTATCAATTGTTGTTAAGATTTGTATGTCATCAGCGTGGTTATGTTCACTTAGAAAATGAATAGCGGTTCTCACTCTTGATATTAATTTTACTACTCTGCTATATTCACTACGATTTTTACCACAAAGCTCTAGTGACTTTCTTACCTCAAAGTCTGCATGTTCTTGCAAATATTCTAAAACTTGATGAATTTCTTTATCTGTCCACCTTTTGTTGTGAATTTTGATACGTTTTATCTTCACCAGTATATTTTTATTTGTTTTTTCCATATTTTTTATTTTCTCAACACAAAATTAAGTTTTGCCGGCAAAACGATTCACAGCACAATATCTGTGATTCCCAGTAATTTTTTTACAATAGCGGTTCTCACTCTTGATAGTAAACTCCGTTGCACATTTGGTTAAAGTAGCTGATTTGATTAAAGTACTAGTGTTTACATCACTGCAGCAACAAAATGTACTGAACTTTTATTTTCTACGCTGTGATTAAAAAATCAAACAAAAAGCTTTAGTAAACATTGTAAAAAAATTACTGGGAATCACAGATATTCTGTGCTGTGAATCGTTTTGCCGGCAAAACTTAATTTTGTGTTGAGAAAATAAAAAATATGTAAAAAACAAATAAAAATATACTGGTGAAGAGAAAACGTGACAAAATTCACAACAAAAGGTGGACAGATAAAGAAATTCAGCAAGTTTTAGAATATTTGCAAGAACATGCAGACTTTGAGGTAAGAAAGTCACTAGAGCTTTGTGGTAAAAATCGTAGTGAATATAGCGGAGTGGTAAAATTAGTATCAAGAGTGAGAACCGCTAATGTTTACTAAAGCTTTTTGTTTGATTTTTTAATCCCAGCGTAGAAAATAAAAGTTCAGTACATTTTGTTGCTGCAGTGATGTAAACACTAGTACTTTAATCAAATCTGCTACTTTAACCAAATGTGCAACCGAGTTTACTATCAAGAATGCGAACCGCTAATATGATCGAAAATGTCGTAAACATACAATAAATAAAAGAAGTGGCCCAGTATACAACACTGAGGTATACCACGAAATAAAGGAATTGTTAAAGATTGTTGTAGGCCTAGCTGGACAAATAGACAGCGTCCCGATAAAAAGGATTTAATAAGCTTACAGCTACAGAAATTCATGGCTTATGGAATCAAACGTTTTGGAGAATCAAGGAAAATCAAGACATTGGCTCTACCCTTATCATTATTTTTCCTAATTGTATCTGTTATATCAATTAGTGTTGAGTTTATTTGTATTAAGTTTTGTTAACATCAACTTGTTTTAAACTTGTTAATGTATAATCTAGTTTACATAAATACATATGTATATAGAAATGTACATGCAATTGTCATCTCAAAATTAGTCAGTCCAATAAAACATTTTACATTAAAAGGTTATGGGCCCAGACTATTTTGCATTGGAAAATAAGATTTTATTCATTTTATTTTAAAAGAAAGAAAATAAAAATGGATTTTTCAAAACATAAATCCGTTACAAAAAGAAATTGATTGGCCGATGTGGAAGAGGAAAATAAGGGATGTTCTCGACTGCCACGAAGAGCTCCTTCGTAATTGACAGAATTTCGCTAAAGCCAGATGAATTAGCAGAGGATACAAGCGCTGAAGAAAGGACTAAACATAAATCTACAGCGGATTTATCTCGAAAAGCCAACAGTGAAAGGATTATGGATCAACAATCAGCTGAAGATATGTATATGGTATCCATTAAGGTACAATTTGAAGCTACATCCAAGGATCAGTTGTTTAAAATTTGTATAGATTTCTTTAAATTTAATTGGAATAACAATTCAGATGTTTCAAATAATATTGCAAAATTGAAGACGTTGTGGAATGAGTTAGTTAAATAGCAAAAGAAGAACATGTTTTACCGAACTTACTTTTTGTTTGTAAAACTTTGCAAATTTTGCCACAGCAATTTGAAACATTTAAGTCCATTTGGCTTATGCTTTCAAAGAATGAAGACAAGAGGTTTGAAAAGATGGCTACACAACTTTGCATGTTCCAACGCAATTTTGGAAGTACAGAAGAAAAATTAACTGATGAAGCTTTGGTTTTGGGACACTCGAAGTCCAAGAAGGCAGAAGGTTCTGCGAACGAACGTTTTCACAGTAAGAAGACAGACGTATGACATTATTGTAATAAATTAAGTCAAGTACGAGGCTGGCTCGCACACTTAGGGTTCCGTACGTATGTATGTGTAATGTATGTATGGAATGGCGTATGTGAATACATATATATATTTTATACATTTCATCTCTCTGTTTTTACAGCAACTTTATGTTGTATGTGGACACCTACTAATTTTCGACTTGTTGTTGTTGTTGTTGTAATTTGCTGTTGTAAGGCATCTGGGAATACATACACTGTGCGAATTTCGGCTCTCTATCTCTTACGGTTCGAGAGTTATAGCTATTACTCTACGTTGTAAAGGGACACCTGGTAGTTTTACAGTTGTTGTTGGTTTTAGCAAGTATTGTTGTGGAGCATATGTGAATACACATATTGTGCAAATTTCATCCCTCTGTCTCTCACGGTTCGAGAGTAACGGCTAGTTGTTACTTTACGTTGTATAGGGACACCTGGTAGTTTTCGACATGTTGCTGTTTTTAGCATTTGATGTTGTAGCGCATATGTAAATACATATACATAATGTGCGAATTTCAGCTCTCTGTATTTTACAGTTTAGCAGCTACGGCTAATTGTTACTTTAGGTTGTATGAGGACACCTGGTAGTTTTCAACTTGTTGTTGTCTTTAGAATTTGTTGTTGTAAAGCATCTATAAATACATACACTATGCAAATTTCTTTCTACCTTTTACGGTTCGAGAGTTATAGCTAATTGCAACTTTTCGTTGTATGGGGACACCTAGTAGTTTTCGACTTGTTGTTGTTTTTATTATTTGTTGTTGTAGCGGCAAGGTACAACAACATCCTGTGATGTTAGCTCTGTAGCTCTTACCGTTTCGGAGAATGGACGCTGTGACGGACGGACGTACTTGTCTCAGTAATAGAGTTCCGTTTCACACTGATGAGTACGGAACCCTAAAAAGAGAGGGCACTGGGTTCGACAATGCCGTAAGTGGATAAGCGATGGTAAGCCAGGTAAACCAAAAGCTGGTGAAGATATGTATGCAGTTGAAATAACATCGGGTGATTGGTGGGTAGATAATGGAGCCACGCGTCATGTATGCAACAACATTGAAATGCTTAAAAGTTTTGAGAGATTTTCAAGTCCATGTCATATAAGAGCAGCTGGTAAGGAAATTTTAGAAGCAGTTGGGAAATGTAATATTGAATTTAGTTCTAATGTAAATAATAAAGAAATTTTGATTGATTTATCTGATGTCTGGTATATACCTAGAGTAACTAGAAATTTGTTTTCTATTTTAATGGCTCATGATAAGAGAAAGAACAGTTTTTTTTTAACTCCACTGCAACGTACTGTTCATTTAAAGTTAATAATAAAACTCTATTGACTGGTGCTCGTCAAACTGATGGCTTTTTGTTTAAAGAAAATATAAAAGCAAACAAGCCTAGAAATGAAGTTAATATCGTAGATGATGAGAAAATGTTCGAACCAGTTTTATAGCGTTTGAGATATCGTACACTGCTATCGAATTCAATGTACAAGAACATGTAATGAGTTCTGAAGACTTTGTTAATGAAGTATTTACTCCTTCAACATATACTGAGGCTTCTAAATCTAAGCAAAGTCAACGATGGAAAGAACGATGCAGTCAGAGACGAAATCGTTACTAGAAAACAAAACATGGGCTATGGACTTCCTACCAAAGGGTGCAAAAGCTCTTCGCTCAAAATGGGTTTATAAGTTCAAGACCAATCCGGATAGAAGCATTGATAATTTTGAAGCCCGGTTGGTGATCAAAGGTTTTATTCAAAGAGAAGGCATTGATTTTAATGAAACATTTAGTCGTGTTGCAAAAATGGGAACAATACGAGCAGTTTTGAGCATAGCTGCAAGCCAAACTATGCACTTGGTACAGTTCGATGTGTCAACAGCCTTTTTATATGGAGAATTAGAAAAAACTATGTTTATGCAACAGCCAGAGGGGTTTGAAAATGGAAGCAAAAGGGTGTATAGGTTGAAGCGCAGTTTATATGGTTTAAAGCAAGCGCCTAGATGCTGGAACCGGAGATTTAGCCAATATCTTGTAAAGCCTGGTTTAAATCGTGTGATTCTGATCCATGTTTATATATGTATACGTGAACAAAATGGAAGCAAATTTCTTCTTACAATTTATGTTGATGACGGACTGACAGCTGCTGCTGATGCTAAGGAGATGGATTTATTTCTTTCTGAGCTAAAAAAGCAGTTTAAAATTGTTTCAAAGAAAGCAACCTAACTTTTAGGACTAATCATGAATAATCAAGATTCTAGAGATTAGTAGTTTAGCATTCAGTGCTGGAATTTAAAAACTGGCACGGCTTAGACACTATCTCGACATCGGACACAAGGAAGTAGTCAATTAGTGAATTTGATCTTTGTTGTGAAAAATGCGTTGGCGGTAAGCGATGAAAAATTTTGCGTATATAAGGACCTATAGTGAACATGTTTGTATTGAAATCACCCATAATTAGAACATTGCTATACCTATCAGTTAGTTTATAAAGAACGAGTTAAAGATTAGAAAAGCTCCCATCAGGTAGATATACATATATCTAACACCAAAAAGAACAGAAATGCCACTACTCAAGCAAACTTTCGCGAAATGACATTCAACATTTCCATCATATTGTTCATCCACCACTACTTTAGCGTTTAGGTTTTCTCGAATGTAGAGATAAACACCTCCCCTTCTTCTATTAATGCGATCCTTTCTAAGCAATTTATAGCCCGGGATTAACAAGGCTGAATCATATATAAAGTCCGTAATACCAACGGTGTCCACCATGCATTAATGATTCTAGCATCAGGAGCAATTTCGCCTAAATCGTCAGCTAACTCCATCCCAAACCCAACCCTTATTGCGTGTACAAAACAATAGCGGTATATCCCTGACCATAAAAAAACAAGTAGGAATGCTATATTCGGCTGTACCGAATCTTATTAATGAGTTTTGGCCAAGCATTAGCAAAAACTGGAAACTATGAAATAAATTACTTAACAGAACAATCTATTTTTAGTAACTATTATTGTATTAAGTTTATCAGACTCAAGTTATTTCTACATTATTTTTGTGATTGATATTGATTAAACAGACATCAAAGACATTTAGCAGGGCGAACAACTAATTGTTTCGAAGCCGCCACACTTTCTCGTCAGCACCCGTCCTTGAACTCAGGGGCTCATGTTTCTAAAGCATAGATGCCCAGTAGTGGCTGATATCAGCAAATTAAACTCACACGTATACTTACGCTCTTTTGTTTGATCGTCAATCAACCAATAGGAAATCACCATGTTGAGTGCGAGAGACAAACTACACTTGAAGAACTTCTGTGTGTTATTTTACATTTTAATCGTCATCGAGACAGCTGTCAGTGAACATGTTTATGATTCATGAACATGTATGTATATGATTATGTTTAAAATTCTTTCGGATTTTAAAACTCAGCTATTTTTACTTGCAGCTCAAATTGATTCTACAGACTTTTCGGACTTTCCGAAAACTTCTGTTATTTACGACAACTATTTTGATAATATTAAGCATTTACTGGATATTTTTCAGAACCCTTTTAAATGCGATATATTAAAGTACGAATTTCCAATCCAAACAGAATTTATTATGCTTCGAAGTGAATTAGATTTCCCTGATAATTTTATCAATATAGAACTCTGGAAAAATCTGGATGGTACAATATATCCCGAAATAAAGAAGATTTCACTGAAATATTTATCCTTATTTCCCTCAACGTATCTTTGCGAACAAATATTTTTAGATATGAATTATATTTGCTCAAAAAAACGCAATAAGCTGAATTCTTCTAGTTTGAGAAATATACTTTTATTGCGTAACTGCAATAAGAGTATCCATAGAAGATTTCATTACTTTTTAATTGCAAGATCAACAATGATTAATTGAGGGAAAATTTATAAACACTTCGAAGAATCTTTTTATTTCAAAATATTTCAGACTACCAAGAGTATTACTAAAATATGTACAACACCTGCCACACATGTGTCACAATCTCGTTGACGACTAAATAAAATGAATAGCAAATTGTTTTCTTCCAGTGTTATTTTGTCACTCTCACCAATACTACTACATTGGGCATCTATATTCTAAAGCGATAATCATCCCACTCAGCCACCCAAGTTGTTGTGTATTTTCTGTTTAAAATTTTAATTATATCAAACACACGAACTATATTTTATTTTTTGTATTTATACGTTCCAAACCTTCGTCAACCGATTTACTAGGGATAAAGATATCATCCAAATATTCCAAAATTTCGTTAGGACCAATTCATAACACGTTGAAAAACGGCGGGGGCATGCGGTTGTACTCAAAATGAGTAACAAATTACGTATATAAGGACAAAAGGTTTGTTTGGACGTTTCTGATTCTCATTTTGTTCATGGGAATTATGAAATAAGTAGTTAAGTTTCAAACAAACTTTAAAGAATTTTTCAAGTCTACTGATGAGGTGATTAGCACCAACGAAATGTCGTCGGCATATAGACAGCTGAGAAATACAGTAAATATTTTGAAAAGGTTCATTTTTGGACCTGAATTAATACGTTTTATTTATTTTTTTAAATAAACAAAAAAAAAGGATATTTAATTAAAAAAAAAAGTAAAATAGTGGCGTTGGTGTAACAAGCGTTGGTCATCAAAGGAGAAGACACGAATTTTCTCTGGGAGAGGTATCCCAGCCTCCCAGAGCAAATACAATCTTTATAAACTTTTACTTGGAGAGAGTTCCCAAACTCCAATATAAAAGCCCTTCCAGGATGAATTACCAAAGGACTGAATATGTAGCCAACATTCAGTCCTTTGGTTTGCTTGCTCAGGAATATCCTTTATTAAAATAATAAATGATATTCCTTTTACACTACTGAGTATGAATATCAGAGAAGGAGCCTAACCTCTAGCAGTACTTGCCGTAGCGCGAGCTGTCAGCCAACTAACTCTTCTTAGCTCGTGATCCTCCTTTTATACGCTTTCGCTGCATAGACAGCTTCTCATTCACACCAATGTTCAGCCGTGATCGCAGCACAAATCGTTTGTTCAATCGAACATGTTGTATGCATGTATGCGATGAGCACGATGTTGTGCCGTGATTCGGAAATATATGCAATGATTTCGTACATATTTACAATTTGTCTTAACAACTAAAGAATTCAAGAAGAAGATCGAAACTAACGGTCGTTAAATTCGTATGCAAAACACTAACAACTAGTTTGCGTTTTTAACTCTTATAATGATTTTTAAATAACAAAAGCAAAATTCATGTGTGTACTAGGGAATGGGATCAGAAAGTAAAAGCCGATTTTCGATTTTTCGACCAACCATTTTTCACTCCGATTATTCAAAATCTATTTTTCTCGGAGTCGATTAATATATTTTGCATAAAATAAACGCACTACGACTTGAATTTTTACATGGTGGTAGGTGGCATTTTTTTAAATATTCACTTATTTCACAAAATTGAATAAATTGCACGTTTTATTTTATCAAATTTTCACAACCAAACGCTTTGTTTTCTCTTCAATAACTTTAGTGGTGGTATTAAATTGTACTTTTCTTTACTTAATTAATATTAATTAAAATAGGGACAAACCAAGATTTGAACTTAAGCCTGAAAAGTAATATAATATAAATGTATTGGAAAAACTTATTTTGCTTGCATTATGTAATGAAATATACGGTTTTGTTGTCGAATTTCTACAACAGGTAATTTTGTTATGCTTGGTGGCATGGTACAACTAATAAATTAGCCTCATCAGATAAACAGATGATTACATCTGACTACTTTAGGTTGTCAAGAGAATGCAGAGATGAAAGGCAGCCAGAACGAAACACCAAATCAATGTAAACTCTGTTATTTCTCTTCTATAAATGCAGAAGCTGCGGCTTTTTGACTGCTTACAGAAGTTGTACAAAAACAAAATGCATGAAGTTGTTGTTATTGTAGTGAAAAGGCTACCTTATTAGTTGTATCATGCTTTGTGGCTTACCGTTTCGATTAATCGACGCCAAAAATCGATTTCAGCATAAAGTTAGCAATGGATAATCGATCAGAAAAAAAAAATCGATTTTTAGGACTGAAAATCGATTATCGAATACAATCGACTTACCATTCCCTAGTGTGTACGTACATATGTGCGTACAAATGTAGCAACAGTGACTAACAATAATTGATTCCTGTAGCTACAATTACGAAAACAACATTAATACATATATATTTTAATATAATAAAATAATGTGATTCATCTCTGTATGAATAAGTTGGTAACTAAGATATTTGTGGTCCAAAACGAAGGATGACTTTATTAGTACATTCATGTAGCCTGCCACCAAAACCTTCCAAAATAACCTTTGTGTCAGTAAAATTCCTCAATACAGATGCATACGATTTACTACCCGGGTCCACAAACGAATTCGTTTCATGTCCCTTAACCTTAATAGCCTTTTTACACCGACTGACATCCACGTGAAACGCATGGAAGATGTTGAAAATGTGAAACAGTCATTTACATTCACAACATATTGATTGACATATTGATACGATGGGCTTTCTTTTGCACTGCAATTAAAATGAATTTATTTATATGTATGTATGTAATTAATTAAAAATTATAAGAAAATACATGTTCCGCTCATTTTTTTTATGTTAAATTTGTTTTCTGAAATGTCATTTTGCTAGTGATGGTACAAAAGCAATCGATTTTCTGCAATTATTTTGGTGATGGCATTAAAAAAATCGAAAGATGTAAGATGGAACAAAATGAGAAAGGATCACCTTCTACTGATGTAGAAAGATGTAGAATTTTCGCCCTGTATAATTCTTATGGGGGAGATGTAACATTTTTGCAAATTGATGAAAGATGTAAGATGTGCGTCAGTGTAAAAAGGCTATTAGGCGATTTAACAATTTCATTTTCTGCAGGGGCTGAAGTAGGTTTTAACTTAATTTTATTAACGCTCGTTTGGATGTCGCTTTTTCTTGACACTTTTCAGTTGGGTGTGTTGTACGTTGCCAAATATTGCACCTTGGCTTTCGTGACGGACGGTTCAGGACAATTTATAGAAAAATGTCCCCACTAAAAGCAATTGTAGCATTTAATCTTACTACAATTTTCATTTTGCTTAACGTTTTTCATGCTGGCGACATTTTCTTTTACTGACGCCGTTAACTTGACTTGCCTTTGTACTATTGTGTGCATATTCACAATATCGTTATACAGTTATTTCCGCTTAATTGAGCCCCGCTTTATTGCACTAAAAATTATTCAGTACACCTGTCTATGTTAAAATATCGGTTTAATTGAGTTCAGTTTAATTGCGTCACCCGCTTTATTGCTTCGCAAACTAAGACCGCATTGCGAAAAACAAGAGCAAATGTTTCGCTTAATTGATTCCGTCTACTTCATTTTTTTTTTTGATTCACAAACGTATAAAAAAAATATTTTGCGGCAAAATGGTCATGGTTTTGTTCTATTATAAACATTGTACGATGATTGTACATTGTACCTGATTTTTATTTTGTTTTAATAAACCTAAACAATTTTCAACCTAATATGTAACTAAAGAATTGGGCAATATTGCACATATAGCCCAATTAAGCGATTTTCGTTTAATTGCGTCGGCGATTCAATTCACCGAGTATTGCTTAATTGAGTTCCCGTTTAATTGCGTCAAAAGTCATGCATTTTTAGAAACTTAAGCGGAAATAACTGTAGTTACAATAACATATTAAGGTGGGATCACACGATTGCCGCAATGCACCAATTTTAGACAATTTTTATTGGGCTGAATTGGAGCATAATAAAAAATTTGTCCCAATCAAATTCTCTGCAATCACATGATTGTGACATTTTACTGAAATTTTATTGTCGCAAATTGCCGCAAAACAATTTAGTACCAATAATTGCCGCATTATAGTCACACGATTTTTATATTATACGGCAACTGTGAGAAACAGCTGTTGTAGCTGATGACAAACTTTGTTTTCCCCAAAAAAAAAAAAATAAATAAATTAAATGTTAAAAATATGGTTTGTTCATTAAAAAGAAAGAAAATTGCTTCGGGTATTATTATAATGTTGTGCGGGCTGAAAAAAGCAAAAAATGAATAGTAACAACAGTTGCATTTTACTGATTGAAAAGCAGAAATCATGCTTGGAAGACGCGTTTAAACAGTTTTGAAACTAAATACATGTATACATATGCATATTATTGGCGCGTATTGTCTTCTTTGGTTGCCGCATGAGAACACAATAAATATTGGTGCATTTTTAGAATTTTTATTGGTGATTAGTTGTATGTCAAGTGTTCACATGGTTGTCGCATCAGGGTTGTATTTGATTGGGACAAATAGGAACAACATTCGTTTGGTTGCCGCATGAGCCAATAAATTGTGCTATCACACGATTGGCACACAAAATGTAACAAAAATTGGTGCATTGCGGCAATCGTATGATCCCACCTTTATGTCTCTAAAAATTTCATTGCAACTATTATATTCATTTGAAATTTTTCTTTTCAAGTTCGGTTAATTAATACGACTTATAATATGCCTAGCGATGGCTGCTTCGGGTAAAGCTAGGTGCTTTACCCGAAGTACCCAAAACATTCATTTTTAGGGTTCCGTACTCATCAGAGTGAAACGGAACCCTATTACGGAGACAAGTACGTCCGTCCGTCCGTCCGTCACAGCGTCCATTCTCCGAAACGGTAAGAGCTAGAGAGCTGCAATTTTCACAGGATGTTGTTGTACCTTGCCGCTACAACAACAAATACTAAAAACAACAACAAATCGAAAACTACCAGGTGTCCCCATACAACGAAAAGTTGCAATTAGCTATAACTCTCGAACCGTAAAAGATAGAAAGCTGAAATTTGCATAGTGTATGTATTTGTAGATGCTTTACAACAACAAATGCTAAAGACAACAACAAGTTGAAATCTACCAGGTGTCCCAATACAACCTAAAGTAACAATTAGCCGTAGCTGCTAAACTATAAAAGACAAAGAGCTAGACTTCGCACAATATATGTATTTACATATGCCCTACAACAACAAATGCTAAAAACAACAACATGTCAAAAACTACCAGGTGTCCCTATACAATCTAGAGTAAAAATTATCCCTAACTCCCAAACTGTAAGAGACAGAGAGATGAAATGTGAACAACATATGTACTCGCATGTGGCCTACAATAACAAATGCTAAAAACAACAACAAGTCGAAAATTACCAGGTGTCCCTATACAGCGTAAAGTAACAACTAGCCAATACTCTCGATCCGTGAGAGACAGAGGGATGAAATTTGCACAATATGTGTATTCACATATGCTCCACAACAACACTTGCTAAAAACAACAACAACTGTAAAACTACCAGGTATCCCTTTACAACGTAGAGTAATAGCTATAACTCTCGAACCGTAAGAGATAGAGAGTCGAAATTCGCACAGTTTATGTATTCCCAGATGCCAACAACAAATTACAACAACAACAACAAGTAGAAAATTACTAGGTGTCCCCGTACAACATAAAGTAGCTTTAAAAACAGAGAGATAAAATTTATAAAATATACATATGTATTCACATACGCCATTCCATACATACATTACACATACATACGTACGGAACCCTAAGAGTGCGAGCCAGCCTCGTACTTGACTTAATTTATTAAATAATATTCGGTTGGTGGATTATCTGGACGACGTTTCGAATGACTCATTTTTATATGAGTGTCGGCGGGATTCTCCATATGAGGAAAATCTTTCAAAAACTTATCAACAAATTGTTGCCAAGTACTAAAACTATTTGCAACGAGTCGACGCAATACTTTGTAGGGCCTTTCATCTTTTTTTATTACATTGTCATCAGTCATAAGCCGCTTTTAGAACGTTGACACGATTTATAAACTACTCTCAATCTTGTAGTTGTACCGCTTTCTCTAAAACCGCCATGGTGCGGGTAAAAATAACCATTCTTAAGTATAGCTTCTGGGTACTCATCGAGATTAACAATATGATTGAGAGCTTCATCCTAAACTTTTTGTGTTCTGCAGCAAAATTAGATTTCTGTTTAAAGGACAACACCATTTGCTTAAATCGTTTTAAAGCGCTGTAGTCCGTGTAGGAAAATTTTGGTAATTCTTCACCTTGAAGAAGTTTTTTTAAATGGTAAATTGACGGTATATCTTCCCGTTTCATCACGAGACTGCGTTGTTTTAAACAGTTTTTCACAGAGTTGCTGTTATTTGACCACGGGGTTTGGTCTAAAATCTCTTCTTGCTCCCAAAATAAGCGAAGTTGATCATCATTAGAGCAAAGATTTGCAGAAATAATTTTAACTTCTTTGTTTCCTTTGTGTGAACCAGATATCATCCAACCTAGACGAGTTTCTTGTAACAGTAAGCCATTACTAAATCTTTTTATTCCAGACAGTATCAAGTCTCCATAGCGTCATTTCCAAGGAGATCAGATTTTAAAATCTTGGTCAATTTTATTTGGTTCATATGAGGTCGCACTCAGGACAGCTAAGGAAGCAACTCGCAAGTCAAATTCTTTGTTATGTGCTGACATAGAAGAAAAATAAACTATTTCTTAACTTTTACCGCCTGTGGGTCGATTCTGGTTCTGCGAAACGGTGAAATGAAAAGTTTTTTTTCACGTTTTCATAGCAGGGGTTCTGTAAAAAATTAAAAACATGCGTCACAGCGTTTTCGTATGAAAACAATACTGAAACAAAACCGGATTTTTTCATCGTTACTAAGGCTGCTTGATACCCGGTAATCGCATAACTACAACAAATACAGCAACAACAAACACTGCATGTATTTTCTTGGTAGAAAGACTGTATTACTGTCATCCGTTTATTCACGTATGTGTGTTTGTGTTGTGTATTTTGACAGTTATACAAGCTAAAAGCAGTAGTCAGCTGGGCTTGTAAGGCTACCTTGTATCGAGCTGCCTTGATCGTTACACAACTCTGGCGATTCTGAGTATACACAACCATATTCGTTCAGCGTTAGATGGCGGAGCCTGTTTATTTATTTAAAGGGCGTTTTTTTCGATGTATAGAACTTTAAGTTGCAATAAAACAACGATGGATTGTTCGATTGACATAAATTTTATTTATCCGAAGGGTAATCTTGTGGCATTACATTTTAAATATGATTTCTGGCATATGGCCGCCACGGCTGGCGCGGATGTAGTCCAATCTGGACGTCCAATTTTCAATAACTTTTTCCAACATTTGTGGCCGTACATCGGCAATAACACGGAGAATGTTGTCTTCCAAATGGTCAAGTGTTTGTGGCTTATCCGCATAGAACAATGACTTTACATATCCCCACAGAAAGTAGTCTAGCGGTGTTAAATCACAAGATCTTGGAGGCCAATTTACAGGTCTAAAACGTGAAATTAGGCGGTCACCAAACGTGTCTTTCAATAAATCGATTGTGGCACGAGCTGTGTGGCATGTTGCGCCGTCTTGTTGAAACCACATCTCCTGGACATCATGGTTATTCAATTCAGGAATGAAAAAGTTAGTAATCATGGCTCTATACCGATCACCATTGGCTCTAGCGGACTGGCCAACATCGTTTTTGAAGAAGTGCGGACCAATGATTCCACCAGCCCATAAAGCGCACCAAACAGTCAGCTGTTCTGGATGTATCGGTGTTTCGACATACACTTGAGTATTAGCTTCACTCCAAATGCGGCAGTTTGGCTTGTTGACGTAGCCATTCAACCAGAAGTGCGCTTCAGCGCTAAACAAAATTCGCTTATTAAAATCGGGAACAACGGCAATCTCGTTTTGCACTATTTGCAAGCGTTGTTCAGGCGTGAGTCTATTCATTATGAATTGCCAAACCAATCTGAGAATAAATCACTTGAAAGCTGTTAAATCGGTCGCCATCTTGAACAGTAATGCCATCTTAAAGTTCTATACATCGAAAAAACACCCTTTATTTATTTATTTATTCGTTTGCTTATTTTTTTATTTATTTAATTAATTATTTATTTAACTGTTTATTTATTTATATTTATTACGCTCTTGAAACAGAAGAAAAATTGATAGAAATCTGTTGGGAAACAACAAAGATATGACTGTTTTCAGTTAGAAAATGCAACAAATCCCATTTTTCGCTACATTTACCCTTATAAAATTCCTTTTTGAAGTGACCTAAAAAACCTAAATGTATTTTTGTTCCTTATGGACTACAACAAAACAGAATTGATACATGAGAACCCTTGAATAATTTTTTTTCTGAACTTTTGCATAAACGTGTTATTAACACTTGTCTTCTGAGATGATAAAAAATCATCCAAAAGAGACATACAAAAGACCGCTGCTTTGGCTGATGTGTACCTAACACATGTATATGTAGCTGGGCAAATCGACTGTCACGGCATACACAAACTGGTTCGGGATATCGAAAAGGCCTTGAGCTCTAAGGAGATTGCCCTATGGACATTGAGGACGCCTTCGATAACGCGAACTTCTGATCTATGGAAACAGCAGAATAAATAATTAAGTTCATATTTGAATATTCAAAATCTTTTACTTTTTGATACTTTCAAAAATACAAATCGTAGTAACCAATGGTGACTCGTTGTATAGAAGGTTGCAAAGAAAAGTAGAAGTGTTGCAAAACGAAAAAAGAAATGTTTGCTGTGTTAAAGGTTTGTTTGAATATTTCTGATTCTCATTCTGTTCATGGGAATTATGGAATAAGTAGTTAAGTTTCAAACAAACTTTTAAGAATTTTTCAAGTCTACTGATGAGTTGATTAGCACCAACCAAATGTCGTCGGCATATAGACAGCTGAGAAATACAGCAAATATTTTTTGAAGAGGTTCATTTTTGGACCTGAATTAATACATTTCAATTGGCTCTTAAAGCAAATAAATAATTAAGTTCATAGTTAAAAAATAGTGTTCAAATATTTCAATTTATTAAAAACTTTCGCGCTTTTCGCTGATAAGTGTAAAGTACACTAATTTGTGTTTAATAATATACTTTAGAGACATTTTTCTCATTGAATTCCTATGCAACGTTAATATATTAGATCGTAAATGTGTGTAACAGTAAAATAGTATTTTCACAATTAAAACTATCGCGAATTAAAAATATAATAATTATTTACTCTACATACGTTTTATTTTCTCGCAGGATATGTTGTTGACGAACTTGCGTATGTAACGAGTATGGTGAAAAAAGATGTTTTACGGACTGATCGATTACATCCCTTCTATGCAGGCAGTGACGATAATCAAAATATAGCAGCACTATTTAATATACTCACAACCTATGCTCTTAACCATCCATCCGTCAGTTATTGCCAGGGAATGTCTGATATTGCATCCCCTTTACTAGTTACCATGAACGATGAAGCTCAAGCTTATATCTGTTTTTGTGCTATCATGAGTAGGATGCGGGGAAATTTTATGCTCGATGGAATTGCCATGACAAAGAAATTCGCTCATCTTACAGAAGCTCTAAGTTTTTATGATGCCGAATTTTGGGAGTACTTAAAAGCTCAACAAGCAGATGATTTGTTATTTTGTTATCGGTGGCTACTGCTAGAGTTAAAACGGGAATTTCCATTTGATGATGCTTTGCGTATGTTGGAAGTACAATGGAGCTCTCTAAAATATGAAACAAGTGGTGAACGTGAGGAGCTCAAATTATTTGAAAAAGAATTTGTACCAACTTCGGAAACTGCACTAGGTGCAGGTACAGCGAACGGCATTTCAACATCATCAATGATATTATGTGACAACAATGGAACACCTATCAGTCCTTCGTATTTATTGGCAAGGCCAAGAGAAAACGCTTATACAAAACTTTGTGATTTAAGGCGCCGAAGTTCTTCTGCTTCTTTGAATTCACTTGGCTCTTCTTTAAGCGCAAGCACAAATTATGTGGCTATTAGAGAATACTCTAAGTTAGATGCAGCAAAACGTTTAAATCAAAGCTTAGATGACAATATAACACGTCACGCTGCGCGACGATGTCGTAGAATATCTTCGAAAGCACATCAATCTTTAGATGAAACAAGAATGTTACAACTCTTAAAGGGTCGAACGGATAATATTGTAAATTGTGTGTCGAACGAACAAGTTCAATTAGATGATGTTTTTAATAACTGCACTCCTATTGCATTCCATGATACAAATCCATTCAAAGACAATGACGATGATATGCTTGTGTATATAGACCAAGAAAAGCAAATCCCTCACGCATTTTTAAGCAGTTCTTCTTCATCGCTTCATGCTGATGACACAGTAGCATCTTGCACCACAGGATGTGTCTTAGAAGGTTCCACTGACAGTGGTGGTGAATTCAATAGTGTTGATATCAAAAATGTCAAAACTCCAAAAGGGATATCAAAGTTACATAACAAGAGCCTCCTCGCCAACTGCAATAATGTCAGCAATATAATTACAAAACAACTGGCGACGAATATTAGCGAAAGAGTCAAGCGTGTAGGTAGCTCGGGTGGCGGACACTTCAGGGATCTTAAGGAAAAAATTGCGACTACAAGCCGAAAAGGTATGATATGATATTTATTAAAAACGAATTATTCATAGAATTCTTGCAAAAGGCTTATTAACACATGTGTAATACATTTACAGAAGAAAATTTTTGTTTAATTGTGTTAAAAAGCCTTTTGCAAGAATTCAATGAATAACTCGTAACAATAAAATAAAAGGAGAAAATAATTATTGGCAATTCAAAATGACTGAGCAATTTATTAAAAACATTTTATGATATCTATTTTCTTTTAACAAGGTTTAAGTTTAAAAGAATGCAACGAAAAATCCCAACAAAAGCTGGTAAAAAACTTTAACGAATTTCTTAATTTTTCTTCAATAAATAAAAGTCGATTTGGGAGTGCTGAAAAAATAAATGAAACAATACTAGCTACTGATCATATGCTAACAAAGGCCAATAAATCGGAATCACCTTCGCCAACACCCAGTCAAATCTCTCCAATATCATCGTTACGTCTTCCGGGACAACCAACAAAAGAAGAATTTGCTGTATCCCTCGAGTCGAATTCCTTATATATACCAGATTCATCAAGTAACTCATGCACCTTTTCTACACATTCTCTACAAATACCAGCAAAGAATTTAAGTAGTAATGGCCTACAACTAGAATTAAATTCTCAACTCTCGTCATTAACGCACACCACAGAGTACACACTAGTAGAAGAATGTAAAAGAGACCAAGTATTACCAATTCCTACTGAAAAAGGCCAAGATCCAAGAGAATATAGTGCTACGGTGGACGAAAGCGTGCAAGATTATTACCCAATGACAACAGCAATCACTCGCGAACTGCGAATAGAATCTGAAAACTTGGATCGTCAATTGTTCGGAGATTTGGTTTCAATGAAAACTTTCGAGCGAAAGATGGACCCAATACGTAGTGAAATAAAATACGAAAAGCTGGACAAAGAATCGCTTGACCTAGCAGAAGATTTAAAAGAAAACGAACTTACCACTTTCCACAAAATGAGTGAACTTTTACAGACACAACATAGATGTGATATATCGACAAACGCTAAGACTGAAGAAACCAAATCCACACATTTGTTAAATGGTCGGGCCGATAGTAATTTAAACGTAAAGTGTGATCGCAGCTGCGATAATGAACTAACACAAAAGCAATCAAGTAATAGTTCTAAGTTGAATATTTTTCAGAAAGAAGGTTTGCTGTTAAGAGATGACATATTGACAGCAATTGGAGACATGCCCAGTCATTTAAGCAGTAATTCATATAATTTTTCATTGAGCCCGAGCGCCTTGCCAGAAGTGTTGGAGCCAATATCAGCAACAGCTACTCCAGATACAACAACAATTGACGAAATGGCAACAACAGCTGGCGAGGATGAAGTAACTTTTTCTAACAAAACTACACAATTTCTAAGCACCAGCTCCACTAATTCTACATCCACACCTAGACTACCACCACCTTCAGAATTCGGTGGCGGCAACCCTTTTTTAATGTTTTTATGTCTTACATTGTTACTGCAACATCGCAATACCGTAATGAAATGCAAAATGGATTACAATGAAATTGCCATGCATTTTGATAAAATGGTCCGCAAGCACAATGTCACAAGGGTGTTGAACCAGGCGAGACGCATGTATATCGACTATTTAAAAAGTCAAGCATCATACAGCGTCCAACAAAACTTGCCGTCTACAAGCGCATTTAGTGACCAGACAAGTGATGTGAACAGAAACTCAACAGCATCAAACAATGAAGGTAAAAAACATCCGAAAAACAATCACAACCGTCAAACTGCATCACCTACCACGTCTTCATCATTTTATATCAACTGATAAAAATACAAAAGTAAACTCCAGGTGAAATGGTGGCAATTAACTATTAAAAACGCCAAAATTTTATTTTAAAAAATTTGTTTTAACATGGATATTCATTAAGTTAGTCATTTTCACAACTTCTTAATGATTGCATGAAAGGAAGTCGCTTAAAAAGACTTTTTAACAAAAAAAAAAAAAAAAAAAAAAATGGAATTATTGAAGCGATTGAAAACAACATGTACGTCATTTATTATTATTTATTTACTCATTATCTACCTATTTTTAACCAAAAAAAAAAAAAAAAGATCATTAACTGTGACAAACCAATTTCAAAGCCATAGAGTATTTGTTAGTTCTATTCACTTATTTTAACTCAGAGATTTTACCCTAATTATTTTCAGGTATTGTCAGTACTACAATAAACAAATTTCTTATAGCATGTTTCCACGACATGCGCTTCGCTCTCTATTTATGCTTAACACCCCAATCAAGAACGAAGCAAATGTGTCGTCATACAAAACTTTGAGAGCGAATGAAGTAGCTTCATGCTGAAGCTACATGCGAAGCACGAAAAATTGCTGTCTTCTCTAATTTATATCGCTACTTTATCTATACTATCTGTCAAAATCAAATATTGTAAATAAAAAACAAAGAAAACGTAATTGTCCCATAAAAATAAAAGTTAAGTTCTGCGTTGTATTTGATGCACTGCAACGCCAAAGACATTTCCATATGAATGTGGTTCTTTGCGATAACACTTTCAATTACTTTTTTTTTTCAAAATTAATGGAAAATTTACATTGTTTGCTTATTAAACACAAAAGTCAAATTGAAACACATAGTCGAGTCGTGTAAACCGTGTGATTCATAATTGAGAGAGCGAAGCGGCTGATTCAACCTGTAATGGAAACATACTATAAGCTTGGAATTAATTAACAATAAAAGGAAAAAACAATCTGCAACAATCGGTAAAAGCATTAAAACCTTTCGTGTCCATCTGGTTATCTTTTGTAAAAAAATCATTTACTTTTTATATTGATAAAATTTGTACGTGTCGCTGAACAGGCACAACCGCACGCACATAATCAAAATGTTCAAAGAGTTTGATTATATACCATGCAAGAAATGTGACTGCAGTGATTTACGATTGAGTCAGTTGTACTACTGGCAATTCCTGAAAATATTTACTATAACAATTTTAAATGTGGGTGGTAATGAATATCGACTATTGACGTTGTAATAACTAAAGAGTAGATTCTTTGTTTCACTGCCAATTGCATTACAATATTCGACAAAACAGGTGACTTGTTGCGTTGTAGATGCCTTTCTTCACTTCAAAAATGCATTCCATAACACAAAATCAATCGAGACCTTTGTTTTTTCTTTCTTTGGCTTTCTTTGAATGTCGCAAAATCAAAAATAGTTAATTTTTAGGGTTTCGTACTCATCAGAGTGAAACGGAACCCTATTACCGAGACTTCTGCGACCGTCCGTCCGTCACAGCGTCCATTCTCCGAAACGGTAAGAGCTAGAGAGCTGAAATGTTCACAGGATGTTGTTGTACTTTGCCGCTACAACAACAAATACTAAATTATAAAAAACAAGTCGAAAACTACCAGGTGTCCCTTTACAACGTAAAGTAACAGCTATAACTCTCGAACCGTAAGAGATAGAGAGCCGTAATCCTCACAGTGTGTGTATTTCCAGATGCCTTACAACAACAACAACAACAAGTCGAAAACTACTAGGTGTCCCCATACAACGTAAAGTAACAATTAAACGTAAATCTCAATATGTGAGAGATAGAGAGATGAAATTATACAATATCGGCCCGATTACGAACGACAATTCCCGGGGAGTTTGTTCTCTACTCCCAATTCTCCTATTCTAAATAAGTTCTCCCCGGGAAAGTTTTCTCTTTTCCCTTTCCCCGTATTCTAAACAATGTTCGAAATTGGGAAACTGTTCCCCGGGAAAAAAGTAGGTATTACGAAAGCCAATTTAAGGGAGACTGCAATAACAACTTCTGGGAATATTTTCGCCAAGCAATTGAAAGGGAGTTGCACTGAAAAAACTTAGTATATCATTTTTTTAATAAAAAATTAACTTAATCCCATTTTACATCGTATTTTGTCAAAAACTGCAAATAAGAAACGGCTAGAAATTATTTTTATACCCTTCACAAAAATGTGTAAATGGGTATATATAAGTTTGTTATTCCGTGCGTAACATATTGAAATAACCATCTAAGACCCACCCCATAAGGTGTGAATATTCGGGATCAGAATCAATAGAGATTACGATTAAGCGATGTCCATCTGTAGTCGTTAAAATACCGTTTCTGAGAAAACGGTTTGAGATAGAAACCTCATTCCTTCCCTAAAATGTGTTAAATCCTGGTAATGGGTTGGCTGTTGAAATACAGTAAGTCTGGTCTACGGATAGCCGAGATATATCCAAAAAACCGGTTTTTGAGGGGTATTTTTGGCCATTTTTTTGGTAAGATTTTTGAAAAAAAATGTTTTCCTAAAAAGTTTGCCATATCAGTTTTAATGCTCGTTAGATTCAAAAAATAAAAAAATTTTTGAAATCGGCCCGTACATACCTATAGCGTCTCCCGATTTTTCAAGAAATGGGCTCTATAAGACAAATAAAACAACTTTCCCCACCAAAAATCAATCAGAATGGTACATATAGGCTATTTACAGGCAAAACTTGGATATATTTTAACATCGGTCCATATACACTAGATATATAGCGCCTCCCGATATCTCGAGAAGTCGGCATTGGATGTAACACTATTGAACATTCGCTTTGAAGAGAAGATTTGTGCATTGACCAGCAATACGTGAGAAATTTATTTTGCACGTTGAAGAATAGCATTCGGCCCAGCCGAATATAGCACTCTTACTTGTTATTCTTGAGATTTGCTATAATTAAAACATTTACTAAGAAGCAAATAGTTTTTACAGCCTTCTGCAATTCCAAATAAAAGAATGGGTTTAAGTCATCACGCAACATTCTTCTTGCAATTCTTTGCTCCGTTATTGAACGTTCTTCTTCTGCTTCAACTACCAACCGAAATGCTATACTAAATATTTTGCTTTGCTCTAATATATTTTTTTCACGTTCTATAAACTTGTTTTGGTAAATTTTTAATTTCAATTTAAAAATTTTACATTAAAGATTAAAGGTAAAAGCATACAGCTGACTTCGAAAGCTCTAAGTTCCCTTTCCCGTAATAATATTCTCCCCGTTTGTTTAGAATATGGGAATTTAGTTTCTGGGAGAAATGAACTCCCCGGGAGCATCTTTTCCCGGGAATATTCATAATCGGGCTGTATATGTATGTATGTATTCATATATGTCATAATATACGTACATTACACATACGTACGTAACCCTAAAGGCCGTGTCAGATAAAACTTTGTTGCTTTGCGTGACGTTTATAACTTTGAAAGAAAAGCGTAAAACAAAAAGTGTATGTCACAATAAAAGCTTTGACAAGACCAGCGTAATGTTTGTTTATCAATAAAATATTGAATATATAAAATATTTTATATATGTACTTATTTGTAGTTTTGTTTATTATATTTTTCAAATGAATTTATTCATAAAATTTATTTATTTATTTGGAATTTTTTTTTGATTTCTGTTGACGCCAAGAGAAAATAAGAGAAAATGAAAGCAGCTAATTGTCAAAGCGTGCAAAAAGATGAAAGATGCCCAACTTTTTGCTTTGCTTTGCGTCAAATAAAATTTATGTGACAAGTGCCATATAAACATGTACATTTATCTTAAATGTCAAAGCGTGTATGTAACGCAACGCGAAGCAAAAGTTTTATCTGACACGGCCTTAAGTGTGCGAGTCAGCCTCGTACTTGACTGAGTTTATTTTATTTGACGGGATACCCTTTAGTTTGAAAATCAACTACAACTTTTCAACCGTAAGATATAGAGGTTTAAAATGTATACGGTGTACGTAGTTGTCTGGTCTACAATAACAAATACATAAAAACAATAAAGAGTTAAAACTAAAGGGTGCCCCATTCCCTTGCTGTGCGAGTCTGCCCGTATTTGGCTAAATTTATTTATTTTTTCTTAACACAGATATACATATTCTTCGAATTTTATTTAAGGAAACGAAATAAGTTGTGCTCAGATATCAAATTTGTATAAAAGGAGTAAGTTTTTGAACATAGAAATTGCTTAGTGATGATATTCGCTCTTTGTAATTCCTTGAACTACTTATTCCATAATTCCAATGAACAAAATGAGAATCAGAAATGTTCAAATTTGTTCATGGAATTTATGGAATAAGTAGCTACGTTTCAAACATTCTTTTAAGAATTTTTCAAGTCTACTGATGAGTTGATTAGCGCCAACGAAATGTCGTCGGCATATAGACAGCTGAAAAAGGCAGAAAACATTTGATAGGTCTATTTTTGGACCTGAATTAATAAGTATAATATTTAAAAAACAGTTATCCCCTCATATACATATGTACATACATACGTACAATCCGATTTCTAAGTGTCAGGCAAAACAAAACTTTTCGACGCGAATTAAAGATTTCTCACCTTTTGTAATTAAAAAAAATATTTTCTTCAACGCTTATGCGACTTAATCTAATTTATATTTTTTTATTTTTTAAAAAAATACTTCAGACTATTAGTCTGAAGTGTTCTTTGTTTTATTAGAGTTTTTTTAAGACTGATTTTACAATTGAATTTTTATTATAATTAAAACTAACTTAAATGCTGTTCCTAAGAAATCACCTGTTGTTCGTAGACATGGTGTCAGCACTTTTTATGGGAACGGATATAAAGGAAACTTGAGTACTTTGTAAACAAGTGCATATTTTTATAACGAAATATCTTTTGTATGTATGTATATTTGTACATACTTATTTGCTGGGTAGTTGAAACAAATTTTGTGTTAACTCCTCCGCCCTTAAATTCGAACGTCCGCGTTCGTGACAAAAAATGTTGAGTTCTGATCAACTGCAGTTGCGGGTTGTTCAGCTGGAGTAGATATGTGAATATGTGCTCTCTTTCTTTTCTTTAGGTTCTTGTAAAGTATTAACCCTATTAGAGTCGTAAGTATCAAAATAATAATTGAGAGATTAAATATGAAACCATTGATTTGTCTCCCTTCCAATGATTTTATTGTGGACGTGTTATTGAGGTGAAGTTGTGTAAGACCTTGGAGTGAGAGTGTTTCTTCAAAAGAATTAATCGATGGAACTCTGATAATTGCGGGCAATGGTTTAAAATGCACTGTTTCAGTGAAGCTGTACTCTTGATCTGCAATTTTAAGTGATGTGTTCCTATATTGAATCAAATATGTTCCCGTTAAGTTGATTTCTTCTTCATTAATTTGTATAGTTCCATTAAATTCATTTAGTATCACCAAGCCTGGTATGACTCTTTCGACGTCTGGTATGTGATATCCGTTTGTAACTGAACAGTGTGATTTCTTTCCTTTTAGTAAGTTAGGCAGACATTTATCGTTAGTTATATCTAATACATCATCCTTATAACATATTTTTAAATCATTAAAAGTTTTACATTTTTTTGTCAGTGTGAAAATTGTCTCATTACATATTAATATTTCATTATTTTTAATTCTGTAAATAACATTATTTTTCTTAACCGGTTTTATTAATTTAGACTCGCAGGTCTCTTTGTTTGTTATTGGTAAACTTACAATAAATATTAATTTTTCAACACTGCTAGCTATTTTTATTTCTGCACATTCGAGTGCTTCCTCAATATTAATAAAATCTATATTATTAGTTTCAGTTTTTTCTTTAAGTACTTTTATTTCTTTTTCAGATAATATAAATGAATTTAAAATTCCAACTTTAGACCAATTTATGGCATGTTCAATATTTATCAATTCTTCTTTTAATATTTTTAATTTTTCTTTAATACTTATAGCTAAAGCATTCTGCATTATTCCACTATCTTTTACATTCTTTAAAATAAGATTAGCTCTTTCAGTTAGATTGTTAATAGCTTCAAATACATTTCTATTAATTGTTACTTGTTTATTATTATTATTTGACAATTCATTTAAATTTCCATTTATTATCATAAGATCTTGGTGATCCGGACTTCCGGCAATCCATTTCCAGATCGTTCCTAGAAAATCTATTGATCTTTTATTCTTTTCTCTTAATTTTAACTTATTTAAGGCTATTTGGGTTTGGGATAATTCATAATGTAGGAAAGGAAGGATGGGATTATTTGGATTTAATTTATGGGTAATTGTTCGTTGGAGTTCCTGCAATGTCAGTTGATATTCAGAAATATTTATTGAATGAACGAGTTTAAATGATCCTATTTGTAACTTCGCATGTCCAGTGTTAAATGTTATAAGCGGTGAATCTGAGTGGTTCAATATTTCTACCTCACCTGCACATATGGTGCTGAAGAAGCTGTAAAATAGAGATTAATTCCTGATAAGACTTTTGTGTACTATTTTTCCGTTTGTCGTTATAATAACGTTTGGTTTATTTTCCTTTACAACTACTTTCTTATATCTTGGGGAACTTTTATTTCTAGATTGTTTACTGATAGCTACAAAAATTGTTTCTCCTATTAAATAATCCTTATATGGCTTTCTATTCTTATTATGGTGTTTTAGATCTGATTCTTGTTTTTCTTCCAACTTCCTAACATTGTTGATTCTGATTTCTTCTAACTTTGACGGGTCTGTGGTTATACTAAAAAATGCCTCCACGGGTTTCAGGTTAATTGTAGAGTGAACCGAATTGTTATATTTATGAAGTGATTGATATAATAAATCTGAAAATGATTCATGAGTTTTTTCTGCTTTTGTACAACGCATAATTTCATTAAGCGTTCTTCTCCTTTCTATTTGTCCATTCGGAGCGCTTACGTACGGTGGAGCTTTGTATATTTCTATACCATACTGATCTTCTAGCATAAATTTTATTGAAGCGGCTGCTAAGGATTTTTCATTATCTACAACTATTTGTTTGGGGTAACCAAGAGAAGTTATTATCTCTCGGAGGGGTTCTTTTATGTCTACCACTGCACGGGATTTAACTATTTTTGCCTGTGCATATTTAGAGAATTTATCTATACCTGTAAGGATTACTTTGTGATTAGTATAAAAAAGGTCCAAGTGAACTATTTGTCCTGGGTATTGGGGAATCGGTGTTGGCTTCAGTATTGGATTATTTGGATGTCTTTCGTATATTTGTTCTTTGCAAATACTACACTGTTTCACTATACTATTGATTTTAGCTTGCATACTAGCGAAATAAAATTTTTTTAAAAGCTGGATTTTGTTTTCTTTGCTATTTCTATGTGCTCTTTTGTGTTCTTTTAGTATTTCGGTTTCTTGGGCAATTTCATCTGTTAAATCCTCTACAATTTCTCTTGCAAATCTTACTTTGTAATCTCTAAAATGAATGGGATATATTCTCTGCAATATTCCCAGAGTTTCTTCATTAGTATTAATACCATTCACAACTGATGGATTAAGATATCTTTTAAGTATAGCTATGAGGTCCCTTTCGCTGTAAACGCTTTGTGTAATAGTATGACGATGGTACGTGGGAAATTTAATTTCAAATTTATATGTTGAAGTGTCATCAAAATGGAGAAAGATTTGATTCTTAAAAACATTGATTGGAGCGTCGGCAAATGGAATGAGATCTTCTGGTGAGTTTTCGTCACTGTGTTGTGTAGAGGTTAATGTGTTTATTCCGGGTGGCCTTGAAAGTGCGTCAGCAACCATGTTTGTTTTTCCTGGCCTGTATTTTAGTTCATAATTAAATTCTTCGAGAAATGCTTTCCATCTCCTTAATTTACTGTTGCTGTTTCTATTATTTAGGGCATATGTAAGTGGTTGATGGTCAGTTAAAATTTTAACTTTAGCTGAACCATATAAATAATTTCTCAAATTTTCCAATGCCCAAACAATCGCTAACATTTCACGTTCGTTCTTGGCATAGTTTTCTTCTTGCTTCCTGAGAGTTCGAGATATAAATGCTATTGGTCGGCCTTCCTGCGATAGTACAGCCCCGATTGCATAGTTGGATGCATCTGTATTAAGTTCGAATTCCTTTTCAAAATTTGGATAAGATAAAATAACGTCTCTGCTAACCAAAGAATTTTTTAATTTATTGAATGCTTCTACTGCATTATCATCTAAAGAAATTGGTATTTTACTTGACTTGTTTTTTGGCACGTGGCCATCCTCCCCCCTTAAAAGGGCTGTCAAAGGCTTTGCGATCTTAGCATAGTCCTTGACAAATCTGTGATAGTAGCCTGACAGACCTAAAAATGATCTAAGATCCTTCACTGTCTTTGGCTGTGGAAAGTTCTTTACCGCCTCTAATTTTTTCGGGTTAGTTTTTATTCCGTCCTTTGAAATAATAAATCCTAGAAACTCGACTTCATCTTTAAAAAATTCACTTTTATCTAACTGTACCTTCATATTCGATTCCTCCAATGTAGCGAATACTGTTTCTACGTTTTTCAAGTGTTCTTCCTCATTCTCGCCGAAAATCAATATATCGTCTATGTATATGAAGCAAATTTTTCCAATGTGTTGACGAAGAATATCATCCAAAGTACGTTGAAAAATTGCTGGGGAGTTCTTTAGACCAAATGGAAGTCTGAGAAATTCGTATTTTCCATTATTTACGGAGAAAGCTGTCTTTTCTATGTCTCTACTCCTCAACGGAATTTGGTGAAAGCCACTCTTCAAATCAATAACTGAAAACCATTTTTTATTGCCTAGTTGTGTCAACATATCATTTATTTCTGGGATTGGGTACCTGTCAGCTATAGTTACTTGGTTTAACTTGCGATAATCTATAACCATCCTAAACTTTTTTTCCCCTGAAGCATCCAGTTTCTTCGGCACAATACATACCGGTGCATTATAAGGTGAACGAGATGGTCTTATTATACCATTTGAAATTAACTCGTTTAATTGTTTCTCAACTTCTTCTTTAAGGGATGCTGGATAGGGATAACTTTTGGTATAAATGGGCTGTTCTGTGGTTGTTCTAATTTCGGCCTCTACCCTAGACGTATACGTTAACTTTTCATCTGGTTCCAAAAATAATTTGTGGTGTTCAGATATTAAAATTTGCATAGCCTGCTTTTGTTTTTCCGTCATATGATTTGTTCTTATATGTATGTTGTTTACATCACGAGATATTTGCTGTTTAATTCTTATTTTTTTATTTCCCTTTATAGTCATGAAATTGTGTTCGGTGTAAATTACGGCAGACAGTTGTTTAAGGCTGTCATTACCTATAATTGCATCAAAGGATTTCAGAGTTGGTAACAGGAAAAATTTAATTGGGATCTCATTATTTCCGAAAAGGTTTGCATAAACATGATGTGTAATTTTAACAGGTCCTCCTACTGAATTTGCATAAAATATTTCCTGATTTTTTTCCGGGGTTTTTATTAGATTTGGCTGTACATAATTCTTGTTAGATCCAGTATCTAGCAAAACTTTTATAATTTTATCATCGGCTAACCTACAACTAATATAGGGAAGCGATGATTGGCTTAACGTAAAAAAAATGAACATCAATACAATCCTCCGCAGGATTATCGGTATCCTTTGGCTGATAATTGGGTAGGTTGTTAACATATTCTTCTAAGCTCTGTTCCTGATTTTTATCCTGTTCTTCCATGTTAACAAAATATTGCTCCTGCTCAGCTAAGGTGTGGAAATTCCTTTGGAACTTTTGAGGCGGATGCGCCTGAAACGATGGTGGAATGGGCCTCTTCCCTTGAAATTGATGCGTTGGTCTTGGTCTATTCATATAGTTTATATTTCTTGTCCTAACACTTTGATCTATATCCATTGGTTCGGGTTTTGGCTGTGGCTTTGGCATATAAGGCCGTGGCGGTGGCTGGTTATGGTGAGAGAATTGATTAGGTTGCGGGAAGCTAAACCTCTGATGTGATTGTTGAAAGTTCTGGGGTGGATAATACGTTGGGAAATTGTGTTGAGCTAAATGAGGATACAATGGCGTTCGTCTGCCTACTTCATTGTTACGCTTCGGTGGTAGTGGGGGTTGTTGTGTATTATTGAATTTCCTTACATTGTTTTGCATATTGTGGGCATAATTTGTCCTGAAATTTTGATTCTCCAACTTAAGGCATAAATGCAATGCCTTAGGCAAATCGACTGGTTCTCTCATTGGCAAGAGTCTTGGAAGATCTCCTTTTAAGCCTCGGATAAAGGTATCCAACGCTTTGTCCCTGTATGTTTGGGTTAAAAGATTTAACGATTCTTGTCCCATATTCATGCTACTTATCTTATTCAAAATCAGTGACAAGTGGTTATATACCCTTTGATAAAACTCCTGAATAGATTCTGTACCCTGAATCAAGGAGGTCAGCTGGTATTCTAACGTGCTGATATCTCTTTTATCTGCGTAATGCAGTGCGAGACACCGGGTAATACTTTCCCAGTTAAGCGGAGTGTTATAAGATTCCAAGATTGCGTCAGCATGTCCTACAATTTTATGTCTAACGACACTCAAGATTCCGAAATATTTCGCGGTTCCTCTTAAGTGTTGATAAATTCCTAATATTCTTTCTACCGATTTCCTCCAGGAACTGTATTCTCCTGCCTGTCCAGAAAATTCTCGTAAGCACCTAACAACATCTGGTACTCTATCTAGTTCACCTAATTGAGCCCTATGCTGTGGTTCAATTATTTGGTCCTGTTCATTAGGAATTGTGGGATTTCTTATGCTTTGTACTATTTCTCTAGCCTGTTCCTGCATGGTTTGTATAACAATTCTTTTTATTTCATTTTCCAGCGCAGCTATGTTAAATGCTGGCTGATTCTGTGGTGCGTTAAGCATGGGAGGTCTTATTAAATTGTCTGGATTTGACATTTTGAGTTAGGATAGGAAAAGGGATACACATACATATGTATATAAGAAAAATTTTTATTTTTTTATATTATTATTTTAATTTTCTTTTATTTCACTTCATATGTTCTTTCAAAACTATTTAATTTAATATACTTGTATATATACATATATACTCTTTTTTATCAAATGCAGAATTACTTTTTCTTAAATTTACAACTTACATTATTAAAAATATAGTATATTCCATCTCACAGCCAGTTTGGATGTGTCCTTTTTGCCTTTGCCTTAGGCTACTGGGGGTCCTTGCTTGGCTTCCTCGTGATGATGTCCCTAGGTTGAAGAACTCCAGGAAAAGTTGGTCCTTTGATGTTGGAGACGGCACACGGTTTTCTTTGTAATAAAGTTCACGGTTGTAATTTTTTTTATTTTCTGTTCTTGTAATAACTTTGAATAATTTATTCTTTCACTTATTTTTGTCCTTTATTGTTTTAACAAATAAAAAAAACTTTCACTTATCTTGTCCTTTTAAAAAAAATTTTTCACTTATTTTGTCCGTTGTTATTTTATTAAAGAAAACTTTTATTCACTTATTTTGTGCTTTTTATCCTTATCTTTTTTAAAGGATTCTCCAATTAAATTCATCTAAGGCCCTTGAGTTGGGCGCCACTTAATCTAATTTATATTTTTTTATTTTTTTAAAATATACTTCAGACTATTAGTCTGAAGTGTTCTTTGTTTTATTAGAGTTTTTTTAAGACTGATTTTACAATTGAATTTTTATTATAATTAAAACTAACTTAAATGCTGTTCCTAAGAAATCACCTGTTGTTCGTAGACATGGTGTCAGCACTTTTTATGGGAACGGATATAAAGGAAACTTGAGTACTTTGTAAACAAGTGCATATTTTTATAACGAAATATCTTTTGTATGTATGTATATTTGTACATACTTATTTGCTGGGTAGTTGAAACAAATTTTGTGTTAACTTGCGTTTAATTTTATTTTTCTTAATTTTTATTGAGATGTAAGAAACACTACGACGACTATGCGTCTCTTACATGTACTTTTATTCTCTAATTTTTTGAATTAAAAACAACACGACATCTATGTGTCTAAGATATGTACTTATTTTTAACTAAATCAATTACAATTTTTGATTTTCTTAAATACTAACCCCCTAATTCATAAACATTATAACAGGCTTATAAGACTGCTATTTGACATATTTGTATGGAAAATCTATCAAATAAGAACTTTATAAACCTGTTATAATTTTTATGAATTAGACGGTAAAAGTATTACAACTATTTCTTTGTTTGACTGAACAAAGCGGAAAAATCCCAACTCATGTTATCGACTCTGTAAGGTAAACAATGGGTGTAATCTTGAAAAGTTTGTAGTGTTTGTTAGTTATTGGATATTTATTAATTGCTATAATTAAATCTCCGGTCCCCGCTGTGTAAACATCTGCGTACTCTAAGATATTTATTATTGGTAGTGAAATCAGTTCGTGCTGTATTATTTCCTGTACGTCGTCTAGGCTTAAGGACTCGGTTAGATATTCGTTGTTTTTATTGTTTCGTCTATATTGTTTTATGTTCTTGTGTATAAATGTTTTATGTCCGGTGTTCCCAGAGGGTTGGGACCCATTGAGTGGTCTGATGCTCGGTGATAAACTAGTCGGGAGTCTCTGCTCTATACATCCGTTACATAAATGGAGCTGATGGCCTACGAGGAATTCCGTCATAGCGTGTTGAAAGATGGCGTAGGGCAGTTTTCTCGATAGTTGTTGATCCTCTATTGCCATTCTTTCTTACGTCTGGCGTACTAAAGGGATAAACCCCGCCATATCAAAATTCTGAGCCAGGGACTTCCTCACTGGCTTACTTCCACGGTTAAGGGTTCTAACTAGCAATAGTAAAAGTTGTTCGATTATCAAATTGTTCTCTAGTGTATGGCCTTGTAGTGAGTCGATTAATCCTTCAAATCTTGAGTTGAGCATTCGATATCATCTTTGGTTTACAATGTTTTGGTAATTCTTCATCATCTTTGTTAATTTATTTATTCGTTAGGCGGCTTATCTACTAGTGCTTATCCTATGTTAGTGTTCATGCTTAAGCATGTTTGGTATTGTTTATCATTATTGCTTTCTTAACTAACATTTTATCTATTGCTAATAATGCCTAAACTGTTATTATTTTGTGGGACCTGCCTGAGCATGTTTCTTTTGTTTATTATTTATCTTATTGTTTTATGATTATGTGATGACCTTGGTTATACATTTATTCTTATCGTAGCTATGCATATGAACGTCGTTAACTCGCGAATTAAAGGTTTCTCGCCTTTTGTGATTAAAAAAATATTTTTTCAACGCTTATGCGTTTATTTTTATTTTTCTTAATTTTATTTTGAATTAAAAACAACACGACATCTATGTGACTAGGATACTTATACGTGTCTGTTTCGTTATTTGTCCGACATATGTTTCTTCCTAAATAATTTTTACAAAGGTTTACCCTAACGTACTCTTTGTCGCATCGAGCGATCTGTTCATCCGTTTGAATTTTTCCTTGCCTAAAGCTAATGGGTGCAATCTTGAAAAGTTTGCAGTGTTTGTTAATTATTGGATATTTATAAATTGCTACAACTAAATCTCCGGTCCCTGCTATGTGAACATCTGCGTACTCTAAGATATTTATTATTGGTACTGAAATCAGTTCGTGCTGTATTATTTCCTTTACGTCATCTAGGCTTAAGGACTCTGTTAGATATTCATTGTTCTTTGCAGCGTTAATGGTTCTAACTGGTCGTGTACTTGCTCGATGATCAAATTGTTCTCTAGTGTATGACCTTGTAGTGAGTCGATTAATCCTTCAAATCTTGAGTTGAGCATGCGTTGTTTTTCATTATTATTTATTAACGTGTTTATTGCTGTTTCTATTTTTATGAAATCGTCATGGTCTGGATTTCCCGTGACGAATTTTAAGACTGCCCCTAAAAAGTTTAAGGGTCTTCTGTGTCTTTTGTGTGCGTTCAGCTGGGCTGCTAATAATTCAATTTTTTTCATCCAAATCATTTCTTGGGCAGTGTAATTATGTTTTTGCTTAAGAATTTGTTCGTACGGTGTGAGTATTTTTGTCAGGTTGGTCACGTGGAAGAGGTATGAGTATTAATTGTATATGAGAACATCAACAGTCCGGGTCAGGACGTATTTTTGATTCTCCAGATTTTTTATTTCTAAGTCTGCCTTGATTTCTGATATGTCAGGTAGTGTATCGCCTTCATTGATTGTATAATTTTTTATATTGTCTTTGTGCACTATTTTACCCCTCATGGTTAAGACGGTGTCCTCACGGTCTTCTTTCACAACGTATTTAATGTATCTAGCGTCGTTCTTTTTCCTTAAACCTTTTATTTTTGCCAATATTTGTTCGTTTGGTGAGAAGGTTCGGTGTTTAGTGCCCTGGTTCAATTTCTCAAGTGTTTTTTCTGGTGCCTTTTTTAGTTTTTCGTAGATACTATTCTTATCATATTTAATCTTATTAAAAAGGATATCCCTGGGCTTGAATCCTGTCACTGTATGGATTGTGTTATTTAATTCGCGTACTTTTCTATAAATTTCGTCTGCAATTGTTGTGGTGTTATGTATTTTAAATATCCTGGCTAGCTCTGATATTGTGCTGTGAGCTCTTTCAACTTGTCCGTTCGATGTCGACCTGTACACTGGAGTTTCTATCTTTTTTATACCGTATTTTGTACACATTGTCTTTACTGCTGCTGTCGTTAAACATTGTTCGTTATCAGTCATTAATCTTCTACATTTTGGAAAATTGTTAGTAAGTATTTCTTCTATTTTTTCGCTCATTAGTTCTCTCGAATCGAGCTCTCTTAAGGTTATGTATTTTGAGAATTTATCGATAGCTGTCAGAAATGTTTTGCCTTCATTGAAATAAATATCCATATGTATATGTGTACCTGGTTCTGTTGGTATATTTGAATCTTTCAATGGTTCTCTTGTTGGATTTCTTTCATATCTGCCGAAGAAGCATGAGATACATTGTTTGTTGTATGCTTCACACTGCTGTTTAATACTTAAGAGTATCTTTTGAGCAGATACTAAAAAAAAAACACCATTCACTTTGCTGTTTAAAATTAATAACTCGTTTATTATTGATTTTTCCCTGCCTTAAATACTAATTTACAATTAAGTTTATGCTTACTAATTAAAATGTTTGTCTGTTTTGTTTCCGCTTTTAGTCTTGGGAACAAAACAAACGTATCAAATTATTAATAACATTTCTCTGGAAGAAAATTGTCAAAAATTATAATTGCACCTTTATCAATTTTAAGTTGTAAACAATTCTTATTAAAAATGTCTGGAGTTAAAAGATGGATTTGCACTTTCGTTATGTGAACGGAAGTGCAATTTAAAATTAAAGGTAAAAATAATTATTTGTAAATAATATTTTAAATTAACGTCAATTCTGCACTTTTGTTATGAGAACGAAAATTAAAGTAAAATTAAAACACATACATATATACATACATATATACATATATGCATGTATAAGTTGGTTTTATATTATATTATATTGGTTGGGGTTGAGGGGAGAACGGATGCCACTATAACACCCCCACCGTTTGATTGAGGCTCCGACGAAATTTTCAAGATTGACAATCCTCTTCCCGAGAAAAGAATAAAAATTACACTAATTATTATAAAGATTATTATTATATCTATACTTAAACCGATTATATTTGAATTTTTGTTTTGATATAATATTGTTTTTATAGTTTCTTCATGTTTTGTTTGTTTAATGTACAAAGATTCTAATTTTAAATTTGCCATATTATTAGGTTTTGTGTTAATCTTTGTTATTATGTTAGGCAATATAAATTTATCATAAATTTTAAGTTTTACATTTAGATACGTTTTGTTAAGTGCTTTTACTTCACAGTTCTTAAATTTTACCAGAAAGTTTCCTGTCATACTTAAATTATTTTTATTGCAATTGTGTGTGAATTTCTCAAAAAAGTTTTTGAATACAAGGATAGCAGGAGTGATTTCAATTACATTTGTTTCCTCTAGTTTTTCCATATTACAAAATGCTTCTTTAAAATTTATTATTTTTGCTAAACAGGTATCGTTTAGTTTAATTAAATTCTTTTTCATATTATCTTTTACGTAAATATTATAAACATTGTTGTGCAAATCTACGAGCACTTCTTTATTTTCTAAAATTATTGAATTGCTATGATTATTTGGGATTGGTTCAAATACGATTTTTGAAAGATTGTCCTTTGATATTGGAGTCGTCCACGCCTACGGCTACCTTTATATTTACGTAACTGTCAAAATCGGGGATTAAGTCCAATTCGGTTTTTGTCAATATATCGGAAGGAATTATACCAAGTTTACTGGAAAAGATTACTTGTCCGATACTATCTAAGTGATCACGGAAGAGTGAGATATCATTATTTATTTGGTATATATGTGACATAAATGTGACTTCGTCTTCTAGTGTTGCTATTTTATTCTGTAGAAAATCCTTGAATTTATTTAGATAGTTTTCTATTAAAGCCTGTTTTTGATTTATATGGTTTGTAATATTATGTATTTGAGCAGTCATTATGTTATTAAAGTATGTGAGTTTGTCCGTTTTTTCAGTAAGAGACTGTTGGTTGTTGTAAAGTGTCTTGAGGGATTCGTTGATCTGCGTTTCGTCCTCACTGTCCATGGTTCCAGCTATAAATTTTAGTCCTTTTCCGACAATGTTCATGAGACCACGTTTTGATCTGAAATGTGGTGTAAGGTTTTCTACCTTAGCTTTCAGTAAAAGGAAATTTTTGTTTGTCGTGTCCAGTAGGGTCTTTGTTTCGGAGGTGCTTGTATTTAGGGTATGTACATATATTTTTTAATATTATGTCTAGAGTCTCTCTATAGTAGGTTGTATTAATAGTGTGAATTACTTTGCTATAATGTTCTATGATTTTTACTTCTTCTATTTTTATCGGTAAGTATCCATTATTGTTACTTAAGTCTTGGATGTCAATTGATTGGGAGGTAACGGTTGCGAGAAGTGCCAGAGTAAATATCCGGGTCGTTATCTGCAAGAGTGTTTGTAAATTGTTCAGTGATTGTTTGGGTTATCTCTATCCTGATACTTTCGTTTAGGTTTAACGTGTGTTTTGTAGTATTTATGTCCGGTTCGTTTAGTCTGCAAATGGTCGTCGTCGATCTTGTCGGCGTCAATTTTCCTGTATTTCCTATGATTTTTCCCACCTCTTATTTCCCTAAGGTAATTGATTCCTTGTTCTAATTCTATATCTGTCCTGTTCTTGTTCAGTTTGGCAATGTATTTTTCTTTCTTAGCTGTTATCAAATCATGTATTTCTTGATACCTTTCTTCATTTATTTTACCATTCACAAAGTCTATAGGTTTAATACCGGTGGTACTGTGAATAGTATTATTATAAAACCCTATAATTCTCAAAATTTTTTCTTCTATTGTTTCATTTTCCTTGTCATGTCTAAGGAGTCTAATATGTTCGTTTATGGTATTATGCAGTCTTTCTATGTCCGCATTAGACGTATGATTGCTATTGGAAGTATAGTGTATAGAAATGTTTTCCTTTTCTAAAAACGACTGCATTTCGGATGCTTTGAATCCTAATTCGTTGTCCACAATAATTTTATCTATTTTACCTAACATACTTGTTACCTGTAATAATTTATTCCTAAACTCTGTGCAGTTCCTTCCACTTATCGGTAAAGCCACTGCGTACTTGGAGAACTTATCGATCATTGTAATAAACTGTTTTTTCTCCAACGTATAAAATACGTCGATACGAACCACTTCTCGCGGTCTATTTGGTGTTTCTGTAACCTTATAAGGTATTTTAGGTGGTTTGCGGTCGTATTTTTCTAAAATACAAGTCTCGCAGTTGTTTATAAATTTAGTTATCTTTAATCTTAGGCTGGGGTTATAAAATTTTAGTTTCAGTTCTTCATAAACTGCTTGTATGCCCCTATGGTTTTTACTAAGGTGCTCTGATTTAATAGCTTCTGTTAGTTTTGCATCGTCTTCTAAATCCTCAAGTAGGGTATTACATTTTAATATTTTAAAATTAGCGTCTGCTATTTCGTTATATGTTTTTCGGAATATTTCATAAAAGCATTCGTCGACTATCATTGCGTTGACTTGGGTTGGATTGAAGTGGTTTTTAATTAAAGTTACTACCGTTGCACGGTCCAACTCCTTAAAGTAGAAGTATTTTCTTGTGTTTTTAAATATTTTCCTGGTGCGTATTCTAGTAGATCCTGAAGTAATTTTAGTTATGATAATTTGTCTTTTATAAAAATTGATAGGAGTTGAGACCTCTTTAATTTCATTGATTGTCTCTAATAAATTTATCTGTGGGTTTTCGGGTATGATACGGGACAATGCGTCTGCATTTCCGTTATTAATTCCTTTTTTGTATGTGATGTCATAGTCGTACTCTTCCAGTTTGATTCGCCATCGTACTAGCTTTGAGTTCGGTTCTTTTATTGAGAATAACCATTGCAGTGGTTGGTGGTCAGTTTGAATAGTAAACTTCCTTCCGAATAAATAGGGGCGAAAGTACGCCACAGCCCATAATACTGCCAAAAGCTCCTTTTCGATGGTACTGTAGTTAATTTCGTGTTCGTTGAGAGTCCTGCTGGCAAAGCAGATCGGGTGGTCGTCCTGTGAGAGAACGGCTCCCAACGCGAAGTTGCTAGCATCCGTATTGAGTACAAATTTTTTGTTGAAATCTGGGTAAGCTAAGATTGGGTTACTAGTAAGGAGAGATTTTAACGTGGTAAAACTTTTCAAGTATTCTGGGTCGTTTATATTCAATTTGCTATCCCTTTTCAGGAATTTGGTCATAGGCTTCGCGATCTTTGCATAATCCTTTATGAATTTGCGATAGTAGCCACTTAGGCCGAGAAATTGCTTAATTTCTTTTGGGGTCTTTGGTAACGGGTAATTTGCTATACATTCCACTTTCTTGTCGTTTGGCCTTACCCCTTCCTGGGTTACGATGTGACCCAGGAATTCTGTTTCCCTTTTTAGAAACTCGCATTTGTCTGGCTGGATTTTCAGATTGGCCTCTTTTATGCGATTTAGAACCAACCTGATGGAATTTAAATGTTCTTCTAAAGATGTTGAAAATATAATCACGTCGTCCAGGTATACCAAGCAGATTTTTCCTAATAATTCGCCCAACACAACGTTCATTAAACGTTGAAATGTGGCTGGTGCTGTTTTTAAACCGAAGGGCATCCTTAGGAATTCGTAATGCCCTCCCTCGACAGAGAATGCAGTTTTATGTCTATCCCTTTCGTCAATCTCCACTTGATGGAAGCCTTTGGCCAAATCAAGAGTTGTAAAGTACATACTTCTGCCAAGTTTGTCCAGTATCTCTTCCATATTGGGAATGGGGTACTTGTCATCCACAGTTTTATCGTTCAGTTTACGATAGTCAATGACAAGGCGCCATTTCTTCTCACCGCTCGCATCGTCCTTTTTAGGTACGATCCAGATAGGCGCTGAGTACGGAGAGGTAGAAGGTCGAATAACATTATTATTCAACATTTCTTCGATCTGTTTCCTTACCTCTTGTTTGTGAATGTAAGGGTAACGGTACGATTTAGTGAAAACAGGGTTGTCGTCGATTGTGTTTATTCTGTGTTTAATGACACTGGTGGCTGTTAGTTCAGAACCATTATCATAAAACAAGTTTTCATATTTTCTTATTAGTATACCAAATTTCTCTTTTTCTTCGGGGTTCAGGTGGTCTGTTCTGATCAGGCAGTTTAGAGAAGGTTTTCTTGAATAATCTTCATATGGTTTCCCGTCCCCAATGTAATAGTTTTCATGGGTTACAGGTGAAGAATTTTGAGCATTTAAATGTATTATGCTAGGACACGGATAACTAGTCCTCAATTCTACTTTAAAGTTTTGGGAGTCATATATGCCTTCCTTAAGTATAAGATCCCCACAGGAATTATGGTGGTCTTTAATGTGAACCAGTCCGTTTTGGATACTCGTTATGAATTCCACGGTATTTGTTTCCGGGAAGTGTAGGGGAATAGTTTTACCGTTTATAATTAATTGATTTAGGTCATAATCTATAGCTGCTTTGTATTTACGTAGTATGTCATTTCCTAATATTCCGTCATAAATTTTATGAAAATTACATTCAATTAAATGAATCCAATCGCCAGTATTCCCTAATTCCTCGAATAATGGTGCCTTATAAATAGTTTGGGTTTTTATAGTGTTTTGTAGGGTTTGGAGATTAATTGTTGGGGATTCTATCTTCCACCTTGGATCACAAAGGCCAGGATTAACAATTGAATGGGTAGCCCCTGTGTCCACTATGAATTTTAATTTTCCCTTTATTATTATATGGGGTAATTCCCCCGTAAGGCCGAATACCGAAAATTTTCTATGGCATTGTTACTATTTTGTGGGTGATTTTCAGGGTTTTGTTGAAACCCTGGGTTTCTGCCCCTTGGACAATGTTGAACCATATTTATGTCCATAGGTTCCACAGGTTGTTGGTATTGAGGATGATGGGGTCTGTATTGTGTATTTGGGAATGTGCGGTTGTTTCTGTTAGGTTGGAAGTTTTTGTTATCGTTGTTCCTGTAATTAGGCTGGTTCATGGGTATGGAATTATTTCGCTGACCCTGGTTATTTTGATAGTTACCCCGGCTTTGGTTTTGTGCATAGAAATGTGTATTTACTTTATTCTGGGGGGGCTTCTTGTTGTCGTATCTTTTCGATTCAAAAGGTCCACTTGGGCCTTTTGAGTAGGCATATCCAGATTGAAACAATATTTCCATTGCTTCCTCTAAGCTATTTGGATTTCTACATATTAAAATTGTTTTCATTGGTTCAGGCATTTTCTCTTTGAAAACATTTAGAGCTGTTCTCACATTGTTCCTAGCGCATTCATTTGCCGCTGGACCAGACCCGATAACCATTATTGTTTTGTTGTTAAGGCTCCTAAGGCATTGCTTGAGTTCGTTGTAAAATTCTACACAATTAATCTTAAAGGTAACTGCCTTTAGTTTGTCAAAAAGGTCTTCAATACTATTCCTGTCGCCAAAATTGTTTAGCAAAACGGTTTTTATATCTGCCCAGGATTGTGCCTGGCAGTTGATCTCAATAGTTTCCCGAGCCCTGCCTTTTAACCTACTCTTTATTATGTCTGAAAAAAGGAATTGAGAGGGTTCATCGTAGGCCCTGAGAATGGGGTGAACCCTATCTATCAGATTTATAAATGTTTGGAGGTCCCGGTAATCTCCACTAAATTCAGGGAGCCTATCTAAATACTTAAGAGGGTTAATAGTAATGGATAGAGGTGCTTGTGGTTCTACCATGATTGTTAGTGTATTTGTATAGTCCTTAACGAAAACGTCCTAACCGCTTCCTAAAGAAGCGTGTATTCCTAGAGACTTTTCTTTCCCGTTCGATGTCCTCGTTGATGTCAGTCAAGTAACCGTCGTTTGACTCTATACCAGAGTCTAGGGGGTATCCTGTGTAAGTGTCTATTAGTTCGTTTTCAAATTCTAAGTCTGATGGGTAGTCTGACACAGAGTCACTATCGCTCATTGAATTGGTCTAACAATATTAGAAGTTCAATCTCTCTTTTTTTTTTTTTTTTTTTTTAATTTTTAAGGGTTTGTTTGAAGGGAAAGTGTCGTAAATTCACTTCTTTAGGTTTCTTATGTATGGATAATCTTATAGTAACTAAAATAAAAAAGTATTGTTTCTTCTTACGTTGTATGTTGCTGGTTTTAGTTTGGTGTTCGCACTTCTTGTTGATTTGTTTCTTCTCACGTTGTATGTTGTTGGGTTTTAGTTCGGATTTTCTTCCTTCTAGTTGGGTTTAAGTTGGTGTTCGCACTTCTTCTTGTTGATTTGTTTCTTCTCACGTTGTACGTTGTTGGGTTTTAGTTCGGATTTTCTTTCTTCTAGTTGGGTTTGGTGTTCGCACTTCTTCTTGTTGATTTGTTTAAATATATTTTTATAAAGGAATTAATTTTCCTTGTTCAAATTTTTATGGAAGGAGTTAATTTTTTCTTGTTATTAAAAAAAAAGGAATTAATTTTCCTTGTTGTTTAAATATTTTATAAAGGAATTATTTTCCTTATTGTTCAAATATTTTATAAAGGAATTATTTTCCTTATTGTTCAAATATTTTATAAAGGAATTATTTTCCTTATTGTTTGTTTTGCTATATCCTGGAGAATAGGAACTAGCAAGGTTATTCGCGATGAATCGTAAAAACGAACACAAGGTATTTATTATACACTTATTTCGCGAATCCTACCGACTGCGCCACTTAAGAGTATCTTTTGAGCAGATACTAAAAAAAAAACACCATTCACTTTGCTGTTTAAAATTAATAACTCGTTTATTATTGATTTTTCCCTGCCTTAAATACTAATTTACAATTAAGTTTATGCTTACTAATTAAAATGTTTGTCTGTTTTGTTTCCGCTTTTAGTCTTGGGAACAAAACAAACGTATCAAATTATTAATAACATTTCTCTGGAAGAAAATTGTCAAAAATTATAATTGCACCTTTATCAATTTTAAGTTGTAAACAATTCTTATTAAAAATGTCTGGAGTTAAAAGATGGATTTGCACTTTCGTTATGTGAACGGAAGTGCAATTTAAAATTAAAGGTAAAAATAATTATTTGTAAATAATATTTTAAATTAACGTCAATTCTGCACTTTTGTTATGAGAACGAAAATTAAAGTAAAATTAAAACACATACATATATACATATATGCATGTATAAGTTGGTTTTATATTATATTATATTGGTTGGGGTTGAGGGGAGAACGGATGCCACTATAACATTTAATCTCTGGCCAATAATATTTTTCTAGTATTTCCTTTATGTGTTCTTTCAATTAATTCTGTTTGTTTTTCTTTCTGTTGAATATCGTCTAGTTTTATCGGTGTATACATGAGGTTTGAACTGTTGAATGTATTTGTTATCACAGGGCTTAATGTATAAATATTTTGCATTGTGGTATATATTGCTGTCACTTTGTTAGGTTGTATTATCTTTTTTAGTTCACTTATCAAATTTTGTTCAGTAGTAAACTTTATTGTATGCCTGACTCTATTTGGTAATAATGTGCTTGATTGTATTTCATTCATTTCATTGTTTGGTACTAGCTCAATTTGAATAGCATATGCGTTTAGTGGTCGTGCTACCTGCTTGATTTTTTCTATGTACGAGCTTTCTGCTGAGTGGGCTGTGTCAACGGATGAGGCATTTATATTTTGCCGTGATAGGGCGTCTGCTACTACATTTTGTTGTCCGGGTTTGTACTCAAGCTTTGCTCCAAAATCCTCTATTATGGCCTTCCATAGCTTAAGCTTTGGGTTTGGGTTTTTTTTTTTTTTTTTTGATATGGAGTGTGTTAATGACTGATGGTCTGTGTAGATAGTGATGTCAGTTGTTCCGTATATGTAGTGTGGTGTTCCCTAAACTAGACTATTTATTTTGCCGGCGCTAATAAACGCCACTAGCAATAAGCTATTCTGGGCAGCTTGATATGCCCAAGGGAATTGAATAATAAGCCGAAAGCTTGGCTAATTCCAGATTGAAATTTTTATTGAAATTCTTCTGCTTTTATACAAAAATAACGGTATTTTACATTTCTAAATGTAATGAGTAAAAATACAATATATAAGTTCTTAATACTAATTTACAATGCTAAGGAAATGTTCAATACAAGGAGTCATTTTAATTGAGCGATAATTACATTCTCACTGCATTCAAATTGAGTGACATTTACATATAATATCCCGTGTATGTATACATATATGAATGTCCAATCAATATTTAACATAAATGAAAATATTCTCATCAAAAAGAACGGTACTCCAATTAAGTGTGATATTAAACATGAGCAAACATATGTATGTAAGAATGTAATTATGAATGATATTAAGCAATAGTAAGTGTACATATGTATATGTATGATATTAAACAAGAGTAAATATATGTATGTAATGAATGATATTAAACAAGAGTAAATATATGTATGTTAGTATTATTCAGTACAGTGCATTGCAATATATAAAATACACTTTCTAAATCAAATAGTATATGCAAAACTCACTACAGTAGTTTCTAAGTTTTTGTAATGCCCATATGATCGCTAGTAATTCTTTTTCATGTGTACCGTAATTCTCTTCTGTTTTGCTTAATGTACGTGACAAAAAAAATATTGGTTTCCTATTTTGACTAAGAACTACTTCAATGGCTATGTTGGACGCGTCAGTTGTTAGTTCGAAGGGCTTACTATAATCGGGTTGGAATAACTCGACTTGTTCTTTTAGTTTTATTTTAAGTTTATTAAATGCTTCTATTGCAGCGTCATCAAGGCTAATTTGCGTCGTCTTACTCTTGTTTTTACCTACTTGTCCATTGTCTCCTCTCAAGTGTATTGTCTGTGGTTTTGCTATGCTCGCGTATCCTTGTTTAAACTTGCGATAATAGCCAGTCATGCCTAAAAATCCTCTTAAGTCTTTTAATGTCGTGGGAATAGGATATTTATCGATAGCTTCTACTTTCTCAGGGTTCGTGGAGATTCTGTTGTGTTTTATTAAATGTCCGAGATATTCCACTTCTGTCTGGAAGAATTTGGATTTTTCATCTGATATTTTGAGAGTTCAGTGCATCGAATATGATTCTAATGTGTTGCATGTGTTCTTCTGGCGTTGAGGAGTATATAAGTACGTCGTCAATGTAAACGTAAGCAAATTTACCGATATACTCTCTTAGAATGTCATCAACACATCTTTGAAATATTGAGGGTGCAAATTTTTAAACCAAAAGGCATCCTAACAAACTCATATTTTCCTCCGTTTACACAAAATGCTGTTTTTTCCCTGTCCTCTTTTCTAATCTTTACCTGATGAAAACCTGACTCCAAATCTAGCGTTGTGAAGTATCTAGCTTGTCCTAAGTTCTGTATAGTCATATTTACATCGGGTATAATGTATCTATCTGTAATTGTTTATGAATTTAATTTTTGGAAGTCTACAACCATTCTCCGTTTTGGTCTTCCGTGCTCGTGTAACCCTTTTTTTGCTACTGTCCATATGAGAGAATTGTAAGGACTATTACTTCTTTGAATGATTCCTTCTTCTAGGAGTTCTTTTATTTCTTTATTTACAAAATCATTATCTGCGATAGGGTACGGGTATTGTTTTGTCCAAATAGGCTCGTCTGTTTTAGTCCTAATTGTCGCTTCAATCGTCATTGTGAAGGGTAAGGGTCCTATGCCGTTGTTTTCCTTCATTAACCTATCTATTTCTTCTTTGTACATATCGTTACCTATGGTATAATTGATGTTACTGATTTCGTCTTCCTTATTTATTGTAGAAGTCATATCTTGACTATTTATTATGGCTCCTAGTTTCTTCATTCCTTCCCATCCTAATATGAGATCAGAATTTTCTTTGTTGTCTAACTCGAAAAAGTCTATGTCTTTGCCGAGAAATTTAATTGTTTGCTTTGTGTTTATTATTGACATTCCATGCATAAATACTACTTTCATGGGTTTTATTTGCTTTATAATGTTAAATTTTAAGGATTTTTTTACGTAATTATGGGTTGCTCCGGTATCTATTAATACATTGTGTAACCAAGTGTTTCCACTCGGTTCAGATTTTATTAAAGTATGAAACTGGCGCAAACAAGGCAGTATTCCCGCCAGTGCTCGTTCTGAGTTTAATTATTATAATTATTAGGTGTGGGCTCGTATTTCTGCCCAAGTGGGGACTCTCCTTTTATTTCCCAAATAAAAGGCAGAGGGTGAATTCAAAAGAAATGTATGTATATTTAATAAATAAAAAGGCAGCTTCTTGCTGTTTGAAGGTTTCTTATGAGCTAAACTAACAGAACAAAAAAATGCAGTTATATAAAAAAAGAATTACTACTGGAATATGAGAGAGAGAGAGAGAGAGAGAAAGGATGGAATCAACGAGAACAATGGAAAATTAAAGAAATGATAATGTTCAAAAAAAAAAAAAGTAAACCGGTTGAAGTGGCTTCAACATTCTCCCGGGTCGGGTTGGAAAGTGTCATTCTTCACACAGAGGTGAGAACTCGCTTGGCTACATCGCTGCCGAGTACTCCTTCAATTGGTTGATTTCTGCTAGAATGGAGGTAGTCACATTTGTACAGCCGTTTTCTCAGGTAGATGGTGACCGTGAACTCCTCCGGTTGTCGATGCGGAGCTGGTATTTCGAGAAGGAACCGAGCAAAGGGTGCACCAACACGGTTGACTTCCAACGCAAAGTCAGGTAGAGCTTCAGCCGCATTTCGTAGCAAAAAATGACAAAAAATGTGGTGAGCCTTTTCGTTCCCTTATAGGTCAGGAAGACGCTAACCAGCGCGGTAAGGGAGAAAACCGGCTTTGAGGTGATTAGTGCCTCAGGTGGAGGGTTTTTACAGTCATCGGGAATTCCGCTGTGGCGTCTGCAGGTGCGAGAGACTCCGGTTTCTCGGCCTCAAGTTCGGTATGTTCGCAGCATGACCATGGTGGGATCTCGTCTTCAAAGCTTGATGAACAAGGGTCAGTGGGCCCTCGGTGAAGCATGGAGTGATGTTTGGCCCCACACAGTTTATTGAGCGCGATTTCAATTTGGCAACGATTATAAGAGTAGCACCAGTCCCTGGTATGCTCATTTGATAGGCAGTTAAGACACCATCCCTTGTTGATGATGCGCATTTATACCGAAGGACCTTCTTTCTTTCTTTCTCATTAGTGGAGTAATTTTCTTCCGTTTTACTAAGTGTTCTACTAAGAAAAAATATTGGGTTTTTCATTTGACTAAGCACGGCTCCAATAGCTATGTTGGATGCGTCTGTGGTCAGCTCGAATGGTTTATTATAATTTGGTTGGAAGAGTTCAACCTGTTCTTTTAGACAATTTTTTAAATGCCTGTATAGCGGCTTCATCTAATTCTATTTTTGTTTTAGGACTTTTGTTTTTACCTATTTGTCCGTTGTCGCCTCGTAAGGGAATTGTTAAGGGCTTGGCTATACCAGCATATCCCTGTACAAATTTTCTGTAATAGCCTGTCATACCCAGGAATCCTCTTAAGTCTTTTAGTGTTTAAGGGAGGGGGTATTTTTTGATTGCTTCTACCTTTTCCGGGTTAGTGGCGATTTTGTTGTGTTTAATTATGTGACCTAAATATTCAACTTCTGTTTGAAAGAATTTAGATTTTTCATCGGATACCTTTAGGGTTGCTCTATTTAGTGCATTGAATATAATTTCTATGTGTTTCATGTGTTCTTCTGGCGATGATGAGTAGATCAAAACGTCATCTATATACACATAAGCAAATTTCCCAATGTATTCTCTTAGGATGTCGTCGACACATCTTTGGAATATGGATGGTGCGTTTTTTAAACCGAATGGCATACGTATGAATTCATATTTTCCACCGTTTACACAAAAAGCTGTTTTTTCTCTATCTTCCTCTCTTATTCTAACTTGATGGAATCCTGATTCCAAATCTAAGGTCGTAAAATATTTTGCTTTTCCTAAATTCTGTATTGTCATGTTCACATCAGGAATGATATATCTGTCGGTGATTGTATGTGAGTTTAATTTCTGGTAGTCTATGACCATTCTTTTCTTAGGTCGTCCGTCTTCATCTACACCCTTTTTTGGAACAGTCCATATTGGAGAATTATAGGGACTACTACTTCTTTGTATGATTCCTTCCTGTAAAAGTCTTTCTATTTCCCTATTTACGAAGTCGTTATCCGCTATAGGATATGGATATTGCTTCGTCCAAATGGGTTCGTCTGTTTTTGTTTTTATTGTAGCTTCTATCGTTGTTGTGAAAGGCAACGGTCCTATGCCATTGTTTTGTTTCATCAACATATTAATTCTGTCCCTGTACATGTCATTGCCTATTGTATAGTTTATACTACTACTTTCTTCTCTCCTCTCCACTGTGATTGTCATATTTCGTATATCTATTATGGCTTTTAATTTAATAATTCCTTGTAGTCCTAATATTAAATCAGATCGCATTATATCATCTAGTTCAAAAAAATCTGTATCTTCGCCAAGGAATTTAATACTTTGTTTAGTATTTACTATTGAAGTTCCATGCATTTAAATAACCTCCATAGGTTTTATTTTTTCAATTTCATTAAACTTTAAAGATTTTTTAACATAACTATGGGTTGCTCCAGTGTCTAGTAGTACATCATATATTTTTTCACCGTCATTCATTCGTATATGGGGCAACCCGTTTATTAGTTTAAATGCTTAACAACTAACTTATTCACAGCACCTGTTTCTACTATAGTGCTGCTGTTGTCGTCTTATTTAGTGATGATGTTGTTGTTTCTCATGTGCTTAGTTTGTTGGAAGGATCCGATTTGTGGCCTCTCTCTTTTCCATGATTGATTATGGTGATGATTGTTGAATGGGTTGAACCGTGTTGGTTGATGGTGGATGGTATTTCCTGAACTTATGTCCATTGGTTCCGGACGATGTTGATAATTGTTGTATCTATGTGGCTGGTGTTGTCATGTATCTTCCATTTGCCTTTGTTGATGGCTTGGAGTTTGATGGTGATGGTTATTCTGCAGCCTAGGTTGTTGAATGACCTTTGGAACCTTGTATCGTGGGACAACATTAAGTTTTGATGTCGGTTGTCATGTTCAATTGTCCTTGCAATTGTGTAAGCATATTCTAAATCATGTGGTGCGTTGCCGTAGAGGGTTGATTGAATAAAAGTGTTGTTCACTCCAGCTACGAAAACGCGGACTGAGTCTTCTTCAGCTTGAGCTATCATGGCTTTAGTTGCAGCTTCAATATGGCCGGACATCGATATTTTCGAAATGATGAGGTTTAAACATTTATTAATTTCGTCATGAAATTCTGCTAATGTTTTTCTTCCCTGGTGGCACCTTTTCATCTCATCTTGTAGCACATACAAGGGTCGAGTGTCTGCATATCTTTTATCAAGTCTGTCACGGATAGCATAGAAGTTGAATATCGTACCGTGATTAGCTAAGATCTGTGCTGCACTTCCTTGAATTTTCGTTTTCACAATTTGTAATGCTTGTGCATATATTGGTTCACTGCTTGGGCTGGATATAGACTCCATCATTCTTGAAGCGTCCTCTCTCCATATGCTGTAGTTGTTTATATTACCATCAAATATTGGTAATGACTTGAAGACGTCCAGTTTTACCTGGTTTTCATTTGTTATTGTTGGTTCAATTGTTGCCCTTTGGTTTACTGGAACAACTTCAATATGTTGAGCTTGCCGGATTTGGTCTTCTTAATTTTGCACTTGCCTCTGGTGTTCGGTCTTCATAGTTTCGATGGTGGTTTGCATCGCTGCCATTTGTTGAATTAGTATATTGATGTCAATATTTTGCGCCATTACGGATGGGTGTTCTTTGTTGATTATTTCCAGTGGTCTGTTTTGATCAAATGCTGTTCCACGTTTTTTGTGTGTGTTCATTTAATTTTTAAAGGTGGTTTTTCCACATCGTTTTTTTTCACTTATATCTTCTTATGAAGATTGTTTCACTCACTTTCCTTCTATGAAGGATTTTTTATGTCCTTGCTGCGACAAGGTCTGTCGATAGACACTAGGTCTGCAAGACTCAGTCGTGGCCGTCTCAAGAGATCCGGTCAAGAGATCCACAGCCGATTCAATGTCTAAGCAGTCGCTTATCTCCGGAGGTTCCGGGAGGAGATTTGATAGCAGTCTACTATGCATCTCCCAATCCGTTTTCCTCCTGTTTCTTCTGGACGTTAAGCCAACCACCTGAATTCCTATACCTGTGGTCAGAGAATGAGCAGTCACCGGACACCTTCCATTCCCTGACCGTATCAGAGAGCCTAGAACTAGCTAGCGTAATATCAAGAACCTCACTTCTATTTGCAACAACAAAAGTGGGTTCCGATCCAACGTTCATAACATCTAAGTCACTACAGAGAATAAAGTCAAACATTAACTCACCCCTTGTGTTCGTATCCGAGCTACCCCATACCTCATGATGAGCGTTGGCGTCTGCTCCAATGACAACTGGCAGATTGTTACGTCTGGCCATGCGGATTATATCCCGAACCTTGGATGGTGGTGGTTCACATTCATGAGCCATGTAGCTGGAGTAAATTACGAAAGTGCCACCACACGTCTCCCACGCTACCGCTACTGTATCCTCATCGCTGTAATCAGACAAAATGAAGATATTCAAATCGCTTCTAGCCAATATACAAGATCTGATATTACCATGGCCATTCTTGTATAACAGCTTGTAGCCGCTATTCCCCAGTCCACGAATTTTGCCCCCGTGAAGCCAGGGTTCCTGGACTAGGACCAGCTCCTCTTTCCTTTCTGCCATTCGGAGGAGCAGTGCAGCCGAAGCTGCTTTCGAATGGTGAAGGTTAATTTGGGTTACCTTCACCATTTTCGCTCGTGGCTTCAACGATTGTGACGTTGACATCCTCTTGGTAGTCCTGATCAGATTCCAAAAGAGTGTCCTCGTCAATTGCTTCGTCAGCACGCCCGAAAAACTCCCCCACCAACTCAGAGTTGGATAAGGTGTCCTCGTGCGATGCTAGCCTAGCAGTCTCCTCATCCACGGACATAGCATCCACTTGCGTTGCTTCCTCCAACGCTATGTTATCTGGTGCCATTTGTACCACTGTCTTGCACGCTTCCACAGCCAGCTTAGGGTCACATATCTCCTGCACCATCCGCCCTTTGTCGTCGCCCCGGTACACGCGAAGGAAAACTACGTCAAAGCAGAAGTATATTTTCCCTCGCCTGGCTCGGAGCGGCTCCAATGACTCCTGGTTCAGCAGAATGGTAACCATCCTGTGATTCCCTGTTGGGCCGGAGACCCTGACCATTTTCCAATCGTGGGTAGGTATGTCAGGGTTACCTCCCCTCAGGAAGTCCAAGATCTCCACCGGGTCCTGGAAACTGTTCGGGATCTTGACTAGGGCTCTAGTTCGACGAGGTATCTCTGAAAGAGGTACCACGTCGAGTCTAGCACCCTCCCATAGCTCATCCATAAGAGCGATCCCCCGTTTAAGAAACAGAGCCGATCGCTTATCTGCACAAGCCATGAGCTTTACCCTCCTACGGTGCCATCCAGCCTCCTCTATCTTGGGATAAGGGCCAGGAAAGTCCTTGATGACCTTCCGAAACACCTAAGCCCCTAACTTTTGCTTCACCATAACCCAGTTAGACGGGGTTATGGCGAGATCAGGGTTGCCTCTGTCTATGACAGCCATCATCAGCTGGTCTTTTGCGACTTCACTGTATGATCGCTCCATCGATCGTTGAGGTCTTAGGCGCTTTTTTTCGGGCTGCCTAGCAATCTCCTCCTCTGAGCGTTGCCGTTTAGGCGCATTCTTTGATGTGGGGGGAGACTGACCTTTCGGCTCTGCTAGCACAGACTCCGCCCATTCCATACGGGATTTCTCCTCAGCCGTTAAGGCATCTGCTGGTTTCCCTGCCAGCTTCTTTAGAACTCTATCGGCGGCTCGCCGCCTCAAGAAGGCTCGTCTCGCGGGGGTTATGTGCCTTTGAGACTTAGTTCACAGTTCCCTCATTGCTTCCTGTACTTCCTGTACTTGCATTTTTGGCTTGGGAACCCGAAAACTGGTTCGCAGATTCCTTGCCAAAATGTTTGCCACCCGCTTGGGAGCCTGAAGACTTGTTCACAGCTCCCTTACTGGTGGTGGGCGTCGGTGACTCGAGAGCTTGCTCGCAGTCACCTTGTCCACAATAGGCACTTGGCTGACCACTGTACTAAATATAGCAGCTGCTATTGCAGCTTTTGAGGTGCTTGGAGTGACGTTCACAAGCACCCCTCTGCGTTTTACGCCATCCACATTCAAGGAGGCCGTCGCGCATTTGCAGCCGTTGGGTTTCCCCACGTCCCCTCCTGCTGGTGTCTTAACCGTCCTCTCGTCCTTTCCCCCCATTCTAGAGTTGTCCATTTTCGTTCGCCTTTCCGTCATCTGGTCCGAGTCTTGTTTTTTGAAATTAGTGTTGGAATTCTTCATGTTGGTCCCACAAGTGTAGGGGATAGGGAGTGCCTTCACGTCATAGCCCCCGATAACGTGAAGAGGGCGTTGTCTACTTGCTGAGGTGCCCAGGTATCAGCAAGGCTCCGTACTAATACAGTCTCATAACCCCCGACTGCAAAGAGAACAGATAGGCACGGGTCGCATAACACCTCTGTTTGGGGTGAATAACCCTTAGTATACAGACTTTAATAACACCAGCCTTCTTCTCAGGAATCAAATCATGAGGAGCAAGAGAGTTCCTCTGGTTTGACCCCTCAGCAGTAGGTAGGTATCTCAGCTTGCACTTAAGCCCGTACACCACGACAATGTAGTTATCCACGGTACGGGTAGAATTACATCCAAATTTTTTAGAGGAGAGTTCCTAGCAATATTCTTACCCAACTTCAGACAGAAGATTTCAGCTGCGTATACATCACTCTGTGCATTTTTGTATAACATAGTTTTCGAGTGGCATATCGATTCGAACGTTACTTCCTTCGGTATATCAGTCTTACAGAGTTTAGCCTTCAGGATCGCAAGGTAGCACAAAAATGTTGCAAGCGCTCTATACAAACGTTTCCAGTCGGAAAAATATTCTATATTAAAGGGTGTATGTATCGACACATGAACGTTTAGTACATGGCTCCGTATTTCTTCTACATGTGCAGTGCCAAGGTCATCCCACTTTGGCCATTTATCTTCTTCCATCAACAAATTTTCCGGGCCATGTACCCACATCTCGATTTTCATTTTTGTTGTTACCTTTGTCGCAAAGTCTGCTGGGTTCATCTTTGAAGGGATCCATCTCCATTGTTGTACATTCGAGGCCTCTTGTATCTCAGCAACTCTGTGCATTACATACTGTTGTAATTTTCGTGGATCCATACGTAGCCATTGGAGAACCGTTTTGGAATCGGACCACCAGTAGCAAGAATTGATCGGCATACGCTTATTGCTGCATATTTTCTGCGCCAGCCTAACGCCGAGCACTGCTGCCTGCAATTCCAATCTGGGAATGGATATTGGCTTCAATGGTGCAACTTTCGATTTGGCCATCACTATCGTAACGGAAATGTTCTTTTCGTGTTGAATTCTTAAGAAGGATACAGCAGCATATCCGAGCTCGCCGGCATCTACAAAAGTGTGCAACTGAACGTTATCTGCAGACTTAAGCCGAGGCGAATAGCATCTGGGAATCTCTAGTTGCGTTATTATCTTTAAGTTCTCTTTCCACTGTTGCCACTTTTTTCCCAGATGAGTAGGAAGCTCATCGTCCCAATTAATTCCTGAGCGCCATATTTCCTGAAGCAGGATTTTCAGCCCAACGGTATAGCAAGAGGCAAAACCCAACGGATCGTATATGGACATCAGAACTCTGAGAATTTCTCTTTTCGTTGGATTTATGGGTTCATCTAGAAGGTTGCGTTGAAGCCTTGGAAACACGTAAGCAAATTTAAATACATCTTTAACGGAGTTGACCCCAGTTCCCTTGGGTGCTGCATACTATTTTGAGAGCCGCAAATTTTATCCAGAACGACCGACGAATTTGATGCCCAATTACGGATTGTAAATCCGCCAGAGGCATGTATTAGCTTTACTTGTTCAGCCAATTGCACCGCATCGTCTTCATCTTCCACACTATCAATCAGGTCATCCACATAGTGATGCTCAACGATAGCTTTCACGGCCCTGGGGTATACGCCTTCAAAACGTTTTGCATTTTTATTGCGCACGAAATGCGCCATACATGGTGCGCAATTAAGACCAAATGGCAGCGCGTTCATTTTATAAACCGAGGGTAAGTCAACGTCATCTTCGTTCCACAAGAGGAATCTTTGGGTTTGAGAGTCGTCTTCTTTTATCCGGAGCCAAAAGCACATCGTTTAAAGATGTTAACAGATCAGGTCCGCTTATTAGAAAATCGTTGAGAGAAAGACCATTTGTTTTTGCGGCGGCGTCCCACACCATTCGGATTCTATTCGGGTTACTTGTCATGAAAATAGGCAGATACCAGTCAGTTGAATTCTTAGTATCTACCTCATAAGATGTTAACTTTTTGGCATACCCTTTATTAATTAAATTATTAATTTCCTTTTAAGCTTAATTTTTAGAGCAACGTCTTTACTCATTCTCCTTCGGAGGCAGTTGTAAGTAGTGTTATAACTATCCGGCAATTCAACATTTTCGTTTCGCCACGGAAACCCGATTTCAAATCTACCATCGACATATGTACACGTTGATTCAAGTATTTTAATGGCCCTTTCGTCTTCGAGAGATTGAATTATCTTGACAGGCGATGCCTCGAGAGTATACATTTGTTTCACGGCCTCGTGTATTTCATTTAATTTTTGTTCACACTCACACAAGTGAACATTTACAGGATATCCTTGAGTAAATGTTCACTGAGCCTCGATAACCTCCCTGAACAGCCCACCCCAAACGAGTTTTCGTGGCTATGGGCTGATTCCAGGGACCTTCACAAACCTTTTGTGGTACAGCTATGCTCCAGTTATCACTCCCGATTAAAATATTTGGTTTCGCATTTGTGTATGAGTTTATAGGGATAGCTGATAAATATGGGTACTTATTTTTTAGCGTGGCTGCATCAAGCGTTTGATTAGGAAGTGAAAAGTTTTTAACCGTGCGGACACCCTGCAATTTGTACGTTGCCTTATTTTGTGGACTGGAAATGTTTAATGATGTTACGAAGGAGTTTTCTTCTAGACGTGTCGTTGCACTGGTCCATTGGAGACATAAATTTTCTTTTTTTCCATGAGCTCCCAGAAAATTTAATGTTTCTTCTTCTAATAATGTTATGGATGATCCCTCATCTAAAGAGGCGTAAGTATCGACATATTTGCTGCCTGCTTGCAGCCGTACCGGAATTATTCTGAAGAGTGTAGCATTATCCCTCTCGCAGTGGGAGTTAACGTTGGCCCCACAGCTAGATTGTGATGATAATGAATTTGAGTTGTGTAATAGTGGATGATGCTTCGCTCTACAACCTTCAATACCGCACTCTTTATTCAAATTACATTTGCGGCGATGCACATTCAGACATGTTCTACAAATGTGTCTTTGTCGTATAATGTCCCACTTCTTTTCCGTAGATAATCTAGCAAATGCTGGGCAGTTTGATAGTTTATGACCAGTGTTATTACACGCGAAACATTTAACATCTGGCTTTGCTGAAATTTCGGTATGAGTATTAACCACGTTACTCTTTTTCGTATAGTTGATCGTAGTGACTTGCGATGCAGCATCAGCTAGTGAATAAAGCCAGTCACTAAATAATTTCAAAGTTGGAACTCCAGCAGGTTTCAGTTGCATTGCTCATTGCATTTTGTAACTGTTTGAAAGTTTCTCCAACAGCTCCTTAACAAGCATTGGGTTATTAAGATGCTCATACATTTTACAGGCTTCTATTGTAGCACACATATTTCGAACACTCATAGCAAAATCGATCAGTGCGTCCAGCTTGTCTTTAGGCGATGGCATCTGTCTAGCCTTGTCAATAACTCGTTCCAAAATTATATCTGGACGACCAAAGTACATTTCAAGTGTTCGCATTATTTCAGGCACCATCTCGGGTAACATAAGTTTGTTTCGCACAATTTCACGTGCCTTGCCTTTTAAACATTGTTGCAGGCGAATCAAATTTTCTGTGCTTGAATAGCCACCTACAGCTGTGCTATTTCTAAAACTATTAACAAATATGAGCCACTCTTCTGGGTCTCCATAGAAAGCTGGTAATTCCTTTGGCAGCGCCTGTCTCGCTGCTAGTTGTTGGGGTGATGGCGTATTCGCTAAAATATTAAACGAATTGTTTGGTTGAGAGCAATACTCTGGATTTAATTTTGGAACGTTTTCAGGTGTGTTGAACAAGTCGCTTTGTTGATTGTAATACCCCTCATTCATATTGTTTCTACTACCGGGAAACTGTTGTAAAATTTCGTATTTTTTCATTAAATAATGTTCTTTTAATTTTCGTTGCTCATCTAGCATTTCCAACTCTAATGCTTTTTGCCTTTCTGCACTTGAGCTATTTGTCAGTTGATTCTCACCATTAACATGTGTGTTGTTGTACTGATTATTCGTATAAACATTTTGTTGCAGACGCTGCGGAAACATTGTTGCTGAATTCAAATCAGAAAATACGTTAAAGTTTGTCACTGTGTCTCTACATGCAGCAGCCTGTCTGCTGCCATAGTACATGTTGCGGTTGTTATTGTTAAACAACAACGGATTTGTTGTTGTTGTTGCTGATTTCGGTAACGTCCCATTGAAACACGATGTGTTTGTTGTTGTGTTTAGCGGGTATACTGGTGCTATTCTCGTGGAAACTTGACATGTACTTCTTGTGTTTAGTAGATACGTTGGCGAAATGCCCGTAGAAACTTGGCATGCGCTGCCTGCCTTATATTGTGACGTAAAATTTAAACCAGATAACCCTGTCCGTGCTGTGGCTGCTACACGTGATGACATTGAATTATTATTCGGTTGTCCACCACTGTGTTAATGCATATCCATCGCGTTTGGATCTATCGGTATTTCAGGTGGTGTGCCGTAACTTGTCATTGCGGGTGACGCAATCTGGTCAACGGACTTTACCTCCTGTGACATATTACAATTTACGCAGTTCCAACTTAAGTCCTTAATTTCATCACCTACCCCTGCACAATCGAAGTGACACCATTCATCACAAGTGTCACATTGGACCATAAATTCGTTGTTCACCTCTTTACACATTATGCAGCTGCTGCCTTCGCTCTCGCCCTGTGTTTCCGACATTTTTCTTTTCAAAGTACAAATTTTAAAGAATTGTTATTGCAATTGCTGTTTCAGCCGAGCTGTGAAATTTCAAGAGCACTCCTGTTTAAGTAAAAATTCCACCAGAGTCTTTTTAATTTATTTAAATTTATTTCAGGGCGTGAATAATAAAAAATAATGAAAATTACTTAAGTGAAGCGCTTTAAAATTTGTAATGTTCGTCGGCCTTCTTTTTCTATGCTTTGCCTTTAACTTCTGTTCAAATCTTCTCTTGTTCAAAAAAATGACATTTACACCACGATGTTTAAGTAAGCCTATCAACGGCGGTGGCGAGTCTTTTGGCGGCAACAATAGTATGAACAAAAAAAATTATGGAAATAATATTCGTAGGTATATCGCCCATACATACACTTATATAGACATATATCGCACCAAATAAACCGTATTCAGTTATCTTACTATTAATTATTTTACTTTCCGTTTTCTTTTCTTTACTGACAATATTTAACCCCAATGGACTTATCTTTGTTCCTTGGTGTGAACTTTTCAAGTCACCACCCGATCCTTCTATTGGCCAATGTGCCAAGTATCGTATAAACACAACAATATTTATCCGCCCCCTATCTGTATGTGAGCTCACCTACTTTGGTCGGAGTTCGTGCCGTACAAAGGCACCCTAAACTAAATTTATCGTATCGCGATTAGGTGGTAAACAAAAAAAATCAGGTAAGATTGAACACAATGTCAGCAATGCACAAAACCAACTACACAAGGGTGTACACTTTTCAAACTTTATTTTGAATTAATATAAAATACAACCACTAAAACAATTGTTTGACTCGTTGCTTGAGCCACCCTATCAGATTGTTGGAATTGCTTGCTTCCGAAACGTGTCAAACACACAATTCACGCTACTTTGCTTTCGTTATGTATATACTTATGTTAACAAAACAAAAATAGAGAAAAATTTCTACTATTATCACTAATTATAAACATTGCCAACCTCTACAAAAGAAGAATCTTTTTATGCTCCATATTAATATCGCGCTAGCGTGAACCTCTGGATCTGACACAAAACCACTAAAATGTTGTTTCACACGTTTCAAAAACAAGGCATTTAATTGAGGTGTTAAATGTTCGCTGGGTTAACTCAAGTATCCGCGTATACATACGCATGCATATTTATACATATGTGTTAACACCTATGCATATGCGTATATTGTTGCGGCCGTATGGGCCAGAGGGGTCAAAGACTTCCGACTAGTTCATCACCGAGCAACAGACCGCTCAGTGGGTCCCAACCCTCCCTCTGGGTACGCCGGACATAAAACATTTATACAAAAAAACATAAAATAGGGACAAAATTCTTTATTAACATTACCGCATTTTCCTCACGTCTGCATGACACCGCCACGCCAGGGGTAGATGGTGGCCCTGTGAATTGCCCTCCCTGCCGTGCCACAAAGTAGGTGGTCCAAAAAGCCAATTTTCTTTTGCGGCCCCGAAAATCCACTCGACTTCTCCTACCTTATTTCATTCTTTTTTTGCCTTTACTAATATGATTACAGCCACATCTTTTCTTCACACATTAGGATACATTTATTTTATCTTACACCTAATTTAATACAACGTATGACCTACTCTAGACTTTACACTTTTCCTCAGACAATATAAAATGTTTTTCTTACGCTACATGAATATATTAATAGACTATGATTATTTTTAAATTGTTTTTTTTTTTTTTGTAATGAAAATGTTCACACCTGGTTGGTTATTGCCACCTCAATCTCGTTCTTATCTGATAAAAATCTTATCCTATTTCCCTCCCTTTTAGCTACCAAACAGGTCCACTACCTGGTGGGTATGCAAATACGCATGCAAGATTTTATTTATCACACCTCAATTTCCTAGCTATAAGGAGCTCCTCAACACTAGTGTTTTCTCTCTCTCTCTCGTTACTTTTTCATAAAACTTACGCCCTGTTGTGAACCTTTTTGTTTCACTAAAACGGAGGTGGTGACGCTCTTACTTCCGGTGGGAACACTTTGTGACAATATCACTTTTTTTTTGTCCTGGCTAAGTAAACTGAATTGACTAAGGATTTTATTTATTTTACATATGACACAAACCACAGGGGTTGCACAACACAAAAAAAATCTATGGACAAAGGTTTATTCTCCTTCCCCCTTTTTTTTCTCTTTTAGTTGAAAGAAACTTTTTAGAATTTATTTTACAGCAAACAGGTGCGAATTATTTGGGAAAATACTTTAAGAATCTTCGTCGGCACGTTCAAGATTCATTAGAAGTTAAAAAAAATAAATAAAACATATTCACTTTCGAATTTCCTTACGTTTCTTTTTCGCTCCTTTATATAAAAAAAAATCCTTTGTTTTGTGAAAAGCCTCCTTTATTATTTATTATCTTTTTGAAAAAGCGGGGCTTATTAAATCCCACTGTTCGTTCTATTTTTTTTTTTTTTTCAACTCTTAGTATTATTATTTTTTTTTAAACTTTTATTCTTGCACGTACGTGCCTCTCACTCTGACTTTAATTTTGCTATTAATCTATTCCTTATGACTTTCAACTACTTAAACCTCCTTCCATTTTCCACTTTGCACTGCAGTATTTTTGGAATACAAAAGAAAAGATTTTTATGGGGGGGTCAAAGTCTATTTTTGCCGCGCAAATTTGGAATTGAAAGGCAAGTATTATGGCTCCGAAGTCTACAAGAAGGGGAATATTCAGTTACCTGGAACATACAAAAAAGTGTTTATCCAAAAAAAAAAAAATCACTTCCAACCCGTAATTCTTAGGCACATACATCAGTAATTAAAAGGGAGATACAGTCTAACTAAATAAAATTACAAAAAAAAAGAACCATTTGCCCCCGCCGTAAAACGTTGGCGCATGAGCTGTTCTTGGTTATTTCATAAAAATTATATATATGCTTTTCTTTTCCTACATTCAGTGCCTTTCAAACTGTACGCAAATTTTTCTGGTGAAAATCGCTGCCATGGTTCAACATTGTTTTCTGTGCTGACGTCGCCAATGCCGTATGAGTGCCATTGTAATACAAAGCAGCATTTCACGTACATATGTTCTGCTTATTTTACTTTTTATGACACGGTATATATATATTCTGTAAGTGAAATCTTGTTGTACAGGAAATGGAAATAAATTAATAAAAATAAAATAAAATAATGTTGATGCTGAAATATTAGACGTATGCAGCAAAACAGAATTTAATGTGTTGACTATACAAATTAATGTGAAAATATTTATCATGTTAACTTATATATATATATATATATATATATATATATATATATATATATATATATATATATATATATATATATATATATATATATATATATATATATATATATATATATATATATATATATATATATATATATATATATATATATATATATATATATATATATATATATATATATATATATATATATATATATATATATATATATATATATAAGTAACACACTAAAGGTTTTCATCCTCAGTGGGAGAACAAATTTTATTTTATTACTTCACTTAAGCGTTGTGCTTAGTTCGGTGGTAAATTCTGCTCTAATTGAATTCAAGTCTTAACAACTAAAAATATACCAATCAAAATTATGCCGCATCAGCCAAAGTATCAAGTATCGTTTATTGAAATTCATTTTAAACAAAAGAATTTCATAATTGTTCTCACAGACAGTCCGAGCCAAGTCAGCAAGTTTGGTTTTATAAGTCTTAGTAATAATTACAAATGTACATATTTAGGGGAATAAGCTTCTTATGTTACTTCTCTCCCCTTCAAGAACGTTCGCGTCCTCGCGAGCACCTTGACCGTTTGCGTCACAATTTTTTTTGTAATATAGGAAAATTATCAATATCAAAATAATTGCAATCAATGATAAAATTACATAAGTTACATTAGTTCCAATTTTCATTTTATGCAGGCTTAATTTTAATTCACTTAAAATAGTATTAGGTAATTCCATCAATGTCTTGTTAACAATATCATTAACATATGGTACGTACACAAAATCATTATTATCCTTAAAAGATTCAAAAACAATTTCGTTTACGGTAATTTTACAATTTGAAAAGAAAATTAAGTTATGATTTTTTATCTTAAGTTGTAGGTCATTACAGTTTTGTTTAATAATTGTTTCTTCAATATTCTTAGTTACAATAAAGTTAGGTTCAACAAAAAGTATTTCTCTTTTATTATTTATTTTGAACTCACATTCAGTTTCAATTTTATTAAGAAGATTTCTGATACACTTATTTTCTAAATTTTTAATTTTTGAACCATTTATTTCATAAATCACATTTTCAACATTTGTAAGTTTTTTGTTCATGTCAAAATTCAGTTCAGTATGATTATTGAGTATAGGAAATGGAATTATTTTCAAGATTGGATAAGTTTTCATAGTACTAGGGATTTGAGTAATAAAATACAATATGTCTTCCTGTTGCCATAAGGAAGTTCTTATGAATTCAAATTGATTTGTATCTAATTCAGAAATTCTATCTGGGTCTATTAGTTTTGGATTCAAAATACCATGTTTACTTAAAACTAGTCCTAATTGGATGTCTTTTAAGTGTTCATAATATAACTTTTTACGTTGTCCAAAAACCCATCTGAGACCACTTTCCTAACAATTTGGTTCTGCAATATATAGCTGATGAGTAACGCCATTTAACGTGCTGTGAAATCTTTCAATATCCGCTATTCCAGTTTTTCCTGTTGTGACCTCAAGCTCTATGTTCAAAGTTCATTGACTAAACCAGCATCTTGGTCAGTCTTAATTACTTTTGGAGGACCCATTGTATTAAATATCTTCAATAACGCTCTTTTAGCATCAACCCAGTTAGTGTGATTGAGATTCTCCACTATAGCATATGTATTTAGAGAAAATGTCTATGCAGGTATGAAGATTTGTCCCATCTCCAAATATCAATAACATATTTATCTCGAATATAGTATGTAGGAGGTGTGACTTTGAAAGGCATTTTAGTAGTCCTATGATCAAACTTACATTCGTTGCATAAGTCGCAGTTATTTATTATATTTGAAATTTCTGAAATGTATTTGGGATAATAGTATTTCGTTCTAAATTCTGCTTGTATTTTTTCTACTCCCTGATGTAATCCTTTTAAGTGTATTGTCAAAATAATTTCTTTAAATCTATAAAAATAATAATAAAAATAAAATAATTTCTTTAAATCTATCATAACATGCTATTTTAAAGATTGACGGAATAGAGGTTGTTCCCAAGGAAGAGGTAAAATTCCTGGGTATTACTCTGGATAAGAAACTCACCTGGGAGCCACACCTCGAGTTAGTACTGGGAAAGGCAACAAGACATCTTTGGACAGCAAAACAATTATTCGGTAGATCCTGGGGTCTGAGCCCCAAGATGACGCACTGGATATATACGCAGATGGTCAGACCCATAATACTATACGGGGTACTAGTCTGGTGGGGCAAGAACAAACAAAGAACAGCCATATCAAGGCTGTGCAGACTACAAAGGCTTGCATGTATGTGCATCACAGGGGCCATGAAATCCACCCCGACAGCAGGCATGGAGGCACTTCTTAACCTGACACCACTTCATGTATGTGTACAGGAAGAAGCAGCCATGCGGGCTATCAACATCTATGGAAGAGAGGAACTGAAGGAAGGTAACCTTATTGGTCATCTAACGATCCTAAGGGGATTCAGAGACGTTTTGCATATGTCTCGGTCGAGTGATCACATGGATCCCACACTCTGCTTCGGTAGAAAGTATGGGGTCTTCTTCCCTACGAGGGAGGAGTGGTGCTCAAACCCAATATGGCTACGAGATGACTCACAAAAATGGTACACTGATGGATCCAAGTCGATCCATGGAGTGGGAGCGGGAATAGTGGGGCCTAGGGCACGCAGGGCAGTAACCCTTAGCAGGGACACCACAATTTTTCAGGCGGAATTATATGCTATACTGGGAGCTGTAGAGATACTATCCAAAAGGAGATACACAGGAGTCAAAATCAAGATACTCTCCGACAGCCAGTCGGTACTCAAGGCCCTGAGTGGCTATTCGTTCACATCCAGGACAATACTGGAATGTCACGACAGGCTAAATGAACTGGCCACTCACAATCAGATTACTCTGATATGGGTGCCAGGTCATGAGGGGCACAAGGGTAACGAGTTGGCTGATACCTACGCAAAAAGGGGAGCCAATGTGGCTTTTATTGGACCCACTGCATCCTTTGGCTCTAATAAGCTACTCCTCAGGGGGGAGATCAGAAAATGGACAACATCCATCACAGAGAAACTGTGGAATGACACTAGGGGTCTAGAACACTCGAAGAAATTTCTTAGCTTTGATGCCAAGAGAGCGGATCTCGCTCTAAAATTAAATAGGAAGAATCTAAGGACACTGTGTGGGGCGCTAACAGGACACTATACCTGCAGGAAACATCTACACAGAATGGGACTATCCAGCACGGCAACCTGCAGATTTTGCGGAGAAGAAGAGGAGTCAATGGAACACTTGATTACTGAATGTGCGGCACTTGGCCACAGAAGATACAAGCTGTTGCAGGCCTATACATTGGGTTCACAGGACTTGCAAGGGCTTCCACTGAAGGAGCTAGTACTGTTTCTTGATGTATTAAACTCGTGAGGGAAAGGGGTTGCACAATAGATCATTATTGGTCGCAGTGCAAAGGGCCATCCTGGACCAACCTAGCATAAATAATAATAAAAAATAATAATCATAACATGTTATATCCTCCAATAGTTTTGTAGTCCTAACAACACGATTTTTCCCTGTTTGCCTTACTAAGTTTGCAAATACAGACTGGAAAAGTATAAAATCGTCGTCACTTTCAAAATATACTGCTGCATTTACACCAGCTAACCTATTCAAAATAAAATCTTTTGCAAATTTTTGTGTCATTTCAACATAGTCCACAACAGTTCTAGTATTTTTAAAAATAACTTTCACACTTTCTCTCTGCACAGGAGCATGCCTAAATAAAAACTGTCTACGGTAAACATTTAATGGTCTCTCTGATATGAACATAAAATTCGAACTATCTTCGTCCGCCGAGTGTATTGTCGCCAAATTAGAAGCTACATCGTTCATATGACACTCGTTGTACTTGATTCGCGACAAAGCATCAGCTACTCGATTTTCTTTCCCTGGGATGTACTTTACATCGAAATCGTACTCATTTAACCTTATTTTCCAACGCTGTAATTTTGCATTAGGCTCCTTCAAATTATGCAGCCACTGTAAAGGCTTGTGATCACTATTAATTATAAATTTTCTACCATAGATATAAGGCCGAAAATATTTCGTAGCCCATACTATTGCTAAGAGTTCCTTCTCCGTAGCGGAATAGTTTATCTCATGGTCATTCAGGGTTCTGCTTGCAAAGCAGATAGGGTGGTTTCCCTGACTAAGGACTGCTCCCAAAGCTACATTTAAGGCGTCAGTTGTGAGAGTGAATGTTTTCGTGAAATCTGGGCTTTTCAATATAGGATCACTTATTATGAGGAGTTTTATTGTTTCGAAAGCCTTAACATATTCGTTGTTACGGCAGTCAACTTTTTGACCCTTTTTTAAGCAAATGGTTAAAGGTTTGCATATTTTTGCAAAATCCCTTATAAATTTCCTATAAAACCCAGCGAGGCCTAAAAATTGCTTTATTTGTTTCTCATTCTTTGGAATTGGAAAATTTTTGAGTGCTTCAATTTTTTTTTGGGTTCGGTTTAATACCGTTTGGTGTGACAATGTGGCCAAGAAACTCTACTTCTTGCCTTAAAAATTCACATTTGTGTATTTGAAGCTTTAAATTTGCTTCTTTTAATCGGTTAAACACTTTATTCAACGAAATCATATGTTCCTGCAATGAGGTACCAGTCCAAATAAACCAGACAATGAGTACCCACTAAATCACTAAGTACAGAATTCATTAACCGCTGAAAGGTAGCGGGTGCATTTTTTAAACCCATAAGCATCCTAAGGAATTCATAATGGCCGTCCTGCGTAGAAAAAGCAGTTTTCGCTTGGCTAGCTTTATCAATTTCCACCTGATGAAAGCCCTTTGCCAAGTCAAGTGTAGAAAAATAAATAAAAAGTGTAGAAAAATAAAAATAAAGACAACGACCCAATTTATCCAAAATTTCGTCCATATTCGGAATCGGAAATGGGTCATCAATTGTTATGTCATTCAATTTGCGATAATCTATAACAATTCTCCATTTGGTTTCTCCTAAGGCGTCCATTTTCTTTGGAACCACCCATAATGGAGCAGAATAAGGAGACTGACTGTGCCTTATTATATTTTGCTCAAGCATTTCTTTTATCTGCTTGTTAACTTCCGCCTTATGTACCTGTGGATACCGATAGGATTTAACATAAATTGGACTTTCATGCTTTGTTACGATTTTGTGTTTGATAGCGTTAGTAAATGTTAACTTGTCACCATCCGAATGGAAAAGCGATTGGTACTTGTTTAAAAGTTTATCCAATTCAGTTTTCTCTTCACCATTCAAATGACGTGTTCTAAATTTACTCTCAGTTTGATCCTCTTCCAGATTATTTATACCAAAATTATTACCAAATTATTATATTCGTCCACATCATCATCCACAAATCTATAGACACATTTGTTTAATTTATTAGTTTGTTTTTCTAAATCAATTACTGCATTCAATTTCACCAAATTATCAAAACCCATCAATCCATCATAATTATTTGAAAATTCATTAACATAAAATTCCAATTGTTTTCCATATTTCTCATCAAAAATGTCTTGTTTAGCAATTAATTTTATCCTTCCTGCAACAGTAGTTACATTTATTGGGGTTACTATCCTAATTTCACTTTTTAATATTCTAGGTCTAATTAAACTTACAAAAGACCCAGTATCTATCAGAAAAGTATAAAACACATTCTCAATTTTTAATTTTATTTTCGGTAATTTCCCGAGGCCCGTACATGAAAATTTTCGGAATCAACTTCCATAGGCACTGGTGGCCCATAACGATTAATTCTTGATTGTGTTGAGTCGTATTCCCTACGTCTCTTTTGGTTTTGATAGTTATAATTATATTGAGGATAATTTAAATTATTTTGTGAATTGCTAGGATTATTTTTAGGATAATTAACTACTGGAGTGTTTAAATCGTAATTATTAGTGTTTTGTCGTGAAACGAAATGTCGTCTGTAATTTCCTGAATAGTTTTGAGGAACATTGTTTCTTGAAAATCTATCTGCAAAAGAACTAGTTTGAAAATTCCGTATTTGGTAAGAATTAGACTGGCTATTATTTTGGTCTCTACTATAACCTCTATGTGGTGAAGGCTCCAGCTCACCGTTTTCCGCTAAAATCTTTATTGCAGTTTCAGATCGGTAGCCAAATTTGCGTTTATTAATGCTGTTAAGTGGTTAGGCAATTCTTTTTTTAATTGCGTTAAGCATGCCTGATTTAATTCTGAACTTAAAAAATTCCTAGTTGTCAAATCATCTGACTTTAGTTTAATAGCATCCTTTACTCTACATACTTCATTATTTAATCTTTCACAGAACTCTTTCACATTTCGTTTAAATCTGATATTACTTATCTCTAAAGTTAGCCTACTAATAGGTATTTGCTCACCAAACTCCTCCACCAGCAAACGTTTCAGTGACATCCAATCTGTTGGCTGCTCACGACGTAAGACATCTACCGCCGCACATAGGGGTATTTAGCCAATCTAGCCGGACAAAATTATTTTGCAGCTTTTACGCTTTCTTACAACTCCTGGATTGAATTTATGTTCATAAAATTGCCTTTTATTTTGTAATAAATAAAAATTTTTGGAAAAGATATCGTCAGACAAAATGGAAAAGGTCGTAAATATCGTAAAATCTACCCAGAACTTTTATAGTAACAAAACAGATTTTTTTAAACAAATAATAAGAATTCTTGATCATATTATCGTCAGCTGAGACGCTAAAGGCCCTATATAAGAGGAAACATAAATAAATACAGACTCTCATGGTTTTTGGTTAACTACAACATACAAGCATCAAAGTCTGCATTTAAAGATTTTTCCCCTTATATAGGGCCTATATCGTCTCAGCTGACGATAATATGATCAACAAGTCTTATTTGTTCAAGGAAATCTGTTTTATTACTATAAAAATTCTGCGAAGATTTTTTTATATATATACGACCTTTTCCATTTTGTCTGACGATATATTTTACAAAAGTGTTTATTTATTATTAAAAAGTTCCATTGTACTTATTTCGTTTGAGGAAATGGGAAGCTATGAAAGATTTATGAAAAACACGCCATTTTGGATTTTAATTAACGATATTTAATCAAAAAATATTTGCGACATTTTTGGTGTAATAATAAAAATTTATTGAAATTATTTTTTTATATCAACATTTTTTTAATATTAATAACTTATTTATTTAAAACAACAATTTATTTCAACTAATTTATTTTCTCCACCTCTATGATTAGCAGTACCACGGCTCTTCATTGTCCTTATCATTTTCGTTTTCTTCAGAGTCCTCATCAAAATCTGAATCACTGTCAGAATTAGAAGAATCGGGAATCATCATAGAAATTGCATCCTTCGTGAACGGTAATGTTTTTTTCCTTGGAGTTTGTCTCATGCTAGTAATCAGTGGGTCAGAACTAAGCAAAAGCCTATTAATAATATCTAAATTACATTCTACTCTTGAAAACTTTCTTGCGTAATTCTGCCTATAAAGCCGAAAATGTTTATTTCGAGCCTCAGCTGCTTCTTCCGAAAGTAACCCAATGGGCACTAGTGCCTTACTTATAACTATTGAACCATGTACTAAAATTTTGTGCATTGTAGTTGTCATAGGATGCCAAGGATACAGAGCTACATAGAGTTTTGCTGTATCTAAGCAATAATCAGCAAACTCATTTAAATTTATTTTATACCCACTTGATATTACTTCGAGTATGATCTTGATGCGGTAAATAAAACTGAAATCAACTTCGGTTATTTCCGCAGCTAATTCAGGATTGACAAAAAATCTTCTGCTCGTATTGCCATCATTGGTGTTTCCAAATCCCGCTTTCGGTACATCCACTATCAGCCCTAATTTACTTCTAAATTTTTCTTTTATATCATTTTCCCTCTCTTTAACAATAGCCTTGTCTTCATCAGATCTTAGTTGCCACTTTTTTATTGTGAGTCTGTATGAAAGATGTAATATGCTCTCAAACAGACGAATTCTGGCATGCAAAGTAGATAGGCCAAATGAAAGTGCATCCTCGTTAATAACCCTTTTGATTTTTAAATTATTAAAGTCTTTTGATGTAGCCCCGCAAATATAGCACCTCATTGTTGACGTGGTTTGTGTAGCTGCATTACAAACTTTCGCATCTACCATTGTAAGCATCATGGCATGCTTTACGAAATATAACTTATCTTCCAGTAAAATTTTGGTTTTTTCTAAATTGCTGATGGCATTCTTAACATAATCTATTTCTTCTTGGGTTATACTCACAGTTTCTTTAACATATCTGATGCGAATAGGCCGGCAATATCGTGGTGAAGAAGGAGTTGGGTTTTGCCAAAGTATTTTCTGTTTCTTCGTACCATGATCAGTCGAATTGGTACGAAACTACTCTGAAAAATATGTGAATCTCTTTCACCATTTTCGATTTTCTGTTTGAACTGTGCTTGCTGTGATCCATCGCAGCCCCATTGTTGCCGTGTGGTTGAGCAAATCTTGAAGATTTACTTGAGCACATGTTTCTGTCACCTTATACGATTCTTCGGGAGGATAACAGTCCCTTTTCGCCCTCTGTAGAATACTGTAGCTAGGATATAACTTCCTATTCGTATTCCTGAATATTTCATATTGTCTTCGAGAAAAATCTGCTTCTACAAATACAGCAAGCGCCGATATGGGTGTTAACTGATTTACCTTATCTTCTCGTAGAGTTTTGAATGCTTTCTTTAGCTTTGTAGCCCTGGTTGGAGAAGTTGCAATTTCTTTAAGTATATTTGAAGCGTCTTTTTTCCCCGAAGTTTGTAATTGTGTTTGCGTTGCGCGTATCAATATGTTGGAATCTATCTCGTTTCGGCAAGGCTACAGTTCTTCTTCTCTTGCTTCTTTCACATAATTCTCCGAAATGTTTTTGTGGTCTCCCTGAGGAAGAACTGGCAAATACTGGTAGTATCACAGTACCTTCCAGCCATTTAACATACGTTCGTAAAAAACGGTCTTCTTTTCGCTCTGCTGTAATCCAATATCTTTTGAACGAATTTCTGAAGTTGGTTAAACACCGCTTCACTGCTAACATATCCCCATCTCCATGACATTTCAACGTTTTGCACACTGTTTTAATTAAAAACTCAAGTTTTGCGTCAATAGTTGAAGCATTTGATTCCTTTACTATTTCAAATAGCTCTAGCCTTGTGTAAACCTTTTCCATATTCTTATGTTTGTGATACGAATTTTTCACAATGATCAGTATATATATGCTCTTTTAGTTCAACATTTCACCATAATTCGTTGTTTCTTTATCATTTATTACCATTATTTAAATTTTTCTTTTGTGTTGGCGGCGAAGGATTAAATCTTGTTCGGATGAAGTATACATAAACCAGGTAATAAACAGAGCTCTGCTGTATCACTCTCATTGATTATACGAATCACAGTTGCGCAGGTAGATAAACTGTTTTAAATGGAGGTGAAAAAGCACTTGTACATATTTTCAATAATGAAACTACTTCCGAATACCTGCTCAACCTATGAACTTTTTGCCAATGATTTGATTTGTCCTTGTTTACATGTTTAATAGTATATACTTATATTTTCCATGAAATATATCGATATGTACATTTTTATATAGACCGCAGCTGCACAGGTAGACAAACCGTTTCATAGACTAGGGTGATAATCACTTTTAATAATTCACATTTTATTCACTGTTAATACATTCCTTTTTATTGCACGTATTATTCCTATTAAGTGCTAAAATTAAAGTAATTCAGATTTACTTTTAATAACTCAAAATGAAAAAATTTTATGACGCATAATAGCGTTTAATAATATTGGCAGGTAGGCAAAGTGATAAAAAAGACGTAATTTTCAAAAAATCAAGAAAAAAAATGGCGCAAATATGCGCACCTTTTTATTTTTTAACCAAATATAACACAATTAAGACTTTGTTATGGCATATAACATTTCCTGTAGAAATGCTTAATTCACTTTTAAAAATCTTCTTCTTCTTCTTTTTTAGAAAAAAAGTGTGCAAAATATTTTTATTTTTTTGGGTAATGACCTATTTGAATATAAATTAATAAAATATTTCTATTTCTTTTAAATATTGAAATTAGTAATTATGCACATCTTTTATAAAAAAAAAGAATTTTTAAAAAATCTTCATTCATTTAGGTAGGATACATCGTCCTATTAGCGTCTCAAAAACAAAGGAAATCAATAAAAATGCATGCAACTTTCTTAACTTCCCATATTTTACCGCTATCCCAAAATCTAAAACATTAACGGAATATCTTGAAAATTCACAATATGGTGCAAAATTTTGTTATCTTTTCAGCTATATACATAGTTTTTTAAAATTCCTTATTTTGAGTTTTGCCTTTTTGTCCGGCTAGATTGGCAGAATACTCCTATGTGCGCCGGTCCCCTCAACGATGTTGTGATTCCATGGAAGTATAGCCTGCGTTCCTCCAATGAAGTCGCAGGATCACTTGGCAAGATAGCTGTTACGCTATCGATGAAGAGTGCCAAACCTCTCCTATCGCCGTTGAAAGGTTGCAAAAGCTTCAGATTTTGTAGGAATAAGTCTCGTCTGTCCCTCGCTGCCTCCATCTCTGCACTTTTTCTAATATCAATGTTTTTTATTTTGTTGGTCAACTCTTCCACCTCGTCCATAAATTATTAGAACGTTATTAGAACATTATTAAGCGTTGTGCTTAGTTCGGTGGTAAATTCTGCTCTAATTTTTAACATTGAATTCAAGTCTTAGCAACTAAAAATATTCCAATCAAAATTATGCCGCATCAGCCGAAGTATCAAGTATCGTTTATTGAAATTCATTTTAAACAAAAGAATTTCATAATTGTTCTCACAGACAGTCCGAGCCAAGTCAGCAAGTTTGGTTTTATAAGTCTTAGTAATAATTACAAATGTACATATTTAGGGGAATAAGCTTCTTATGTTACTTATATATATACTTATATATACATATATATATATATATATATATATATATATATATATATATATATATATATATATATATATATATATATATATATATATATATATATATATATATATATATATATATATATATATATATATATATATATATATATATATATATATATATATATATATTATTTCAACACTTTCTTCTTTACAAAAAAAAATACAAAACACACAACTTCTTTACTTTCCGTTTATTTTGGCTCTTTCTTATGGTGGTTTCTTATAAACTAAAACTTAAAACTAACAATATTTCAGAGTAGACCGCACAGTCGCTCTGCCCTCATATTCTGCCTGCACGTTGCTTGAGTGTGCGTCGCTGTCTTTGTCAATCAAATGTCTGTGTGTTAAAAGTTGAGTCTTACTAAGAGTGTTGCCAGTCAGGCTCAATGCCTACATTCGGCCCTTCTGACGGGGTGTTCGGCTTGAACACTGAGGCCGATCGCTTGATATACTCAGCCATTGTACTGGTACGCCTCGGACCTTCTCCTTCCCCGACCTTTTCCACCTCATATCTGCCATGTCTCAGTCGTCGAACTACCTTGTATGGACCAAAAAACTTATCCCTGAGCTTTAGGTTTACTCAGTACTGGGTGCGTTTTATTGCCACCAGGTCATTGACCTCGTAAACGTTCTCCGTTCTACGAAACTTGTCAAACGATTTCCTATTCTCGCCTTGAATCCTAGCAATATTCCCCTTTACCTCCTCCCGTATGTCATTTCTGTCTGCCTGAAGTTCCTCAATAACCTCAATAACGATTTTCGGCGTGGCATATGAGGCTGCCACGCCGAAATCGGGCAGCCTCATTTTCAATCCGGTTAATATCCTAAATGGTTCATTTTGCGTTGATCTTGGTGGCGTGCTATTGATGTACTGTTGTACCCTGTCGATATACCTATACCACTGGCTAGTATCTTCCCTGGATAACTTGGCAAGCATGGGTACTAAAATCGTATGCATTTGCTCCACCTGCCCATTTCCCCTGGGAACTCCGGTGGTGATTAGCAAATGCTGTATTCCCTCCTTCTCAAAATACCCTTGAAAAGCCTTAGAAGTAAATGCAGCCCCTCTGTCTGAAATTATTCTACGGGGGTTCCCAAATACGGCCGCCTGCTTTCGAAGCCTATCCAATACTGCATCGGTACCTGTAGCCTTAGCGGGATACAACCACACAAATTTAGTAAACCCAACAACGACGACTAGAATATAATTGTACTGTTTGTTTGTGGCCGTCATCGGCCCAACATGATCTACGTGGTAGGTACCTAACGGTTCATCCCCTTTATCGATTGGTGAGAGAAAACCTTCCTTTTTCCCCAACTTCGAATTTGTCACCAAGCACTCTACACAACTACCGATAAGCCGAGGAATTTTATCTGCTAACCCTGGGATAAAGAAGTATTTCTCCACGTAATCCTGCGTTCTTTTTGCACTTTGATATCTATGCGATATCAATATGATCTCATTTTCCATTTGCGTTGCTACAACCAATAGTTCCTTATTGGGATCCTTGAACAAGATATCATGATGGATATAATAGTCCTCGTACTGGTCGACCTCCAAAACTTTCCTCAACACTTTAATGTGGCTATCGTGCAACTGGGCCTCCTTCAAACGATGACGAAGAGAATCCTCAATAAGCAAACACGATATCCTACTTAAAGCATCTACATGCCTCATCTTTGTGCCAGATCGGTGTTCGATTTCATATTCGAAATCTTGCAACATCATTGCCCATCTTGAAACCCGTAGTGGTACCTCTGCTTTTTTATGGTCATGGCGAAAGCGTTGCAATCGGTGATGATCTTGAATCTAATCCCCATTAAATAGTATATTCTCCACTTCTTTAAAGCCTGGATTATTGCCAGCACTTCGAGTTCATAGGAGTGATATTTCTCCTCAGTGGGTGTCGTTTTCCTACTCATGTATTGAACTGGGTGTAGCGCTTGGTCTTCCGAATCTTTTTGCATGAGCACAGCACCATATCCATATTTACTGGCATCTGTATGTACCTCGGTAATTGCCTTTACGTTGAATAATTTCAGTACTGGGTCCCTTATCAAAGCTAACTTTAGTTGTTGAAATGCGGCTATTTCCTCGTCATTTATTGCAAATTCATTCCCTTTGCGCAGCAAGTCACTCAATGGCTTAGCAATAGCAGCATATCCGTTTACAAATCTTCGGAAATATGATGTCAATCCTAGAAATCTTTGTAATGCCTTCTTATCGTGAGGTACTGGGAAATTCTCTATAGAGCTAGTTTTCTCTTTTGAAGGACGAATCGTACCCGCCTCAACTATATATCCCAAAAAGTCAACTTTTGTTCGCAGAAATTGGCACTTTTTCCAACGAACATGTAGACCATTTTCCATGGCAATCTTCAAAACTACTCTCAACTTTTCTATACCCTCAACCTCATTAGACGATGGTATAATCACATCATCCATATACACTACCGCAATACCATCCTTTATAACTTGCCTGAAAATCGTATTTATAAACCGACAAAAAACAGCCGGCGAATTTGAAATCCCAAATGGTACATAACAAAATTCATACTGGCCACTCTGAGTCACAAATGCCGTATACTTTATTGATTCAAAGTCCACCGGCACGTGGAAAAATCCATCTTTCAAGTCGAGAGTTGTGAAAACATTGGCTCCCTGTAGTTTCTCCAAGACATCGTCGATCAGAGCCATGGGAAAATTATCTCGTACTATCTTCTCGTTCAATTTACAGTAATCACAGCATAAGCGTTTGGTCCCGTCTTTCTTAGTTAACAGAACTATAGGCGAAGAGTACTCTGAAACGCTCGGCTTTATTATTCCCTTCTTTAACCAGTCAGATATTTGTTCATCAATGATTTGTTGATCATGATGGGAAACTCTTCTTAGCCGTTGAGAGACCGGAACATCGTCCTTAACTAACATTTTCATGAACACTGGAGCGTTTGCCACTTCCCTAGGACTATATTTCTGTATAATGGTCATTAACTGGCCCCGTTCTGGAGTCTTAAGGTGATCCAGATCTACTGTGGCTGCCTCAATTTCCTCAAAATGCATACATATCTCCCCAAATTCTCCTACTAAGGCATTTTCCTTACCACCAAAAAGACTATCTTCATTTTCCTCACGCATTCCATCTTTTCGGATAAAACGAACTTCCTCTTCGCTAACTATTATATTAACAAACCTTAGCAAGTTGTTCCCTAAAATAGCTGGATAGTGGATATCTTCTGCTCATACAACGTAGAATCTAATATTCCGGAATGTTATCCACCGACATGTCAACTTCAAAATATCCCTGAGTATAACAAATGCCATCACCTGCTCCCTTAAGCCGTCTTCTTTCCCCTATTAGCGTTACGTGGTCCCTCATTTTCTCATAAACATCGCATCGTATGATGCACATGCTACACCCTGTATCCACAAGACCATAAAGGTCAATGCCTCCCAACGTTATCTTCTTAAACTTCAAACCGGGCTCAAGAGGTTCCCTGTCATAGGCAATTATATTCACGTCGTTTCTTTCCCTTTTAACATTTACATTCACACTTTTACACTCAAAAGATTGATGACCAAATCCATTGCATTTGAAACATTTCGATTGTCGCTCGGGGCAGCTATTGGCAATATGGTCTGATTTTCCGCATTTCAAACAATTTCTTTTTGATTGGCTGTTAAATTTTCTGTCTATTAGCAGTCGGGCCCCTACGGTCTACATCATTACCCTTTGGTCTTGTCCTTTCATATATTTTTATCTGGTCCTTCAGCTCAGCTACCGTTTTCGCCTGATATAAAATACTTTGGTTCATTCGGGAATCAGGAATGCCCTCAACAAAATATTCCAATAAACTAGTGACATCAAGGTCTGGGCTTCCCTATTTCAATCAAAGTGTACAGATATTCCCTGAATGTCTCACCCTCTTTCTTACGTCGTGTCCTGAGAAGTTTGTGGACTTCTAGCGACGATAGACTTTCCCCGAATTCCGATATCAAAACATGCTTTAAACTACCCCAATCTTTAAGGCCTACCTGACTACGCACAAATAATTTAGCTGCGTCCTTTAACAGTTGTTTTTCATAAATATATTTTTGAATAGAGTTCCAACCGACTATTTCAGCATTCTCCTCGAATTCATCCACCCATTGGCGAATGTCGAGTGAATCTGACCCCGAAAAAGAAGACAAACTGTCAGCTATATCCTTCAAAGTAAACATTGGGCCCTCAGGAGAAACCCCTGATGCAACGACGTCCTCGTATTCTGACCGATCCGAAACACTTTCAACATCAGCTTGAAGGCCGAAATGATTAATGAGTCGATCCTGCAACACTGCTTTCAAACCCGTCGTGTCTAGTCCCTGTTCTGATAATTTGTTACGTTATTCAGCAATACTCAAGCCTTTAATTGTCTGTATGTTCATATCAAATGCCTTAAATACTTAAAAATAAAATATTAATGTGCAAGATATACTTATCAATATGGAAATAAAATTTGGTATAAAGGCAAAAATTATGGTTTAAAATATTTAATTGATTTTAAAAGGTCGAATGCAGAAATAAATTTATTATAAAAACGGATTAAAATTTAATGGATTTTAAAAGGTCGAATTCAGAAATAAATTCATTAAAAAAATGGATTAAAATATTTAATTGACTTTAAAATATCGAATTCAGAAACAAATTAATTATAAAATTCAATTTTTCTTAAAACCGAGATTATTATTACAACAAAATAAATGCCTTCTATTCCGGCAGAAAATTCTGCGTATACAATTTCAGTATCTTGTATGAATGTTAATGTCATAAATTATGGTGTGAAATAGACATTAGTTTTACAACAACAAAAAAGTTTTATTGAATTCCTTATTAACAATTAATTCATCCACTCATATTATCATTTATCTAGCAACTTATTTTATTTTCCTCTTTTATTCTCCTTTAATCTTTTTTCAACTTTCAAATTTTATAGCTTTATTTATTCAGCAATTTATTGTTTTTTTCTTGTTCCTCTTTAAATCTTCTTTCAACTTTTAAATTTTACAGCTCTAACTTCTTACAACTTTGATTATTCAGCTTTATTTATTCAGCAACTTATTGTTTTTTTTCTTGTTCCTCTTCTTATTTATCTCTCTATTTATCTCTACCTCTATCTTATTTATTCAGCAATTTATTGTTTTTTTCTTGTTCCTCTTTAAATCTTCTTTCAACTTTTAAATTATATATATATATATATATATATATATATATATATATATATATATATATATATATATATATATATATATATATATATATATATATATATGTATATATATATATGTATGTATATATATATATATATATATATATATATATATATATATATATATATATATATATATATATATATATATATATATACATATATTTTTTATTGGAATCAATGGTTGGCTCCGGCGACGCATGTACACAATCACAGATGACGCATCTACCGGCAAGACCCCGCCGTTCAAGGTGCTTTGTCAGTTTGACTCACCACTACTATCATACTTAAAATTAAGCAGCCCCCTCTATAACCCAAACGATTATTAAAAAACCCTAAAATACCAGATTCAACGTGCTTATGCGTTAGCACGAAGAAATCAGGAAAAAGCCAAGGCGGCAGCAAAGAGGATTTACGACCGCCAGACAAGATCTAACACTCTAAAAGTAGGGGATAAGGTCCTAGTAAAAAACCAGACGCGGAGAAATAAACTGTCATCCCTATGGAAGGGTCCTTATTCCTCGCCAAAGTCTGTCGTTGCTTTGTTCGCCATCAAACCTAGGTAATTTTTTGAAAATTTCCAAATTAATTTCATTGGGCTTTCTATATACTGTTACTCTTGGTTCCAGAGCTTTAGCTAGTTTATGAAGGATGGCTGGGTTAATTGGTATCTGGTGCAATCTGTTTTTCAGTACTGCATGTTGTTGCACGACTTGCAATGTTACTTGAAGAGTAGCGATTTGTTGGATTATTTGGTTCAGGCCAGCTTGTTCCATCGTATGTAGATTTCTGTTGCTGACAAATATTTTTGATCTAGCTGTTTTTTTCATATGAAGTTAGTCCTTTCTATGAGGATTTTTTTTATATCCTGTTTTATGCAGGTGTTGTTGTTGTGACAAGGGGAGTTGGTCCGCTCAATCAGACGATATAGATTTAATATAATCCTCCTGGCATCATCCCCAGTTACGATTTATTAAACTAGCGTGTTTAAAATAAAATTACTTACGATGAATTATTATCTTCAAGTCTTAAAGAAAAGAAAGTTATTTTTCTATTACAAGTGTTGTAGTTACCCCTGTAGCCTCTAATTGCTACAGGAAACAACTACAAGTGATCGTGATTAGGGTTATCCCTGTAACCTCTAATTGCTACAGGAATAGCTTCTATCATTAAGTGATTGTATTGGTCGAGGCACGAATGCCGCAGTGACTTGCTGCCGTCTATTTTTTTTACTATTGCAGTTTCCAGATTTTTGGTTCCCATCAAATTTTCATTATCATTTGGTTTTTTATTTCAACTTGTTGTGACACATTCCATAATTTTAATTCCCAGCAGAATTTGTTTTTTAAGTTTTCTCTATTGCTTTTGCCTCAACTTGCAATATATTTTTTAAAACGTGAAGTGCAACTGGAGACGATTTAGTTTGCTGGTCTCCAGCGCTTTGAGGTAGTGCATTCATTTTTGTGTAAATGAATGCATTCTTCTTTTGATTTTTGTATACCTTAACACAAGAATAAAGTGGAATATTCCATGTTTACGAAATTGCTGAAAATAACTTATTTATATGATAGGACTAAAATAATGTGACCTGGAGTTAGAACAAGATAAAATAAAATTATTTAGAAATTTTCCGTTTTTACCGAAACATTGCTGATAAGATTGTTTATTACATTTGTAGATTTGTTTAATTCGTAAACAGACTCATTGATGCTTTTGTTTGCAGATAAGAGGAAGAAAACTTGTTTATTATTTAACTCCCTTTGTTCTCATGGTTTAATTATGAGAGTAAAGGTATTCTCATAGGAGTAGCTTACTATCTAACTTATGTATATAGCCTTTGATTAAAGGCTTTTTAATTGTCGCTTATTTCTCAATTCCATTGTTTCTCTTTCAATAAAATATCGTTTTCTAACAAGACATCATTGAGATTTTATCGTTTGCTAGTTGTTGATACTTGAATTGTATTAACACTAATTTGAATCGCCGGTACTTGTACCGTGACTCTGCGTCGATATGTTATTGATATGAAAGGGAGTTGCCGGCACTTGAACCGTAACACCTTAGAAAAGACGTGATCGTAGTTGACTGCCAAAACTTTTTATTCTGACGACAATTTGCTTATTTTTTCTGCCTTAAATACTAATAACATTTTTAATTCATACATAATTATTATTAAAATCAAACGCAATTTTGCATCATTAGCAAATATATTAAATTATATTAAAATAAAAGTGCGTTCAAAGAAAAGTGCATTAAACTTTCATAGATAATAAATTAAGTTGAGCAAGCAAGAATGTAAAGGTACATTCAACTGCAATAAAACTTAAGTGGGTAACGTTACTTGATACTTTCATTAAAACGAAAATCACAATTATTCGTCAATAAAACATATTAAATCAAACAAGGTCAAAATATAAAGTATATTGAATTTAAAATATATAAATATATTATTTGTAAATAGTTTTTAATTACTCAAATGTGAAAGTGTGAACACTAGTTATATTCATTCGCCATCAAGAGGTTGTTTGTCTCATAACACATTTGAACAGCTGGTGTTTATGAAAGGAAACAAAAACGTTTTTGATTCAAAGTATTTTGTATTTCAAATACTTGCTTTTAGAATGCAGTATTTTGTATTTTAAATGCCTGATACAAAAAGTATTTGTATTTTGTAATTTAAATACATCAATCAGAGCATGTATTTTGCTCAGCACTTACTCCTACAAAACAGAATTATTACATGAGAACCCCTGAATAATTTTGGTGTATCACAGTGTAATCAAGCAGCGCACAATCTCTGCACATTCATTCTCAATTGTAGTACTCGTAAATTACGTACATATATGAGTAAGAACGAACTAAATACGAATACGTTCATTCACTTTGTACGTAGCACCTACAAGTCGAAAAAAACGTTTAATTGTATCCTACCTATTTTTCCAAGTGTGCATATATCTAGCTTTTTCTATGTATGTATGTAATTACAACGCTGCCTATTATTCTATGCATGATGTCACAGGGACGACAAATGCAAATTTTAGAAATGTTAAATTTGCAGAGAGCATTTTGTCCGTGAATAAAATTTAATTTTTTCAATAATGTTTGTTTGTATTTATCGAATACCATTTACATATGTATGCGCATAATTGGCCATCAAGTTGCACGCAGCATCATTGTAGCTATCAATTCATAAGCATTTTGACAAAAAGTATGTTTGCTAAACTTTAAATACACCCACCCATTGAACTTAAATCACAGCTGCAGAGTAATATAGAAGATTAAAAAAAAAACAAAATATAAATAAAATTATTTTAGAATTAAAAAAAACATGCAAAAGCTTATATATTGTATATTCTATTTATTAATTTCTTTGTATATGTAATTTATTAAATTAATTGTAAATAAACGTTAAATTAATAAAATTAACAAATAAATAGATTTTTCATTTAAACAATTACAACCAAAGTCCCTTAAAAAGGTATGTGCGAACCCAACATTTTGTGTGTATTTTGTTCGTGTAAAAATAATGCTATACCTGTCAAGACTAGTATTCCCAAAACAGCAACAAATGTGTGCAAGACAGGAATGCAAAAATGTATCAGCTTTCATAGAAGGGTGTATGTATTCTACAAGGAGGACATTAGAGCTCATTTACATCAAGTTTTACATATTAATGCTAATAGTTAATTTTTGCAGTGTTAAACTAATCATTTGGGCAATACATCCTTTTTTATCTTCAAGCTTTGGAAAAAAATGGAAATGTACCAATTTCTACATCGCTGACACGACACATAAAAAGAACACAAACAAAAAATAAAAAATATGTTGCACAGCAATGCAAATCAGTTTTGTCGCATGTAAGTATTGTAAGAAAATCACCTGATTAGTTTAGGTGATTTTATTAATGAACTTTGATTACCATAGCGATTCTTTGCGCAGTAAAATACATGCAGGTAACTAATATGTAGTGCCGTACCTGCTGCTCTTCACTTCATGCATAAGCAAAAATGCATAAGTATTTGTGCATTTTGTGCGAACACGTCCAAGTATTGTGGATGGTGAGTGGAAATACAGGGTCGGAAACGAAGTTAACTTTAAATTAGCTTAAAGCTAACTATTTCAAAAGATGTGCTGGTGGACTCTTGGATTACTTTCAATGCAAACAACTAATTATTTTAACATTGTGATGTCCCACTCAGCCAACACAACATTTAAGCGATTTAAGCAGAGTCAAAAAAGAGTGTATGTTATTTGAATTAGGATCAACTCTGCGTTACTTTTCAGTTGGCTTATAGTCAGCTAGGGGTGCCAGGCGTACTGTTTTTACCAGTACATGTACTGATTTTTGTACTGTTTTTTTTTATTAAAGAATTTTTTTTTATAAATAATAAAAAAACATTTCTCTATTTCAATACTTAATATACAAAATTTTGTTCAGTGCATTTTGTTTGGAAAGAATCATCTGATAATTCACAATAATTCCTGTCTGTATGGCAAGTGTTTTTTTTTTTTTTTTGTATTTACATTTTTAAAACTAACAGAATTTTGTCAATACCTCACTCAAACGCTGCAACTGAGAGAATTTTCAGTCTAATGTTTTTGTTTTGGAGAAAAGAGAGAAATAGACTTCTGATTCAAAACTTGGAAAGTGAGTTAATTATTAAAACAAATTTTGAATATGCATGTAATGAATTTCATAATTTTTTGAAAACTGAGGAAGGCAGAAATGGAATTTTGAAACATATACCAAAAAATGATAAATATTATTAAAATGTAATACAAAATTATTTTGGGCTTGCACAAAAAAAAAACTTTATTTTTTATGTTATGATCTCATATTTAAAATATGATATTTGTTAATTTCTTTTGTTAGTTACTGAATTAATATTAAAAAAAGGTTAATAATTTGAATGTAATGTTATTGTTTAAAAATAAATAAATGTTTAAAAATAAATGTACTGATTTTTTTTGAATTGTACTGTTTTTTTTGACACTCATGTACTGATTTTTCGGATTTCAAATCTGGCTACCCTATAGTCAGCCCACAAATCGTTTACATAGTACATAGTTAACTTGAAACTAGTGCATAAAAGTTAGCTTAGAGCTAACTATGCATTAATTTAACTTTGTAGTCGAACTATATGTATGATTAAAAACAGAACATTAATTTTTGGAAAGCTGAGTAAGTCAGCATTAGCTGTTGCTAATTGATCTGTTAGTGTCCAGTGTATATACCGTCGAAACTATCGAGTTAACAACATTTAACGAAACCTCTTCAATATTGCAAACAATTGTAGTCTTGCTAGATTCTGCATTTTACGGCAAAATGATGAGAGATGAATAGTGTACATGTTTGCCATGATCGAGTGAGTGCCTGTAACTTATGTACATATATCGAAAACTGCCAAAAGTTATTACGTTATAATATGAAAATATATTCCTGTGCAAAGTGTAATTATTGGCCAGCATTTTCATCGGTGATTAAAGTGTACTAAAATTATAATAGGGACGTTAAATATAAAACCTTTGCCATTGAACAAAATACCATAGGTGACCCAATTAGATTTTGTCTGGCAGGTGGCTACCTATTAGTGAGTCCTAGCAGACAACGTCATTGACATTTATGTATGAATTTTTATGTAATTCGTCGCCATCATAGAGAATCGTTGCAGATGAAATGAGACAGTGAATTCTCTGCGAATTTTTCCTTAATATGCCGTCATAACAGAGCCATAACTAAAAGAAGTTTTTACATACATTTCATAAACGAATTAGTATGCTATGGTTTGTCATCTTAGCACACCATAGCAGACAAAATCAATTTGATTCATTGTGAATAAAAATTAAAAAAACATTTTTTTTTTTTCAAATAAACACAAAACAATATTTATTTTATATAAACTCAAAACAATTTTGATTTCAAATTAAGGAACATATGACAATATATTATATAAAAAAAAACTAAAATAATAAAATAAAAAATGTATAACCCATTTCAAAAACTTTTTAGGTAATTTTAAATTCTGCCCATATTCATTTGATCTCTTCCAGAATGTCGCTTAGCGTCCCTGTTTTTCACTTTTTTAACAGCCGAGCGGGTGTGGCAAATAAATTCTTCAAAAGTATTGAAGCTTATGCATTCTAGTTACAAAGAATTATTACATATGTATATGAAATATTAGATAGAATTTTATATATCAAGAATAGCCTTGATATTTATTTTTATATACATAGCAATTTATTCTTCATGCTATCCTTTCAGAGCAGCTATTGGGTGCGGATATAACTTTAAGGGTTTCTTGCCTTGAGTACCATCATAATTGTACTGGGTAAGTAAATTGGAGTCAAAAATTCTTTCCAAGTTTCTACATAAATCTTCACAAAGTAGTCGGCGCATTGATGCCACCTTTAAAAATAAAAGAGGAGTTATGCTAAAAATTTTATTCTTTCGCTCAAATATGTTTTCACTTACTAATTTTTCTCTATTTTCTCCCATTAGGTCATCTTCAAGAGGTTTTAAGTTATCGTCGGCATTCATAGGAAAGCGACCAGAAGCTGCAGATATGTATGTATATGAGATAAATTTCGACCCAATAAAATATTGTGCTCGTCTAAAATCTTCGCCAATTAGTCCTGTTTTTTAAGGCAGCTGTCTAGTTTAATAAAAAGAACGTTCATAGTAAAGAAAATAATATAGAAGATTGCACATCTCGAAAGGAGACTGATCACCTCCATATGTGGGAATGTACATCAATAAATGATATTAAGGAGCTCCAGAAAATTGAATTTGTATGTGATAGACTGCAGCAAGAAGTAAAACACAAAATTAAAGAGAAAACTGAGAAGATAACGCGTATAATATGCAATAAAAGCGAAAATCCTATGTTTTCACAAACATTTATGGAGAAACTTTTATGGAAATTAAAGAAATTAAAATATAAAAAGTACGTACTACAGTATTTATCGGATATAAGAAACTTGAAAAATCCACGAAAAAAGTTTCTTATAAGCGTTTCTTTCTTATATACAATTATTTTATATAAGAAACTTATTTCTTATATAAGTAGCTATGGCCATAAGGCATTTGTTTCTTGTATGAATATACGAGCTTTTTTTACCTTTTTATGTATATACGTAGATGTATGTATGTAAATAGAAAAATAAAACAAATCAAATTTTATTTTATTAACCCCTTTAGTAAATCGATATAAAAAACTAGACAACTTCAATTTGAAAAAAATAAAAATTATATGTAGTAAATACATGTACATACATACATAATTCATTTTGTGCTATTTATTTATTTATTTACGAGGCAAGAAACAAAAACTTCTCATGAGCACTAAAAGTAAAAAAAACGTTGTTGCTGTTGTAAAACTGTCAAAAATCAGAGTTGACCATGCAAACTACATAAATTCAGTGTTGCCCTTGAAAGTTTCTTATATAAATTCTTTTTCTATACATTTTGTGGTTTTGGTGTTCAAGAAAAATGTTCTTTTATCAGTTTTTTTCTTATAAGCGTTTTTCTTATATGAAACTTTTTTTGTTAGAAAAAACACTAAAAAGATATGGTGTTTTTGCAAATGTTTCTTATAAGCGTTTTGTTCTTATATGAGATGTTCTTATATCCGATAAATACTGTATATGATAATGATGATATTTTTAAAAAACTATATAACGACCGAAAAATGAAAAGAAAAGTATAACAACATAAAGAAGAACGATCTCGAAATAATTATACAAAAAATGCCAAGAAATATAAAAGACAACACAACACATATAGATTAATAGAGGAATTTCATGGCTCACCTCAAGGAGGACATTTTGGAATTAAAAAAACACTTCCCAAATTAAAACAACGATATTTATGGAAAAACATGAATAAAATGGTCAAAAAATACGTAACAACATGCGATTCATTCAAACGGCATAAACCAATGAAAAAACACAAAAGAATATTTTATTATAACAGACACACCATCACATGGATTTGATATTGTCGTAATGAACACAGTTGGACCATTAAGACCATCCGGACAATTTAGGTTTATATTTACCATGCAGTGCGAACTAACAAAATATGTTGTTGCTTGTCCAATTGAAGCAAAAGATGCCAAAATAGTCGCAATAGCTTTAATAGAACACGTTGTCTTAAAATATGGTAAATAAAACAAAATTTCTAAACACCCTACCACCATGAAACTTTAGGCAAATACAATAGAACCATCGTGTTCTGAATGAATATTTTCTAAATTTTGTGAGGGCCAATAATTGGCATGAGTGGATACCATACTATACTTTCGCCTTTAATACGACACAATTTTTGGTAGACTTCCTAGACTACCAAATGACACATTATATTATAATAAAAAGATCTATAATACTGACGACTATTTAAATGAACTAAATATCAGACTTCAGCACTCGTTGCAAAGAGCGCGATAAATAATACTTAAGGTAAAAAGAAAAAGAGGATTAGAATCTAACAATAAACAGAATAGAATAGACCTCAAAACAGAAGATGTAGTGTTAGTTAAAGTTCTAAATAGAAAAAAAAAAAAAAATATGAACCCCCATACAAAGTAATAGATGTAAAATATTTAAATGTACTTGTAGAAATTGATAAAACCAAACAAAAATTATTACATAAGAACTTGTTAAAAAATATACAAATTAAGATACAATAACAAAAGCAAATTATTCTATACTAACACCCATATTCATAAAAACTATTGAAGGTTTATTACACGTTTATTTGACAAATATTCCTTAGAAAAATATGTGAAATAAGAGCTTAATAAACTTACAATAATTATTATAAATATGGCATTAAGAATACAAAACTTACAAGATATATGGCATTAAGAATACAAAACAACTTTTTATGCATACATACATAAGTATAGATAAGAAAAGTATATACACATTTGTTTTTAGTTCATAACTTAATGTAATTCAGACACATTTTTTGTTGCTGTTTCATTTTTAATAATACCCAAAACAAAAAGGATGAGGGTGTAGTGTACGTACACCTATGTACGCCACTGTAATTGAAATTTAATATTCTTTTACTTATTCAGTGCAGTTGCGAACATTCTTTTTTATTTTCACATAAACATAAGCAATTTTAATATTTTAATTAATTTTAAGCGTCAGCATAATTCTTGGGAAATCAATAAAATGAAATTATGCTGATTGCTAAAAATGACCGGTTGTTACGCGCTGGTTTGATCACGAGAGATATGGTCATGACCCCTTGTAGTTTGGTAAAGAGACATGATATATGTAGGTCTTCAATCCGGCTATTTTAAATGTGGTTCTTTTACCCGCAGAAAAAAAGCGCGTAAGCATATAATCCCACTTCATGCCAAAAGTGGAATTTTAAAGTTAAAGCTCAGTTATATGTATTTATGCATGTTGTATAGATTTATAATTTGGCTCGGTGTCTGCCAAAAAGGTTCATTTACATCCCTCCCTCTGGTTTAGAATTAAACTCAATTGACAATTCAGTACCTTGTAGTTTGATAAATTGTCCCTAAGGAGAGCTGTTCCTCTTACAAACCTACATACATCGATATGATTCAAGTCTACCATTCCCAAAGAAAATTTAACGCTTTAGTGGATCATGTTTACAAATTCAATTCTCAATTGTTTATTTCAATGTAAAATATACTTTCATACATGTGTATTTTGTTATAATTGCAATGATTCCACTTAACTCTGTATATACATATTGTTACTTTTAACCTTTTCAAAACGTTTTCCGTAGATTCTTTAATTGTAATGAAGTTACAACACTCACGTCTTCAGTTTACAATAATCAACAGTTCAACACTTTATTTATTTTAACACACTATACTTGTAAACACTTTACTAAGAACACTTTACTAAAAGAACAACACTTTCACTTAATCACTTTTTATTACTTAAGACACTTTACACGTTAGCGCAGCTAAAAATCGACTGACTCTTCAGCGTTAAGCTCAGCTGCTTTTATACCTCTAATGATCATTACTAGAACATGCTAGACATTTACAGAAGCTAACCACGCCACATCTTTAGTGCGATGTGCGATGACTCATCATGAACAACAGATATACACACACACCGACATACATACACGCGAATTAGATTTCTTTCTTATCTTTTGAGTAAAAGAAAGTATTTTTTTCGACGCGATGCGTCTTTCTTTATTTGTGATATTTTCTTAACTGACTGTTTCATCATATTTTGTTCTCTTAAGTACTAAAATATTATCTTTGTTCTTAATATTCGTAAGGTAATCATAAACAACATGTTTTTACATACATTTGCAGATAGCATAATTAGGTTTGCTGTTTTGTTATGGTCCAACAAGTGATAAGTATGTTCATGTTGTTTATCTTTACCTGATTGGTTTTGGGTTGCTTATTGTTTGCAATATCTTAAATACATTTCGTTTTCTTTATTTTAATGCTTAATCTATATTTTTATGGATATTGTTTACAGTACACATTTTACATTTATGATCATGTTTACAATTTACATATTCCATTCTTAATTTATTTGTTTACATAGGTTCATTATTATCTTATTTTCTAAGGATATTTAATGTGTGTGTTCGAGTAACCCTGCAAAAAATCCGACCAGTTCATACACGCGTGTTTGGACTAGTCCGCAAATGACCAGAGAATGGTCCAAAACTACTCTAAATGTATTAGAAAAAATGGTCTTTTTAACGTTTCGATGTCCTAGGGCTGGACTACTTAACCCAGCTTTGCATTACATACGAGTAGTCTGAAAACTAATCCATATGACTAATCCATGGAATACTCCATAGGGTTAGTGTCGAAACTACTCCATTAAATAACCCAAGGGACTAGTTTTGAAAGTAGTACATAATGCTGCTCCATAGTATGGCCCATGAGGGTAGTTTCGAAACTATTCCATACTGCTCACCAGAGGAATATAATTTTTACACAATTTTTCTCTGTTTGAAAAGAGTTAACATTTATTAAAATAAAATGTTTGTGGAATTCATAGATTTCATAAATTTAATTGAATTTTACATAAATTTAATTGAAAAAAGGTAAAACATAAAAAAACAATTACAAAAGAAATAACACATTTACAGTCAGTCTAATTGTTTGAATTTGTACTCATGTTTTAGGTCGAAATGTAAATTTAGATATTGTTTAGATGTTGTTTTTCTTTTCTGTTTGCGGAAATGATGCGGAAGTGCCGTTTTTTTACAACTTGAAGTGCTGTCCTGAACTCTTTGTCAGCATTGGGGGAATACTGGCTTATTGCAGCTGAAATATATTAAGTTATTTAAAATGAAATAGGCTTTTGTAGTAAAGTGCTTACCTATAATAACTCTATATAACTTTGTATAATCTTTCAAGCTCTTTTTGCCACAGGTTCCATTTGCATTGTACATTATGCGCAATTCGCGAGAGAATATGCGTTCAAAATTTTTCATTACGTTTCCATCAATAAGGCAGTTTATTGCAGATACCTGAAAAACAAACGAATGTTCAAGAAATCAATTTATTAACTATTTTGTCAATTATTTAAACTTTCAGCAATTAAATATATTTAAGTTTTTTTGCGTTCCGAATAAAATTAAAGTTCTCGACTGTGTGAATGCTGTTTAACATTGTAATTTCTACCAAAACAAATGAGAAAATTTTAATTGCATTCGGAGCACAGGTCACCCAAGATAAACATTTTATTTAAGCAGATTACTTACATATTTCTCCTCGTTAGCTTCGCATATTGCATCTTCAATATAGTGGAGATGTTCTTCAGTTTTAAGTGGAAATTTGTTAGTAAGGGCATTAATATTCTGGCGAGTTGTATTAATTATTTGCAAAATGATTTTTTGCTCAGCCAACATTTCTACAATAGTTTTACTTTGATTTTCGGTTGTTACTGAAAATTTAAAAAAATAAATAAATAAATATATAAATAAAGTATATAAATGTATTAAAAAAATTTATTAAAAAAACTATACGTAAATGACAAAACAGTAAACATAGCTTTAGCCAAGTAGTAAAATGAAACCATACCTTGCAATTTTGATATCTTCTCTGATAAAAGTTTTTGATCGGCTATCACCTGTGCAAGTGATTGATTTTGTTCATCAATCTTTTCTGTAAGAATCAGAATGTTATACCTATAAGAAGTATGAAGTTATGTTTTGACAACTTACCCATAAGTGAGCTGCAAGCAGAGCATGGCATCTTTATTCGATCTAAAAAATATAGATTACAACAAAATAACATTATTTTTGCAATAAAAAATGTTTTTTCTTGTTTTTAACTGGCTATTTTTGCAATGCACAAATCAAATCACTTTCTGAAATTTATATTGTAAACGAAAACAAATTTTAGTACTTTGTTGTTGCTTTCAGTATAGATTCAAAATAGCAAATTCATTTATGTTTTACATAAACAGGCAGTTAAAAACAAATTTTAGCCCTAACGAAAGAAAAGTTTTAATTAATCGGTTGGTTATTATTTCATACTCACAATTTAAAAGTTCACTGGAGGCACTTAATTTTGTCGTTTTCCGCTCTTTTTCCATTTTGACGTGAAATTCAGTTCAGCTTAGTTGCGGATGTTTCAAATTTTTAATATTAAATATGTGATGAATTTTGTTTGTTATTAAAATTATGTGCAGCTATGAAGAATTGGCATTAAAACAGTTTTATTTTCGAATGGCAGTGACAGAAGTTTGCAGTGAATATCATTTATATTTAATAATTCCTCTCTTTCATCCAATATGTTGTCAGCAATACATATACATACCTAATGCTGATAATGAATTCAATGGTTCTTCGAACAACGGGCAAATATTTGTGAATCGTCGCGCTATTACTAAAATTTCACCGTTTTTGGCTCGATTAAAACGTACAATTACCAATGGCATAAAAGGCATAATTAGACATACGTTGTTTGGAGATTTAGCACTTAGAAAATATTCGTCCGTTAAATAGCCATATATAATTCCATTCTTTTCTTTAACTCCTAACGACTTTGGTTCATCTACCAAGTTTTGAAGAATATTCCGTTTGTGTAGTTGCTCCAGAATGCAATTGGGTTTGCGAATATCTTTTTTGATCATTTGCAATTGATTTTCAAAATCATACGCAGAAAAGCTATACAATAAACCATGCTCACTGACGCATTTACATATATGAAGCAGACTATGAACGTTATACGTAACACTTTGAGGACCAAATACGGCCCCGAAATTTTGAACAAATAGTTTCAACAAATCTTCTGCGGCTGGGATGTTATTTTTAAAATTTCTTGGACATGATAATAGTCTTATAGCACAATGAAGAAGTAGAAACATGTAATAGAAATCATCTCCAACATTGTTTTTCAAAACTAAAACACCGGTGTACAGTAAAAATTGGCGGAATTTTATAGCCTTCCAGTTCGCGAGTTCATCTAACGGACGAGGAAGTCTCACAAACTCTTTTGTAATATTTTTCTTTAAGGAAACTAATGCCTTAGATATACTTTCTATATTTGAAATTGAAATTTTTTGGTTCACTTTATTTTTAACAAGCTTGCACAACACCTTTCTACTTACACCCAAATCAATGACGTGCATGGGGTCTAGAGGAACTTGGCTGATCATATTTAAATCTATTTTCTCTAGTGGTGTTTGAGTATTGTAAAATTTTATCTGGTGGTGATTTTTATATTTTCTTTTAGTAAAATCATCGTCATTTATAATTTCACCTTCCTCTGTGCTATAAGTAAGAACATTACAAATTTTTTTGGCCACTTGTGTACATTTTGAACATCCATTCCCTGATGAATGATGAGCAATGCCACAAACGAATGATTTTGCTGGCGCATCGCAAATTACCGCTCGTATTTTAAACAATATTTTCTTGCCACCAATAAAAATATGATTTCTCTGCAAATCGCAAATTTCTTCAAATACTGACTTACATCATGAGGCTTCTGCTTCCCCATATAAATACCAGCAGGATAGACCTTTATATTTTTAATATTTAAAACTTTAATTAATATTGGCCACAGTTGAATATTTGAACTTTTGAAGATAGGTAAACCGCCAATATTTATGTCGCAAAGTATTTCGTTATAGTTTTCTAGAACATTTGCTGCTTTAATTAAATTTTGTACGATGCCAAAATGTGCATATTCACCGGGTGAAACAGACATTACATCTGCTCTTGAACTAATTGATTGCATCAGTGATGTTGGAGAAAGAGGTACATCAACACCGTAAGTGCGTAATATACATAACAACTCCCTCATGTTTTGGTGGGATGTTCTGCTATTTAACTGCCACTGCCCTAAGTCACTTAAAAATTTATTTGTTTTGTCTAACGCCTCTTCTACTCCATGATGCTTGGAGGTTTTCTGTATCTCAACATTTACAGAGCCATTGCTGTCTTCTACATACATAGGTTGCAGACACGTTTCGCGCACTAATCTACTTAGAAATTTTTCTTTTTCGGCTTTTAAAAGTCGTCGTTTGTGACGAGAACTACACAGCATTTTTATTTGTTTTATTATTATTTTATTTTATTGATAATTATTAATATGTACACTAAAACTTGCTTACATTTTCTCAATTTTTACTTTTTTATTTCTCCGAACAAGTGCGCACCACGCTTAAAGAAATAGAGTGAAGATAAAAACATAAGAAAAGAAAAAGGTAGAATAAAAAAAACGAAAAATAAACAACAACAACAATAGCAACCGCTTCAAAGAAACGAACAGCAAACTCATTTTTAACATGACATGGTCCATGTCTGCATTACACAGGACCATATTGTAACCAGTCCAATTGGACTACATAATCCAATTATATTTGCAGGAAAGTGTGATGTTTTACTTGTGCACAGTGGGGGATTTTGAAAAAAAAGTGGAAATAATTCTGCAATTTCTAAACGGGTAAGCCGATTGTAATAAAAATTCACACACATCTTAAGGAAGTATTGGCGAGTGTGAACTTTATAGACACGAAGGGGGCGGAGCTGTACGCCCCTAAAGTGGGCCTCCTCGGGTATGTGAAAAATTCGAAAGCATGTCAAACTTATGGTTTTGATCCAAATGAAACGAAATTTTGTAGGTAGATTTTCCTACTAAAGGGCTTTAAAAAAATGTATAACATTGATGGATTTTCATTTGCAGGTTAGGAGATATACGACGAATACTATTAAAATTTTCACATTTTTCTCTGTTCTGGCCCACTGTTTTGTTAATAGCAAAGACAACAGTAGTCCGATTCACAAAATCTTTTATTTTCTGGATTTAAAACAAAATTTTTAATCTTGCAAAAAAGAATTTAGTTTGAAAAATTTATTTAGTAAAAAGTTATACGCAGTTTAAGTTCAAATTCCTAAAAAACTCGATTTTTCCCCGTTTTTTGTGGAAAAAAGTACATTCATTATTTCGTAATTATAAAAAAACTTTGCGGGAATATCGACGCTATGTTGATATTTATTTGAAAGAATATACTATGCTGTATATTATGACAGAAAAAAAAATTAAAAATTTTTCTTTTTTAAGAAAGCAGAGTGTTGTCAAATAGAGGAATTTTTATAGCAAGTTCTCGATTTATGGCTTTTTTTCTCCAATCCCAAAGCTAGAAACAAATAATCGTGTACACGTTCTTATAGCCTAGCATGTTTTAAAAAATTCACCATACTTCCAGCTGCACCTCGCAAGAAATACAAAAAATAGAGCAAAAATATTAAAAAATCCCATTTTTGGGATTTTTTGATTTTTTTCTGGGAATTACGGGGTTTTATGAATTATATATTCCCGGCTTTTACATTTTTCCTATTAAATGCGCTATTTTCTACGTAAATAACAATTTTTAGCAGAAAATACTAACAAATAAAAATTTTGTAGCATAAGAAAAAAGCGCTGAATACTGGAAAATCGCATTTGTGGGATTTTTTGATTTTTATCTGGGAATTCCGGGATTCTAAGAAGTAAATCTCGTCGGTTGCAACTTTTATCTATTAACTGCGTCATATTTTACCTACATGCGGAATTTTGGCAGAAAATATTCATAAATAAAAATATTGTAGTGTAAGGAGGTAGACCTTTATATATGTACATACATGCTCTGTTTTCAAGAACTCATTTGTTTAAGCCGACTAATGCCTCTCATTAATACTTTTTGAAAGAAGTGGGCCGCTTTATCTATCGCAAGCCGATGTAGATAATTTAATATGTGCAACAGCATCGAATTTATTCCAGTAATTTTTGCTGTTTCTTCATAATATTTAAAAAATCTTATAGGTGTATTTCCATCATCCCTATGAGGGGCTTATTAATATTTAAGCCGGTCTGCTGTTTGAACTCTTTTTGAATTCATTGCCTTTCAGTGGCTCTAATTTCAATTAGAGCTTTGTTTTTTTGAATTTTTGGGAAAACTCCTATACTTTAGATCATATGTCAGATGCAGAAAGTATTCCAAGAAGCGTATTCGGGCATGGAGAGGAAAGATTTCAAGTTTGAGAGCTTCTTCATTTATTGTTCTCTCCTTAGATGAAATCGTAAATTGTGATTTCTTTTCTCCACATATGGAACAATGCCAATTTGATGATCTGCCTGCCCGTTGTTGCATTACTATCTTTTCCATGAATCATAATTTCATATCGAAAGAAATGCTGAAGAAATAATTATTAATGCAAGTGAAATAGTACGTGGTACGGTGAATTTCGGAGTGAATAAAATTTATTAAATCTTGTGTTGAATTCTTCATTTCCTTTTTATATTCAAAGCTAATTGACCTACAAAAAATTCCTGGAGTTTGGTTGATCCAGAGATCTTCCAAACTTGTTGATGGACTGTTACTATCGACATATTTACGAATTCTTATGGGCACTAATGAAGTCATGAATACACTTTTACGTTCAAATGAGTGACTTGTGGTAACTTGCTTGTACTCTAAAAGCAATGACGAGCCATCACATCCCCATTTACAAATCAGCTGCTCCGTTGTTCAAAGTGTAGCTATCCGGGAAGCTATGTTTTCCAGTAGAGTTGACACTTTAACGTTTACTTTATGTTCATTGACTGCGTTCCTGTACTGCATCATATGATGGCAAAACTTTTACACCTTTCTCTTGTAATGCTTTTCTCAAAGTAATATATTTATCACGAGTTAATCCAAGCTGCAACATCAGAGCAATAGCTTCTTCCTCGGTAAAAACTGATTCAGATGTATGTGTTGGAATACTTTTAGCAATTCGCTTAAGCCTTCTAGGTGATGCACTTGGTAAAACACCAGTAAATTTTTCCAGCCTCTGAAGGTTTCCCGTTTTTTAAGCATCGCTTTGTACGTATCCGAAATCTCTTCAGTGGACATAGATGAAATGGAATTTGACAACCTTTTTTTCTTCGATCTTTGGCTTAAATTCTCGTATTCCTTGCAGGGAGCCCCGACACCAGACGTGGAAATGTTTAATTCCATGTTATTATCCAACCAATCGGAATATTTACTTAGGAATTTTGCCTTGCTTCTCCTCACAGTTTTCCATTTCAGCTCAAAGTTTTTAAACAAATTTTGCATTTTTATATTTTCTTCACTTTTCAGTTTATCAGTGCACGTATTTTCAATAAACTGAGTAATAACTTTATCCTCGAATTGAATTTCTGTGTGCTCAAACAAAAGGAAACATAAATTTCTATCAACCAATGTGATCGCCATCACTACTGTAACTGAAATAGTATGATATATTCCAAAATATTCATTCCTAACCAAATACACGTATTAAAATTTTTCGCTGTTACCAGCTAAACAGTAGGAACTGCATATATCTACATACATCAATGCAACAGGTATACAAAGGTCATATATTGCAGCTACGTGGTGTAATGAAACATATACACAAGTACATATTAACTATTTAAATTACCTACATCGGCTTGCGATAGATAAAGCGGCCCACTTCTTTCAAAAAGTATTAATGAGAGGCATTAGTCGGCTTAAACAAATGAGTTCTTGAAAACAGAGCATGTATGTACATATATAAAGGTGTACCTCCTTACACTACAATATTTTTTATTTATGAATATTTTCTGCCGAAATTCCGCATGTAGGTAAAATATGACGTAGTTAATAGATAAAAGTTGCAACCGACGAGATTTACTTCTTAGAATCCCGGAATTCCCAGATAAAAATTAAAAAATCCCACAAATGCGATTTTCCAGTATTCAGCGCTTTTTTCTTATGCTACAAAATTTTTATTTGTTAGTATTTTCTGCTAAAAATTGTTATTTACGTAGAAAATAGCGCATTTAATAGGAAAAATGTAAAAGCCGGGAATATATAATTCATAAAACCCCGTGATTCCCAGAAAAAAATCAAAAAATCCCAAAAATGGGATTTTTTAATATTTTTGCTCTATTTTTTGTATTTCTTGCGAGGTGCAGCTGGAAGTATGGTGAATTTTTTAAAACATGCTAGGCTATAAGAACGTGTACACGATTATTTGTTTCTAGCTTTGGGATTGGAGAAAAAAGCCATAAATCGAGAACTTGCTATAAAAATTCCTCTATTTGACAACACTCTGCTTTCTTAAAAAAGAAAAATTTTTAATTTTTTTTTCTGTCATAATATACAGCATAGTATATTCTTTCAAATAAATATCAACATAGCGTAGATATTCCCGCAAAGTTTTTTTATAATTACGAAATAATGAATGTACTTTTTTCCACAAAAAACGGGGAAAAATCGAGTTTTTTAGGAATTTGAACTTAAACTGCGTATAACTTTTTACTAAATAAATTTTTCAAACTAAATTCTTTTTTGCAAGATTAAAAATTTTGTTTTAAATCCAGAAAATAAAAGATTTTGTGAATCGGACTACTGTTGTATTTGCTATTAACAAAACAGTGGGCCAGAACAGAGAAAAATGTGAAAATTTTAATAGTATTCGTCGTATATCTCCTAACCTGCAAATGAAAATCCATCAATGTTATACATTTTTTTAAAGCCCTTTAGTAGGAAAATCTACCTACAAAATTTCGTTTCATTTGGATCAAAACCATAAGTTTGACATGCTTTCGAATTTTTCACATACCCGAGGAGGCCCACTTTAGGGGCGTACAGCTCCGCCCCCTTCGTGTCTATAAAGTTCACACTCCAAACTTAAACTCGCCAATACTTCCTTAAGATGTGTGTGAATTTTTATTACAATCGGCTTACCCGTTTAGAAATTGCAGAATTATTTCCACTTTTTTTTCAAAATCCCCCACTGTGTTGTGTGACGTTAACTCGCGGCAGTGAAACTCAAACATCTGAGCCGCGCACGTACATACACACAGGAATATGTATCGTGCGGTAGTGGTTTCTTTCATTTCGCTGTTGTGCCCATTTATCTACACATGTGTGTCAGTATGTGCACACTCGCTGTGCTGCCGTTTTGTTTATCAACAAGTTTCTATGTAAGCATGTGTGCCCACCAAACCTCAACATTTGCGAATAATATCGTTTTCGACGTTATGCGAACATTTTGCGGACAAAACTATCATAAATGGCTATCGTAAACGAAAGTAAAACGAGCTAATAGAGCTCACTCGTCGCTCAGTTTGTGGCAGCAAAACACTCGTAAGCGATGGCTCGGAAACGATACTTTTGCGGACCTCTTGCGATATTAAAGTCCGAGATTTAGCTGACTAGCAAACGATCCATTTTTAATATCGTGAAAGGTTCACTCAAGATACCAAGAGTGGGCATTAGTTGTTCGTTACAGTTATCATAAATGATCCGTTTCGAATATCGAAAACAAATCTTTAGCAATAGTAAAAATTATGTTTATAAATATATGTTTTTCATTTCCATTTCATTTCAAGTAATTACAACGACTCACTTTGGTTAATTATAAATTTATTGAAAAAAATAAATCAAAATTGCTTATTTCAATATAAAAAGGAATAAATTAAGGGCCTCATTCAAAAAGATTAACTGCTGGTTTTTGTAAAATAGTTGTACAGCTCTAATTCAAACTACGACTAATTATTCTTGCTTTAAAAATATTTCATCTTCCGCTATTCCTGTATACATTTTTTGTTTTTTCAAAGTAAAGCAAAATAGCTACATACAAAAAAATTTTGCCGTTTTTTGTCCGTTTATAGTACGAAAACGATATTATTTATGAATAATTAATGGAAGAAGAGAAACTAATGTTCTTTATTTGTCACTCTCACAATTTCTTCCGCATTTTATTCGTTTTTGATACTACAAACGATTGTTATTAGCGAGCATTCGCTTAAAATGGATCTCAGGTTTGGTGGGTGTATATACCTCCTGCGTTCATTTACAAATAATAACAAGACAACATACGCACATATAAAATAACGATGATTCAGTACGTTCTAGAACAATCACAATCGGTCCGTTCACGACCAAATTTGTAATAATATGTACATTCTCTGTTTTGATTTAAAATAAAAAAAATCTCTTTAATTTGATGCAGTAACAAAAGAAATTGCAATAAAGTTGTTACTTAGTTACATACATCCATGGAATGGATGGAATTGAATACCATCAAAAAAACTTAAGAGAGCAAAAATCAATTATTGATAATTTTGTTACTTACAAGAGTTAATGATGTTGGTACTTATTGTTTCACGTCACTTTGTTCCTTTGATGGGCCCAGCGCGGGAATGAATGAATGCTATTTTTAGAAAAAAGATATTAAAATTCTATTAATAATTGATCTTCTATTCTCAACTAAAGATACTTATATGTATGTATGTATATTTAATTAAGCACATATGTATGTATGTTGTACCGTGAGAATTTAAAAATTAGGGTTAGCAGATAAGATTTCTTTTTCTTCCGGGGAAGATTGTTTTTTTTTAAGATTAAATTAAACAACCATTCTTTTAGTTCGGTTAGTGAATTTCACTTAAATTTTAAGTATACATATGTATGTATGTACATATGTATGTACATACATGTGTGGTTTTTTCCTTTACTCGAATATCGTTTCTCGTGACTTCATTAGAATTAGGAAAATTTTATAACTTTTTTTTTTTTGTATTTAATTGTTATTATGTTTTGGCTAAATATTCAATAATAAAATACCATGTTATTAATAGTTAAGCAGGAAATGGAGTAATAGTTTTAAAACATGCTTAGATTATAATTATGTAGGAGTATGCAAACGTGATACTTAAGTAGCAGCTGAATGTGCACGACGTGGTTTGTTGAATGTGATTCGATTCAGAATTCATAGTCCTCCTTTCCAGTGAGTGATCCAGGCTCTGTTGTTACCTCACAAGTATATTAATATATTTATTATCGATTCTCCTCGAACAATTATCCAAATAGGAATCGCTTAGACGTGGAGCAGTCACTAGTAGCCTTTTATTTTGTGTGAATATATTATTTTCTGTTTTTTTTTTTACTTTATTATATATGATCAACAACTTCCTAAAAAAAAAATAATAATTTCTTTTACTTTTTCATAGGATTGAAATCAAATCTTTTTCTCTTGTATTCAGAGGTCCTACTCGCGTCACTTCTTAACAATTAATGTCTTCTTTCGTCTCCATATCATTTCAATTTTTCTAATCAGATCGAGTGAAAATACGGTACTGCTTTTTTTTTATTAATATTTTAGGGGAAAATTAAAATACGGCGCAATTAATAAACATTACTGAGAGATTCACCACTCACAACTACTTGAACTGCATTCCCCTGCAATGTATAATATATATATATATATATATATATATATATATATATATATATATATATATATATATATATATATATATATATATATATATATATAAGATTAAAACGAATTTTTAGCTTTGAATGCTCCGAATCAGCTGACTCGTTCATCAGTTTTTATCTTCTTTTATGTGGCATCTTAAAAATGCCACATTTTGTAAATGAAAAGGCAAACTTTTTGTTTTATCATTTATTTTTGGTTCAGTCATATACTCCTAAAATCTTCAGCAAGAAGGTTTTATTTATAAAAAAATTTTTCATTCCCATAAAAATATGATTTAATACAACTTTAGTTGTGTTAAATTATTAAATTCATATTTTTGTATGGGACTGAAAAATGTGTTTATAACCAAAAACGTCTTGTTGAAGATTGCAGAAATATTTGACACATACGTACATATGTACATCATTTCCGCAACAGCTGTTCATTAATTTTTTATTTGACCAGTCGTAGAATTTGTAAGTGCACATCATCTACTTCCACTTCTGGTAAACGGTCAAACTTTTCCAGCAACATTCCAAAAAAGTTTTCATATTTGACAGTCGCACAGTGGCTGAAAATCGTTTTTCATTGGCCAAAAGTAATTTTTTTTTTCACCGATTTTTAAAATTTTTACACCATTTTGGAGCTAATGTATCCATATTAAGGTTGCCAAAAAATTAGGTTTAACTATTGATAATTGTGGGCGTGGCATGCTGTCAAACTCTTTTTTTCAATTTCCGAAAAAAGTGTTTTTTGTGTGTGTGTTTTTTTTTTTGTCAAAAATAAATGATTATTACTCGCAAGCTATCATCGATAAAGGCGGTTTTTTCATAGTGTTGGTGGGATTATAGTCGTTAGTTGTTGTAAGTGGTTACCGCTCTAGCGTTTAATATTAGATGCGTTATGAAATATTTATGAAACTAATATATTTCTCTGAAATTTAAACTTTAGTGGAATAGAACTTCTAGGGAACAAGAAACGTATATTTCCCGAAGAAAGGTGAAATTGTCTCTATAACCCTATATATACTGCACCCGCCACGAGTAGCCTGTAGAACACTTGTTTTCTTTTTAAAGAAATTACTCTAAAAACTTCCTTATTTTTTTCACAGCAGAAATCGCGCACTTTACAACGAAAATAATTTTTTATAAAAACGAAACAAAAATAAATACAAATTGTGACGGGATTTCTTAACTTACATCCATTACAAAACAACTATCCCTAATCTCAAATTCTTTCATTTTATACAAATTCGTAAACAACAAAGTGCATACAACTGCCCTTATTATTTTTCACATAACTGTAATGCCTCCAAAAGGGCTTTATGGTTTTTTTTTGATCAGCAAAAAAAAAAGATCTTAAAAATATCATAATATGTTCTACAGTAAACATACGATCTTTCTGATTTACCTGTTATCAACTGTTAGGGTCAGCCAATGTCACAAGCAATTTTATAGCAATAATCGCGACATTAGACCACTAAAGATAAAAAAACCCCATATTGGCGAGATACTTACATATTAGTTTTTCCTGATATTAAGGTCTGAATTACAAGTGCAGTTTTGTTCAGTTTAAGTACTACCTGCTATGAAATTGCAGATCAATGTTTGAATAATATTTACCTAAAAATATATAAAACTACGGATCCGATAATGGATTACTCAATAATAAGTTAATGCTTTACGTGTACGGACGTACATACATACATATATTTTTAAGTGAAAAAACATAACATACACAAATAAAAATATGGAGAACTGACTGAAGAGTATTTTAGAAATAAAAACCAGGAAGATGTTCTTAGTTACGTTAAAATAAAATTAAGCTTGAATTCGTGTAGCACCGAAATACAAGAATTTCGTAAAAGCACTAAAAAAATGCTACAAAGCAGTTAGCTACAGTAAACAAAAGCCTTATGAAAAAAGTGAAAAACTGGTTAGAAGCCCAACTTACTGTCGCTGCAGAAATAGAAAAGCAAGACAAGGTTGGAAGAACACGCAAATCATTGGACAACCGCGAAGATAGTTCTAAGAGGCAGAAACTTAAAGGTCAGGCTTTGACTAACACGAAGGCTGCATCCAGCTGCATTATATCAAGCAACATCAACCCAATTAAACCAAGTCTCAAAAAAAAAATCATTAGATAATACCGATGCATATGAATTTGGATTATCAGCACTACATGCAAGAATACGACTTATGGAACATATACTAAAACTCAGTTATGATTTGGATTTCGGGTCGTCAGGATCCATCAGAAGCAATGAAACCCACAAAGTTTTAAGAAGTTCAAAAAGGAAACATGTTCAAGATGGATTGATTATAGATCAGCCAAAACAAGAGTCAGGCAATACTGCAAGAAGATTCTTTTCAGATCTAGAAGCAGCATCTAAAATAACAGGAGTGGACTTAATCATAATTTTCAGATTTAAAATAATCCTAGAAGTACTTACATGACTCTGTAAAATTTGGTGATTGTGTTACGGAAACTACAAAAATATATACAACCAACTACCCATGGAGAAATACATACATATGTCTGCAACAGTTCACAAAATCTTTCATCATGGAGAATATATCATTAAATATCATTTGGTGCCACTTGGAGATGTTTCAGAGGAGGCTTAGAAAAAAACGAACAAGGATTACAGGTTTTATAAAGAGTACAATACTAGAAAAATTTCACGAAATTCCACAAATGAAGATCCATTTAATAATATATTATTGGCAACGCACAGTGGTGTAAATAAAAGAAAAAGTGGTAAAAAGTCCGGAACTTTAAACCACACAACGGATCTCGCTGAAAATTAAAATAGTCATAGACAAGGAGTTATATTTTTTGCCTCAAGTCTTTTTAGGCCTATAGTTAAAACAGGGGCAGGGCTATGGGGGCTGAAAGTTACCCACCTCGGGTATAAAAAATTTTATGCAGCTTATAACTTTCTTATATCTTGGCCGATTTTAAAGATTTTTACCTTTTTGTATTTTGCTTAGCAAGGCAAAGAAAAAATGTTATGAAACATGTTTTCATATCTCTTACAGTTTAAGAGATATTCGCCTTAGAATATTATTTTTTATTATTTTCGCCGCAACTTCTTTTGGTTTTTTGCTTATATCTTTTTTGTTAAAATCTTGATTTTAATTTGTGGCCCACCGTTATATTCCTTATAAAATTCTAAGTGAGATAAGGTACCGTTTTATTAAAATATCTTGGTCCGATAAGTCATAAAATAGGTCTTAATTCAAAACTTTGAAATTTCACCGAAAAATTTTAATTTTTCACAAAAAAGGTGGCTTCATTATTTTTGAATTCGTAAAAAATTTTGTTCCAGCTTTTATACTTATTTTTACACGTAGCGAAAGATAATCTCTTAAGAGTGTGTAAAAATTTTATTTTGATTAATTTAAACGAAGTACTCTACAGTAGGCAGTGGTCGAAAATCATCAATTTTTAAAACAATTTTCGGATATGTGGGCGTCTGAAAAGTTTTGCCAAAAGTGAAATGAAATTCCGTGAACGACGTTTTATTACAAAATCAGTTGGTATTATTGCTGCAGAAGCTCGAGACATCCTAGATATAATTAGCGTTGCCAGACTGAGATTATTAAAAAAAAGTCAATTTTTGGAAGGGACAATTTTGAATTGCTAAAAAAATGGATTTATGATTTATATTTCTTTCTGAAATTTATGCTTTTATATGAAAATTTTGTATTTTAATACGTTTTGAAAAATTATGCATGTATCTTTCATCGTCTTGCAGATATTCAAGTTTCACTTTGATTTTTATGTGCGAAAAACTATCCTTTTATTATTTTTTTCATTGTTTTCACGAATGTGACTTAAAAACATAAATAAAGTATCAATTTTTGCATATATTTGAAAAGAAGACACAAATTCCTTTCCAACGATAGATAACATGTATACCTTTTTTAAATATTTGCACATTCGGGAACCACTAGAATACTACGCAACCAATACAAAGTAAACAAGTTTGGCGTTTTGAGAGACAGCCAGACATACGAATTAAATGCACTTAGTTCGGTTATAATCAAAAGGCCAAAAAATTCCTGATAATGCATTTAAATACTTGAAATTCTACTTTCAAAAAGAAAACGATGACATAATAAAAGGTTCCAAAATCGAAAGGAAAAGTGATCATAAAAATAACAGATTTCTTTGAAATCTACACAAATAACGCGTATAATAAATGGAAGCATACCTTCTATTGAAACAATTCGGCAAGACGGTGATAAGCGAAGCATTAAAAGCAAAAGCTGGTACATAAATCGGGCCAAAGCAGTGACAAAACAAGCAGAGGGTTCACCCCTCACAAAGGAAAATTTTGGCGGTACGTATAAAATGTCTATGCCAGAAGACAAATGTAGTAGTAATATTAAAAACGCTGAGCACTTCATATCGAAAAAGAAGAAAAAAGAAGAGATGGTACTTGGTTACTTTGGAGATCAAATAAAAGATTCCTTTAAATGGACTTTGATGAAATCGCAGCAAAAAGAAGCGCTAAAAGTTGTGGACGTACTACCAACTGCATCTCCAAAGAGATTAAGATATATAAATGAGGATGTGATGGAGTATAAGCAAATAAGCAAATAAGCGTATATATATCTTAATCTCTTTGGAGATGCAGTTGGTAGTACGTCCACAACTTTTAGCGCTTCTTTTTGCTGCGATTTCATCAAAGTCCATTTAAAGGAATCTTTTATTTGATCTCCAAAGTAACCAAGTACCATCTCTTCTTTTTTCTTCTTTTTCGATATGAAGTGCTCAGCGTTTTTAATATTACTACTACATTTGTCTTCTGGCATAGACATTTTATACGTACCGCCAAAATTTTCCTTTGTGAGGGGTGAACCCTCTGCTTGTTTTGTCACTGCTTTGGCCCGATTTATGTACCAGCTTTTGCTTTTAATGCTTCGCTTATCACCGTCTTGCCGAATTGTTTCAATAGAAGGTATGCTTCCATTTATTATACGCGTTATTTGTGTAGATTTCAAAGAAATCTGTTATTTTTATGATCACTTTTCCTTTCGATTTTGGAACCTTTTATTATGTCATCGTTTTCTTTTTGAAAGTAGAATTTCAAGTATTTAAATGCATTATCAGGAATTTTTTGGCCTTTTGATTATAACCGAACTAAGTGCATTTAATTCGTATGTCTGGCTGTCTCTCAAAACGCCAAACTTGTTTACTTTGTATTGGTTGCGTAGTATTCTAGTGGTTCCCGAATGTGCAAATATTTAAAAAAGGTATACATGTTATCTATCGTTGGAAAGGAATTTGTGTCTTCTCTTCAAATATATGCAAAAATTGATACTTTATTTATGTTTTTAAGTCACATTCGTGAAAACAATGAAAAAAATAATAAAAGGATAGTTTTTCGCACATAAAAATCAAAGTGAAACTTGAATATCTGCAAGACGATGAAAGATACATGCATAATTTTTCAAAACGTATTAAAATACAAAATTTTCATATAAAAGCATAAATTTCAGAAAGAAATATAAATCATAAATCCATTTTTTTAGCAATTCAAAATTGTCCCTTCCAAAAATTGACTTTTTTTTAATAATCTCAGTCTGGCAACGCTAATTATATCTAGGATGTCTCGAGCTTCTGCAGCAATAATACCAACTGATTTTGTAATAAAACGTCGTTCACGGAATTTCATTTCACTTTTGGCAAAACTTTTCAGACGCCCACATATCCGAAAATTGTTTTAAAAATTGATGATTTTCGACCACTGCCTACTGTAGAGTACTTCGTTTAAATTAATCAAAATAAAATTTTTACACACTCTTAAGAGATTATCTTTCGCTACGTGTAAAAATAAGTATAAAAGCTGGAACAAAATTTTTTACGAATTCAAAAATAATGAAGCCACCTTTTTTGTGAAAAATTAAAATTTTTCGGTGAAATTTCAAAGTTTTGAATTAAGACCTATTTTATGACTTATCGGACCAAGATATTTTAATAAAACGGTACCTTATCTCACTTAGAATTTTATAAGGAATATAACGGTGGGCCACAAATTAAAATCAAGATTTTAACAAAAAAGATATAAGCAAAAAACCAAAAGAAGTTGCGGCGAAAATAATAAAAAATAATATTCTAAGGCGAATATCTCTTAAACTGTAAGAGATATGAAAACATGTTTCATAACATTTTTTCTTTGCCTTGCTAAGCAAAATACAAAAAGGTAAAAATCTTTAAAATCGGCCAAGATATAAGAAAGTTATAAGCTGCATAAAATTTTTTATACCCGAGGTGGGTAACTTTCAGCCCCCATAGCCCTGCCCCTGTTTTAACTATAGGCCTAAAAAGACTTGAGGCAAAAAATATAACTCCTTGTCTATGACTATTTTAATTTTCAGCGAGATCCGTTGTGTGGTTTAAAGTTCCGGACTTTTTACCACTTTTTCTTTTATTTACACCACTGTGCGTTGCCAATAATATATTATTAAATGGATCTTCATTTGTGGAATTTCGTGAAATTTTTCTAGTATTGTACTCTTTATAAAACCTGTAATCCTTGTTCGTTTTTTTCTAAGCCTCCTCTGAAACATCTCCAAGTGGCACCAAATGATATTTAATGATATATTCTCCATGATGAAAGATTTTGTGAACTGTTGCAGACATATGTATGTATTTCTCCATGGGTAGTTGGTTGTATATATTTTTGTAGTTTCCGTAACACAATCACCAAATTTTACAGAGTCATGTAAGTACTTCTAGGATTATTTTAAATCTGAAAATTATGATTAAGTCCACTCCTGTTATTTTAGATGCTGCTTCTAGATCTGAAAAGAATCTTCTTGCAGTATTGCCTGACTCTTGTTTTGGCTGATCTATAATCAATCCATCTTGAACATGTTTCCTTTTTGAACTTCTTAAAACTTTGTGGGTTTCATTGCTTCTGATGGATCCTGACGACCCGAAATCCAAATCATAACTGAGTTTTAGTATATGTTCCATAAGTCGTATTCTTGCATGTAGTGCTGATAATCCAAATTCATATGCATCGGTATTATCTAATGATTTTTTTTTTGAGACTTGGTTTAATTGGGTTGATGTTGCTTGATATAATGCAGCTGGATGCAGCCTTCGTGTTAGTCAAAGCCTGACCTTTAAGTTTCTGCCTCTTAGAACTATCTTCGCGGTTGTCCAATGATTTGCGTGTTCTTCCAACCTTGTCTTGCTTTTCTATTTCTGCAGCGACAGTAAGTTGGGCTTCTAACCAGTTTTTCACTTTTTTCATAAGGCTTTTGTTTACTGTAGCTAACTGCTTTGTAGCATTTTTTTAGTGCTTTTACGAAATTCTTGTATTTCGGTGCTACACGAATTCAAGCTTAATTTTATTTTAACGTAACTAAGAACATCTTCCTGGTTTTTATTTCTAAAATACTCTTCAGTCAGTTCTCCATATTTTTATTTGTGTATGTTATGTTTTTTCACTTAAAAATATATGTATGTATGTACGTCCGTACACGTAAAGCATTAACTTATTATTGAGTAATCCATTATCGGATCCGTAGTTTTATATATTTTTAGGTAAATATTATTCAAACATTGATCTGCAATTTCATAGCAGGTAGTACTTAAACTGAACAAAACTGCACTTGTAATTCAGACCTTAATATCAGGAAAAACTAATATGTAAGTATCTCGCCAATATGGGGTTTTTTTATCTTTAGTGGTCTAATGTCGCGATTATTGCTATAAAATTGCTTGTGACATTGGCTGACCCTAACAGTTGATAACAGGTAAATCAGAAAGATCGTATGTTTACTGTAGAACATATTATGATATTTTTAAGATCTTTTTTTTTTGCTGATCAAAAAAAAACCATAAAGCCCTTTTGGAGGCATTACAGTTATGTGAAAAATAATAAGGGCAGTTGTATGCACTTTGTTGTTTACGAATTTGTATAAAATGAAAGAATTTGAGATTAGGGATAGTTGTTTTGTAATGGATGTAAGTTAAGAAATCCCGTCACAATTTGTATTTATTTTTGTTTCGTTTTTATAAAAAATTATTTTCGTTGTAAAGTGCGCGATTTCTGCTGTGAAAAAAAATAAGGAAGTTTTTAGAGTAATTTCTTTAAAAAGAAAACAAGTGTTCTACAGGCTACTCGTGGCGGGTGCAGTATATATAGGGTTATAGAGACAATTTCACCTTTCTTCGGGAAATATACGTTTCTTGTTCCCTAGAAGTTCTATTCCACTAAAGTTTAAATTTCAGAGAAATATATTAGTTTCATAAATATTTCATAACGCATCTAATATTAAACGCTAGAGCGGTAACCACTTACAACAACTAACGACTATAATCCCACCAACACTATGAAAAAACCGCCTTTATCGATGATAGCTTGCGAGTAATAATCATTTATTTTTGACAAAAAAAAAACACACACACAAAAAACACTTTTTTCGGAAATTGAAAAAAAGAGTTTGACAGCATGCCACGCCCACAATTATCAATAGTTAAACCTAATTTTTTGGCAACCTTAATATGGATACATTAGCTCCAAAATGGTGTAAAAATTTTAAAAATCGGTGAAAAAAAAAATTACTTTTGGCCAATGAAAAACGATTTTCAGCCACTGTGCGACTGTCAAATATGAAAACTTTTTTGGAATGTTGCTGGAAAAGTTTGACCGTTTACCAGAAGTGGAAGTAGATGATGTGCACTTACAAATTCTACGACTGGTCAAATAAAAAATTAATGAACAGCTGTTGCGGAAATGATGTACATATGTACGTATGTGTCAAATATTTCTGCAATCTTCAACAAGACGTTTTTGGTTATAAACACATTTTTCAGTCCCATACAAAAATATGAATTTAATAATTTAACACAACTAAAGTTGTATTAAATCATATTTTTATGGGAATGAAAAATTTTTTTATAAATAAAACCTTCTTGCTGAAGATTTTAGGAGTATATGACTGAACCAAAAATAAATGATAAAACAAAAAGTTTGCCTTTTCATTTACAAAATGTGGCATTTTTAAGATGCCACATAAAAGAAGATAAAAACTGATGAACGAGTCAGCTGATTCGGAGCATTCAAAGCTAAAAATTCGTTTTAATCTTATATATATATATATATATATATATATATATATATATATATATATATATATATATATATATATATATATATATATATATATATATATATATATATATATATATATATATATATATATATATATATATATATATATATATATATATATATATATATATATATATATATATATATATATATATATATATATATATATATATATATATATATATATATATATATATATATATATATATATATATATATATATATATATATATATATATATATATATATATATATATATATATATATATATATATATATATATATATATATATATATATATATATATATATATATATATATATATATATATATATATATATATATATATATATATATATATATATATATATATATATATATATATATATTATACATTGCAGGGGAATGCAGTTCAAGTAGTTGTGAGTGGTGAATCTCTCAGTAATGTTTATTAATTGCGCCGTATTTTAATTTTCCCCTAAAATATTAATAAAAAAAAAGCAGTACCGTATTTTCACTCGATCTGATTAGAAAAATTGAAATGATATGGAGACGAAAGAAGACATTAATTGTTAAGAAGTGACGCGAGTAGGACCTCTGAATACAAGAGAAAAAGATTTGATTTCAATCCTATGAAAAAGTAAAAGAAATTATTATTTTTTTTTTAGGAAGTTGTTGATCATATATAATAAAGTAAAAAAAAAAAAACAGAAAATAATATATTCACACAAAATAAAAGGCTACTAGTGACTGCTCCACGTCTAAGCGATTCCTATTTGGATAATTGTTCGAGGAGAATCGATAATAAATATATTAATATACTTGTGAGGTAACAACAGAGCCTGGATCACTCACTGGAAAGGAGGACTATGAATTCTGAATCGAATCACATTCAACAAACCACGTCGTGCACATTCAGCTGCTACTTAAGTATCACGTTTGCATACTCCTACATAATTATAATCTAAGCATGTTTTAAAACTATTACTCCATTTCCTGCTTAACTATTAATAACATGGTATTTTATTATTGAATATTTAGCCAAAACATAATAACAATTAAATACAAAAAAAAAAAGTTATAAAATTTTCCTAATTCTAATGAAGTCACGAGAAACGATATTCGAGTAAAGGAAAAAACCACACATGTATGTACATACATATGTACATACATACATATGTATACTTAAAATTTAAGTGAAATTCACTAACCGAACTAAAAGAATGGTTGTTTAATTTAATCTTAAAAAAAAACAATCTTCCCCGGAAGAAAAAGAAATCTTATCTGCTAACCCTAATTTTTAAATTCTCACGGTACAACATACATACATATGTGCTTAATTAAATATACATACATACATATAAGTATCTTTAGTTGAGAATAGAAGATCAATTATTAATAGAATTTTAATATCTTTTTTCTAAAAATAGCATTCATTCATTCCCGCGCTGGGCCCATCAAAGGAACAAAGTGACGTGAAACAATAAGTACCAACATCATTAACTCTTGTAAGTAACAAAATTATCAATAATTGATTTTTGCTCTCTTAAGTTTTTTTGATGGTATTCAATTCCATCCATTCCATGGATGTATGTAACTAAGTAACAACTTTATTGCAATTTCTTTTGTTACTGCATCAAATTAAAGAGATTTTTTTTATTTTAAATCAAAACAGAGAATGTACATATTATTACAAATTTGGTCGTGAACGGACCGATTGTGATTGTTCTAGAACGTACTGAATCATCGTTATTTTATATGTGCGTATGTTGTCTTGTTATTATTTGTAAATGAACGCAGGAGGTATATACACCCACCAAACCTGAGATCCATTTTAAGCGAATGCTCGCTAATAACAATCGTTTGTAGTATCAAAAACGAATAAAATGCGGAAGAAATTGTGAGAGTGACAAATAAAGAACATTAGTTTCTCTTCTTCCATTAATTATTCATAAATAATATCGTTTTCGTACTATAAACGGACAAAAAACGGCAAAATTTTTTTGTATGTAGCTATTTTGCTTTACTTTGAAAAAACAAAAAATGTATACAGGAATAGCGGAAGATGAAATATTTTTAAAGCAAGAATAATTAGTCGTAGTTTGAATTAGAGCTGTACAACTATTTTACAAAAACCAGCAGTTAATCTTTTTGAATGAGGCCCTTAATTTATTCCTTTTTATATTGAAATAAGCAATTTTGATTTATTTTTTTCAATAAATTTATAATTAACCAAAGTGAGTCGTTGTAATTACTTGAAATGAAATGGAAATGAAAAACATATATTTATAAACATAATTTTTACTATTGCTAAAGATTTGTTTTCGATATTCGAAACGGATCATTTATGATAACTGTAACGAACAACTAATGCCCACTCTTGGTATCTTGAGTGAACCTTTCACGATATTAAAAATGGATCGTTTGCTAGTCAGCTAAATCTCGGACTTTAATATCGCAAGAGGTCCGCAAAAGTATCGTTTCCGAGCCATCGCTTACGAGTGTTTTGCTGCCACAAACTGAGCGACGAGTGAGCTCTATTAGCTCGTTTTACTTTCGTTTACGATAGCCATTTATGATAGTTTTGTCCGCAAAATGTTCGCATAACGTCGAAAACGATATTATTCGCAAATGTTGAGGTTTGGTGGGCACACATGCTTACATAGAAACTTGTTGATAAACAAAACGGCAGCACAGCGAGTGTGCACATACTGACACACATGTGTAGATAAATGGGCACAACAGCGAAATGAAAGAAACCACTACCGCACGATACATATTCCTGTGTGTATGTACGTGCGCGGCTCAGATGTTTGAGTTTCACTGCCGCGAGTTAACGTCACACAACACAGTGGGGGATTTTGAAAAAAAAGTGGAAATAATTCTGCAATTTCTAAACGGGTAAGCCGATTGTAATAAAAATTCACACACATCTTAAGGAAGTATTGGCGAGTTTAAGTTTGGAGTGTGAACTTTATAGACACGAAGGGGGCGGAGCTGTACGCCCCTAAAGTGGGCCTCCTCGGGTATGTGAAAAATTCGAAAGCATGTCAAACTTATGGTTTTGATCCAAATGAAACGAAATTTTGTAGGTAAATTTTCCTACTAAAGGGCTTTAAAAAAATGTATAACATTGATGGATTTTCATTTGCAGGTTAGGAGATATACGACGAATACTATTAAAATTTTCACATTTTTCTCTGTTCTGGCCCACTGTTTTGTTAATAGCAAATACAACAGTAGTCCGATTCACAAAATCTTTTATTTTCTGGATTTAAAACAAAATTTTTAATCTTGCAAAAAAGAATTTAGTTTGAAAAATTTATTTAGTAAAAAGTTATACGCAGTTTAAGTTCAAATTCCTAAAAAACTCGATTTTTCCCCGTTTTTTGTGGAAAAAAGTACATTCATTATTTCGTAATTATAAAAAAACTTTGCGGGAATATCTACGCTATGTTGATATTTATTTGAAAGAATATACTATGCTGTATATTATGACAGAAAAAAAAAATTAAAAATTTTTCTTTTTTAAGAAAGCAGAGTGTTGTCAAATAGAGGAATTTTTATAGCAAGTTCTCGATTTATGGCTTTTTTTCTCCAATCCCAAAGCTAGAAACAAATAATCGTGTACACGTTCTTATAGCCTAGCATGTTTTAAAAAATTCACCATACTTCCAGCTGCACCTCGCAAGAAATACAAAAAATAGAGCAAAAATATTAAAATATCCCATTTTTGGGATTTTTTTCTGGGAATTACGGGGTTTTATGAATTATATATTCCCGGCTTTTACATTTTTCCTATTAAATGCGCTATTTTCTACGTAAATAACAATTTTTAGCAGAAAATACTAACAAATAAAAATTTTGTAGCATAAGAAAAAAGCGCTGAATACTGGAAAATCGCATTTGTGGGATTTTTTGATTTTTATCTGGGAATTCCGGGATTCTAAGAAGTAAATCTCGTCGGTTGCAACTTTTATCTATTAACTACGTCATATTTTACCTACATGCGGAATTTTGGCAGAAAATATTCATAAATAAAAAATATTGTAGTGTAAGGAGGTACACCTTTATATATGTACATACATGCTCTGTTTTCAAGAACTCATTGGTTTAAGCCGACTAATGCCTCTCATTAATACTTTTTGAAAGAAGTGGGCCGCTTTATCTATCGCAAGCCGATGTAGGTAATTCAAATAGTTAATATGTACTTGTGTATATGTTTCATTACACCACGTATGTAGCTGCAATATATGACCTTTGTATACCTGTTGCATTGATGTATGTAGATATATGCAGTTCCTACTGTTTAGCTGGTAACAGCGAAAAATTTTAATACGTGTATTTGGTTAGGAATGAATATTTTGGAATATATCATACTATTTCAGTTACAGTAGTGATGGCGATCACATTGGTTGATAGAAATTTATGTTTCCTTTTATTTGAGCACACAGAAATTCAATTCGAGGATAAAGTTATTACTCAGTTTATTGAAAATACGTGCACTGATAAACTGAAAAGTGAAGAAAATATAAGAATGCAAAATTTGTTTAAAAACTTTGAGCTGAAATGGAAAACTGTGAGGAGAAGCAAGGCAAAATTCCTAAGTAAATATTCCGATTGGTTGGATAATAACATGGAATTAAACATTTCCACGTCTGGTGTCGGGGCTCCATGCAAGGAATACGAGAATTTAAGCCAAAGATCGAAGAAAAAAAGGTTGTCAAATTCCATTTCATCTATGTCCACTGAAGAGATTTCGGATACGTACAAAGCGATGCTTAAAAAACGGGAACCTTCAGAGGCTGGAAAAATTGCTGGTGTTTTACCAAGTGCATCACCTAGAAGGCTTAAGCGAATTGCTAAAAGTATTCCAACACATACATCTGAATCAGTTTTTACCGAGGAAGAAGATATTGCTCTGATGTTGCAGCTTGGATTAACTCGTGATAAATATATTACTTTGAGAAAAGCATTACAAGAGAAAGGTGTAAAAGTTTTGCCATCATATGATGCAGTACAGGAACGCAGTCAATGAACATAAAGTAAACGTTAAAGTGTCAACTCTACTGGAAAACATAGCTTCCCGGATAGCTACACTTTGAACAACGGAGCAGCTGATTTGTAAATGGGGATGTGATGGCTCGTCTTTGCTTTTAGAGTACAAGCAAGTTACCACAAGTCACTCATTTGAACGCAAAAGTGTATTCATGACTTCATTAGTGCTCTTATGGGCACTAATGAAGTAAATATGTCGATAGTAACAGTCCATCAACAAGTTTGGAAGATCTCTGGATCAACCAAACTCCAGGATCGAATTTTTTGTAGGTCAATTAGCTTTGAATATAAAAAGGAAATGAAGAACTCAACACAAGATTTAATAAATTTTATTCACTCCGAAATTCACCGTACCACGTACTATTTCACTTGCATTAATAATTATTTCTTCAGCATTTCTTTCGATATGAAATTATGATTCATGGAAAAGATAGTAATGCAACAACGGGCAGGCAGATCATCAAATTGGCATTGTTCCATATGTGGAGAAAAGAAATCACAATTTACGATTTCATCTAAGGAGAGAACAATAAATGAAGAAGCTCTCAAACTTGAAATCTTTCCTCTCCATGCCCGAATACGCTTCTTGGAATACTTTCTGCATCTGACATATGATCTAAAGTATAGGAGTTTTCCCAAAAATTCAAAAAAACAAAGCTCTAATTGAAATTAGAGCCACTGAAAGGCAATGAATTCAAAAAGAGTTCAAACAGCAGACCGGCTTAAATATTAATAAGCCCCTCATAGGGATGATGGAAATACACCTATAAGATTTTTTAAATATTATGAAGAAACAGCAAAAATTACTGGAATAAATTCGATGCAGTTGCACATATTAAATTATCTACATCGGCTTGCGATAGATAAAGCGGCCCACTTCTTTCAAAAAGTATTAATGAGAGGCATTAGTCGGCTTAAACAAATGAGTTCTTGAAAACAGAGCATGTATGTACATATATAAAGGTCTACCTCCTTACACTACAATATTTTTATTTATGAATATTTTCTGCCAAAATTCCGCATGTAGGTAAAATATGACGTAGTTAATAGATAAAAGTTGCAACCGATGAGATTTACTTCTTAGAATCCCGGAATTCCCAGATAAAAATCAAAAAATCCCACAAATGCGATTTTCCAGTATTCAGCGCTTTTTTCTTATGCTACAAAATTTTTATTTGTTAGTATTTTCTGCTAAAAATTGTTATTTACGTAGAAAATAGCGCATTTAATAGGAAAAATGTAAAAGCCGGTAAGATATAATTCATAAAACCCCGTAATTCCCAGAAAAAAATCAAAAAATCCCAAAAATGGGATTTTTTAATATTTTTGCTCTATTTTTTGTATTTCTTGCGAAGTGCAGCTGGAAGTATGGTGAATTTTTTAAAACATGCTAGGCTATAAGAACGTGTACACGATTATTTGTTTCTAGCTTTGGGATTGGAGAAAAAAAGCCATAAATCGAGAACTTGCTATAAAAATTCCTCTATTTGACAACACTCTGCTTTCTTAAAAAAGAAAAATTTTTAATTTTTTTTTCTGTCATAATATACAGCATAGTATATTCTTTCAAATAAATATCAACATAGCGTAGATATTCCCGCAAAGTTTTTTTATAATTACGAAATAATGAATGTACTTTTTTCCACAAAAAACGGGGAAAAATCGAGTTTTTTAGGAATTTGAACTTAAACTGCGTATAACTTTTTACTAAATAAATTTTTCAAACTAAATTCTTTTTTGCAAGATTAAAAATTTTGTTTTAAATCCAGAAAATAAAAGATTTTGTGAATCGGACTACTGTTGTATTTGCTATTAACAAAACAGTGGGCCAGAACAGAGAAAAATGTGAAAATTTTAATAGTATTCGTCGTATATCTCCTAACCTGCAAATGAAAATCCATCAATGTTATACATTTTTTAAAGCCCTTTAGTAGGAAAATCTACCTACAAAATTTCGTTTCATTTGGATCAAAACCATAAGTTTGACATGCTTTCGAATTTTTCACATACCCGAGGAGGCCCACTTTAGGGGCGTACAGCTCCGCCCCCTTCGTGTCTATAAAGTTCACACTCCAAACTTAAACTCGCCAATACTTCCTTAAGATGTGTGTGAATTTTTATTACAATCGGCTTACCCGTTTAGAAATTGCAGAATTATTTCCACTTTTTTTTCAAAATCCCCCACTGTGCACAAGTAAAACATCACACTTTCCTGCAAATATAATTGGATTATGTAGTCCAATTGGACTGGTTACAATATGGTCCTGTGTAATGCAGACATGGACCATGTCATGTTAAAAATGAGTTTGCTGTTCGTTTCTTTGAAGCGGTTGCTATTGTTGTTGTTGTTTATTTTTCGTTTTTTTTATTCTACCTTTTTCTTTTTTTATGTTTTTATCTTCACTCTGTTTCTTTAAGCGTGGTGCGCACTTGTTCGGAGAAATAAAAAAGTAAAAATTGAGAAAATGTAAGCAAGTTTTAGTGTACATATTAATAATTATCGGTCCATATATATCTGAGATATAGCGACTCCCGATTTTTCAAGAAATCCGCTCTTTAAGCCAAATAAAGCAATTTTTGGCACTAAAAATCAATCAGAATGGTACATATAGACTATTTAGAGGCAAACGTGGAAAATTTTGGACATCGGCCCATATAGTTTTCTCAAGAAGTCGGCTCTAAAAGCCAAATAAAACAACTTTTGGTACCAAAAATCGATCAGAATGGTACATATAAGGTGTTTAAAAGCAAAATTTTAAAATGTCTGTAATCGGTCTATATATACCTGAGATATAGCATCTCCCGATTTTTCAAGAAATCGGCTCTATAAGCTAAATAAAACAACTTTTGGCACCAAAAATCAATCAGAACGATACATATAGACTAGTCAGAAGCAAAACTGGAAATTTTTTTGACATCGGCCCATATATGTTCGAGATATAGCGCCTCCCGATATCTCAAGAAGTCGGCCCAGGAAGCTAAACAAAACAGTTTTTTGCACTAAAAATTTGTCGGAATGGTACATACAGGCTGTTCAGGGGCAAAATTAGAAAATTTTTGGACATCGGCCAATATGCACCCCAGCTAACGCTCCTCACGATTTTCCAAGAAGTCTGCATTAAAAGCCAAATAAAACAACTTTTGTGTGTATGTATGTATGTATGTATATATGTATGTATGTATGTATGTATGTATGTATGTATGTATGTATGTATGTATGTATATATGTATGTATGTATGTATGTATGTATATAATCATTGTTTTATGGAACACACTGAAAATATTCAATAACAAAGAATTTATTTTAGAGTTTTCTATTTTAGGTACATACATACGTATGCATGTACCCACATACATACGTAAGTAAATTGAAAAGAAAATCACACTTAATGGCAATGTTTAGCATTATAATTCAAAAATAGTGCGCTTATATGCAATTTTTTGTTGAATAAATTTTACTATAACGTTAACTGATAAATAATTAAGAAATACATTTTGCTTTTCTTTATTTCATTGAGATTAAAAAGAATTGGTGTCACCCAGTGGTTGAACTTGAGCATATTAGGAATTATTTAAATAAAAGTTTTGCAGCCTACTTTAATATAATTAATATATAAGTATGCATACATATGTATATTGAAATAAACTCGTTTTACATCAACAATTTTAACAAATACAAAATCGATTTCTCTCACTGTAAACCAGAAATGCTTTACTGTTTTACAACTGCTGTAGTTGTGGCTGCCGCTTCTCTATACCTACCCTGTTGGACATTGAGTAGTCAACTACTAAAATAGTTGACTTTAAGTTAACTTTTAAGGACTAGCTACAAATTACATAGCTACAGCATAATCGATTTGTAATTCACTTTTTGTGTACTGGTTATAACCTAGCTGAAACGTAGTGCAGAGTTAACCCAAAATTCAAATAATAACATACACACATACACGGTATATAACTCTTTAATTAAACTGCCTATTGTCGCATTCGTTTTATATATTGCGATGGCTGAGTGAGTATGTTGGCTACTCACCAGTCTTGAGGCCAGTCTCGATTACCATTAGAGGCTAACAAAAGAAAAGAAAGTAGGATGAAATTTAGAAGTAATCCAGGCTTCAACCAGTTCCTGCTCTAAAATAGTTAGTTTTAAGTTAATTTAAAGTTAATTTCGTTTCCGACAGGGTATTAACAGCGTATACATGCGAGTTAACGTCACACAAGTAAAACATCACACTTTCCTGCAAATATAATTGGATTATGTAGTCCAATTGGACTGGTTACAATATGGTCCTGTGTAATGCAGACATGGACCATGTCATGTTAAAAATGAGTTTGCTGTTCGTTTCGTTGAAGCGGTTGCTATTGTTGTTGTTGTTTATTTTTCGTTTTTTTTATTCTACCTTTTTCTTTTCTTATGTTTTTATCTTCACTCTATTTCTTTAAGCGTGGTGCGCACTTGTTCGGAGAAATAAAAAAGTAAAAATTGAGAAAATGTAAGCAAGTTTTAGTGTACATATTAATAATTATCAATAAAATAAAATAATAATAAAACAAATAAAAATGCTGTGTAGTTCTCGTCACAAACGACGACTTTTAAAAGCCATTTTAAAAATGGAGGAGGTTGCACTACATGTATTGAACTAACTAAAAAAATTTTTCGTTTATTGAACTTTAGTAAAAAACCGAAATTCCGCAATAAAATAACCTTTAGTCTGATATATAATTCATTAAATAAATTTTTTGCTTTTTAAAAAAAAAATTTTTTTTTTTTTAGTCTTAAAAAGTCGGTATTAAATTTGAAGTCTTTGAAATTCTTGTCAATATATTCAGTTACATATGTATATTAAAATATCTAGATGGAATTCTGCAACAAGTTTAATTACTTTTGCTATGTGTGTGGGAAATACACAATTATGCCAAGTCGGCGTAAAATCATTGTAGAAATAATTAACTTATATGAATCATATTTTTCTTTAAATGTGATATGTGGTAAGAATTAGACACCCTAGACACAATGTTAGATAATTACAAAAAACTTTTTATATGAACATGCAGAAATGTACTTTAATTAACAAGAAAAAAATTTTTTTCAATTTTTGAGGCTTCGTCTGGTAACAGGTTGAAACTATAATTTTTCATCTTTTGTGAATAAAATCAAAAGTTGCCCCCAGATTTTGGTCACTTAAAGCTCGTTTTGTTTCAAACATAATTTTTTATATACACGGGAAAATTTATTGGCATAGCTTAATTTTTCAATTTTTTATGCAGTTTTAAAGATCACAAAATTTCAACAATTTGCAAAAAAAATTTTTTTTTCAAAAAAAAAAATTTTTTTTCTAAAAAACAAAAAATTTTTTTTAATGAATTATATATCAGATTAAAGGTTTTTTTATTGCGGAATTTCGGTTTTTTACTAAAGTTCAATAAACGAACATTTTTTTTAGTTAGTTCAATACATGTAGTGCAACCTAATCCATTTTTAAAATAACGGTAAATCTCGCGAGCTAACCTTGAAAAACCGATAGCACCACTGAATTCAGCGCACTCGAATTATGTTTAGTCACTGGGTGCCCCGTTTGTCGGTTTTTTCAACTAGCACAGTGTTATTATTAAGTTCAAAATATTAAATTTTTTAATATGTAAATAAAAAAAATTAACCCATATTTCACTCCAAAGGTTAAAAAAGATCAAACGTTCAACTTTGACCTAGAAGTCCTTAAAGGTCCTCAATCAATTTTAACGTAATTAAACCTGAGGCAAGCCGAACTAAATATATATTCATTGAAAAAAATTACTTAAATATTTTGATCGGTTCAAAAGTTGCAGAATTTTGGCCAACGAAAAACTATTTTCAGCCACTGTGCGTCGTCACAAAGTACACAGAGATAAAAAAGTAACATTTGAAAATGGCTCAAATCAACTGCTAGACAGTTTGTGTAAAGAGATAGCGCTAGTATGCATTTTATACGAAAAACAAATGTAAACAAAACAAACAAAATGTAAACAGCACAAATTTAATATTTTAAATTAAAAGTAAAAAGTGGTCAACTAAAAATCCTCTTTGACGTAGGATTTGATAATATTTGAGTGTTAGGAAATTGATTACGAAGAGCATTTTTTTTTCCTCACAAAACCACCACTACAAAGTACAATTAAAACACTGCCCTTTAAATCGCAAAATAAACCATAAATAAATATTGTTTAGCACATTATAAACAATGAATAGTATAAAATTTTACATTATAAAAAACCATTTAATATACTTTTTAAACATTTTATTAATTTATAATAAAATAAATTAAGTCAAGTACGAGGCTGGCTCGCACACTTAGAGTTCCGTACGTACATATGTACATGTAATCTATGTATGGAATGGCGTATCTCTCTGTTTTTACAGCTACTTTATGTTGTATGTGGACACCTAGTAATTTTCCACTTGTTGCTGTTGTTGTAATTTGCTGTTGTAACGCATCTGGGAATACATACACTGTGCGAATTTCGACTCTATCTCTTACGGTTCGAGCGTTATAGCTGGTACTCTACGTTGTAAAAGGACACCTGGTAGTTTTACATTTGTTGTTGTTTTTAGCAAGTGTTGTTGTGGAGCATATGTGAATTCATATGTTGTGTAAATTTCATCCCTCTGTCTCTCACAGTTCGAGAGTAACGGCTAGTTGTTACTTTACGTTGTATAGGGACACCTGGTAGTTTTCGACTTGTTGTTTTTAGCATTTGTTATTGTAGGCCACATGCGAGTACATATATTGTTCACATTTCATCTCTCTGTCTCTTACAGTTTGTGAGTTACGGCTAATTTTTACTCCACTTGTTGTTGTTGTTGTTGTAATTTTCTGTTGTAACGCATCTGGGAATACATACACTGTGCGAATTTCGACTCTCTATCTCTTACGGTTCGAGAGTTATAGCTGTTACTCTACGTTGTATAAGGACACCTGGTAGTTTTTGACATGTTGTTGTTTTTAGCATTCGTTGTTGTAGGGCTCTTTGTCTTTTAAAGTTTAGTAGCTACTGCTAATTGTTACTTTAGGTTGTATAGGGACACCTGGTAGATTTCAACTTGTTGTTGTCTTTAGCATTTGTTGTTGTAAAGCATCTATAAATACATACACTACGCAAATTTCAGCTTTCTGTCTTTTACGGTTCGAGCGTTATAGCTAATTGCAACATTTCATTGTATGGGGACACCTGGTAGTTTTCGACTTGTTGTTGCTTTTAGTATTTGTTGTTATAGCGGCAAGGTACAACAATATCGTGTGAACATTTCAGCTCTCTAGCTCTTACCGTTTCGGAGAATGGACGCTGTGACGTACGGACGGACGTAGTTGTCTCGGTAATAGGGTTCCGTTTCACTCTGATGAGTACGGAACCCTAAAAATGAAATAAAATACAAACATTATTTATCTCAACTTTATTTCGCCAGATATTTGAAGATAAAAAAAAAACACAAACTGTGAAAAAAATTGATTTCATAATACTGCTTACTGAAATATGCAAGTGCATTATATACTTAAATATTAATGCATCGAAATTTCAAATTGCTTTAGAAGTTATATTTAAGTTTTAAACGTTCACGAATTAAAATGCCACGAATGAGTTTCTTCCAATTGCCATAAACTCGAGCCTCATATTTTTCTCTTTCTTTACGTTCTTGTTCCTCTTGGTCTTGGTGCCAGGCGGCAACAACTTGATCTTCAAATTCTTCACAAACAACAAAACCATCATAAGTGGGATGACAAGCTCCTTGATGAAAATCAAAGCCAACAACTGCATTGGCGCAGTCAACACCAAGCTTTTTGCAAATTCTGTTGAGTCCAGCCACTGAAAATAGAAATCGAAAGGAATATGTTACTTGTATTTATTTATTATTTATTTATAAGCTAACTTAAATTTATGCTTAGATCTAAGTTAACAAGATTAAGCTATGGCTACTAGGCCTTAAGCTGATATGTTTACGTATTAATGTATACAAGAACATATGTATACTATTTATATAATAAATACATGTGATTTATATTCTATTTATATATCTTTATATTCTATTTTATATATCCCTAAAAATTTGGTAATAACTATAATATTTTCTATTGAAGGGTTGGTGAGGTGATGAGCAAACATTTCTTTTTTCGTTTTGCAACACTTCTACATCTACACAATGGTGACTCGTTGTATGGAATGTTGCAAAGAAAACTAGAAGTGTTGCAAAACGAAAAAAGAAATGTTTGCTGTGTTAAAGGTTTGTTTGAACATTTCTGATTCTCATTCTGTTCATGGGAATTATGAAATAAGTAGTTAAGTTTCAAACAAACTTTTAAGAATTTTTCAAGTCTACTGATGAGTTGCTTAGCACCAACGAAATGTCGTCGGCATATAGACAGCTGAAAAATACAGCAAATATTTTTTGAAAAGGTTCATTTTTGGACCTGAATCAATACATTTCAATTGGCTCCTAAACCAAATAAATAATTAAGTTCATATTTGAATAAATATTTCTGTATGATGAAGTTTCTATATAGTGAAAAAAGTTTCTGTCCCCGTGGAGACTCACTATAGGGAAGTTCGACTGTATATGAAAAACTCATATAAATATGAGCTATCTCAGAATTTGCTTACTCTTGGCAAAGTCCGATTTATTTATTTATTATTTTTTTTTTTTTGCTAACAGTTTCAGTTTTTCTTTCTCTATTTATTTTGTCTGCACAGCGATATTTTCGCTGCTTTTGGTATAAAATAGTTCGAAATCAAAAAAACCAGCTCCCAGGATAATATTTTACTCGCTTTTTTTACTTTTCTAATTTGTTACTCGCTGAATTTATGAGATAGTTATAAGCAGCATAATAAGCTATAAGTCGTTTATGAATACACTTTTCTGGATTTTTGCCTATAAGTTGGTTATAACCCTCTTGTAATGTGTTTATGAATTAGGCCGTAAGAAATTAAACTCAACTTATATACATATGTATGTATGTATGTATGTATATTTCTAATTGTTGTGTGGGTAATATGATATATTACCAACACACAGTGGGGGATTTTGAAAAAAAAGTGGAAATAATTCTGCAATTTCTAAACAGGTAAGCCGATTGTAATAAAAATTCACACACATCTTAAGGAAGTATTGGCGAGTTTAAGTTTGGAGTGTGAACTTTATAGACACGAAGGGGGCGGAGCTGTACGCCCCTAAAGTGGGCCTCCTCGGGTATGTGAAAAGTTCGAAAGCATGTCAAACTTATGGTTTTGATCCAAATAAAACGAAATTTTGTAGGTAGATTTTCCTACTAAAGGGCTTTAAAAAAATGTGTAACATTGATGGATTTTCATTTGCAGGTTAGGAGATATACGACGAATACTATTAAAATTTTCACATTTTTCTCTGTTCTGGCCCACTGTTTTGTTAATAGCAAAGACAGCAGTAGTCCGATTTACAAAATCTTTTATTTTCTGGATTTAAAACAAAATTTTTAATCTTGCAAAAAAGAATTTAGTTTGAAAATCATATTTAGTAAAAAGTTATACGCAGTTTAAGCTCAAATTCCTAAAAAACTTGATTTTTCCCCGTTTTTTGTGGAAAAAAGTACATTCATTATTTCGTAATTATAAAAAAACTTTGCGGGAATATCTACGCTATGTTCATATTTATTTGAAAGAATATACTATGTTGTATATTATGACAGAAAAAAAAAATTAAAAATTTTTCTTTTTTAAGAAAGCAGAGTGTTGCCAAATAGAGGAATTTTTATAGCAAGTTCTCGGGGTATGGCTTTTTTTCTCCAATCCCAAAGCTAGAAACAAATACGTTTTTGTACGATCCTAAGGCCTAGCATGTTTTTAAAAATTCACCATACTTCCAGCTGCACCTCGCAAAAAATACAAAAAATAGAGCAAAAATATTAAAAAATCCCATTTTTGGGATTTTTAGACTTTTTTCTGGGAATTACGGAGTTTTAAGAATTATATCTTACCGGCTTTTACATTTTTCCTATTAAATGCGCTATTTTCTACGTAAACAACAATTTTTAGCAGAAAATAATAACAAATAAAAATTTTGCAGCTTAAGAAAAAAGCGCTGAATACTGAAAAATCGCATTTTTGGGATTTTTTGATTTTTATCTGGGAATTCCGGGATTCTAAGAAGTAAATCTCGTCGGTTGCAACTTTTATCTATTAACTGCGTCATATTTTACCTACATGCGGAATTTTGGCAGAAAATATTCATAAATAAAAATATTGTAGTGTAAGGAGGTAGACCTTTATATATGTACATACATGCTCTGTTTTCAAGAACTCATTGGCCGACTAATGCCTCTCATTAATACTTTTTGAAAGAAGTGGGCCGCTTTATCTATCGCAAGCCGATATAGGTAATTTGGACAGGTAATATTTAATTGTGTACATGTTTCATTACACCAGGTAGCTGCGATATCTAACCTTTTGTGTACCTGCTGCATTGATGCAGTTGCTACTGTTTACCTGGTAACAGCGAAAAATTTTAAAATGTATATTTGGTTATAACTGAATATTTTAGAATATATGATACTATTTCAGTTACAGTAGTGATTGCGATCACATTGGCTGATAGAAATTTATGTTTCCTCTTGTTTTAGCACACAGAAATTCAATTTGAGGATAAAGTTAAAGTTATTACTCTGTTTATTGAAAATACGTGCACTGATAAACTGAAAAGTGAAGAAAATATAAAAATACAAAATTTTGTTAAAAACTTTGAGCTGAAATGGAAAACTGAGAGGAGAAGCAAGGCAAAATTCTTAACTAAATATTCCGATTGGTTGAATAATAACATGGAGTTAAACATTTCCACGTCTGGTGTAGGGGCTCCATGCAAGGAATACGAGAATTTAAGCCAAAGATCGAAGAAAAAAAGGTTGTCAAATTCCATTTCATCTATGTCCACTGAAGAGATTTCGGATACGTACAAAGCGATGCTTAAAAAACGGGAACCTTCAGAGGCTGGAAAAATTGCTGGTGTTTTACCAAGTGCATCACCTAGACGGCTTAAGCAAATTGTTAAAAGTATTCCAACACATACATCTGAATCAGTTTTTACCGAGGAAGAAGATATTGCTCTGATGTTGCAGCTTGGATTAACTCGTGATAAATATATTACTTTGAGAAAAGCATTACAAGAGAAAGGTGTAAAAGTTTTGCCATCATATGATGCAGTACAGGAACGCAGTCAATGAACATAAAGTAAGCGTTAAAGTGTCAACTCTACTGGAAATTATAGCTTCCCGGATAGCTTCACTTTGAACAACGGAGCAGTATAAAAAAATAAATAACAGCAAGTTGCAGCTGATTTGTAAATGGGGATGTGATGGCTCGTCATTGCTTTCAGAGTACAAGCAAGTTACCACAAGTCACTCATTTGAACGTAAAAGTGTATTCATGACTTCATTAGTGCCCATAACAATTCGTAAATATGTCGATAGTAACAGTCCATCAACAAGTTTGGAAGATCTCTGGATCAACCAAACTCCAGGATCGAATTTTTTGTAGGTCAATTAGCTTTGAATATAAAAAGGAAATGAAGAATTCAACACAAGATTTAATAAATTTTATTCACTCCGAAATTCACGGTACCACGTACTATTTCACTTGCATTAATAATTATTTCTTCAGCATTTCTTTCGATATGAAATTATGATTGATGGAAAAGATAGTAATGCAACAACGGGCAGGCAGATCATCAAATGGGCATTGTTCCATATGTGGAGAAAAGAAATCACAATTTACGATTTCATCTAAGGAGAGAACAATAAATGAAGAAGCTCTCAAACTTGAAATCTTTCCTCTCCATGCCCGAATACGCTTCTTGGAATACTTTCTACAGCTGACATATGATCTAAAGTATAGTAGTTTTCCCAAAAATTCAAAAAAAAAAGTCCTAATTGAAATTAGAGCCACTGAAAGGCAATGAATTCAAAAAGAGTTCAAACAGCAGACCGGATTAAATATTAATAAGCCACTCATAGGGATGATGGAAATACACCTATAAGATTTTTTAAATATTATGAAGAAACAGCAAAAATTACTGGAATAAATTCGATGCTCTTGTACATATTAAGTTACCAACATCGGCTTGCGAAAGATAAAGCGGCCCACTTCTTTCAAAAAGTATTAATGAGAGGCATTAGTCGGCTTAAACCAATGAGTTCTTGAAAACAGAGCATGTATGTACATATATAAAGGTCTACCTCCTTACACTACAATATTTTTATTTATGAATATTTTCTGCCAAAATTCCGCATGTAGGTAAAATATGACGCAGTTAATAGATAAAAGTTGCAACCGACGAGATTTACTTCTTAGAATCCCGGAATTCCCAGATAAAAATCAAAAAATCCCAAAAATGCGATTTTTCAGTATTCAGCGCTTTTTTCTTAAGCTGCAAAATTTTTATTTGTTATTATTTTCTGCTAAAAATTGTTGTTTACGTAGAAAATAGCGCATTTAATAGGAAAAATGTAAAAGCCGGTAAGATATAATTCTTAAAACTCCGTAATTCCCAGAAAAAAGTCTAAAAATCCCAAAAATGGGATTTTTTAATATTTTTGCTCTATTTTTTGTATTTTTTGCGAGGTGCAGCTGGAAGTATGGTGAATTTTTAAAAACATGCTAGGCCTTAGGATCGTACAAAAACTTATTTGTTTCTAGCTTTGGGATTGGAGAAAAAAAGCCATACCCCGAGAACTTGCTATAAAAATTCCTCTATTTGGCAACACTCTGCTTTCTTAAAAAAGAAAAATTTTTAATTTTTTTTTCTGTCATAATATACAACATAGTATATTCTTTCAAATATATATCAACATAGCGTAGATATTCCCGCAAAGTTTTTTTATAATTACGAAATAATGAATGTACTTTTTTCCACAAAAAACGGGGAAAAATCAAGTTTTTTAGGAATTTGAGCTTAAACTGCGTATAACTTTTTACTAAATAAGTTTTTCAAACTAAATTCTTTTTTGCAAGATTAAAAATTTTGTTTTAAATCCAGAAAATAAAAGATTTTGTAAATCGGACTACTGTTGTCTTTGCTATTAACAAAACAGTGGGCCAGAACAGAGAAAAATGTGAAAATTTTAATAGTATTCGTCGTATATCTCCTAACCTGCAAATGAAAATCCATCAATGTTACACATTTTTTTAAAGCCTTTTGGTAGGAAAATCTACCTACAAAATTTCGTTTTATTTGGATCAAAACCATAAGTTTGACATGCTTTCGAATGTTTCACATACCCGAGGAGGCCCAATTTAGGGGCGTACAGCTCCGCCCCCTTCGTGTCTATAAAGCTCACACTCCAAACTTAAACTCGCCAACATTTCCTTAAGATGTGTGTGAATTTTTATTACAATCGGCTCACCCGTTTAGAAATTGCAGAATTATTTCCACTTTTTTTTCAAAATCCCCCACTGTGCAACATTTTGGGTCTTAATGGCCTTGCGCTGCAGGATTTGTAGAAAGTCGATGTATCTGTCAACATTGCATAACATTTTACTTCCTTTTGACCGGAATACTTAGCACATTTTTATATATTTACAAATTGCTGTTGTATTAACAGAAGTTTAAGAATAAAATATCTAAGCAGCCTTTTATTCACTAATTTTTAAAATAAAAATTACTTGGAGTACGGGTATTTATTTTTTTTTTTTTTTTGACAGTCGCCGTCGCCAACTGCGTTGTGTGGTGTATCCACTAAAAAACTCCCTCCTCTTTTCTGGGGGTGATCATTCCCGGGACCGCTATCTGTATTACTGCGGGAGCACGGGTATTATGCTAATGGATTAATATATGTAGCATTATATTTGGAAGATTATAGTTTTGAAAATCCTAAGCAACACAAACACATTTTAATTTATTCGAGGCAAAGTCTTACGAATATTTTTCATATATTTTTTTAGCATTTGAAAGGCCTTGTAGAAAAGATCAATTTCAACAGCCATATTAAAAATCTACCACAAATCGTGACCTCGAAAAAAATAATAAGTATAGCTCCATATGTAAATACATGTTCGACTTGACAAAAATACTTACATCGTATGTGTTTAGTTTTCTTCGGCAACATCGAAGGTTTAAATAGCTCAACATTACCGTATGCGTTCCGCGGCACCAATCCATTTACAGCTGTCGGTGGTTCATAATCTTGAGTCTGCCAGAAGCCAAAAATTTCCAGAGGTTGGTCCTTTATGACAGTTTGGGTTACCTTTGAATAAAATCGCACTATTAGTGATATTTTTTTTGCACCAATTTTATAAGTAACTAAACTTACTCTATCCCACTTTGGTCGGGCTTTTACAATTTTGTATGGGTTTTCCCCCAATTTGACAGTTCGGGCTTGTTTGAGCCATATATCGCGTGAGTGAAGGGTATAAACGCAATCCCTGGAATATACTGGTTCTCCACGCACGTAACCAAGTGTGGGAGCGTCAGGCGGATAAAGGGCTTCGAATTTTAGCAAGTGTCTTTCCAATGCATAAAATGGATGGTTTTTATATTCACTTATGGCAGTTGGCATCGGTTTCTCCTCATGTATGCGGCGCAGTTCTTGGTCTTCTTTTATGTCACGTTTATTACGGCCACCCAAGTACTTTGAAATGGCTGCATCCAGCCAGGATTTTTCTATTCTGGATTTGCGTATGACTGTTGTCCAATTTGGTGTATATCGAGCTGTTACATCTTTTAAGCTCAGGTCATTTTGAAAAGCAAACACATAAGCCATGGATGGAGAAGCAGATTTCTACACAAAAAATATACATATTTATAAAAAATCTCTTATAATAAATCAATGAACATGCATCTTTTGCGTGTTGAATGATGCTTAAAGTCGACATATTTTGACAAAATCTAACCAAATCTAAACCACACAGAGCATACTATTCATAATAGTATAGATTATAGAAAATACTATACTTTTGATTCAGATAATCGTATTTTGACAAAATCTAACCAAATCTAAACCACACAGAGCATACTATTCATAATAGTATAGATTATAGAAAATACTATACTTTTGATTCAGATAATCGTTTTTAATTAAGTCAACATTCGGTTTATTGCCACAATAATTTGTACAAGGTGATAGGAAGAGGCCTGTTTGTGTACTCTATCTATTTTGGTATTCCGCGGGATCCCCATGTGTACGAAAAGCGTTTCCGTACTTTAAATTTATGTAGATGAGAGCGGGTGTGAGAGAATACAATTTTTCTGCCAACTGCATGAAACTGGCCGTAATTTTTCTTCGTGCTAGTTTGTGCACATAGTTAAGCAAGCGGCTGTTTTAAACAAATTAACAATAAGTTTCTTCCCGTACTCCACATTGGGAGACGGCATCTAAATAAACCAGATGTTATACATTTATATTAAATTACTTTTTCAGGCTTAAGTTCAACCCTTGGTATGTCACTACTTCCCAACAAGAACAGTGATCCATCATATGACCGACACTGCTGATGGGTTCATACATCAGCGTTTCTATCATTTTCTTAAGGGCAAAATGAAAAAACTGATGTAAACATTCGTGTACGTGTGATTTCTTTTTTGAACCAGCGTTACCACCTCAGCAAAGTGATCATTCAAAATCTTTTTTTGAAAAATGCCCACAATATTTACATGTAATGCTATTAATTTCTGTATTGATAAATAAAAAAAGAATTTTTCGAAAATTTTCAAAAAACAATTCAAAGACAATATAATAAACTATATTTAAAAAAAAATGGACAAATGAACCTATAAAAACATTAATGCATAAACGTAGTTCCAAATGAAATTACCAAATTAATAAGGGAAAATCAAAATACTAAATCAATCATTGTAATGGCAACGCTAAAACCTATAAAATTGCTTTGCATGTGTCATGTGTTAGTAATTAAGTTGTTAACGTGTTAGTTTCCATCAGCTATTTCTTGCAGGGTTTTAATTAATATCAATTAAGTAAAGAAAGTAAAGTCAATAAAGTAAAGAAACCAGATGTTATTTTTTGGGGTTGAAATCTGCTTTTTGGCTTTCCCGTACTTTTGAGAATTTTGTGTATTATTAAAGCCCGTATGATATTTCTTTTATTAATTGGTATAGAATTGATAGAAAGAAACAGCAATTGCTGGAAACAACCAAATATGCAAAAAGTAAACAAAATTTACATCTGTTTCGTAAGTGTTGTATTCTCTTTATTTTCAAGAAAGCGCTAGGAAATGAAATATTCAAAAAAAGGAGCGTTAAATCGCAATGCTGACACAGCAACATTCAAGTTTAAAGTGTCGATTTTAAATTCAAAAAATTTTAATTTTTTTTACATAACCTGCTTTGCTATCGATAACTTCAACAAAAATGTTGACAGTTTGCGTTTATCTTAATATAGCTGAACTCTTTGCACATACTAAATTCTACTATTACATTATAAATATTTGCACTCTTCTCTAAAACTTAAACAATGCAAGAAAAATGTAGCATCATACGGGCTTAAGAGGAATTCATGATTGCTCTCACTTTGCCCAAAAAGTACGGGATCACACTTAATAACATACAAAAAAGTTAATCTGAATCAACCAATACAAAAACGATTTTGATGTTTTTCAGTCAATAGTATACATAAAAATATCTGCAAAATGTTTTAAAGCATAAATCTATTCGTTTTCCCAAAACGTATGTTTCAATTTTCATCACACCATACGTTTTATTTTGGGCTACACATTCGGTTTTTTGCGTTTCCCCGCTTTTCGTAAGTTTCGTCTATTTTTGAGAGAATTTTATATTTGCTCTCATCTCCACGAACTTTACTCAAAAAATTAAGAAAACAGAACTAATATCGCCATATTTTTTGTTCATTCTAATGTCAAAAGTTTCTGTTTCTTTTATTAATGAGACAAATTATGTTTCGGAAAACAACTACATGTATAAAAAAATTTTTTGCTCTAGTTTTACAACATCAACTATCCGTTTCCACAAATACAAATTTGGTATGTTTTAGAAAAACCGTCAGTTTTTGATTTCAGTACAAATACACGAAACAGAATTTTTGTACATTTTAGAAAAACCGGCGCACAGTGGCTGAAAATCGTTTTTCGGTAACCAAAATTCTGTAACTTTTGAACCGATCAAAATATTTAAGTAATTTTTTTTTAATGGATATATATTTAGTTCGGCTTGACTGAGTTTTAATTACATTAAAATTGATCAAGGACTTTTTATGGATTTCTAGGTCAAAGTTGAACGTTTGATTTTTTTTTAACTTTTGGAGTGAAATATGGGTTTTATTTTTTTACTTACACATTAAAAAATTTAATACTTAGAAATTAACAATAATTATAACCATTTTTTGTGATAATGGAATTTTTTTAATCCTACAATCAAAAAAATTTTTACACTCAAAAAATTTTTACACTAAAGAAAAAAAAAAACTTAATTAGAGATTTTGCCGATATTACAAAAAAATTTATTATTTTTTGCTGTAAAATTTGATCATTTTAATAAACATTTTAAAAATAAGAACTGCAATACATTTTAATAGCATTTGTAAGAATGGTAGGTTATATTTATTATTATTTTTTACTAATACTATGTTTCTCATACTTAAATACCTATGAAATGCAATTATAATTATTATTCATTTGACACAAATATTGATTGCAAATATTCTATATTTTGTTCTGTGCTATTTCCGTTCTTTAGTAGTTTTTTGGCTTCTTCATCTAAATCCTGATGTTCCACTTTCCATTGATTTCGAATATTGAAGATGAACGGATTTGACGTTGCCAATAATATATTAAATAGATCTTCATTTGTGGAATTTCGTGAAATTTTTCTAGTATTGGGCTCTCTATAAAATCTGTAATCCTTGTTCCTTTTTTCCTGAGCCTCCTCTGAAAGATCTCCAAGTGGCACCAAATGATATTTAATGATATCTTCTCCATGATAAAGGATTTTGTGAACTGTTGCAGACATTAACTTATTATTGAGCAATCCATTATCGAATCCGTAGTTTTATATATTTTTAGGTATATATTATTCAAACATTGATCTTCAATTTCATAGCACGTAGCACTTAAACTGAACAAAACTGCACTTGTTATTCAGACCTTAATATCAGGAAAAACTAATAGGTATATCGCCAATATGGGGTTTATTTTATCTTTAGTGGTTTAATGTAACGATTATCGCTATAAAATTGTTTATGACATTGGCTGACCCGAACAGTTGATAACAGGTAAATTAGAAAGAGATCGTATGTTTAGTGTAGAATGTATTGTGATATTTTTAACATCTTTTTTTTGCTCATGAAAACAAAGCCATAAGGCCCTTTTGTATGTATTACAGTTATGTGAAAAATAATAAGCCATAAAGTCCTTTTGCAGGATTTACAGTTATGTGCATGCAGTTGTTTGCACTTTGTTGTTTACGTATTTATGTAAAATGAAAGAATTTGAGATTAAGGAGAGTTGTTTTGTAATGGATGTAAGTAGCAGTATACCTTGTTCATACATGCATTTCTAATTGAGATAATATTCAGTTTATTGACAAAATATTTTTTACGTTCATACATACAAATATTGAGCTAACTCAATTAGTATCTGACAGCTGAAAAAAAGTTGTTGTTTTTGTTTCGGTAGTGAGAAAGAAAAAGTGAAAAATATTTTCAAATAAGAAAAATGGAAGAAAAACTGCCTTTTATTAAAAAGATTTTAGTGTTGGACAATAAAAATATGGAACTTGTACAAGTAGTGCGTTCATGTTATGAGTCCAAAGCGGCAATAATAAAAAGAGAAATAAAAATTTAGAAATGCTGCAATGTTTAAAAATTTTCATGTTTTTACTCTTTTTTATTTTTATTTTTTATTATTTTGTTTTGTTTGCTTTTGTTGACACTTATCCCGTCATTCATCTCGCATGTATGGATTTTTGCTTTTGCTTATTAAACACATCTTTTACAGTGTTGTGTTTCATCTTTTTCTCAATATTCAAAGCAATTTTGAGTTTATTAAGCAATAACGTTATTGACTTTTTGTATAGAATATTGAGCTCAATAATGGACTTTATTGCGATTATCTCAATAAAGGCGCATGTATGAACATGGTATTAAGAAATCCCGTTACAATTTGTGTTTCTTTTTGTTTCGTTTTTATAAAAAAAAATTTCTCGTTTTGGAAAAAATGTTCCAATTTTTTTAGAGTAATTTCATTAAAATGAAAAAAGTGTTCTACTGGCGGATCATGGCGGGTGCAAAAGTATATATAGGGTTAAAGAGGACAATTTCAGCTTTCTTTGAGAAATATACGTTTCTTGTTCCCTTTTGTTCCCTAGAAGTTCTATTCCACTAAATTTTAAATTTCAGTGAAATATATTAGTTTCATAAATATTTCATAATGCCCGTAATATTAAACGCTAGAGCAATAGCCACTTACAATAAGTACAGACTATAATCCTACCAACATTATAAAAAAAACCGCAGGCTATTATCGATAATAGTTTGCGAGTAGTAACCATTTACTTTTGACAAAAAACAAGTAAAAAACATCTTTTTCTGAAATTAAAAAAAATAAAAGTTTGACAGCATGCCACGCCCACAATCAATAGTTAAACCTAATTTTTTGGCTACCTTAATATGGATATATTATGTCTAAAATGGCGTAAAATTTTTAAAAATCGGTGACAAAAAAAAATTCGACTTTTGGCCACCGAAAAATGATTTTCAGCCACTGTGCGGCGGTAAAGTGTGTTTGTGTTTGTGTGTGTTAACCTGGCATTGGAAAATTTTGTAAAGGGTATTTTTTTCGGTGTATAGAACTTTAAGTTGCAATAAAATAACGATGGATTATTCGATTGACATGAATTTGATTTATCCGAAAGATAACCTTGTGGCATTACATTTTAAATATGATTTCTGGCATATGACATATGAAGTTTTGAATAACTCGGCAGTTTGTAAACTAATATTTTTATTTTTTTATGGTAGAAAGTGTGGATCTATTAAACTTCTTTTTATAGAACTTTTCGTGTTATTTCATTGAGAAATAGTTAACAAATTACTTAAAAAATATTTAATTCGTCAATCTTCAACAGCGACTAAATTTTTTCAAAGGAGTTAGCATTACTCTAACAATTGTTCCACAAAGAGAAAAAACAACTTGTAAATAACACTGTGCTTGAATTTGGAACTTTTTTTTGCCGACAAACGGGGCACCCAGTGACTAAACCTAATTCGGGTACGCTGAATTCAGTGGTGCTATCCGTTTTTCTAGGTTAGCTCGCGTTTTCGAGATTTACCGTTATTTTAAAAATGGAGGAGGTTGCACTACATGTATTGAACTAACTAAAAAAATTTTTCATTTATTGAACTTTAGTAAAAAACCGAAATTCCGCAATAAAATAACCTTTAATCTGATATATAATTCATTAAAAAAAATTTCAGCTTTTAAAAAAAAGTGTTATGAAACCTTTTTGCATAATAGTACAAATTATGCAAAATACACTTTTTTAACACATCTTAATGTTAGATAATTACAAAAAACTTTTTATATGAACATGCAGAAATGTACTTTAATTAACAAGAAAATATTTTTTTCAATTTTTGAGGCTTCGTCTGGTAACAGGTTGAAACTGCAATTTTTCATTTTTTGTGAATAAAATCAAAAGTTGCCCACAGATTTTGGTCATTTGAAGCTCGTTTTGTTTCAAACATATTTTTTTATATACACGGGAAAATTTGTTGGCATAGCTTAATTTTTCAATTTTTTATGCAGTTTTAAAGATCACAAAATTTCAAGAATTTGCAAAAAATTTTTTCTAAAAACTGAAATTTTTTTTAATGAATTATATATCAGATTAAAGGTTATTTTACTAAAGTTCAATAAATGAAAAATTTTTTTAGTTAGTTCAATACATGTAGTGCAACCTCCTCCATTTTTAAAATAACGGTAAATCTCGAAAACGCGAGCTAACCTAGAAAAACGGATAGCACCACTGAATTCAGCGTACCCGAATTAGGCTTAGAAACTAAGAAAATAAGAAAACAACATCTAGTACACTGAAAAAACAATTGAATCCATTTGTACTTAAATCAATCCCAAGCGCTGTCAGAAGTTCGGTAAGTACGGATTTCCTTAAATCAAGTACGTTGAGCTTGTTTTAAGTATGGATTTTTCAAGCGCTAAAGACTTAATTTTAGACATATTCAATCTTAGTTTCGGATTGAATGTAGCTCAAATCCGTGATTAAAAAGAAGAACGCTGTTCTTGATTTAAGACCATTGGTACTTACCGTACTTCTGACACCGTTTGGGATTGATTTAACTATGGAAGGATTGTATTTATTTTGAGTGTTAGTGTGAGTTTATTTAATCCCAAATTCGTACCTGAAATATTCCCCTCTACTTTCTTAATTTAATAATAATTTATAAATAATTTTGTCTCTTTCCCGATTTGAACCCGGAACCTAACTAATACCAACCAGTTCAGCCATCGTAGCAATTAAAAAATTGAAACAAAATTCACTTACTTACAAACACACACAAGTGCTGAGTTCAAATACTCTCAAGAATTTCGTACTCATTTTAAAACTTACCAGGATTGATTCCTTTTAATAATCCCGATTGATCTTGTTTTAAGAACACTTTTGTGTTATGCGTACTTAAATTTTCAAGACCACTTCGTACTAAAATCAAGTAGGAAACACTTAAATTTAGACCGCGATTTTTCTTTCTGTGTAACAATTTGCGCAAAATATCACGTAGACGAGCACACCAAATACGGATTATAGTTTGTGCCTTTTCTGATACATCACAACTGATCAGCTCGATATGGTACGTGAGTCAAAATGTTTTCTACAAACAGAACTTACCCTTATAGATTCAACGCAATGAATCTTTCCTTGAAAAAGATCAACGCAAGTCCATTGCTCTTCTACATCGCACCATACTTCTATCCACATGTCGCCCGCAGTTGGTTTTGGTTTTGAACTTTCTGTGCTGCCAACTTTATCATTTTCGTCTTCAGATGAGATGACCCGACGATTTTGTTTCGATAGAGGAGGTGCATTTTTAGGTTTCTTTGGCGGAGTAGGTTCAAAGTCTTCATCAGAGTTTTCTGAGCTCGCTGCTTTTAATTTCTTCATATTTAATTTTTTCGTTTTGGCATTTTTTGATTTTAACTTTTTTTTGTTATCAGAATTACCACCCTCATCACTATCATTGGCACCATCTAGTTGTGATATTGAAGTAATTTTTGAACCTTCTGGCTTCTCTTCGTTTGTTTTTTGTCTTGAACGCAAGACACGCTTATTTTCTTTTGCGGTTTTAGAATTTCTTAGGAAATCTGTTGATATTTTTGCATTATTAGTAGGAGCTTTCGAAGCTGCTGCTTTACTTTTAGTACTTGTATTTTTTTGCCCAATATCGGAAAATTTCTCTTTGTAGTTTGTGCCCTGCAGCAAAAAGGATGTAGATATATGAACCTGGGGTGATTTGCTACGAGACCGTTTATTTCGCGTTAGCGTCGAGCTACTTGGAGGCTGTTTTGAGGATGTTTTGGCATTTCTGCTGTCAACGACGACTTCTGGTATGATAACAGATCTCGTTTTAACGACAGATATTTTATTTGTCTTCTTCTCTAGTTCTTCATTCTTAGCTTTGGACGTTGTTGCTTTCAAACGAATCAATGATAATTTGCGTTTATTTTCTTTCTGTGAACTTTCTGGCTTCTCCGGAAGTTCATCTATTTCCATCTTATTTAAGCTTTTTTCACCACGTAAATCGTGTTCGGACATGTAAACTTTATGCTGTTTTGAATTTAATAATTCTTCATTTGAATTTGAAGAGGAGTTTGTTGAAACCTCGTCCACTTTTGCTTCCGATTTCCAGCCCTGTTTATTCAATTCAGTTATATTGACATTTATGTTTTCCGTTTCATTTTTGCCTTGTTTCAAGTTTTCGGTAGAAGCCAAATTTTTATTTTTTCCCCTATTTGTTTCTTCTTTTTCTTTCGCATCGCCCTTATTGTTAGCTTTACTGCATTCTGTTTTTTTATTGGACTTTGCATTGCCCTTCAGGTTGTCGGGTAAGACGCGTAAGTCTGTGAAAGTTTCTTGATTGCCGGGTGCATTTACTGAGTTCTTTTGTTGCGCTTCATTTTTCACTGTTTTGAAATTGACTTCCTGAATTGTAGCATGTGTATTAGAAGAGGGTGATTTTACTTCAGTGTCAGGTTTAGTGCCTGAGCAAGATTCTTTCTTTTTTAGTGTTTTGTCCTTGCTTTCACTATTGTCTTTCATTGTAATGGTAAGTAAATCAGACTGTGCTGGCTTTAAAGGTAATGGATGCATATTAACGATCAAACGGCATTGTAATCCCATACCCCGCAAAAGAGTTACAAAAATAAATATCATATCCTGCTTGCAGCGGGCTTCTCTATCTTCGATTTGTTTTACAAGTTCTACTAGTGCTTTGGATTTTGTTATTGACGATGAATTTTCAGGATACAAGTTTTGCGATTTCAATTTAATAGCGCTTTTGAACCATGTAACCATTGATTGAAAATATTTAATTTCAGTTCCTCTTTCCGGTGGATAAGCGGACTTGCTTGGTAAAATTTTCAAAGTTTTTTCCATCAAAATTGTGTCGTTTAATAAACGATTGTAAAAGAATGTACGACCAAAGCGGCACAATAAGCTGGCTTTGTGTAGGAGCACTTGGCGTTCTTTTATGTCTCGATTTAATCTGCGTCTGAATGCCATTTCAATGTCTTGTTGAGTCTTTGTTTTCTTTTCGCGATTGGCAGATGGTAGGCCAACGTGTATTTCAAGACTTCCAATTTGTGAAATATTACTTGAAGTGACATTTTTGCTGAAACTTTCTGATGAATCTGCAAATATAAAAAGAAATACGATAACTACATTGCCATTTTCAAAATAATCGCTTTCTTCGAAGCACATAGGAAATATAATCACAAGCTTCTTCCGATCAATTAGATAAGTATTTGGAAATGGAAAAAAAATTATGGTCGATGTTTACTGCAAACTTTCTCAAATGACGGACCATATCAGATTTCCATGGTTCCGTAAAGACACAGAGTACACAGAGATGTTAAAACTGACATTTGAAAATGGCTCAAATCAACTTCTAGACAGATTGTGTAAAGAGCTAGGCTATAGTATGCATTTTTTACGAAAAACAAATGTAAACAAAACAAAAAAATAACACGTTTTTGTGAACAACCACCACCGAAACAGCAAAAATTTAATAATTTAAAGTAAATTAAAAGCAAAAAATTGATAAAAAGTGGTCAACTAAAAGTCCTCTTTGACTTAGGATTTGATTATACATATTTGAGTGTTTGCAAATTGATTACGAAGAGCATGTATTTTTTGCTCACAAAACCACCACTACAAAGTAAAATTAAAGCAATATCTTTAAAGTTACAAAATAAAACACAATTAAATAATGTTTAGCACATTATAAACAGTGAATACTATAAAGTTTTATATTATAAAAAACCATTTAATATACTTTTTAAGCATTCATAAATTTATAATACAAAAAACCACCACTTTTTCTGTAGAAAATGCTTTTTGTTTTGATTACAAGTTCTCGAGCGATTGTGAAAACGAGACGTACAGACGTGGCGTTTCAGCTCTGTTCTACTTTGTGGTAAAGAACTAAATAAAATATTCTTAATGCTAGGAACACAACTGGTACGAACTACGAATTTCGCCCAACACGACGAATACGCCGGTTAAAATTCGCTGTGTAAATTCGTCGTATGAAGCACAATAACGACGAAAAAAAAACATCTGTTATAATTGATAAAGTTGTTTATTGTTTGTTCAAAGATAAAAAAATTAAATGAATCAAAGAATTTCAAATTTTGTAAAAATAATTAAAATAATGAACATCATGTTCATTATGGTAAAAGCCTTGAAGTTTAACATTTTCAATTATAATTTCACTTGTATCCATTTTCTCAGTTTTTCAATTTTATCTTATTATATATGAACAGCTTAAAAAATTGGTTGCTAAAAAATTTTGCATTACTAAAAACAAAAAATTTAACACTACAAAAATGTTTTATAATCTAATATGTTGGCTTTTTATTTTGAATGCAAAACGTCAAAGCTTAGCACTTAAAATAAACACTATTAAAGTAAAAATTAACTGTTTTTACTAAAACACTTGAAAACTAAAACCAAAATGGCCACATGGTACTGATTTGTTCGTCGTTCGCCGGCGTAAGAAATAGAAATAAATCTATTTCCAGTTCGCCGCGTACAACGAATTTCGACCGACGCTGTGACTGTGTGCATTTTCATATACACCAAGGCAGATTTACTAGGTACATACAAGCACTAGCAGAACATAAAAAAATACACGAGAGTTGTTGGAAGAAAAATAACTGCATACTGTCAAATTCTTCTCTCATTTGTTTTGTTAAACTGGTTTGTGATTGTATACAAAAAACGAAATTACACGAATTTCATAAAATAAATTTATTTAAACCACTTAAAAATTAATACTCTACTTTTTTATGGAATAAAAGAAGCAAAATCACTGGCTTATTTTACTTTTTCTTCAATAGTAGCTACAAAATCACTTGCACATTTCTTAGAAATCAGCGCACGGCTTGTAAACAAACTTTTGACACTAAGCAGTTAATAAACAACGAGCAGCTGTTTTAGTGATTTTACCTGTTTTTATCTGCCTTGATATACATCAATGTGTTTTGTTTTGCACGGCGATTATTCGCGGCGAAAAATTCGTCGTTTGTCCCAGTTGTGTTCTTAGCATAAATTGATCTTTGTTATTAACAATGCAATAAAAAATGATCACTAGACGACAGAAAAACACTTTTTATGTTTTCTTTTCATGTGCCTCGTTTCTGTATTGCTCGTATAGAGAAATTTTTCACAAAACTGTATCTGCATCTCTGACTTGTGAGAAATATCTGTTAATCGAGGTTTTTTTTCATTTTTTGAAAAAATTTTAAATTAATGAGTTTCATTATTTGGGTTTTTTCCGACCCCTTTTTTATATTTTACATACATATGTATTTATTTTCTTGAGCTAAAGGTTTTTTATTAAAATTATTTAATTATTTTTGTCGATATTTCAAAAGTTTTTGCATTATTATTGTCCTGAAGAAGCTATCCGAAGGAGAGCGAAATATCGACAAAAATAATTAAATAATTTTAATAAAAGACCTTTAGCTCAAGAAAATAAATAAATATATTAATGAGTTTCTGTATCAAATTTTTGTGAGAAATTTCTCATATTTTTGATCACATGATCAAAATATCTTACAAACAAAACTTATGCAGAAATTACACACTTCAGGAAAAATAAACTGAATTTCATTTCGAATGTGCGGGCGGGGAAGTTAAACTTTTTGCTTATAGCGTTATTTTGAAGAAATTTATAAAATGCTTATTAAATTTCAAGCAAAATTAATGATTTCTGGCTTACTTATGGAAATCTTAAAAACATCAAAATTGCAAAACACGAAGAAATAAATTTGTACTTATATGTACATATGTATGTAGATATCGAAATAATATCGATCCTAATATTAAAATAGTGGGATCAGCTTGCGGAATTGGTCCGGGGTGAAGTAGATCATTGAGGCTTGCTCTGTTAGATGACGGACCAGAAGCATTAAAGACTACGCGAAGTTCAGTGGTAGTGCTGTTAGGGTTGAACACTCCATGGTGGGGCATATAGCAGGCGCAGCCACCAACAGACGTAAAAGGAAATCTCTTTCATTTGTCACAACCCGATTAGAGTTGTGGGTTTTTGAGAAGCTTATCTTCATTTTGTGATAATTGTGATATGGCAATATTAAGGAAAGTTATTTATATTAGCGGTACTCAGCGTTCGGTGCGTTTTTGGTTGCGATTAAATTGCAACTGATATTGAGCACCCTTTTTAACAACTTTGCAAATTTTATTGCACTCCAAATAACACCTGATAAATTAATACACAATTTTTAATTCTTCACGTTTTATTTTTTTGGTAATTGCTACTGGCTTCATCTCTACTATTTTTTGTTTGCTTTGTTTTAAAATGTCAGCTGTTCAAACGCAATACTCATGCGAAAAAAGCAACACGTAATTAGCGGTGCGTAAATGCAAAAATATTGCGAGTGCAACCTTGTATATTTTGTTGTTGGGTTGCAAAGAAAAAGCAACGATTTCTTGCATTCGCATTTACGCAAGACATTTGCACCAAATAATGAACTGCGCTATTAATTGCTTTAGTGTATGGCTGTTTGAAAGGGAGTGCAACAAGAAATCTTTCTGCACGGTTTCTAAATGCAGTGGCTTGATATACCTTTTCACAGTATAAATAATCTGAAGATCGTCTTCGCATTTTAGGAATATCTTCCAAGTTCCAATTGGTTGTGTCTAACGGTTGTGAAGCAATATTTATGTGAGCGTCATTTAAACTTGTAAGGAGAATTATATGTATAAGGATCTATGCCTATGACAGTAACAAGGAGGAGTGTTGAATTGTTTCAAATTTGGGTTCCCAGCGATGGAGGAGAGAATGATGTTTTCTTATACATATGCACATTAGACACTAGATTTATTTTTACAATTTCTAAGGTCGTGGGACCAAAGCAATTCGTGGACCGCCCTTGTTATTTGACGATTGTGAATCGCTCATCAATCGACGTTTTCAAAAAGATAGGATATGATGTTCAAGGACGTAATTGAGAACAGAGCTGTAGAGTATGCTTTCAGTTCTTATGGTCACCTTAACCTGCTACTCACAATGTAAAAACCTTTTCTCACATAACTCTTATACTCACATTGAATATGATATAATTTTATTACCTATCCGTTATGCTTTATTGTGTTTTCATAACTTGTTAATCTACATTGTTCTTAATAATAATTGAAACCGTTTTCTGTATACCACACAGAAATGTATGTATACTTTTAAGTTTAGTTTGCAATTGGATGCTGAAATAAACTGAGCTTAAGTAATCATCAACTTGTTTTAATGTAATACATTACAAGAGCAAACATTTTTCCCACTTTTTTACGATATAACTCCTAATATTTATTTGCTCAGCTTTTTTTTTTATTTGTATTGAATGTCTGCAACAGATTCCAGAGTCTGGAAACGCGATGTCAAAAATAGTGCCAATGAAGTATTGAGCATTAGGGTACTGTGCACTTGAACTTTTTGTTATACTCATTACTCAAAAGTACTTTCAGAGTTGCACTTTTTAGCCAAATTTGACGGAATCAAAAACTAAATATGTACAATTAGTTTTAAAATCAACTCTGATTAATGCTGCACGACTGTTTGGAAAGCATCGCCTGTCAAAGGAAAAGTGATACAGGTATGTTCTGAAAATCACTTTTCACGAAAGTGATTTGAAATCACTGAAATGGTGTTCTGTGCACAAATTTTTTTTTAGTAATTTCGTGATTTGAAACCGGTAAGCTAAACGACTACCGATTTTAAATCACTTGCACATGTTTTACAATTATTTTGTTAGAAACCAAATAAAAAACTTATTGAGTACTTTATATAATGTGTTTTTTACTTATTCATGCAATAATATTATATCTTTTATACAAAATAAATTGAAAAAATCACAAATTACTGAAGACACTGCTTGCTTTTAAAGAAAAAAAAATACTTCAGTTCATAATCTTCGTGATTTACTTTTTACTTTTTAGCAGTCAGCTGTTTTGTGTTGCTCGAAAATATATTGTGGTTACCTGATTGTATGAGCCAAATGAAATATTGATAATTTATTCAATTAAACAAATTATTTTAAACAAAATTGAATTAAATTTATAATTAGTGTTTTAATTTTATGAATAGTTTCGAATTTTAATTGGTAAATTCAATGATATAAAAGCAAAAAATGTATGTATATTACAAAAATACCTAGTTTAGAACAGTGGCAACACTCTTGTTTTTGTATTTATTTTCTTTTGTTTAACTTTCCGCGTCTTTCCTCTTTATAATTTTATAATTATGTATGTATGTAAACAAAACAAACCAGCTGTTCACCGTGATTTCGAAAATAGAAAAGCACGCCGAAAACTCTTAAATCTCGTGATTTTCAGAACACCAAGAAATCACCTCCGTGATTTTGAAACCGTTCGTGATTTTAAATCACCGTGATTTCAGAGCAGGCCTGATAGTAAAAGAATAAGTCAAACGAATGTTTTTTGTTTTATTAAAATAAAAAACAATTTTTGACCAACATACATAACTACGTATTTGAGATGTGTATGTAAAATACAGATATAAGAAAATAACCACCGGTTGCTTAAGCATTTAAAAAAGCCGGTAAAAATATTGGGTAGTATTGTGCAAATGAAAAGTATTGTGTAAAGTACCTTAATACCAGGTAGCCGCATAACTAGAACAAACACATCTTGTATTTCGTTGGTAGAATTACTCTATATTCGGTCTCCCATTTGTATTGTGTACTTCTGTAGTTGGCAAACACACCTTTGACACTTTAATGGCTCGAATGTCTTGGTATTGGGTATCATTAAGTAATGAAAAGTATCATTTCTTAAGGGCAAAATGAAAAGTAACTGATGTAAACAGTCGTGTACGTGTGTTTTCAGTTTTAAACCAGCGTTACCACCTCAGCAAAGTGATCATTCGAAATTTTTTCTTCAAAACACCTACAAAATTACATATAATCCTATTAATTTCTTTATTATTAAATAAAAAAAGAGGTTTTCGAAAAACAATTCAAAGAGAATAGAATAAACTATTTTAGAGATACATTTAGATAAAATTAAATGAAAAACAGTAGTCAATAGCAGTTTTAACAACAGAGAACTGAATCATATGGAAAAAACTTCCGAAGCACCATTTTAAAAAAAAAAAAAAAAGGACAAATGAACCTATAAAAACATTAATGCATAAACGCAGTTCCCAATGAAATTACCAAAAATACAAAAAAATCATTGTAATGTCAACGCTGAAAGCTATAAAATTGCTTTGCATGTGTTAGTAATTAAGTTGTCAAAGTGTTAGTTTCCATCAGCTATTTATTTCAGGGTAGTGATGACGGCTTACTTTCTAGGGAAGAAGCATGCAGGCTGAAATAATTTCCAGGGAAGCCACGTTTACAAGATAATAAACAAAATTTAAATGATAGTGCTGCACAATTTTATAATACCGCCTTAAATTAGAATAATATGGTGCAAGCTTTAAGTTATCATCCAGACCAGCCTCGTAGACATCTTTGGTGTTTTTAACCATTTACAACTTTCAAAGAATTTCTTTGTTTCTACTATAAATAGTATGTAGCAACTTTAGTCCTAAACCAGTGTTGGGAAAAATACATGAAAGTTTTGTATTTAAAGTACAAAATACAAATACTTTTTTCCATGTATTTAAAATACAAAATACTGCATTCCAAAAGCAAGTATTTGAAATACAAAATACAGTGTAACAAAAATATGTATTTAAAATACAAAATACTTTTAATCAAAAAAGTTTTTATTTCCATTCATAAACATTAGCTTTTCAAATGTGGTATCAGACAAACAACCTCTTGATGGCGAAATAAAGAAAACCAGCTAACGACAAAATCTCAATGATTTCTTATTAGAAAATTATATTTTATTGAAAGACATATAACGGAATTAAGAAATAAGTGACAATTAAAAACCGTTTCACCAAATGCTATACAACTATGTATAGTCTATCCAAGTCAACATTTGATTGATGTTTTTTTCTCTTGTTTTAGATTAAAATGTCGAACGCTGTTTTTCTTTGAATTTTATTTTTTCATTATTTAACTATCTGACAGCTTGGCGACTTTCTCCATGTATGTGCATTCAGTTGCTTTTACTTTACACAGGTACTTTGGTAATTAAATTGTGGTATTGCGATTTTTTGGAAATAAAACAGTAGCAAAATTGTCGGATTTTAGTTGATGTATAAATCGAATAATTTTTAGAGCAATTTTTTAACATTTGAAATACAAAAAATACTCAATCGCTTAGTATTTAAAATACAAATACATTCATGAGACGTATTTAAAATACAAATACAAAATACGTATCTGTATTTTAAATACGTATTTCAAATACTGCCCAGCCCTGTCCTAAACAAAACAATCAAGGAAATCTAGTCAACTAGGTTTCTTGGGAATGACTTTGTTCTAAAGAAATAATTTTTAGAATCTTTTTGTATGTGTTTGTTGTCCGAAATAACATTTTTTTTTTTACTTTTTCAACCAGGGAAAAACCAGGGGGCTAATTCTGGCAGTCGTGATCGAAATTGTATTCGATTGAAAGATAATTTCGAACGTACTTTATTTTCTAATTCTTTTATCCGATACTGAACGAATCGATTTTGTTTTATAGTGTTGGACAAAAATCGCGTATAATTTCGTTTTACAACACTAAAAATGCAAATAAAAAAAGTAAACAAACAATATTGTGCAAAAGAAATTGGTTGCTTGTGTAACAGAAATTTGTTGAAAATTAATATGAATCCGGAATTCTTGTTTTATTCATCTTCTTTCGAATCCGTCGAGAATCAAAACGTTAACGTCATTCGAAGAAGAATACGCCAATATCTCTTTTTGGGCATAATTTATTTTTATTACTGTTGACCTAAAATAAAAATTTATTGATATAATTCTGTTTATACATATTTGTTTTTTTTTAATTCGGTACTTACATTTCCTATTTTATTATTAAGGGATTAAAACATACAAATCAAATTATCTTTTTGTTTGTTTCTTTCTGCAACACAAATATAAATAAACAAATGAAATTATATTTCTGTATGTATACTTTTATTTGTTTTGATTGCAAAAAGCGATAACTCGAACACTTCTTGCATTCGAGTAAAAACTCTCATGGTTGCTTTCGAACGTTCGCTTGTAATCGACTGCCACCATTACAAATTTCGATACCTTTTGCTGGATAACAAGTGACAGAATCCCAAAAGTAAAAAAATCGCACGTTCGACTAAAAACTCGCTCGTATGCGATTGCCAGAATTAGCCCCCAGATATACATACATACATACATACATACATATATATTTGTCGTTTAGTATAATATTTACATACATAGGTATGTATGTATATACATGCCTACATATAATTACATTGATGGAATGATTTATTATGTTGAAGAAGCGACCAAAGAATTATTTTTATGATTGTTTTTGGAACGAAGTTAATTAACGCGGCTTGCTGGTAGTGGAAAGCGTGTGAGCTGTTTATATGTATTGGTGTACTGTCGACAAGCAATTGTGTATGATGGGCGGTAAGTACCCTGCCAGCAAATTGGTAGTCGACTACTAAAATAATTAACTTTGCGTTAACTTTTATGGACTAACTTCAAATTAGCTACAATACAATCGAAACGTAGTGCAGAGTTCACCCAAAATTCAAATACTAACATACACACATACACGGTAAATAACTCTGGAATTAAATTGCATATTGTCGCATTCGTTTTAAATGTTGCGATGGCTGAATGGGTTAAGTTGGCTGCTCACCAGTCTTGAGGCTTAGTGGTTCGAATCCCACCAGAGGCTAACAAAAAAAAAAAAAAAAAAAAATAAATTGGATAAAATTTAATTTAATAAAATATAATATTACCACCGAGAAATGTAAAATCAGCCTTGATTTGTACATTTTTTTCTGTGGCTACTGACTTTGAAGTAGCTAACTTTAAGTTAGTTGAAAAGTAATGCAGCGTCGGACAATTGACTACCTCCTAGGACATCGTAATGTTAAAATAGTCAGTCATCTCCATTGAAAATAATCTAAGTGTCAACCACCACCAGTTGTAAAAAAGTTAGCTTATAATTCATTACTAGTTAACTGAGTTGCCGGCAGGGTAGCGAAACTATTTTACTGCAGCGGAGACACCTACCAATAAATATTAATTAGTTGTGAAAACGGACACTATCAGATGCTAGATGTCGCTAAAGTAAAGTATGTCACAACAAAAAACAGCAATACTAAAAAATTGCCCAACAGTTGCTTTTCTTCGTTTTGTAGCAGATTGACAAAAAAATACTGCATGTGTCTAAAGTAAAAAATAAAACGTTCCAAAAATTTTAAGAATCATAAAATTTCAAAATTTCAAAAACAACACAAAATAAAACATACAGATTTCACCTTGTATTACATTCAAAGATGAAAAAAAACGTAAGGAACTTCGTTCCTAACGGGGGTCCCCCGACCGCATTTCCTTTTTTTTTACTTAAGTTCCGTTATAACAAGTTGATGTTTTTGCATGTGAATACATGTGTACACACACACACACACATAGTTGCTACTGCTTTGGTTTGAAATTCATCGTTGATAGAACGATTACGTACGTTAAACAGATTTATTAATAAATACACTTTTATTAATTTTACTTTCAAAAATATTATAACAATTGAAAACGTTATTCCGCTATATTAAAAGTAATTTATAAATTTATGGGACTACTTTATACACTTAAACTGGCCTAAAAGTTTTTTACAGCCGGAATGAAAAGGTTTTCGTAATATTAACGACACAAGAAAATGTAATGAAACGTGCTGTAAAAATAGTTTGTTCCATTAACGTAACAATCGTTGCCGTAATGAATTCTTTACTGCATTCATGAAATATGTCATTGCATTAAATTGTATACTATAAATATTTACCTTTATACTTACCCCTGCTATTTATGATATACTTACCGATTAACAATTATATACTTACTTATTCTACACTTTATTCTTATTCACCTGATTTAAAATTATAAAGATATATGTGAAGTTAGCCAAACCAACGTTGGGACATTTGAAACGTTCCAACGATCAAGGCCGATCTTTTCAAGATCAAACCTGAAGGAAGTGAAGACAGGAACACGCCCCCACATCTGTGCCACCAGCTACACAGCACTAACTGAATTGAAAATTTGAGCCAACCCTTAATAAAAAAAAAATTTGTTGTTGTTGAAGGAAAATGCCTAACCCCGTGTTCTTTTTTTTTAAATTCTCTCCTAACCTATGCTACAATTCGCTAGTGGAATGTTTGATATTTTTCTATTAGTGTAGATTACTTTAAACTCTTTTATTTACTTAACTAACATTAACCAAAGCAATGATCTTTTTGCAGTCTGTTTTATGGATGATTTTTTGTCATCTCAGAAGACTGTTATTTGCTCTTTATATGAGAGCTTTTTCATACATGTTCTGGTTTGCATCATTGAGATCTAGATGCTCATTTATCGATACAACGCCATGCCATGCGTTATTTGTTAACATTTTACTGAACATTTTAGTTTTATTGAACTATGGTATTGTAATACATTTATATTAAATGACTTTTTCAGGCTCAAGTTCAATTTTGCTTTCTATAAATAGAAAGTAAAATTGCGTGAGCTTTGGTTGCCGAGTGGTTAAAGCGGCTGTGCCAAAATTGTGAAATTTGACACGTCCAAAGTTCATGGGGTGCTGATGAAGGGTGTTTGCTACCCAAAAACAGCCGGTTGTCCAACTAGCTATAAAATTTTACTTTTCTTTATTTAATTAATCTTGATTTAAAAGTGACAAACCAAGGGTTGAACTTGAGCCTAAAGAGGAATTTATAAACGTATGTAAAATTATCATAGTTCAATAAAATTAAAAATTTCAGTAAAATGTTAACAGATAATAATATTATAATAATAATGAATTGTTCTTTTAAGTATTTTTTTTTTTTTTTTCAAATAAATACACAAGCAACGTGCTTCGCCATACAAAATTTTGAGAGCGAATGAAGTTGCTTCATGTTGAAGCTACTTGCGAAGCATGCAAAATGTCTGTCTTCTCTTATTTTAATCGCAAATTTATCTGTACTAATACTAATTGTCAAAATCATCTATTGTAAACAAAAGAAAGAAAAACAAAAAAAAACAAAAATATCCCGCGAAAAGTGAAAGTTAGTTTTTTAATAGCAATAAAATAAGAAAAAAGTAAAAATAACAATGAACAATAAGCAAAATTTTGTGAAAAATGCCATTATGGCCCGAAGAATTTCTTCCAAGCTACATTTTATGAAGTATTCAGGAGCATGCTCCAACCTACATATGGATCTGAACAAGAAACGTTCCCAGCTTTTAGAGCAGCTGCAAATGCTTAACGTTCTTAAATTATCAATAACTTCGGAACGATTAGCTTGGAAAATAGTAAGTTGTGTTATCTATAGGTACATATGTACATTAAAATGTACATATGTATGTTGTTGTGAACAATTTATGAGACATATGTAAATATTTTTGGAAATAATGAAAATGTTTTGTTTCTTTATTAAAAACAACTGTTAAATCGAAGCACATAGGTAAGTCATGTGAACAGCATGCTTCGTAAATCGTATAAAGAGAGCGAAGCGGGTGATTCAACTCGTAAAGGAAACATGCTTTTAGGGTATGTTTCCATTACAAGTTGAATCACCCGCTTCGCTCTCTCAATTATATTCAGGAATTACACTGTTTACACGAGTCGTCTATGTGCTTCGATTTGACTTTTGTTTTTAATAAGCTAACATGAATTTTCCAGTTGTCGCAAAAAACGACCCATTCATATGGAAATGTCTTTGGTGTTGGCATTGCACGGCATTAAATACAACCCAGAACTTAACTTTTATGGGACAATTACGTTGTTTTTGTTTTTTATTTATTTATTTTTTGTTTACAATATATGATTTTAACAGATAGTGCAGATAAACTTGCGATAAAAATTAGAGAAGACAGGAATTTTTCGTGCTTCGCATGTAGCTTCAATATGAAGCAACTTCATTCGCTCTCAAATTTTTGTATGGCGAAGCACGTTGCTTCGCTGCTGATTAGGGTTTTAAGCACAAATAGAGAGCGAAGCACATGTCGTGGAAACATGCTATTATCGTTTGTATCCTGTCAAAAGCAATTTTTATGAGTTATGAAAAATCAAACCTGTCAGAAAAAGGGTAAATTTCTAACCTGAAACTACATGTATAGATCTAAAATGACGCTCTCAACAACCTACATGTTGCTGGTTCGATGCCGTTTGGTTCCTTTATTTTTTATAAAACAATAAATGTGGTAAAAAAATTGTGTTATGTTTTTTTTTCGTCTATATCTCAGTTATTTAAAGTAAGATTTAGATCAATAAAGTGTCTGGTGGCTTCACAATCAGTGTCCGAAAACAGCTGTTTTGTGACAAATCTGTATATACCCAATTGTTTTTCGTAGACGTATGTAGATGATATTAATCACAAATAATAAAAAGTTTTAATTTTAGTAATAATGTAGTTATTCCCTACAATAAATGTATAATCAAAACTAATACAAACATTTCTACTAATACTGTCACAAGTAGTGTCATTATTGATAGAAATATGGTAAATTTTGGCCTTTATTGATGTAAAACATGTTGTTTGATTTTAATATGTTTTGTAACAAAAGTTTTCTGCAATTACAAGGATAACGAGAAGATAAGTATGATATTTTAGCAAAACTAAATTGTGGTGTGAAAATTGTCTCTCTTCTTAGGTGCAGATATTACTTACGACCAAGACAGCTTAGAATTAAAAAAAAGTGTTAAGAACGGGAAGGATTCAACGAGCTCACATTTGTTGCTGTTTCATTTTCGACTTTTTTTTAATATATGTACATAATGGGCCTTAACTATAGTCAAACACTAAAGTCGGTTCTTTTCAGAAACAACTTAAATTTTAAAACCTGTTGCTAACTTTTTTCTAACTATAGACAAAATTAAAGTTGACTTTAAGCTGAATCAGCTTTAAATGGGTAACACATTATTTATCGAAAATGGCAAGTTATTTATCATACAAGCTTTTACAAATTTAATGAGATGACTCTCAGAAATTATGTATACATGTAAGCACACACCTACATAAATGTAAGATTGTATTAGTAAGTAAACAAAAAACATCAAAGCGAATTGAATAAAATTAAAATTTTAAAGAAAATTCTAATTAATAATAGTTATTAAAAAATCTTTCATTTAATTATTTAATTAAAAACAAATTTACATTAACAAACTTTTACATATAAAAGCGACATTTGTTTGAGATAAGCTGTTGCTAAATAAGTTAAAGACAACTTCTGCTGGTTTTAAGTTTAGAGCAAACTTTTGCGCGTAAAGTCGGGGTTCTCTCGCCTATAGTAGACAGGCTTACTTTTATTTAGCAGTGACTTAAAATTGTTTAAAGCATACTTCTTCGATGTCTATAGTTATGGGCCAATATATTTATGTATAAGTACTTGTATTTTTTTTTTATATAAACCTTATTGCATTCTTGTTAATAAATAATATTGAATTTCAATATAAATGTAAATAATTTATTTGATTGCAACCAACCAGCTCTTCAGCTATGATGATGATTGTGATGTCTGACTATCAGATTTGAATAATTGTAAAGGGTGTTTTTTTTTTCGATGTAAAGAGCTTTAAGTTGAAATTACCCACTGTTCAAGATGGCGACGGATTTAACAGCTGTCAAGTGATTTATTCTCAGTTTGGTTTGGCAATTCATCATAAATACTCACGTCTGAACAACGCTTGCAAATAGTGCAAAACGAGATTGCCGTTGTTCGCGATTTTAGTAAGCGAATTTTGTTTAGCGATGAAGCGCACTTCTGGTTGAATGGCTACGTCAACAAGCCAAACTGCCGCATTTGGAGTGAAGCCACAGAGTACACAGAGATGTTAAAACTGACATTTGAAAATGGTTCAAATCATTTTCTAGACAGATTGTGTAAAGAGCTAGGCTATAGTATGCATTTTTTACGAAAAACAAATGTAAACAAAACAAAAAATATCACGTTTTTGTGAACAACCACCACCGAAACAGCAAAAATTTAATAATTTAAAGTAAATTAAAAGCAAAAAATTGATAAAAAGTGGTCAACTAAAAGTCCTCTTTGACTTAGGATTTGATTATACATATTTGAGTGTTTGCAAATTGATTACGAAGAGCATGTATTTTTTGCTCACAAAACCACCACTACCAAGTAAAATTAAAGCAATATCTTTAAAGTTACAAAATAAAACACAATTAAATAATGTTTAGCACATTATAAACAGTGAATACTATAAAGTTTTATATTATAAAAAACCATTTAATATACTTTTTAAGCATTCATAAATTTATAATACAAAAAACCACCACTTATTCTGTAGAAAATGCTTTTTGTTTTGTTTTGATTACAAGTTCTCGAGCGATTGTGAAAACGAGACGTACAGAGCTTTGCGCTGACTTGCTACCTCATTCTGGTGGCGTTTCAGCTCTGTTCTACTTTGTGGTGAAGCTAATACTCAAGTGTATGTCGAAACACCGTTACATCCAGAAAAACTGACTGTTTGGTGCGCTTTATGGGCTGGTGGAATCATTGGTCCGTACTTCTTCAAAAACGATGATGGCCAGAACGTTACAGTCAATGGTGATCGGTATACTAACTTTTTCATTCCTGAATTGAATAACCGTGATGTCCAGGAGATGTGGTTTCAACAAGACGGCGCAACATCCCACACAGCTCGTGCCACAATCGATTTATTGAAAGACACGTTTAGTGACCGCCTAATGTCACGTTTTGGACCTGTGAATTGGCCTCCAAGATCTTGTGCTTTAACACCGCTAGACTACTTTCTGTGGGGCTACGTAAAGCCATTGGTCTATGCGGATAAGCCACAAACGCTTGACCATTTGGAAGACAACATTCGCTTGTGTAATGCCACAAGATTATCTTTCGGATAAATAAAATTCATGTCAATCGAATAATCCATCGTTGTTTTATTCCAACTTAAAGTTCTATACATAAAAAAACGAAAAATATCAACACTAACTACTAAACAACACATGGTAGTCAGTCACCAGCGACGACATATTCATCATGCTTAACTAGTTATAATTGACAAATTTAATATCAACACTGACTACTGAACAGCGTACATGTCAATGTACTAATTTTGCATCAACGCTGAAATCACACGCAGACAAAAGTTTTCATCAGGTTTCTCACATTGACCTTAAGAAAATGATAGAAACTTTGTTCGACGCGGTGATGGGTATTTCTTAATCAATTTCGGTCTTACGACCGGTAAAATTGTATTTTTTTATGTTATGAACAATAATTCAAATATGTACAAATATGAAATATTTAGTTAAAATCATTCATTTTTTATACAAGATATAACATGTAGACATGTATTTATGGTTTGAAATCAAGAAGAAACAAAATTAAAAACATTTTTACCTGCAGCAGTATTTTTCATGAAGTCAATACACATTCAAAAATTAAAGAAGTGAGCAAATAATTTTTTTCGTTTGTGTACATGATTTTTTCATTTAATTTTTATTTATATTTATTTATACTTATTTTTATTTTATTACATATTTCATTATATATTAAAATATATAAATATGCTTAACAGCAGAACTTTGAATTTTCTTAAGCTAATCAACCTTTTTTAAAAGTGCCGCATATCACTGTCCAAGAAAAGTAATACTTGAATTTTAGAATTAAGAAAATGTCTTATTTTGTGCACACAAAAAATGTTACGTCCTATTAAAGCATTTTATTAATTTGATGTTTGATTCAGTTATGTATATAATTTGTGGGTTTACACAATTTTGTAATTGTTTAAATTAAAAAATAAGTCAAGTAACATCACACAACACATTAATTAAAAATTTTAATAAGACCTAAAATTTGTTCTGTGCGCGAGGAGTTTACTTTACGGGAATGTATATTGTGTACTGACTAAAAACAGAATTAAGAATGATTTTACTTTACATTATGATAAACAACAATATAAAATTAACAGTTCTTAAATAACTTTTATTGTTAATTGTTTTTACATTAGATGCATGTAGGCTATTATATTATATATATATATATATATATATATATATATATATATATATATATATATATATATATATATATATATATATATATATATATATATATATATATATATATATATATATATATATATATATATATATATATATATATATGTATGTGTGTATATAAGATTTAATAACAAGTAGATTTTCAAACTCTCAATTATTGTGTAAAACAATTTTACTTGTCAGTTAAACATTGAGGGGTATTCTAACATAATCATAAAAAAATAAAATATATTAGAAATGAGCTAAGCGAAAGAAACCAAGTCACTCGAGAAGAAGTTAATTTTAGTTTCACAATGTCGCAAACACAATGTCGCAATACACATACTGCCTGCTTCTCTAAATGTGAGGGAATTTTTCTTTCGTTTATATGTATTAAAACCCAAAACAAGTTTTTTTAATTCTGTTTTTCGATACAAATATGCGAATGAAAATTTCGACCGATAATTTTTTTTTAATTCAAAAAATAACTACGAAATTTCTTTGATAAATAAATATATATATTATAACCAACTTGGAGCCCGAGAGAAAAAATTTCAACCACTATAAATTAGCTATTTATTAAGGCCTAGTTATGCGAACGTTGAAGTAATGCTAGGAACACAACTGGGACGAACGGCGAATTTCGCCCAACACGACGAATACGCCGGTTAAAATTCGCTGTGTAAATTCGTTGTATGAAGCACAATAACGACGAAAATCAAAAACTTCTGTTATAATTGATAAACATGTTTATTGTTTGTTCAAAGATAAAAAAAATTAAATGAATCAAAGAATTTCAAATTTTGTAAAAATAATTAAAATAATCAACATCATGTTCATTATGGGTAAAAGCCTTGAAGTTTAACATTTTCAATTACAATTTCACTTGTATCTATTTTCTCAGTTTTTTCAATTTTATCTTATTATAGTTGAACAGCTGATGGGGTGACCATTTTAAAAAAATTGGTTGCTAAAAAATTTTGCATTACTAAAAACAAAAAACTTTATTAGGTTTTATAAATGAGCGTAAGGTCACTTAATTCTCAATAAATATATTTTCTATTTATTGATAATTTTTCGATATTTCGATACGCCTTTGTGTATCTTCTTCAGGAAAATCTATATAAAACCTAATAAAGTTAAATAAAAAAAAAAAGGTCGAAGAACGAGTATCCAGAACATTTAAAAACAAAAAATTTAACACTACAAACATGTTTTATAATCTAATATGTTGGCTTTTTATTTCAAATACAAAACGTCAAGGCTTAGCACTTAAAATAAACACTATTAAAGTAAAAATTAACTGTTTTTACTAAAACACTTGAAAACTAAAACCAAAATGGCCACATGGTACTGATTTGTTCGTCGTTCGCCGGCGTAAGAAATAGAAATAAATCTATTTCAAAGTCGCCGTGTACAACGAATTTCGACCGACGCTGTGACTGTTGCATTTTCATATACACCAATGTGTTTTATTTTTGACGGCGAATATTCGCAACGAAAAATTCGTCGTTCGTCCCAATTGTGTTCCTAGCTTAAGAAAAACGGAACGTACTTTAACATACTGACACTTGAGCAACTACAATAAATAAACAAACAGCTGTTCGCTACAGAGATGGTAGCTGAAATGGTGTGTTTTCGTACGGTTGGTAGAAAAAGTACCATAATAAAAAAAGGGAAAAATTTTATGAAGAAACAGAAAACTGAAAATTATTTTATCGTTGCCTAAAATCAATACGCCTGACAAAAAATCCAATATCGACTTTTTAATTGATTTTGATGTAAAAATACGTTTTTTTCAATTTTTTAGACCAATTTTATTAACAAACTTAAAAGGCCGTAACTACAATATTAACAACTGTATAAGCCAAAAGGCTGTAACTAGACTAAAGTTTTACGATAATATACCATAATTAGATTAAACACATTCGTCTTAGTTTGCAATTTGAGCTCTGTTTCTCTGTATGTAACCAGTAATGAATTTTATACCCCGATTATGGTTCACATCATTTGTTCAATCAATGTTGTATTTTTTGAAAAGTGATTATGGTTTACAACTATTCGCCTATATTCTGAAAAACGCTGCGTTTTCCAATCGCAAATCGTTTTTAAATCGCTAAACGCATTTAACCATTTTCTGAAAACGAAGCGATGTGCTGGCGTTTTGCCTTTTTCGAAATTGTGTTCGAATAAATACAAAACATATGTTTTATAATAATGAAACATGTGTCTCCATAAATTGCAGAATTATTTTACACTGCTCTACTTATTTTTGCGGTGCCCTTCATGGCAAACAAGACTTATTATTAAGCCTAAAAAAACATTTCTTTATGTACTTACATGTAAGAATGCATTTAAAATTTAATTTTAATATTTATTGTCAAACGGTAAGACGCAGCTTTTTTATTTAATTTTATTTGTAAAATATCAGTGCAATAACCACAAATGCATCTTCTTTTTTATTTAGAGATGTTACATATACTTGCGAATAATTGGTAAGTTTCATCGGTTTCAAATAGGATCTTGTATAATTTTTTAGCTTTCGTAAATGTTTTTATGTGCTGCAATTATTTTTGAACTTTTATAAAGGATTGTTTATTACTTTTTAATAAAAATATGCGAACTTAATAAATTTCAAATAATATTATCAGAAGTTAAAAAAAAAAATAGCCGAATAGGTGATTTTAAAGTTAACATGGCTAGCACTAAATTTTTTCTAAGATCAATTTGACCAGCTGTTTGCATAAATCGGCAGTTGAAAAGTAAACATATGATACCGATAATTGACAAACACAAAGCAAAATTTTAAATTGCATATTTTTAATTAAAATAGTAAAACAATTTTGAAAGTTTTTCTTCAAATCAAAATAAAACATATTAGATTTAAATTAACATCATTTTATTTTCTCTTTCGAGTGTAGCTTAAATAAAAATTACCAGATCGTTTCACCATACACTAGCGGTTTGAAAACGCCAGCTTTCTAGAGTTTTTGTTTCCCAGAACACCTATTTGGCGTTTTCAAATCGAAAAAGCAAATTTTAAGCGAAATGCGTTTTTCAGAACATGGGCGATTGCATCAAGTGTTGTCAAAAACTTACAACACATAATAAGATGTTGTGAAAAACTTATGACACATAATTAAGTGTTGTCTTGTTGATGTTACAAGTTAAATTACAAGTTTTGTAAGTGGGCATATGAAATATGTTTTGCAAAAATATAAAAAAACAGTTATTAAAATTTATTAACAAAATACAAATAAAAATGCATCTGTACATAGAATTATTACCCATTTTTTTATATAAAAATAAATAATTATATGGTTTAACAGTTTTATTTTGTATTCGATAGTTGCAATGGATTTAAACTGCAATGTACAATTTTTATGGCTTAACACATATTAGTATGGCTTTGTTTGTATTTTTCTAACAAAAACGTTTTTCATTGTTTTCATTTTTACCAATGCATTTCTACGCGGTAGCTGCGCTGTTATATGATATACAACACCCAACAAATTTCCATATCTTTTGATGGTAGACTTAACAAAAAAAAAAAAATATATCAAAATTTGTTGTTTTTCGCTTGTGTTTATGTAATGAGAGTAATATAAGCAGCCTGCATCTTTTTGGACGGGCTGCATTACTTGGTAGTTTTTTGTACGCAGGCATGTATTTTTGCGGAAATATGCTCTACATATGGAAAACAACTCTGTGACATACACAACACCTAGATGTGGTGAACCACAATCACAAAAAGAGTTGTAAGTTGTGTTGTAAATGTAACAACACAACATCTAGGTGTTGTGAACCATAATCGGGGGGTTAGTTTTTTTTTTAATAAAATGCATTAGTTTCTCAAATTTGTGAAATTAGCAGTAATTAATTTCGTATATCTTATATTGAAAACACAAATAATGAAAAGTAAAGAATGTAGTTTGATTAAATACATAGTTAATAAGGCTAAACAGATAATTTTTTCGTTCTAATTATAATTTTATGTAATAAATGGGTTGCTCTTACGGCTTCTTGATATTAGAAAAAAACAGTTGCAAAAAGCTGTGCGCATTCTGAAATTACAGTCATACTAAAATTTCTTTAGGCTAAATGCATTCAGCATTTCAATATAAAAGCACGACAAGGGAGTAATTATGCCGTACTAATGACCAACAAATGTACATAAGTTCCATCACTGATTTACAAATATCAATTAGAAGTACAACACTGGCTAGCAAATGTCACGTAAAAACGTTATGACTTTCTATTTTATACAGGTTGAAACATTCCGTCAGCGTGGCATTTGTTTTCGGTAAGCACTTACATTGTTTTAATGTATGTACCAGAAACGCACGTTCGTTCCATTAGCTTACATAGACGTTCGCATAACTACGCCTTTACGCGATTTACAACAGTTATGCCTTGTTCGAAAGGCAAGGAGAAAAACAGGATTGATAGAAATGCGTTGGGGAACAGCGAAAATATGACAGTTTTAATTGAAAAATGCAACAAATCCCGTTCTTCACTACATTTACCGTTATAAATTCCCTTTTCGAAGTGACCGAAAAAAACTGAAGGTATTTCTGTTCCCTATGAACTCTGAAAAAAAAAACAGAATTGGTACATGAGAACGCCTGAATAAAATTTTTTCTCAACTCTTGTATCACAGAGTAATTGTTTTTAAAACGTTCAGAACTACGGAAATTGTTGCGGAACAATGATGTTTTCATACGGAAAGGATGATGTGTTGTAGTCAGTGACGTTAGGAAAACTCTTCCAAAAATAAAACAAATTGTAAAACGTCAAAAAATGTAATTTATGAACATGTAAGAACGAAAACAAACTTAATTTCACATATTTAAGAAAATCTTTTATGTATATTGCACAAAAAGTAATGCAACAAATTGTTTACCAAATCAAAAACAAGTAGAATTTCACAAATTTTACCACAAATATCCGTATGTATAATATATTATCGAAATTTCACATGTATTATTATTTATAAAAGATTTATGTTTGGCGCCTTTTAGTTAAAGTTTTTGTAATGTTTACATTACAACACTGTGAAGAAATAAAATCCCTTCCATCCTTTTTGCCTTCAAGAAATTTCTAATTTTAGTTTTCTTTAAGTTTGCATGATTATAAATTAGTGCAACGTTGCCAGACCATTTTGGTAAAACCTTTAAATCGCTAATAATATCCTAGACAGACGGCAGAGTTAATTTGCATTAAGAGCTGACTAATTTGAATTAAAATTTTACGGTGACAGACGACGGTTTCTTCATTTAGTAAACAGCTGCATTTAAAAAACAGCTGTTGTTTGCTATTGATTTTTTGTTTTTTTCATTTAAAATATTTACTTAAGAGTACTTTTACACACAAAATGGATAAAAAAACAGAGTGTAAAATTTGCAGGTATGCTGTTGATAGGAAATGAACATTTATTTTCAAGAAAGTTAAAATTTCTTTTCATGAAACTGGTCCATAATATAAAAATTGTGCGTGCACTAGCAATCACAAATTTAAATTTGTTGTAACAGTTAAAACAGCTTGCCTCTTTTGTCTGTGATTCCATTTTATCTATTCACAATAGTAAACAAAATATCATCAGATGACGGATTTTGATGGTGCTGCCATATTATGTAACTGAATTTAGTATAAATGCAGTTTGATTTTGTGCATTTACGACAGAGCTAAATTCACATTCGAATGTAGATAAGGCACGACTAAATGCGCAAAATGGCCACTAATGCACATTAACGCTGTCGTCTGTCTAGGCGACATTTTATATGTGAGAAATACATTAGGTTACACAAGAGGAGGAAAGCCGGGTTGCTATTTGATAACTTTATTGATGTGATTATTTCCAGAACGCAAAATCTATATTAAAAACGGGATGCGATTTCCCACAAGAAATTAAATCTGCTACCAAACCAGATTTTTACGAAATCTCCTCAAATCTACTCGGCACCTAAAATGATTTTCATAAAGTACTTGAAAATACTACGCTGCAACAGAAAAATGCATTTAAACATGGTGTACTCACCACGTGCACCCATTTCTTCTATCAATCACCCAACAAATAAATTCTATGAAAACGAAGTCTTGCAAGACGTCAAAAACGGTATTGTAAATATGAAAGATTATGAAAACATTTTTCGGATGGACTAAAAATTATGTGCGATCAAAGATTTGATTCAGATTTTGTTGTTGTTTTAAAACACAAATAAAATTATTTAAAAATATACGTATGTATGTACTGTGCTGGGCAAAATACATGCTCTGATGTATTTAAAATATAAAATGCCTGAAAGTTGTGTATTTGAAATACAAAACACAAATACTTTTTATTATTTTGTATTTAAAATACAAAATACTGCATTCTAAAAGCAAGTATTTGAAATACAAAATGCAGTGTAACAAAAATATGTATTTAAAATACAAAATACTTTTCATCAAAAAAGTTTTTATTTCCTTTCATAAACACCAGCTTTTCAAATGTGGTATCAGACAAACAAGCTCTTGATAGCGAATGAATAAAACCAGCTAACGACAAAATCTCAATGATTTCTTGTTAAAAAACGATTACTGAAAGAGAAATAACGGAATTAAGAATAAAGTGACAATGAAAAAACGTTTGACCAAAGACTACATATGTAAGTATATAAAGTCTATCCAAGTCAACATATAATTGATATTTTTTCTCTTCTTGTTTTAGATTAAAATCTCCTTGTAATTTAATTTTTCCTTGTTTAACTTTCTGACACATTGGCGACTCAATGTGTATGCATTCAGTTGCTTTTACTTTACACAGGTATTTTACGTTTGGAAATTAAATTGTAGTATTGCCATTTTTTTGGAAATAATAAAACAGTAGCAAAATTTTCCATTTTTAATTGATGTACGAGTTTAATCATTTTTAGCGCATATTTTTTAACATAACTTAAGAATGTATTTGGTAAAATGTATTTTGAGAGCAAGAGTATTTGAAATACGAAATACTCAAGCGTTCAGTATTTAAAATACAAATACTAAATAAATTCATGAGACGTATTTAAAATACAAACACAAAATACCTATTTGTATTTTAAATACATGTATTTCAAATACTGCCCAGCCCTGCTTATGTATGTATATAAAAATAAAAATAAGTTGTCCTATGTTTGTCCCTCAATATACCGAGAACCATTAAAGTGATTTACAAACTAATACAAAGGTTTGAAAGATCTACTTTCTATGATAGCTCCTAAAAAGGAAACAACAAAATGCATATGGATGTACGTTATGCGGACACTTTTGTGCTGGTGTTGTTTCCCATATAAAATGTGTGTGCAAATTTATCTACGTGTGTTCATATACATTTTATATGTGAGAAATACATTAGGTCTGTTCAATAACTAAAAATTGTTACGAATTTGTAACATATGTAACTGAAAAGTGTTTATTAATCAAAAAAAAAAAATTTGCAACGAGCGATCAACAAAGGAGAGTAAAAATAGAGATACATAAAAGTTTTTAATCACAAGAATTTTTCAATCAGCTGTTTTATATTTATACATACAAAAAATGTTGTCTGAAAATGTTCAATTGCATTAATACGATACGAAATCATAAGTTTTGTGTAAAAAAGAATCAATGATATTAAAACAAAATCAGCTAGAACACCACGATCAGAAGAAGGAAATGGGCTATAACTATAGGCATCGAAAAAGTATATTTTATATCACTGCTAAATAAAAGTAAACTTTTTGTCTACTATAGATGGGAAAAAGCCGACTTTACCCGCGCAAAAGTCTGCTCTAAACTTAAAACTAGCAGAAGTTGTCTTTAACCTATTTAGCAACAGCTTTGATCAAACAAATATCGCCAGTCCAACCTAAATTAGCGCGTCAAGCGTATTGTTGTCGTCTAAGCCACCCATTTTGTATGAAAATGGGTGGTTTACACAGCAAAAATACGCTTGAAGCGCTAATTTAGGTCGGCTTGTTAAACGTAAATGGTTTTTAATGTAAACTTTTTTAAATTAAATAATTAAATTAAAGATTCTTTAATAGCTATTCTTAATTAGAATTTTCTTTAAAGTTTCAATTCGTTTTGATGTTTTTTTTTTAATTACTAATGCAACCTTACATTATATGTGTGTGTGTGTGTGTGTGTTGACATGTATATATAACTTTTGACAGTCATCTCATTATCATAAATAAGTTGGCATTTTCGATAAATAACGTGGCACGCATTTAAAGCTGGTTCACTTACAGCCAACTTTAAAATTTAAGTTGTTTTTAAAAAGAATCGACTTTAGTGTTTGACGATAGTTAAGGCCCAATGTATTTAGGGTTGTCAATGTTATGAGTACCTTGGTATCCATTATATAACATTATGGCGATAGGTAATCCAATTATTTAAAAAATAAATTTGGGAATGAAACAAATTGTTTGTGAATAAAACAAGGTTGGCAACCGAAACGAATAATGGTGGTGATACCTGCATATTTTTTTATACTATTTCGGTATCGGTATAAATATATTTTTATCATTTCGGTAACAGGATTACCGGTACACACTGTTATTGCGTTTCAGTACACCAGTATTACTATTCAGCTGTTAATGCAAATACAAAGTATGAACTCTAAGAAATCAAATGTGCTAAATATATACCTAAGTTAACGTAAGTTGTGCATTGGTGACACTTAAATTAAATTTAGTAAATTTATTCATTTCATGTAGCGCCAGACATAGCGTTTGTTTTTTGTGTTTTTGTGCGAACCAAATCACCTCATTGTGTCGTTGGCGTGATTGATTCATTTCATGAAATTTTTAATTGTCAATTTTTGCAAGCCAAGCGAAAAGTCTTGGATCTCTTTGGTTTGTTTTAAGTTTTTAAGTTAGACTTAAAATAAGACTCAAGCCCGCATAACGGGAATACTTCAATGAAGTTAAAAATAAATAAAAATATTATAATAAAAACAAGGCGTTATAACTGGCGCCCAACTGAGTAAATAAATAATAATAAATAAATCTTATAGTTCAAGTGATTCTTAAGACAAAAGAACAAAATTAAAAAAAAAAAAAAGAATAACCCCCTAATTCATAAAAATTATAACAGACTTATAAGACTGCTATTTGACATATTTGTATGGAAAATCTGTCAGATAAGAGCTTTATAAACCTGTTATAATTTTTATGAATTAGACGGTGAATAAATAAACAAATAAGAGTAATCTTAAAGAATCCTAAAGCAAGGATAAGTTATAGTAATTGTTAATTTGAAAACAAAAACCTTAAAACAGGAACTACTGAGTGAAATACTAAATCTGAGTATAAGTGTGAATGCTGTAAATAAAATAAATAAACACTCTCAAAATTGTGCAAAAATAGACACTACTTCGATTGACCGAAATAGTGAAGAGTCAGCAGTAAGCGAATTGGAAAAAAAAGCAGTTCAATTGCCACAGACAACAAATTCAATAAACAATGCAAGCCAAAACAAGCATAAGAAAGTCTTATTATAACGTTACAGGGAAAAATCAGCAACCAAGCAACCTTCTACAACTACAACTTCAGGATGCTGGCGTGGATACATACATAGTTATGATATTTGTTCACACTTTCACATTCGAGTAATTAAAAAATAAGTTATTGCAGTTAAATCTGAGCTAAAGAACTGGGCACATAGGGCCCATTTAACTCTCTGGAATAACGAAACCGTGGGAATCAATGCAAGGATTCTATGGGGGGATCCAGATGAGGAAAAGACAGGGGGACTGCTAAGACTTAGCAAGCCCGAATTAAATAGACTAAAGGGAGTCATGACAGGCCACTCTCAACTACTGGCACATCTTAACCGCATGGGAATAGCGGGAGGAGATGAATGTAGAGCATGTGGGGAGGAGAGCGAGACACTAGAGCACTATTTATGCCAGTGCCCCGCCTTCTCACAAATACGATCCCGACATCTTGGGAGAGACACCTTACCTGACATAACCCAATTACGGGGCATATGCTGGAGGAAATTAAGGAACTTTGTGAATGACACGGAATTCCTATAGACCTATGGGTCAAACTGTATCACGGTAAATCCACGGAGCGCACAACAAGCCTATACTGGCTTAGGTGTATGTCGCAAGACATGGGCAAGCAAACCCCTCCAATCAACCTAACCTAACCCATAATACATAGATAAGCAAACATTGTAATAGATACATATGTATGTAAGACTTTTCAGCAAAAGTATAAATACCACTGTAAGTACTTTTGCTAAAGCAGTTCATAAGCAAACTGAACTAAATATAGCTAAAACTACAAGGGTTTGAATTCATGTGTAAATTCAACAAAATAGAAATAAAACTACAAGTGTTAATTTAAGAAAATATATGTATAAATAAAAAGTACTTCAGGATACGGTTAGTGTCTTGAAGTTATTTTATTTTTAAAAAGAAACAAAAACGTAGTTTCTTAACTGGTGATCCTACCAGGAGGATCAAATTCCTTTGATCCAAATAATCTTGCATAGAAGAGGACATTTCAAACTTAAGAAAGAATTTCTCATAGAAAGGAAAGTAAAGTGTACAGTGAAATAAAACAATAAAGTTTTGCTGTAAATTTTAATTTTGTTATTGAACTTCTGTGTTGTAATACATTTATATTAAATTACTTTTTAGGCTCAAGTTCAACCCTTGGGTTTTCACTACTTTTTAATCAATATCAATTAAGTAAAGATAAGTAAAAATTTATTTGCTAGGTGGACAACCGGCTGTTTCTGGGTAGCAAACACCCTTCATCAGCACCCTATGAACTTTGGACGTGTCAAATTTCACAATTTTGGCACAGCCGCTGATGTGCTGATGAAGGGTGTTTGCTACCCAGAAACAGCCGGTTGTCCACCTAGCAAATAAATTTTTACTTATCTTTACTTAATTGATATTGATTAAAAAGTAGTGAAAACCCAAGGGTTGAACTTGAGCCTAAAAAGTAATTTAATATAAATGTAAAACAATAAAGTTGTTTAATGAGAAAAGCATCCAGAGAACAAACATACGATACAAACAGAAACATGGGACAAGTAAACTTAAACCAATTGATGCAGCAGATGGCAAACCTCCAGTTAGCGTTAGAAGCCGTCCAGCAAGAAAATGCTACGCTACACAGCAGATTGGAACAAATCCAGTTGTAAATCAACCATATGCTGTAGCTTGAGAGCCAAGGGTAGCTGCATATAATAGCCCGAACGACATAAATCTCGAAATATTCCAATCACTATCCACATTTGATGAAACGAAGAGCAACTACCGATTACGGAGAGAAGGTGCTAGACGTCTAATGGATAGCATTAGCAGTCATTCCAATTCCAACAAATATGTAGAAGCACTATCCATTGTCAAGTCAAAGATAAGTGGACCCGCAGCAAATATCATCTCGAACAACAATACGATTTTCAACTTTGAAGCAATTTTAAATAGATTGGACTACAATTATTGTGATCAACGGCCACTGTATGTCCTTAAGGAAGAATTAACAAAATTAAGACAAGGCAAATCATCCGATCAATTGTAAAATATCTGGATAGGTCACTGTTTTTTGTTCAGAATACTTTGAAACAAAAAGAAAAGAGTTCGGAAACATGTGGGAGACCAAAGAAGACACACCCAAGAACAGATAATTTAATCGTTACTCTGGCAAAAAAGAACCCTTTTATTTCATCTAGGGAAATATCGGCTGATATAGGATGTGTTATGTCGGCTCGAACTGTTCGACAACGACTACAAGCCGCCAATCTACCCGGGCGAATAGCCATAAAAGTTCCTTTACTTCGTTAAAAAAATTTGAAGGCGAGGCTAGACTTCGCAAAAAGACATTTGATTTGGTCCCAATCACCATCTGAAAACAAATGGCATAATATTATTTTTAGCGATGAAACAAAAATAAATCTGTTCGGTAATGACAACGGCCGTAACGTACGTCGCCCTCCAGGTAAAGAATTTCATGTACGGTTCACTAAAAAGACAGTTAAACATGGTGGCGGTAATATCATGGTATGGGGATGTTTCTCTTGGTATGGCGTTGGTCCAATTTTTCGATTTACATGACCAAGTTTGAGTACAAAAATATTATGGAAAATATAATGCTGCCATATACGGAAGAAAACATGCCGCTTCGATGGGTCTTCCAGCAGGATAACGACCCGAAGCCTTAATCACGCTATGTCAAAGATTGGTTTCAAGCTAATGATGTTACTTTGCTAGAGTGGCCAAGTCAGTCGTCGGATATAAACCCAATTGAAAACCTTTGGGAAGATTTAAAGAATAGAATATCGCGTACGTTTTTCAAAATAAGGAGCAACTATGGAGTTTTATCCGTATTGATAACAATAATTATGAGATCTTTAGAGACTGTAGTGCAACCCACAATTATATTAATAAAAACTTAGTATAATGTATGCATACTTAGATTTAGTACTGTAGCAGTGTAAGAATTTTGTTTACTTTAAAATAAATTTTTGTACGACATTGAACTTGAAATTCAATTCGTTTTTTTGTTACTTTTAAGAATTTCCTAAATGTATTTTGTGTTGGGTCAGCAATAATATTGTTTGTATGAAAATGTGTATGGGAATGAAACTGTAATATGAACTATGTCTAAGTGTAGTGAACTGTTGGCATGGGAATAATCATGGGAAATTGGTATTGAAAATTTGCAATAATATTTTTCACGTGCCAATAGTTCATGGGAATTAAAATGTAGAAATGTGCTAAAACCATGGGAATCAACTATTGTTGATTTGCTGCTGGTATCCCATAATATTCCTGACCTATAGTTTAAGTTAGTATATAAACTTGTATTTTTTGAAATACAATTTAGAATTGATTTAGATTGAGGCTAGAATGTTTCTTTTTTACTTTGATTCTCTACGGGTATCTTAATGCTCAGTTTAAGCGGCTGAAGAGCTAAGATAATACTAAAAACACTCGATAAGCTTTCCTAAAACATTACATTAGTCATAGGATCTAGAATTAAAACAAAACCTTTAAAAATGATCACCATGCACGGTGAATCTATTATAACATCCAAACAAAAAATAAAACTATTTAAGAAGGAATTAGAATTTTTTGAATTAAAAAATGATGTCGATTTTGATTTGATTAATTAAATGCAATCATAGACGTAGAAAGCAAATTGCTCATTGTCCCAAAATTATCGCAGAGAATAAATTACTCTATAGGAGATAAACAATATGAATTCGAAATAAATAATTTAATGCAGGAAAATAATAAAATATGTGCTTTGCCTTTCATCACAACGATAGAAGCAAGTATTAGAACAACTTGCAAGGACCCAATTTGGACGAAACAATATCCTGGAAATATGAACGATATTGAATTCGTTAATAAGGAAATTGAAAAATTATTAAAAGATGCGATAATTCAAAGGAGCTTCAGTCCATACAATTCTCCAATGTTAACGGTACACAAAAAAGGAGTTGAGGAAAGCAAAACCTAAAAGAAGAATGGTAATAGATTTCCGCAAATTAAATGAACACAAGTTAACGTCACATATATTCTCACAACCACATCCTGATGTGAACACAACATTGCAGAATTTGGTAAGGCAAAAATTTTTCACCAACTTAGATTTGGAATCTGGTTTTCATCAAATTAAAATTAAAAAAAGTGACAGGGAAAAAACAGCTTTTTCTGTCTGTTCAAACCTTTACAATAACTTTAATATGTACATAGATTTGCACATACTTATGTATGTACATACATACATGTATGTGCCTGCTTGAAATTCGCTAATTGTGACGACAACCCAAAATGCTGCTGTGATGCACTTTTCTATATTTTCTTTGACTTGGAATTTATTTATTATTTTTTCATTTTACATGACTGATGATTTGCTTCACATCAATTTGGAATTTGTGAGAAAAAATCACACAGGTTTGAAATAGAATTTTTAAATTTTAATTTTGAACTACCGGTTACCACTGCACTACGTTTGTTTGAGTTTATTTTATGTTTGCTCTAATGTGCTGTGCCTGGGCAGCTCATGTTTCTGCTAAAGTTATTGCACTCGTCGGAGACTTGATCCAAAATTGCATTTAACTGAAGCGGAACAGTGAGCTCAACAATAACAAATTGAGGTCAGGTAAATTCAAATACAATTATTTCTTTTGACCAATAAAATTTTGTATTATTACAACTGAGCAACTTTCCATGGGAACGAAATTTATTAGTGCATTTTTTATCACTACATCTTATTAATCCACATTTTCTTAGTTTCAAACTCACCAATACAGTTCTTTCCCATGAGAATTGATGACATAGCAATAAGTTGGTATTTAAGTTTTTGATTTTACAAAAATAAGATGAGAATCAATATTCAACTCAAACATAACGGTTGTCAGTTTTTTCTCCTATCTCCGCTATAACCAAGTTACAAGTGCTTGCGTTACACATCCTGTTGTCTTGGTGTATTGCCTTGACAGAATCGATTCGCTTAACCAAGTTTAAGCTCTTGAGTTAAAAAAACACATTTAATTTCCTAACCAAGTTTAAGTGCTTGCGTTAGACTTCAAGATCAGCAAACTAGTTGAATCGCTACATAGTGGTGACCCCGACGTGATTTGAGCACGCATCCTCACCTTGCGACGTTTCAATGTGCTACTGGAGCACAGATTGAAACCATAATCACAAACTTCGATAAGGATTCGGCAACCAGAAAGACAGTTCAATATTAGTAGGAACGAATGAACAGGTTGGACGCTGCGTGGAGTGAATTTGAAAGCACCGACACCAAAATCCGATGTCTTGAGGACCCTCTACTGGATCACAAAAATTTCACCGACAATTACCACCAGAAGATCGAAGAAATTGTCACCAAATACAGAGAAGTATTTGAATCAGGCATCACCTCGGCGTCCAACACTGCTCAGCCTACCATCGAAATTCCTGTCGCACCTGGTTCCGCAATGTCTGCAATCAAAAGACAAAGCGTAATGATGTCATCATTAAGGCGGCTCTTAACATTGGACCCCACGGCATCCAACATGCAACTAAAGGAAAAACTGTGGGGTGAATTCCAAAGCCTACATTTCTTCATATGGGAAACAAGTCACGATCCAATCAAGGAAGGTTACGATATCGACGCTTAAAATGAGCTGGAAAAATATGTCATCGAAAACTTCAAACTTACCACTCGCCCACCGGATCAAGGGTTTCAATCTACATACTCTAACATTTTGCCCTTGCCAAAAGTCGTAATTCCAGAATTCAACGGATATTATTTACAGTGGCAAACCTTCCACGATCTGTTTACACAACTGGTAGACAACCAGCAGTTTCCGACGGTACAAAAAATGTGGTACCTAAAATCAAATTTGGGGGCCGAGACTGAGAAACTCATAAGCCATCTCTCAGCCATAGCCAATAACTACGCTACCGCCTGGAGCCTATTACAAGACCGATACAACAATAAACGGGTACTTGTGACGACGATACTGCAACAATTATTGGAGCAACCCAATGTGGGACCATCAGCTGCTGCCATTAAACAACTGCATGATACAACGCAATAATGCCTACACGCATTAAACAATATAGGAGTTGAAACCACATCTTGGGATCCCATGCTACTCCACATATTGGTGAAAAAATTAGATCGAAACACTCACGTCTTGTATGAACGGTCTGTCAACAATCCGAAGGATTTTCAACCAATTAGAGGTCTACTCACATTCTTATAAGGTCGCTTTTAATCCATGGAAGCAATGAGTCCTAAAGAAAAGCCATCAAAAGTCTACGTATCTACGACTGCCACTAATCAAAGGGAGTTATCGTGTACACTATGCAGAAACGGCTATCATCAACTATGTATATCGGTGCCCAAAATTTCAACAGTTAGCACCATCAAACCGCCTACAACACGTCCGAAAACAAAATCTGTCCACAAACTGCCTGAGACCAGAACACACTGCAAAAACATGTAAGTCACGATCGTGCACCAAATGCAACAGAAAACATAATTCACTGCTTCATCTGGAGAATAGCACTCAGCTAACGAAGCAAAATGCAAGCACTAACAAGGCACATCAGACAAAATCAGCAATAGTAACAACTCCAAATAGGCGAAGCCAATGGGCAATCACAAAACTTATACGTGCTCCCTAGTACATCATTAGTCAAAATCAAAACTGATGCAATGGAGATGGAGTGCCGTGCATTGCTCGACTCTGGTTCCCAAGCCAATTTAATAACCGACCGTTTGGTTAAACGACTAAATTGCAAAGTGGACGTCATCAGTGAATATCAATGGCATCGGGAACTCCAGTACCAAGTTGCAACATCGAGTCAGCGTGTCCTTACAGTCAAGAATTAATGGCATCTCAACACGCCTGGAAGCTTTAGTTCTACCTCGCATCATCGCATCGAAACCATCTCATTTTATCAACACAGACGAGTGACCACTACCGAAAAATATCATGTTAGCTGACCCAGCATTCAATGTATCAGATAAAATCGTCATATTACTGGGTGCAGGGCATTATCACCAATTACTTGCAATTGGACAAATAAAATTATTGCCACATTCCTATTTTACAAAACACAGTATAAGGTTGGATCATGGCAGGCAAGATTCATAGTGAACACTCATCAACAACATCCGTCATGTGGGATTTGCAGCACAGATGAACAGTATGAAAATTACATCGCTCGACTATGGGAGTTAGAGAAAGTTAAGGCAACTAAACCGCCGCTGTCAATAGCTGAAAGACAAGTCGAAGAGCATTTCGCACAAAATACAGTAAAAAATCCTGAATACCGTTTTGTAGTAAAACTGCCACTTCATCAAAGCCCTGACACTCTTGGCTACTCACATAGAATCGCTCTTAATCGGTTTCTCGCTCTTGGACGCCGGCTTCAAAAATCTTTAGAACTAAAACCCAAATATAGCGAGTTCATGGACGAGTATGAATCGATAGGACATATGACAAAACTAGATACAAAGGTCATCAAGTCTCCAAACTATTTTATCCCACACCATTTCATCTTGAGGCCAGAAAGCTCAGGGTAGTTTTTAATGCCTCTGCCAAAACATCATAAGAGTATTCTTTGAACGATGTATACGGGACCAGTGATTTAGAGCGAGCTGATTTCCATACTCCTGCGTTTTCGCATGCTACACAGAAAAAATTATTGTAGAAATATTTTCAAAAAAAACTTTTGTTTAATTAAATTTCAATATTTAGTTAATATTTTTGTTGGTTCTATTAAAGTTTTTGTTTGAATCTGCATGAATTCTAAAGAAAAAAAAATATAGTATGCCACAACTTAATTCCTACAAGATATACATACATACCTATGTATGTAAATATAGATATATAAGTGCATATATGCATAGTTTTTATCAATATACCTACGAAATAGTACATAGAAATAATAATACTTAATAATAATAGTAATGTAATAATAATGCCTATTACTGTTAAGGTGGAAAATGTGTTTGACATGCTTTAAAAATCATAAGGAAAAATTATACATCGCACACTGTAACATAAAACCGTTCACGACGAGCCTTTGCTTCAATATCATCATAATTCAAAAAATTAGATTTTAATTGTAGAATTAAACGCTATGAAATTTTGTATACCTATTCCGAAAATAAAACAAAAATACATAAGTACATATGTATGCACATACATACATATATCGTATTCTCAGCTCTTGAGAGAAGAATACAATTTTATTTTACCATAGAATTGTGAATACAATCAAAACTTTAGTTTTCGGCAAAATAAATTTTTTGAGTTATGACTATTTCTGAAAAGTCTCGATATGCTTTATAATACACAAACATACATACACGTAAAATTAATACATATGTATGTATGTAGTAAGTCTGTTGCGCACACAAAATAGTCAGCACAACAAACTGTTCGCGAAAAACCACCACCTTTTTGCTTTTATTGAAATTTTGTTGCATATGATGATACTGAAATCTCAAAGTGAGAATAAATATGCTTTTTTGTCTCTTGCTTCTCATTTTTTAGTTTTTATGTTTTAATTTGCAACTAAAAGCGACATGCGGCTTAGTTCTGTCTGCTTAAGTGATATGTGCAAATACTATTTTAAGCTTGACGACTGAATCCCTCATTGTATTAGCAATGTGATTTTTGTAAGTAGTTTATTTATTTAAACAGTTAAATTTGGTATATATGTATGTATGTATGCACATACATACAAGCACAAGTGTCTGGAAAAAATAAAGCTTGTAAGTTTGATTTTTATTCTATTGGCGAGTGTTAAAGAAGGAAGAACCTTAAAAATTTGCTGCGTTCTTTAAATAATAACAAATAGCTATATAACTACATCTATACAGATACTATGTGAAAAAAGTAAAATTTCAAATAAAAAGCAAAAATAAAAGTGAAATTTTAAAATCATTTATTGTTCAAAAAAAGGTAAGTAACATAATACTTCAAACGATATATTTTTTTTATTGCAATAAAATTACTGCAAACTATAGTACTCACTACATGGCCTATGAATTCGAAAATATTTCAGACACTTACACTATTATCAATTTGAGCGATATAGTTGGACCGCCCGTGGAGAAAATACAGTCTACACCTGGCCGATCATTTGTCAAGGTGAAAGAGTTTTATAAAAATATATATCTAAAGTAAACAATGGATAACTTCACCGATATGGATCTTATTTTTCTTTTAAATAGCTGGAATTTGAGCCACCTGTATGACAGGTTAAAAGGTTAGTATAATTGGTTTTAATTATGGACTATTAGTAAATATTTTGCTTTTCTTACAGAGCAGGGTATCACTACAGACCATTTCAAAATGTTGAGAAACTATCATAATGAGAGGATTTTCGATGGCTTTTCTATTGGTGATCAAGTCAAGTTTGAATATATGTAATTTAGAAAAGTGGAAAAATGCCATTGAACAATCCGAAAATTACTTTCTTGTACAGCAAAATTCTAGTGTCCATAAAAAGCCTCAAATGTCTGTAATGGAAATCCTCAAAAGTACATATAATGGAAGAGAAATTTTGAATTTCTAAGATTCTTTACGATGAGCAAAGAAGTTTATTAATCAACACAATTACAAAATATGTATATAGAAGCTAACGGATTTGAATGTAGCCTTTCGGATTGCACGGCATTGGAAAAAGAAATATGCACCATATTTCCCTCAGAAGATTTGGTAAGCAACTCTGATAATTTTCATTTAATAGAAAAAAACATAGTGTAAACTGAAATAAGTTGATCTGGTTTGTAATGGAACTTTCAATATAAATTTTTTAGGAACTTTACACAAGTGGTAAAAGAGGAAAGATTTACAACAAACTTTCACACTTAAAAAGATTAGCAAAAGACATCCTAAAAAGAGACAATTGTTTTTCGTCCCAAAATGTAGTTGTGGAAGGTAAGTTCATAAACACGCAAAGAATATTTATGTACATATCTTTATGAATATGTATATAAATATAAGAATAGACGTTAGTAATTGTTAATTTTAGACCTAAATAAATTGCCTCTTAAAGCAAATAAATAACAAGATTAATTTTTATTAATTACTTAATTAATTTTACTTTTAATTTTCTTAACTTTAGAATCTGAAGAAACATATACAATATATTTGCAACATCTGAAAAGTGATAACATTACCGCAGAAGAGTTCGATCTTTTTTGGCGAAAATGCGCAAACCTCCGTTTCAAACAGATTTCTGAATCAAAAAGTACTGTATAAAGTACTGTACAAAAAGACTATATAAAGCCTGGTGGTTTTCACCTGGTATATTGCAATTGCGATAGTCACGAATTTGTTTTTAATTTCTTTTTACTAATTTTTAGATTAACATTGATTTCAGTTTGAAATTCCCGACGGCAAAAAACTTGGAGGAAAGATGGGCACAGTACGGACCTACAATTTGCCAATTGCTTAAAACTAAAACTACCAATTCGGAAACATCTAAGAAACTACAAAACATTGAAAATGTTGACAAAGGTCTGAATAAAATTGCATTATTATTTAAACTCTTGTAGATTAATTTTTCCCCCACTTGCAGAGTCCCAAACTTTTATGCTATTTTGGTACATGCATAATTTTTTTCCTCCACAACATAAGATATCTACGGAACCAAGTGGTTCTAAGATACGCAAAAAGTATTCAATTAAAGACTCACAAGATGCCTTTGCAATAGTAGCCGCTACCAGCGAAGAAATGGATGCTAAGTTAAATTTATTAAAGTTGCAGTGTATAAATATATAATCCAGGCTTCTAGTTGTTGGCGAAATAAATAAAATAAGATCTATTTCTGTTTATATTGATGAAGTAAAATATCCATTTCTCACTTTTATAAAAGCATTTGACATTTTGTTTCAAACTTTCTTTTTATTTAATCTTCAGTACCCTGAAGAGAGTGATGCATTTTATAATTTTATTCAATATTTTTTTTATGACTTACCTTCATCTAAAAAGAATTCTAAGGTATCCACTATTAAACATGAAATATTAAACTTGAAATTGTAATTAGTATCTAAACATTTGGATAATTTTAGTTCAAAAACTCAAACTACCGTAGTTTGTTTCTTTTAAATTATACACATATAGTATTGCATTTTTTTAGTTTTTATTGAAAGAATCTCCTAATGCTTTTCTTGTTATCATAACTTTTCATTGTAGCTTTTTTTAATGACAATATAGATAGTAAGAACGCTGTCAGCATTCAGGTTGAAACTTATTTTGAATTGTTTTTCAACCATTAAAGAAAAATATTTTATTTTTTAAAATTGCTAAAATAATTTGTTTTATTTAAACCAAATTTTTTTGAGGTTGCCCCAAATTTTTTACTTTTATTTATTCAATAACAAATTTGCTTAAATATTTCAGCAAATTTCGAACAAAAAAATTAATTCTTTTGAATAATATGTTATTTGATTGTGATATTTTTTTCAAATAATGGTTTGTCTAATTCAATCAATATTTTTATCGGGTATCAACAACTTTTCAGCTAAAACTTTTATTAAATTGATAAATTATTTCAGTGGCAAGAGGTAAAAATTCAATAAAAAGTTTTATTTGCTTCTGTCAATTTTTTATTTAGATTTTATTTACATATTCAATAAACAATTTTATTAATAATCGTAAAACTTTATTTAAAAAAATCTGAGTTTTCTCTCAAACAAATCCCTACAAATTTTTACATTGTATTTACAAATTCCTTTGTAGGACCTAAATCAATTAAAAACATTATTGGATCAAATTATTTCGTGTTTGAATTGAAAAATTAATTTTTTCTGTGTACGGTTCGTCTTCACTACGGACAAACGCTTTCATCATATACATGCAATCATTATCAAGTTAAAAAAATTTATCGGAGTCTATTGTATAGCTCCGAAGAAATTCTTAGACTTCAACATTTGGAAGAACAAGCAATCCTGTCGAAAGTCATAATTGAAGCAGAAAATATCCTTGAAAGTATGGATGTCGCTGAAAATTATACCACTGGAGATGACCATTTTAGCGCAAATCATGGTTTCAAGCTAGGATCGTTGAAAAATTCAGTACCAACGCGTTGGAACTCTCTCCTGAAAATGGTTGAGAGTTTTACAAAAAACATAAACATCATTAATATAGCCGTAATAAATACAAATCAAGAGCCACTACTCCTTCCGGAGATGGAAAAATCAATAATTAAGGAGTTTGGAGATTTTCTAAAAATTTTTGAAGCTGCTACTCAATACCTCCAGGGGCAAAGCTATCCCACATTATCAACATGCATTTTTTTTTTTTTTTTTGAAAGTATTATGCAATCAATCGAAGAAACAGAAATTTCTTCATGCTTCGACTTAACTATTAATTTATTTGATTTCGCGAAACAAAATTTTCAAAATAGGTTCAAAATCTGCAAAATGCACGTAGTAGCAGCTTTGCTGGATCAGTCACAGAAAAATTGGTCAACTTTAAACAAATATTTGAAAAAAAAATTCCGAAAAACGTTAACAAAGCTTTTGTCTTAGGAGAAGATATCGAAAATCTAATTGGAAGAGAAAACCTCATTCAAGAGGAAATAGAAAAATTGGTTGATGACGAACCTAGCACATCATCAACAGTGGAACATACACAACCAAAGATATTACTGGACCGAAAATAAAGACACAGGTAATATTTTGTTTCCGATTTCAATATTAGTAGTCATTTGGTCATAACTTTCCCGACAAGCAAATTTAGCTACTTTAATGTAAATACATGCTTGAAACTTAATCACTGAATTTGCAAAATATTCCTTCTTAGCTCAACGTTGTTTACTAATTAATTGATTTTTTAATATTTTTTGTTTGTGTTTTGTACAGAAAATAACATCCGTTCGGCAAAAGATGCTTACCATGTTGTAAACTACATCTAAAGAAGTGCACTGTTTGCAAAAGGAAATAAAGGCCTATTTGGACATAGAAGTACCTCCAAACTTCTGCTCTGGAATACCAGCGACTTCTGCTACCTCTGTGCGAAAAGGAGCAGTTTACATCCCGCAACGTTAAAAAGGCAGTTATTTGTTTATGATAATAGAGCTATTGCAGAACCCTTGCTATGCAAAGATTCCAACTGAAATTTTGTTTAATTCTTTTGTTTTAGCTTTTACTTAGATACCTACACCGGTATTCATAAAAAATAAAACATTGTTGAAATACATTTTAGAAGAAAACTTTCATATCAAATTTGTTTTAAAATGTATTTGAACAACATTTTATTTTTTTTGAATACCGGTGCTAAAGTACAATTATTTTCATAAACGTTTTATAAGAAAAACAGAAAGAAACATTTGTTACGTGTACATATGTATAAAATAGAAAAACAAAAATTTTATATTAATTTCAAAAAAAAATTTAATAAATTAATTTTGTATTGAACAAAACAAATATTAAAAATTTTGTAATATACATACATATGTATGTATGTATCTACACGGAAAAAAAATAATTTTAAAAACGTGATAAAACGAAAAACGATAACAAAAAACCATTATGTTTTGTTTTATTCTGAAAATGTACGTTTTTGACTTTATATAAAATTTTAAAAACAAAAACGAAAATTCTTCGCTTAAATATTCTTTTGTCTCAGTTTAAAAACAAAAAAATTAAGCTTTGATTTTAGAACAAACATTATCATTTTTAAGATCATTTCCCAAAAATGCCATTATAAATAAAAAATCTAATATTTTCAATTTGAATTTGTTTTTTTTTTTTTTTTGGTTCAGAGTATGTATAAAAAAAGAAAAGAACAAAAATTGAATTTTAATTTCCTGAAGAATGCAAAACTAATTGTGTGTTGAACTAAAACAAACGTTTATTTTAATTTTAACATTTAACAAAATATGTACTAATAAAATAATAGTTTTAAAGAAATTTACTATTTGTATGCAATTGGTCAATATTGTGGGTCTTCTTTTGTGAGATCTTAAGAGAGTAGAAAATGGATCAGTTTGCGAGACTTTTAAACATTTTTATGGAAATTTTTCAACTTTTTAGAGATTAATATTCAAAATTATTACTGTTGTTATTGTGAACATCTTCATAAAAGATTAAAATGAATTTGAAATAAGTTTTTATTGAAAAAAGTATTTCACACAAATTCTATTTTAAAATACATTTTATTTTTATGATAATACCACTTAAAGCCGTAAATACTAAAGGGTTTATATATGAAAAATATTTGTTCAATTAGGAAAATTTTAATTTGTTTTGAAAAGGATCTAATAATAACATAAATTATTTGGAATGGTTTGGATAGCGACTTTTTAAACCGATCAATTTTGTTTTTCCTTCTTCAGATATTGATCGATTTATCTCATTCCAACAAATTTTTAACTTAATGATTTTTAAGTTAAATGTAGCAATAATGTATAAATCGACACACAATGAAAATTATTTAAAATTGATTTTGTGCCATTACATACAGAAACTCCAAAATCGATTATAATAATAGGTGATTTCATTCCGAGGAAATTTATTGATTTTAATCTTCGAAAGAAGCTTTTTCGGAATTGAAATGTCTTTCGATCGAAATTGATTTCTGTGACAGGCCTGTATATACAAATTTTCATAAAAAAAATTAGGGGAATAAAAAAATAAGCAAAAAGATGGCTATTTTAAAGTTTTCCTTAGTCACGTTGTTTTTGCGGTTGGGGCACGATATTACGAAGATTAGTATTCGAGTTGCTAAATATTCGTCTGTTTTATCATGTTCATATTTGACAAAGAGAAGCGAATATTTCACGAAATTTTATAATAAAACAGTACTATTTAAAACAAGTAAAGAGTGCTACATTAGGCCTTGTTTTGTTAGACATTAGCCAACCGTTAGCCGACACTTTGCCTAGCCGCCGCCACAAAAAAATGTTTGGCTATTAGCCGCCGCCGGATGTTTTCTTGCTTTGCCGCCGCCGACCGTCAATTACACTGTGCTAGTTGAAAACACCGACAAACGGGGCATCCAGTGACTAAACCTAATTCGGGTACGCTGAATTCAGTGGTGCTATCCGTTTTTCTAGGTTAGCTCGCATTTTCGAGATTTACCGTTATTTTAAAAATGGAGGAGGTTGCACTACATGTATTTAACTAACTAAAAAAATTTTTCGTTTATTGAACTTTTTTAGTAAAAAACCGAAATTCCGCAATAAAAAAAACCTTTAATCTGATATATAATTCATTAAAAAAAAATTAGCAAATTCTTAAAATTTTGTGATCTTTAAAACTGCATAAAAAATTGAAAAATTAAGCTATGCCAACAAATTTTCCCGTGTATATAAAAAAATATGTTTGAAACAAAACGAGCTTTAAATGACCAAAATCTGTGGGCAACTTTTGATTTTATTCACAAAAGATGAAAAATTGTAGTTTCAACCTGTTACCAGACGAAGCCTCAAAAATTTAAAAAAAAATTTTTTCTTGTTAATTAAAGTACATTTCTGCATGTTCATATAAAAAATTTTTTGTAATTATCTAACATTAAGATGTGTTAAAAAAGTGTAATGAAACCTTTTTGCATAATTTGTACTTCGCTTGAAGAGCACCTTAAATTATTCCATCAAATCAAATGACGTAAAAAGTAGCTAATTTTTTGTTCCAGTAATTGACTTATTAACACTGTGTTTCAGATACTCATTAAAATTACAAGCGGTGCACTTGAAGAAAATGTTTGTATTATATATTTTGTATTATATAATTTGAAAATCCCGAAAAATCCCTGCATTTCGGGATATTCCGATTGGCATCCATAGTTCTGGTAGACTATTTGCTTAAGAAAAATGTAGGTATTAAAGGTCGCGAATTTCTATTTGCTTACATCTCAATGTAGGTATGAAAGGACGCAATTTTCAATTTCTTTAAGAAAATTTGGGAATTTTTCATATAAAAGGGAGCGTTTTTTGATTTGCATGCACAGTGCGAATCTTCAGCTCTTGCTTGCTCTGCAATAAGTCTTAAAAAGTCGGTATTAAATTTGAAGTCTTTGAAATTCTTGTCAATATATTCAGTTACATACATATGTATATTAAAATATCTAGATGGAATTCTGCAACAAGTTTAATTACTTTTGCTATGTGTGTGGGAAATACACAATTATGCCAAGTCGGCGTAAAATCACTGTAGAAATAATTAACTTATATGAATCATATTTTTCTTTAAATGTGATATGTGGTAAGAATTAGACACCCTCAATAGTGTGTACAACGTGTATTTACCATTTTAATAAATGGAAGAAAACCAGAGACGCCTTTCCATTTAGTGTTCCAATGAACACTAGGTGCTCTTCAAGCGAAGTAGAAATTATGCAAAAAGGTTTCATAGCACTTTTTTAACACATCTTAATATTAGATAATTACAAAAAATAGAAATAGAAGAACCGTTAAAAACTAATAGCAACTGTTCTCCTTTGCCAGGAACCAGCAAACGGTTAGATGGAGGTGGTCATTGGACAGTAGTTGACAAGTTGAAGACGGCAAGAGCGTGCAATTCTCAACATTGCAATAGTCGCACACGAACAAGCTGCGAAAAATGCAATGTATATTTGTGTCTTTCTTCAGAGAAGAACTGTTTTAAAACATTTCACACTGTGATGTAATTTCTAAAAATATTTTTAAGAGAAGCACTGAATTGCTTTTGTTTTGTTCCTTTTATTTTGCTGTTATTTTTAATTATTTAAATTTTATTTTTATTTATTTTTTAATATGAAATAAAAAGTTTGTTTTTTTTGTACATAAAAAAAAAAATTTTTTTTTGCCAAGTAAAATCCCATGATACACATATGTTTACACCTGTTTTGAAGGACATAAAATACTTATGGACATAAAAAATCCATTTTTCTGTTTTTTTTTTTAACGAAATAAATTCATACCGAAAATTTCATTGAAATCCGACAACTTTGAAATTGCTTGGGACTGAAAGGGATATGAACATGCAGAAATGTACTTTAATTAACAAGAAAAAATTTTTTTTTAAATTTTTGAGGCTTCGTCTGGTAACAGGTTGAAACTACAATTTTTCATCTTTTGTGAATAAAATCAAAAGTTGCCCACAGATTTTGGTCATTTAAAGCTCGTTTTGTTTCAAACATAATTTTTTATATACACGGGAAAATTTGTTGGCATAGCTTAATTTTTCAATTTTTTATGCAGTTTTAAAGATCACAAAATTTCAAGAATTTGCAAAAAATAATTTTTTTTTTAATTTTTTTTCTAAAAAATGAAATTTCTTTTTAATGAATTATATATCAGATTAAAGGTTTTTTTATTGCGGAATTTCGGTTTTTTACTAAAGTTCAATAAACGAAAATTTTTTTTAGTTAGTTCAATGTAGTGCAACCTCCTCCATTTTTAAAATAACGGTAAATCTCGAAAATGCGAGCTAACCTAGAAAAACGGATAGCACCACTGAATTCAGCGTACTCGAATTAGGTTTAGTCACTGGGTGCCCCGTTTGTCGGCAAAAAAAAGTTTCAAATTCAAGCACAGTGTTATTATCGACTTCGCCCTCTGCTCACCGCTATCCTTCACTTTTGAGGAGTTCTGCACTCTTCTCGTGCGCATCGAGGCTGTCCGCAACTCGAGACCACTCTCGCCCATCAATGAAAACCCGAACGAACTTCTGCCTTTGACCCCTGGTCATCTTTTGAGAGGAGCTCCCATAACTGCTCCACCAGAAGCTCCTGTAGAACCTCAACCCGAGGAAATTCATCTTCTAAAGCGTTGGGAACGTTTAAAGGCATTGCAGCATATTTTTGCACGCCGGTGGAAAGCCGAATACGTCACCGAGCTTCAGCGTCGGTTTAAATGGAAAACCGAATGCCAGAATCTAAAGCCGAATGATATTGTGGTAATAAAAGAGGATTCCTTGCCTCCAACAGAATGGCTTCTCGGTCGCATCAACAAGGTGATTTATGGCCGGGACAGCAAAGTAAGAGTAGTTCACCTATAAACTAAAAGTGGCACGCTCGTACGACTTGTGGTAAAGTTATGTTTACTACCTACCGGCAACCAAAGTTCAGGGAAGTAAATGCACCTTAGAAACAACAACTGAACTACTTTAGACCGAGAGAGAGAGACCAGTTTACAGACTTTTCTAACCCAAACCTAATTATATCGCTCTGAATGATTTATCTCTGTATGTATTACTTTTATTTTATTCTTTTCTAGTCAAAGAGAGATATCATTTCTGTGGGAAAAACCATCCCCTCAAATACTGTCAGGTGTTTCGGTCCTTCGGTATAAATGCCAAGAGGTTGAGCATCATCAACAAGGGATGGTGTCTTAACTGTCTATCAAATTAGCATACCAGGGACTGGTGCTACTCATTTAATCGTTGCCAAATTGAGATTGCGCCAAACAAACTGTGTGGGGCCAAACATCACTCCATGCTTCACCGAGGGCCCACCGACCCTTGTTCATCAAGTTTTGAAGACGAGATCCCACCATGGTCATGCCAAGGACATAACGAACTTGAGGCCGAGCAACCGAAGTCTCCCGCACCTGCAGACGCCACAGCGGAATTCACGATGACTGCGAAGAGCCCTACACCTGAGGCACTAATAACATCAAAGCCGTTTTTCTCCCTTACGGCGCTTGTTAGCGTGTTCCTGAACTATAAAGGAAAGAAAAGCCTCACCACATTATTTGTCAACCCAAAATCGAGGTGGTCATACATGCTACGAAATGTGGCTGAAGCTCTACCCGACTTTGCATTGGAGGTCAACCGTGTTGGTGCACCCTTTGCTCGGTTCCTTCTCGAACTACCAGCTCCGCATCGACAACCGCGGGAGTTCACGGTTACCATCTATCTGAGGGCTGTACAAATGTGACTACCTTCAAACAGCAAGAAGCTCCAGTTCTTTTTTCTTTATTAAATATACATATATTTCCTTTTGAATTCACACTCTGCCTTTTATTTGGGAAATAAGAGGAGAGTCCCCACTTGGGCAAAAATAAGAGCCCACAGGAACTAAAATTGGATTGGGATCAATCCCTACCGAAATCACTGCATACCAAATGGCTCACGTTCCGCGCAAACTTGGATGTACTGAGAACATTACAAGTACCCAGGCACATTTTTAAGGGAAAACTTCCGACATCCCATCAACTTCATATTTTCACGGATGCATCGAAAAAGGCCTATCAATGCACAAAGATGGCGCAATCATGGTACACTTTCTTTGCGCAAATTCTCGCATTTCACCACTCAAACGACAAACAATATCCCGATTGGAATTATGTGCAGCAGTTCTTAGAACCCAACTAGTTAAAAAAAAATCAAGACAGATCTTCAGTATACAGTGTGGTTTTGGACCGACTCAGAAATTGTTCTGTCTTAAGCTTTAGCAAAAATGTTGTTGTCTTAGAACTTTCGAGATCAATTTGTCCGTTGATGGCGCTCAAGTCATTAGCATAAAATTGTTCTCGAATTCAGCAACTTCATATAAATAGTGGCGTGATGCGAGCTTTTGGGACAGTCAGGGTTTTAGCGTGCTACCATCAACGACGGCTTAATAGCCATTCGAATTTAAACATAAGTGTGTCACAGTGAAAAAGTGTATTGGCAGAGTGCTTTAACTTAGTTGAATAATTAATAAAGAGTGAACGGAAGTAAGAGTACTACATATAAAATAGCTGAGTGTATTTTATTTCATTTGCAATCAAAGAATCCGCAAAAACTGTTTTTATTAAAGGGTAAAACGTAAAAATATGGATTATTTCTTTAAAAAACATCTGCTAACAAATGTAAACTACTTTATTCATTCATATGTAATTACTCTTTTCTTAAGCACTCTTGAATTGAATTTTTATTTTATTGTTTTGTTCTCTTTAAATCATGGGCAGTGTTATTTTGACTGCCGAACAAAGAACATCAAATAAATTCTTTGAAAACTATTCGGTCGTTGTGTTTATTCTATTTTACAAAGTAATAGGTAATATGAGTATATTAATAATTGTAACATTTGTAATTTGGAAAAATATGACCGCAGGCAAGTAAAACAAAACTTTAAGATTACTGAGACCCCTGACACGCCAGGAGGACTCACTCTTCTGAATTAATGGCTCACTAACTAGCAAAACAGCCAGCTGTATCTCAGCTAAAATTGTACTTTTTCCACTGTAGTTAATGTTAGTCATGAACAGTTATTAGAAAATTAAGCTTCAACCAATTGAAGAATTTCAAAGTTAAATTTGTGACTGCATTAACATTTCTAGTTTATTACACCGGAAAATTATCTGCTGCAGTTTCGGCTCATTTGAGTTATAACGGCGGCAAAGGTGTTGGATCATATCCAGCGTATCCTGGTGGATAATATTAATCAGGTAGGGTCGTTGAATTGGACAGATTAATTGGTAGCGCTTTCGGCAAAGCTGGTAGATAACATCCACCAGTACGGTACAATTTCAGGGCCACTAGAAACGTCTGGATCATATCCAGCGTGATTTTGTGGGGAGAGCCATTGTTGTTACCGTTTAATGTCAAATATAATGATGTAACTATATACATATATATATATAAATAAGTTCAGTCTGTGTCAGGCATTTGCCGAAAGAACACGTTTTTTCGGAGCAATTACTTGAGAAGATAGTTATCGATAGGTGTCTGGCCGATTATTTGCATTTTGTTTTGCCTACATTCGTTTGGAAATTATAGTTTATTTCTTCTAACCAGCTTATATATTTTTTTCTTGTTCTGCTGATCGCTAAATTAATTAGGATACGTATAGTTTGAAGTTTATCAATATGAACGGGGTTCACCCTCCAAATAACAACAACCGGTTTAAGGAGCTCTCCTCCGATCCCGGGAAATTCAAAGCCAACAAAAATAAAAGACCGCGTCCCGAAGAATTTATCCCCTTGCCGGAAGCATCGATTGACAAGCAATATCGCCCACGTTACTTGGTTGCATCAACTAGACCCTTAAATGAAAACACAGAAACACTTGCTCTCTCCTCAAAGGCAAAGTATTAGCTACAGGTGCAGCAATAGTTACGTTCGACCTTTATTATCGTCCCGAAATTTTAAAACTCGGCTGGGAAAGTGTAGCAGTTAACGAACACATACCAAATCCAAATTGGGTCATACAAAAAATCGCTGCAGAAATGTCCAACATTGCAAGGACTGTGGTCTCCCAACCCCCCATGACGTGTGTACCATGTAAGTACTGCGTAAATTGCCAAACTGAAGATCACACGTCAAATGACTCTGATTGCCCATCTTTCTGGAAACATAAGTCCGTCAACTACTTACGTATAACCAGAAAATGCACCACCCGGGAAGCCTGGGAGGCATTTAACGAAAGTCCGGGACTTCATACACTCAAACCTAACCCAGGAAATAGCAAGAAAAAAACTTATGCCCAAATATTAAATGGTGAGAAAACAAAGGATGTGATACCGTTAACTATTTCAGTACCTGCACAAATGATAAAAAAACTGACAGCGCCCAAAATAAGAGGACAAAAGATAATGTAAAAACTTCAAAAAAAACTCGAATCCAACAGCTACAACCACCCAGAATCAACAAACCCAATTAATACTTCAGCGAAACAACAACAACAACAAACATTACACTTTGCTCAATCGAAAACACTAAATAGCACGCCTTTAAAGTCTTTATTACACTCTTTAGAAACTAACACAAATACCAATATACAATTTACAGAGCATGAGAACACACTCAGCGATGACTTTTTATTCGATAACTCCGAAAAAACTTTAGAGCTGATCAAAATTTCGAACAAATGATGATAAGCGATACAAATGAGGGATTGGGTTTAAATAGCCCACCTAAAATAAATATGAATCACCCAAACAATGAAGACTCACCATGTACAAAACTATACAACAATTTCCCAGAATTAAATACAATAATAACGCCAAAAACATTTAAGAAAACGTTGCCTAAAGAGACTAGCTAAATAAATGATTGATTATGGATCTAGGCGTAAACATCACCATCCTCCAGTGGAACATCCAGGGTTTTATCAACAACAAGTACGCTTTAGAACAACTTGTAGCCAGGCATCAACCCAACATAATAGCACAATAATGTGTGTTTCTTACATTATTGATAAAAATTTGCACATACTACACCTTCCTGTTTTTAAAATTTACCACCACAACAAAAGTTACAGCTATGCAAAATCAGGAATTGCTCTTCTAATTCGGAACAATATAAATGTGACTCAACAGTCTTCTTCTTCTGGAAACTTTCTTTTTCAGTCTGTTACCATTAGTTGCGGTAAACAACTGCAAATAACAAATATCTATAAAGAACATTTTTATCGTTTGACCGACTCAATGGTTAACAACATATCGTTTGCCAGTAACACACATCATCTTATACTTGGTGACTTCAATTCTCAGAATGTATTATGGGGCTCAGGTTCCAATTCTTCCGAAGGAAAGTTGTGGGAGGACTTCGCCGATTACAGGGGATTGGTAATCTTGAATGACGGATCTCCAACTTTGCTCAGCACTAGATGTACGCTCACTGCCGTCGATGTTTCAATGTCCAGCGTGGACTTGGCCCCGCACTTAGTTTGGAATTGCTTACCAATGCCTGAAGTTGGAGATCACTTTCCAATTAAAATTACAAACAAAATAGATAGTATAAAAAGCCTTCACATATCACGTTTCAAAGATGACAAAGCAAATTGGGTACTCTTTCAAAAAAAAAAGCAGCACAGATAGCCGAACAGTTTAAGAGCTCTGAAAACATAAATAAAGAAGCATCACTCATCAAACGAATCCTCAGAAAGACAGCCAATGAAACAATTCCCCTTAGTCGCCAAACACCTAACAAAAGAAATCCAGTATGGTTCAACTCTGAGATTGCAAAACTAATAAGACTGAGACAGCAGGCTTGGAAGCTGTTCAAAAGGCATCGCAATCAATGCAACTGTTTGGAATATAAAAGAGCTTCTGCCAGAGTTAAAAGGGAGAGTAAAATTGCAAAACGACTAACTTGGGATAACATCCTGAATTCCCTAAGTCCAGCAATGGATGTTTCATTTTTGTGGAGAAAAGTCAACAACTTAAGATCTGCAAGAACCAGCGCCTTTCCAACAATTTGGATTAACAATACAAATGTATCTCATCCTAAGGAAATCGCTGACCACTTTGCCTTGCATTGGAGTTCACTTAGCTCAGATCAGGCTTTTGAGTCTGAAATTATAGAAGCAAAGAAAAATCTAAAAATAGATTCTCTGCCAAGCTGTGATCAATATACAGGCTTGAATCGAAAAGTTTATTTAGCTGAACTAAATGATGTTATGGGAACTCTTAGGGGCTCAACGCCTGCAAATGACAAAATAACATATTCTATGGTAAAAAACGCGCCAGATGCTCTAAAAGTTCGCCTCTGCAACTGGTATTTTTCCACACGACTGGAAAACTGCTGTTTTAACACCGATACCCAAGGCTGGAAAGAATCCTAACAACTTAGAAGGCTACCGCCCAATTTCCTCATTACCAGTGCTTTCCAAAATATTTGAAAAAATTTTGGCAAAACGTTTCTGGAAACACACAAGGCACAAAATTTCAAAAAAACAACACGCTTTCTTGCCAAGACATGGAGTGCATACCATCTGTCACCATCTAGAGGAAACATTGCGGCGGAATCTAAAAAACAGAAAACACAGTATTGTTCTTTCAGAGGATATTGAAGAGGCATTTGATAGAGTGGTACTGACGCACATAATACACGAGCTTAATGAGTGGGGCATCCATAAAAAAAACTCTGAAGGTTTTAATGTCATTTCTTGTAAACCGCAAAATCACAGTCAAAGTTAACGGTCATTTCTCTTCAACTCAACCTTTGGATAACGGCATTCCTCAGGGGTCTCCATTATCGGTGGTCCTTTATACCATTTACGCAAATTGTTTAGCCAAGACCATTGAAATGCTACCCGGTATAGACTATGTTGGCATTTATGCTGATAATATTTTTGCTGTTGCATCCGGTAAGTCAGAAGTAGTTAGTACAAATTTGAACAACTTTGACACCAAGGTTCATGACAGGGCTAAGAGTAGGGGAGCAGCAGTACCAACTGAGAAAATTGAGCTGCTACATGTTTGCAGGAGAAAGAATTGTACTTCCACAAGTTGTTGTTTGAGAAACAGCAATCTACAAGTAGCCGAAAAGATGCGAATTTTAGGCATTTTTTTCACGAAAAATCTTCTTTGGAAAACCAATAACTTATTAAGGCTTATTTGCTCTCGTGGTAAAGGACCACATATTGAAACCGCTATCGACATTTGCCGATCTTTAACCTCCGGTATACTACTGCACGGTATAACAATTTATGGTTGGACAACCAAAAGAAATATTGCTAAAATCAACACCCTACAAAACAAGTGCTATCGATCGGCATCTGGCCTTCTGAGAGCAACACCTATCAAATCTTTACAAACAGAAGCAAAATTCGGTCGGTCCAGGAGATTCAATTACGAACATAATCATTCTGTTAAGGAAAAACAACATAGCCGTACCTTCTAAGCCGATCACCACTAATTGCGCTGGCGCAACAGTTTTGGTTGATGATAGTCTTAGAATCTGCAACAAAAGCACCACCAACCCAATATGCTTTAAGTGCATTCACCGGACACAACACTCTATACGGACGGTTTATACTGTAACGGCAGGACATCATATTCGCTCGTCAGACAGACAGCTTCTTCTGCTTTTGAAATAGTTCATGAAGCCCGACTGCCAGACCATACTGGAATCTTTATTGCGGAGATTGCTGCTATAAGGCGTGCCATAGAATATTCACTACAGCACAGAGGAAAAACATTAATTTGCACAGACAGCCTAAGCGCCACCAGGGCTCTGATAAAAAATACAAATGGCGCCTATAATGGCATGCTTTGCTACAACGGAAATAGCATCGTAGTGATCCTCTGGATTCCATCACACATCGGGATTCAGGGAAATGAGTATGCAGATAATGCGGCAAAGGCTGCGCTAAGCTCGGCTCTATGTACGGAGGCACCGTGTTTTCCAAAGGCTTTATTAAATCCCTTTAAAGTAGCTTTTCAACAACATAACCCATCATCTAGCAGACCCAAATACAATAGAAATTTAAGCAGAAGCCAATGTATTATGCTAGCGAGACTGAGAGTGGGCAAATGCGTTTTCAATACGAAACATTATTATGAGAGAACGAATCCACCGAAATGCGCCTTCTGCAACATTGATTTAACTGTACTCCATATACTGGCAGAATGTCCAGTATCCAAAATCGAGGAGCCTTTAGAGAAGATTTTGGACTGTGCGTGTAGCGGAAACCTAGCCAAGATACAGAACAGTTTACGTATACAAAACATCAAGGAAATTTAGGCCTAGGCCCATAACAATTGGATCTTATTTACTTTTATTGAAACAACAGATTGTCAACTAATTTTTTATGTAAATTCTTTTTGAGCGCATATGGTCTGGTTACCCGACGCCTTTTGAAAGTATATTTTACAAATTTATTTTGCAAAATATAATAGGAATAAATAAATAAATATATAAATAAAGAAGATTGGTAGAGAAAAAAAGCAGTCAGAGTATACGTTATTTGCTAATAAAAATTTGAAAAGGGACTTTGGGGGACTTTCCCTTACACAAACTCGACCCCACTCTACTCAGGAATGTAAAATACTTGCCTAGTTATTCCCACCGTTAGTTTTATTTTACTCTTAATTTGGAAAATCCAACCGCCGTTCTAAATGTCCAAAACTCTGCATATGATCTGTGCTAAACTTTTAACACATAATGAAGCAAAATTTTTAAATTAAATTCAATTCTAAAACAGGATATTTAACGCACTCCGATGTATTTTATTGTTTACAAAAAACTTTGTTCCTTATGATAATAGATAAATTTTCTAAATTTGCTCACGCAATAAAGATTCAAAATAGGTCTTGGGTAGAATTTAAGAGAGCACTTGGTCAATATCTCAGTATTGTGGGTAGTGTTAAGAAAATCGTAACTGACAATGGGTTGGGTCTTAAAGCGCTACCATTGACAGAGTTTTTAAGCATAATAATACACATATTTTATTATACATATATTATAGATCACAAAAAAATGAGCCATGTCAAAATTGTTGGAAACATTTCGATGAAAATTTTAAACAGATAAACAGTAAGATTCAATTAATGAAATTTTCTAACTTTAGATTAACTAATATTTGTAACACTTTTAGATACAATGAAAAATATCCAAGGTAGTTACTTGTTAATAAATCCATTATTTCTCTAAATATAATTATTATAATTTTCTAATTCCAGAAATTATAACAAATCAAAATGATGTTATAATGCAGGCCTTATACATATACTTATGTACATAAGTACACTGCATTGGTGTCTTTTTATGTACATGTTCAAAGTACTTTGCCCAATACTATGATTATCTCTTCTTTTGTTTTGTTATACCGTCTTATCTTATCTGTTATAAAACATCTCCATTAGCTCCCTATTCAGAGAACCAAATCATCCATCCAGATAAAGCAATATCAAAAACCGTTCAAGCTGTCTGATCTATCACAAGCGATGAATTCACGAAAGCAAAACATAGATTGATATGTTTGACTCAAACCATGCACTATAATTCCGAAGTGAATTGTTTATTGAAAACAGGCAGTGTTAGTAGAAAAAGTTCTCTCTATCCATTAAATCCGTACTTGGATGAAAACAATATATTAAGGGCAAATGGCCGCATCTCTAACGCAGAGATGTCTCACAATGAGCGACACCCCATTATTATTCCCGCTAGCTCTAAGTTCTGCAAATTATATATAGAATTCGTTCACAAATTGCTTATGCACGCTGGAATTAATTTAATGCTAAGGGCAATAAGAACAGAATATTTTGTTCCAAGGCTAAGATCGGCTATTTGACTGTGTGTGAGGAAATGTACAATTTGTGTTCGGTATAGACAGAATGTCAAATCTCAGATTAGGGGCGCTCTTCCAAGCGAACGAAGCTCATTCTCTCTGCCCTTCACCATCACCGGATTGGACTTTGCCGGGCCCTTTTCCATTAAAACCTCTACACTGAGGAATACTCCATATCAAAAGGGTTATGTCTGCGTTTTTGTCTGCTTCTGCACCAGAGCAATCCATCTCGAATTGTGTAGCAGCCTTACTACAGATGCATTTCGTGCAACATTCACTAGATTCATTAGCCGTCGGGGACTACCCAGGAAGATAATGTCCGATAATGGAACTAATTTTATAGGTGCCGAGCGTGCCCTGCGCTGCGAATATGACCAATTTATTTCTAACACATCTCAAGATATGATTGATAAGTACTCTTCCCACAACTTCCAATGGCATTTTATTCCCCCAAATGCTCCTCATATGGGTGGGCTATGAGAAGCCGGCGTTAAATCATTTAAAGCACATTTCAAGAAGGTGGCTCAAAATAATAAATACACATTCGAAGAGTTCTCTACTCTCTTATCTCGAATTGAATCTGTTCTAAACTCAAGACCCTTATCACCCATGTCAGACGACCCAAATGAATTACTTGCACTGACACCCGGTCATTTCTTACGTGGAGCCCCTAAAAACCTGAAACTCTGAATATTTCGGGATCCCTCCGAGATCGATGGGAAAGGATAAAAATCTTGCATCACCAATTCGCCCAAAATGTGTGCCAAAAATGTGGGTGGTCACACCATACGTTGCTTCATAAACCTACACGGGTCACTACTTTTGTGAAACATAGACGTGCCAAATTTTCCAGTTCGATAGTGCGGACTCGAAATCCACGTGTTAAAAACCACAATAACTTCAACGAGCGTAAAAATGAAATACCAATTGTACAACGTAATGAGGTGAGAAAGCGTGCCCGGTCTCCCCCTAAAAAGGTGGCGGCAGGCCCGAAGCAAGTACTACTAGCAACCGTTCGTGTATTGCAGCGTCTGGCAAGAAAACTTTAAACCACAAATTTGTAAAATAATATTTTCTTTGACTTTGTCAAGGGCCGCAGGATGTTCAAAGTACTGTGCCCAATGCTATGATTATCTGTTCTTTTGTTTTGTTATACCGATGAATTATTCTTTTGTTTTCTATATTTTGTGTAAACCGTCTAAAAATTGCAACCATTAATTCTTGGTTTGAATTCGCCGCAAATTTTAGTCAGGTACTTCCGTTTTAAATCAGACGGCCCAGAAGCCGATTTGTGTCTTTGGGTTAAACTACGAACTAGCGCATCCTGCGATCCTATAATTTTCCAAGATTGTACTTATCATTATATCATTATCACCTTATAAGAACGCCATACTGGAATTGCCCACAATAAAAAATGAATTACTGTAAATATTGAAAAGATACCGTTTTGATCAGTTTTGGCACAGTATCCGCATGTAAGTAAGGTCAAAATTAAACAGTACATATATTATATACTTTGTAAGTACACTGAACTGATACCTTATTTGAACATTTTTAGGGGTGTCATACACCCCTGAATATGTATGTTTTTTTATATAATTAAAAAAACTATTTTACTTAGTGAAAATAAAACAAATGTACCTTTTGAATATGTATGTATGTGCATACATATGTATATAAGAAAATAAATTTCAATTTTTTATATTTTACCAATTTTTTTATTCCATCTAACTGGATAATAGCTAGTTTGAAGCTAGCTACAATAAGTTAGTTTTAAGCTAACGTGTTAGAAATCAACTTTTAGTTGACTGAAATCTAATTAGCTTAAAATTAGTTTAGAAAAAGTCAGCTTACAGCTAACTGAAAAGTAGTTAGTTTATAGCTAGCTGCAAGAAGTTAGCTTTAAGCTAATTGTCGTCTAACTAACTTTAAGTTAGTTGAAAAGTAATGCAGCGTGGGACAATTGACTACTTCGTAGGACATCGCAATGTTAAAAAAGTTAGTTGTTTGCATTGAAAAGTAATCCAGGCCTCAACCAGTTCACAACAGGGTGAAATAGTTAGCTCTAAGTTAGCTTAAAGTTCGCTTGGTTTCCGACAGGGTAACTACAACAACAAACACTAATACAAAGTTTCAAATAACTGACGAAAGCACCATAATACCAATTCAAAACGCATACACTAAAATAATTTCACAGAACAAGCAAACAATAACAACAACTGAAACACCAAACTCAACACAAAATTCACCTAACAAACAAACAATAACAACCAACCAGTCCTTGAACAACAGTTTCGAGGAACCTTTTGTAATGACAGAGGAAATGATGATCCATGATGGATTGGGTCTCAACACCCCACCAGGGATGGGATCTGATAATTCGGTGGCGTGCAACACTCCAGTGTCACAACTGTACCACAAATTTCCACAATTGAATGTACTTATAACACCCAAAACATTAAAAAACACACAAGCGCTGGCCCCAACGGGGAAAGCCGGAAGATAATTTAAATTGATTATTAATCAACGCATCACCCTCCTCCAATGCAGGAATATACAAGGATTTATTAACAACAAATACGCCCTTGAACAATTAGTTGCTAAATACAAGCCTAACGTCATAGCATTACAGGAAACTCATATGGTACGTACAAATTTACAATTATTACATCTTCCTGGGTTTGAAATATTCCACCATAACTACGACTATGATTATGCCAAATCAGGTATCGCCCTAATGGTAGGAAATGACCTTAGTGTAAGGGATCACTTCACATCCGATAGTGATTTACTATTTCAAACTATTATTTTTAATTGTGATTCTGAACTCCACAACACAAATATCTACAAAGAATGTGACATCAATTTAACTCCAACAATGATAAGCAACGTCTCAATTACCAGGAATGTGCATCACATTTTGATTGGTGACTTAAATTCACAAAATGTTATATGGGGATCTGCCTTTAATTCACCGAGCGGAAGAGTTTTAGAGGATTTCGCTAACGACCAGGAACTAGTAGTATTGAACGACGGTTCTCCTACACTACTTAGCACACGAAACACCATGACAGCTTGGACTCCCAATTTAACTTGGACTCGTTTACCTTTCCCAGAAGTGGGAGACCACTTCCCCATCATCATTTCCAACAATCTAAATATAGCAACAACAAAATTTTCACCACGCTTCATGGAAAAACAAAGTTCCGCGAGAAGGCCACTGAGATTAATAATCAGTTTGAAATATCACCCAATATTAACAAGGAAGCTGCCCAGTTGAAACGTATTATACGAAAAACAGCCAACGAAATTATTCCTCTGAGTCATAAACCTAAAGAAAAAAATAACCCAATTTCGTTCAATTCAGAAATTTCGAAACTAACTCAGCAAAGGCAAGATGTATGGAAATTATTTAAAAGATGTAGAAATACAATAAACATAATAAACTTCAAAAGATTATGTGCAAAAATAAAAAGGGAGTGTAAAGCGGCGAAACAAACTACATGGACAAATTTCCTGAACTCGTTGAATCCCACAATGGACGTTAGAGTTCACATTCAATTCTTACTTATTAAAATTAATTTCTCATACAAATTTGCAGTTATGACAAAATTGTATCTGCGACAAAACTCATTTAGTCACCTTGAAAAAAGATATTTATAGTCGGTTACCGTTTATAATGCATTTAGCACTTTTGGAATGTTTGTGGGAAAATGCAGACAAAGCATTTTCCCATATTAATTAAAATTGTATTTTGTAGCATGTCGCTATTAACTGTTAATTATTATTATCAATTATTCTATTATTATTAATTATTTCATTATATTATTTTTGCATATAAACACGAAAGTATATGCAAGAGCTTTTATTGTTTGGTCATTAACATTTATGAGAATCACTATTAACCTAAAAGCTCTTTTGTTTATTATCTAGTCACTCGAATTTATGAGAAGAATGCTTAGGGTAGAAGCTTGGGCTGAACGTATAAAAAGAGCGAAGCAAACGATGATTATTCATTCTGTGTTTATAGGTTGGCGTGAATAGTCAACAAGCAATACCACTGAACATGCGGCTTCGTGATGGCGATGGTCGTCGTTGCTTATTGTTTAGTGTGTTTTGCTTGAAACGATTTCTGTTTGTTGTTGGCCGCATGATAATATCAAACGTGGTTGCAATAAATTTAATCTTTGACTATTCATTCTGTGTTTATAGATATTCCATTCCACTATAAGTTTATATTTATTTAAATTTGAATTGACTTTTGAAATATAAATAAAAAATCCATTACAAAATTGGCGTCCAACTTAGAGGCAGTGAATTACTCCCATAAAGCCGTGGAAGTTTTAAAAAATCAACTTAGAGGCAGTGAATTACTCCCATAAAGCCGTGGAAGTTTTAAAAATATCAACTTAGAGGCAGTGAATTACTCCCATAGAGCCGTGAAAATTTTGAAAATTGACAACATTCTTTTTGAATCGAATACTTGTGTGGCGAATTTTTTTCGATTCCGTTGAAGTTGTTAAGTTGAATCCTGGACGGCATATTTTCAAATTTAAGAAGCAAGCGCGTAGCGGAAGATAACATGGTGACGCTGAGCACAGAACAATTTAAGCAGCTTTTGAGTGCTGTAAACAAACCAAATGAAAGGTGTGGTTCTTTCAGTAGCTGTAGTGCACGTTATGGTGGAGAGCGTAGTTTTTCGAGGGTAGAGGAGTTTGTTTCCTCTATACAAACATTTAAACTGGTTGAGAATATATCCGATAAGGACGCAGTCAGTGGTATGCCGATGTTGCTCGAAGGAGATGCTTCAGAACGGTGGCAGAGTGTTAAGGCAAATGTCAAATCATTTGATGATGTGGTGCGCTTATTACGTGAATCATTTTCACCACCAAAACCAGCATGGCGAATTTATGTAGAAATAAATGAATCCAAGCAACAGAGAAACGAGCCGACAGACACTTTTGTTCGCAAGAAGAGAGCTTTATTTGCACAATTGGCCAGTATCCCAATTGAGGTCGATCAAATTGATATGGTTTTTGGGTTGCTCAATACAAATATACGAGAACGTCTTTCCAGACACAGAATCAAAACGTTTGATGAATTACTTGCAGACGCACGTGAAGCGGAGCAGGTACTATGTGAACGCGAGGCAGAGAACGCTGACGTTAAGGTGATCAGTGGTCCAAAACGTTGCTCTTATTGTGGTAAAAAAGGGGAATAAAGTTGAGAAATGTTTTAAGAAACAAGAGTCAGTGGTGTAGCAGATACCAGGCAATACCGGTTCTGTTATACCGAAACCGAAATTTGCATGCTATGGATGCAATGCTCCAGGGGTTGTGAGAGCAAATTTCATTGAAGTTAACTTTGAACAGAATTTCGAAAAAGCTGATAAGACGGAAACAATTGTGAAAGATATCGAACCTTTTTTTGATGGGAGGTGCGAGAAACGTGGTAGAGGTCGTCCAAAATTACAAAGGTCAGGCGCTCGTGGCAGACCTAAGAAATTGTTCCAGGCAAATGAAGATGGAGAAAGTGAATCCGACAATAGTTTAGAAACATTGGAAGGTTTCGAAGAAGAAGATAACTACGAGGAGTGTGAGTTAGCATATTTGAGAACAGAGTATTGCCCTGAAACATACAATCAGGCCATGCAGGGAGATGACGCAGAAGATTGGGCAACTGCAATAGAAAATGAATATTTGGCACAAATACGTAACAATACGTGGGAGATCGTTGAAAGGCCCAAACAGAGGAAGGTAATTGATAGCAGATTAGTGTTTCGGACGAAAGGTGATGGTAAAAAGAAAGTGCGTCTCGTGGCAAAAGGCTACGCGCAACGTCCAGGAGCAGATTTTCATGAAACTTATTCTCCTGTAGCTCGTTTTTCATCCATTAGACTTTTAGCAGCGCTATCATCAGAATTATGTTTACAAATTCATCAAATGGACGCCATCACGGCATACCTGAACGGCGAACTTACTGAAAGCGTGTATATGGAAGTTCCAAGCCAACTGAAATCTATTTTAAACCAACTGAAATCAGGTAAGAACATGGGTTCAAACAAAATCGAAAAATGCGATCGGAATATGGAAGGAACAATAAACAGATGGCTGCATCATTATCTTGTCTCAAAAGCCCTGTATGTCTTTTAAAGAAAGCTTTGTACGGTCTGCGTCAATCTAGCTTAATGTGGTATAATAAATTAACCACGAAACTTAAACAAATGGGGCTTAATCCAAACACGAAAGATCCCTGTTTATTTTCAAGGATAGAAAATGGTAATATTTTGATAATTCTGATTTATGTAGACGATTTATTACTGGCCTCAAACAATCCTGAATGCACTAATGAGGTAAAGTTGTCATTGGCGCAATCATTTGATATGAAAGACTTAGGCCCAATTAAACGTTGCCTAGGAATTGATTTCCACCAAAACCTTAAACTGAACGAAATTTTCTTATCACAGCGCAATTACGCAGAAGTAATTTTAAAACGTTTTGGTATGGCAGAATGCAAACCTGTGTCGACTTCAATGGAAACAAATTGTAAATTAACTCGTCCCTCAATTAAAAATGAACAAGTGACGTCGAAGTATCCCTATCAGCAACTGATAGGATCACTTATGTACATGGCAGTGACAACACGTCCAGATATCACTTATGCCGTGAATTACATGAGCCAATTTAATTCAAATTATAACGAAGAACACTGGAAGGCAGCCAAACGCATCTGACGATATATTCATGGAACAATTGATCATGGTTTACTTTTTAGTAAAACTAACCAGCAGCTATATGGTGTAGTTGACGCAGACTGGGGAGGAAATATTGGTGATCGGAGATCGTATCCAGGCTACGCGTTTATATTGGGTGGTGCCGCCATCAGTTGGGAAGCACGTAAACAGCGAACGGTTGCTTTGTCAAGCACCGAAGCTGAGTATTTAGCCATAGCTGAAGCAACGAAAGAGGCTCTTTACATCAGGGACATTGCAAAGGATTTGGGTATAACCGCCAAAGAGATTACTCTGTTCATCGATAGCCAAAGTGCTCAAAAACTAATAAAAGGTCTTTCCTATAATTCGCAGACGAAACACATTGACATTCGTCACCACTTTGTGCGCGATTGTATACATAATCACAACATTAATCTCGAATACATGTCGACCGAGAACATGCCAGCTGACATGCTTACTAAGCCCGTCAGCAAAACCAAACACAGCTCTTGTTCAGCAAACTTGGGTTTAACGATTTATCATCGAAAGAAGTTGTAGTTTCTCTACTTTGAGGTGAAGTGTTGGAGCAACGAAGCAGATCAACAACCCTGGGTTTTGATACTATTTTGAACAACGATGAATTATACTTTTTTTAATCTTTTTCTCACTTTTTTATACCTACTTCAATAAAGTAACATTGAATTCAACAACGTGTGTACGATTTAATATATAATAATTAAATATTGTTTCAATTGCAATTTCATAGCCAGCCAGGCAACTAACATTTTTAAGTAAAGTTATTTTTAAATAAACACAATTTTATAAACACCTATATTGCTAGTATCAATTGTCGAGGTTCATTGTGCCAGTTTATTCCGGCTCAAAAACCACAGGATCATCTTGTAGCAGGCAGCTACAGAACAGGATCACTCTCATTAACTTTAGTGACACATTTTTGTCAGACAATGCAGACCCAACACAAACTCAGGATATTTTCATAACCAGGGACAACAGTTTACATATGTATTTGCTCACTTAAGAAATAAATTGTCATCGGGTGTCGACAACATTCCAAACATAGCACTGAAAAAAATTCCTCTCAATATTATATATGAATACTGCATATTATTTAATAATATGTTTAATAATTTATATTTTCCAAATGTTTGGAAAACGGCTATAAATGTTATTCTTCCGAAAAAGGGCAAGAAGCAAATAATCCCGAAAATTTGCGTCCTATTAGTTTATTACCTAACATAAGCAAAATATATGAAATATGTATTAACAGCATTATAAACAAATTTTGTAAAAAAAGCAACATCAGTAGTGAAAAACAATTCGGATTTAAATTCAAACATTCTACAGTGAATGCTATACACAAACTAACTTCAGACATAAATTGGAATTGGCATAAAACATACTGTACAGGCGCTTGTCTCATTGATTTTGAAAAGGCTTTTGACAGTATATGGATATCTGGTCTAATATACAAATTAATTCAGTACAAACTCCTAAATTATCTAATTATATTAATATATAACATGATTAGTGATAAAAATTTCATAGTTTGTTACAAAAATATGAAAAGTAGTAAGTCCTTTAAAGTCTGCAATGGATTACAATTAATTTATATATTTTAGATCTGTTGAACCACATGGATAATATAATTTCTTTTGCAGACGATGTAATAATTTACCATGCAGAAGATAAAATCGAAAAAATTAATTCGAGCCTACAAAAATCAAACAATGTAGTTGAGCTGTATGCAATTAATTGGAATATAAAAATAAAAACACAAAAAATGTGAAACAATTCTCTTCAGGCCTCCAGTAAATAAGTGTAATAATAACGTAAGAGGACATTGGAAAGAATTTGTAATACGATCACCTCTAAATAACTGCACAATTCCGAACAGAGATATGGTAAAATATTTAGGTGTATATATGGACAAGTTTTTGTATTTTAATCTGCATATTAAGGAGATGCTCACAAAAGAAAGAAAAACATTTGCTATGTACAGGAAATTGCTTTACTCCAAGTACTTAAACCCTAGAGTTAAAAAAATAATGTACCAATCCTTAATAAGGCCAGTCTTAACATACACAAGCCCTATTTGGTTCAATATATCACCCTCAAATATGGAAAAGATAAGAGTTTTTGAAAGAAAATGCTTAAGAGCGTGCACATCGCTATATAGAACTCTACAAAGTGGATACTTTAAATAAATTTCAAATAAGGAACTCTACAATAACGCAAATATTGTACGAATAGACAGCTTCATAATTAATTTAATACGCAATGTGCTGAAAATAATTTGATAATGGCTCCCTTTTATGTAAATGAGGATTACATCATTCAATGTCTAGAAAAAGGAGTTGTTCCTCCCGAAGCCTTTCCTTACCCTGATAGGAAAGGGATCATCCAACTTGCAGATGGCACTCCAGCCTTTTATCATAATAAAAGACGGGCTAATATTAAAGCCATTAACTGCAATTTAGAGCAATTAAATATAAACTACAGTACAAGTATATCACATAAAGATAAACGTTATGTTCAAAACGCAAAATCCAAAAAATGTTGGTGGTTATCGGGATAATGAATAACTATTGCATTTTGTATTTTTTTCTTTCCTTTTTCCCCTTGACACTACTTCTGCAACATTTCTTTTTTTCATACTTTCTTTACTTTTTTTTTAATACTTTCATTTCAATTAGAAGTGTTATAAACAATATTATTGTAACTAAATAAAATTAGCGGTTCTCACTCTTGATAGTAAACTCGGTTGCACATTTGGTTAAAGTAGCAGATTTGATTAAAGTACTAGTTTTTACATCACTGCAGCAACAAAATGTACCGAACTTTTATTTTCTACGCTGTGATTAAAAAATCAAACAAAAAGCTTTAGTAAACATTGTAAAAAAATTACTGGGAATCACAGATATTCTGTGCTGTGAATCGTTTTGCCGGCAAAACTTAATTTTGTGTTGAGAAAATAAAAAATATGGAAAAAACAAATAAAAATATACTGGTGAAGAGAAAACGTGACAAAATTCACAACAAAAGGTGGACAGATAAAGAAATTCAGCAAGTTTTAGAATATTTGCATGAAAAAGTCACTCGAGCTTTGTGGTAAAAATCATAGTGAATATAGCAGAGTTGTAAAATTAGTATCAAGAGTGAGAACCGCTATTGATTCACCTTTTGCTAAAAACAAACAAAAAATTTATGGCATTGTATATATGTATGTACATATATTAATATTTTTAATAGTGTTTATTATAGTGTAACCGTCTAATTCATAAAAATTATAACAGGTTTTTGAAAGATGTTCCACGCAAATCTGTCAAATAACAGTCTTATAAGCCTGTTATAATTTTTATGAATTAGGGGGTAAATATGTATAGCAAAATAAGCGAATTAAAAAAAAGCACTGTACCTACAATAGAAGTATTGGTACATACATATCAGAAACTGTACTTTTTGAACAATAACGCAATTATTTCGTAAAAAACCAGCTACTTTTGTATGTATCGATATAAAAAAAGTGAACGGAAATTTCAGGAGAAATCAGTTAAAACGGAATTTTTTTCAAGTTCGAAAAACATATGTATATCATATAGAAAACAGAGAATAAGAAATGATGAACAAAGAAAAAATAAAAGAGAAGCAGAAACTGAAAAGCATAAATTAGCAACAGTAACAAATTCTATTTACAATAAAAACTTAAAACTAAAACAAAAAAAAAGGAACTTCCAATTAAGGATAATTTCCAGTTTGACGTAAACTTTCTACTGGGCTTTAAATTAACAAAAAGAAGAGCTTTAGCAGAAGTTGCAAAAATTATTGATCCATTGAGATGGCTATCACCAGTAACTATTGTTGCAAAGCTGTTTCTTCAAAAATTATGGTTATTGGACCATAAGTGGGATGATCCCCTTTCAGAGCATATAGAAAAAGAATGTCAACAATTCACAAATGATTTAACTAATATACACGGAATTCGGGTACCGCGGTGGTTAGAAATAAAAACAAACCAACGATTTGAGCTGCACAATTGGGAAATGCCATCAAAACTTTACGAATAAAAGTTCATTTAAGAGACATGTTCTAAATCATTTTAAATAAAGCTGTAATAAGGAAAACAACGGAACAGCAAGTGGTTTAAAAGAAAGAGAAGAATTTGTCGTTACTAGTAAATGTGTCGTGAATGAAGAAGTGAAAGATGTTTACTATAGCGATCATTTAGAGAATTTGTACAGCTCTGCCACACAATTTATAATCAAATTACACTCGTTTAATAATATATCTAAGTCAGACGTCAACAAAATTAAGGATAATATTCAAGAAAACATTATCTCGCCGATAACAAAATTTTTTGAAAAAGTCATACCTCAAAATCTAGTTGACAACAGACAGTTTCAAAGAACACAGATTTTTTATGACATTAAAAACCTTTTTAGAGATGTTAAAACTGATTATACCTTCGAAAAGACTGTGTTGAATATGGACTTAATTTCCACCCCACTGTTTTTTATGACATTAAAAACCTTTTTAGAGATGTTAAAACTGATTATACCTTCGAAAAGACTGTGTTGAATATGGACTTAATTTCCACCCCACTGTCATACAAAATTTGTAACTCTTCAAAATTCGCAGGTACTTTGTTGCCTATTGAATTTCAATTTAAAAAAATTTTTGAGCGCAATAATCTATTAAATAAAGTTTTAGAACATATGGAGGCATTAAAAAATAAAAACAAATTTGTGAATTTTGTACAAGGTGATCTGTGGCGTCAAAAATCTAAAATGTATTCTCAAAAAATAGCAATCCCATATTTTATATACGTTGACGATTTTGGAATTAATAATTCCATTGGCCCAAAAGCTACAAAGCAAGCGATATGTAATGTTTATTATAGCTTTCCGTGTCTCTCATGTAAATCATCGAAGTTAGAAACAGTTTTATTGGCGTGCTCTGTAAATTCGTCGGATGTAAAAAATCATGGTAGCAATAAATGTTTTTTCCATTAGTAGAAGTTCTGAAAAAAATGGAAGTAGAAGGTTTAGAAATAAGAACTGAAACAGGAATGAAAACTGTTCACTTCATTTTAGGCTTAGTTTTAGGAGACAACCTGGGCCTTAACTCAATACTTAACTTTTCTAAATGTTTTTCTGTCTGCAAACTACTTTTGCAGATTCTGCCAAATGAAAAAGTCGGAGACACAGAAGGCTTGTTTAGAAGATCCTAATCTTTGTAGGAATAGAATAAACTATAGAGAAAATAAAACAAAACCGTTTCCTGAAAGCGGAATAGTTTCAGATAGTATATTTAACACAATACCTGCTTTTCACGTAACAGAGAATTTTTGTGTTGATGTTATGCACGACTTTTATGAAGGAGTTTGTCATCATATTTTGTGTGCGTCTATTCTTTACTTCATACAAAAAATGAAGTATTTTAGCTTACAGACTTTAAACATAAGGTTGCAGTCATTTTGTTATGAAGGCACAGATAAAGGTTGCGAAAAACGCGTACTTCTTATAAAAGAACTTGAAAATAATAAATTAAAATTAATTGCGAAACAAATGATGGCTTTTTGTCATTATTTGCCATTTTTAATTGGAGATATTGTGCCATTAGAAGATATTGTGTGGAAATTTATTTTACAGTTTTTGGAGTTATTAGATAACATATTGTGCTTTGAGGTCTCCAATAATGTATTATCGCAACTATCGTCAAAGATAGAATCATTTAACAATGAGTTCCAGTCTTTTTAAAAAAAGTCTTACTCCAAAGTTTCACTTTCTTACTCATTATCAAAGGATTATTAAACAGTCTGGACCACTACGAAACCTTTGGAGCTTTAAGTACGAAGCTAAGCACAAAGAATTTAAAATATATTCGCATATAATTACATCACGCAAAAATATTTCGAAATCGTTTTCATTCCAGCAACAGATGCAATTTACGAATTTTTTTATTCAAACGAAACCACCAAAGGAGTTTTCATTTAAAAAAGAATGAATCGATTGTAAAGTTAAAGAATCAATTACCAAAAAATTAAATGTAAATAAAGAAAATTTGCATTTGTTTCATGCTGCGGAAATTTATGGATATTATTATAAAACAAATTCTATTGTAGCCACATTTACGGATGACGTAAATTTGCTCAGCATAAAATATATAGTAAAAGCGAACGACGATGTGTTTATTTGCTGTCAAAGAATTAGTGCAGAATATAGCACTCATTTGATAGCTTTTGAAGTAAATGACTGTGCCAATACTTATGACATAATATCCTTCAATGATGTACTTGGCCCTCCAACTAATATAGTTAAAACTATTTCTGGCAAACAATTTGTCAAACTCAAAGAGTTTTACCGTAGTGTTTATTAATTATACATATATAAATTTTTTTTGTTTGTTTTTATACTCTTTCTTTGTTTTTACACTCTTTTTCTTTGTTTTTACAATCTTTTTTTATGAAGGAAGAAACACCAAGCGAAAATTTGGAACTATATAAGTTGCTTTCGGAATGGAACATATCTCACCTTTTTGGTCATTTTCAAGGTTTTTTACTTTATTATCATACATTAATTTAGCTTTTAATACAAAAAGTATGAACATACATTGATATATAAATATATGTGCATGTATATGTTACAGATCAACTTATTACTGTTGAAATTCTCAAAATTCTAAATGAAAACCACATAAAAAAATTATTCAAGTCCCGAACTGTCGGCGAGCAAGCTCATTTTGAAAATAAACTAAAAATGTGGAAAGCTGGGGAAAAGTCTACTGCGCCAAGAAGTCCTCTAAGAACAATATCTTGGAATGAAAGTATTTCAAATAACAGTAAAAAACTGCCTTCATTATTGTCAATATTGAAGGAAACACAAACCGGCAAACAAATTTTATGAAGACAACCAAACACTTCAGGAACAACACCGAGATCTTTTAATTGCTACTCTGGCAAGATACCTCGATTTAAATGGATACAACTGCACAATTTCTGATTGTGCAGATTTAGAGTTCCAAATCTGCTCATTGTTTCCCACGGAAGAATTGGTGAGTTATCAATTTTGTATTTAATTTGATGGTTTTAATATACTTGCATTTGTGTTATTCAATGTACAGGACTATTATACAGCTGGAAAACGGTAGCTGGAAAGCTGTATAATAAAATCCATAATCTGAAAAGAAATGCAAAAATATTTAAAGAAGACCTTAATGAAAATATAGTCAATGACAATAAAATCCAAGGTAAGCTACCTCTTTTTACATCCCATGTACATACTTGCATATTCATATTTTGATATTACTGCTTATGTATTATTTTTACAAATACTTTGTTTGGAAAAAATTCCAATAATTTTCTTTCAGAGTCAGAATCCGATTGGGAAAACACGATTAAAGCTTTAAGAACCAAAAATATTACAGCTGAGGAATTTGACGTACATATGTATATTGGAGAAAATGCACATTTTATAGGTTAAATCAAATCAATGAAATTAAACTTACATCCGAAATTGTAAAGTTTTGGCCGGAGTACTCTAAGAGCTCGGGATATCAATTAGTAAGTTAATAGTACCAACCTAATACTTTTTTGTATGCGTATCAGATGTAAAAAACACTTTTTCATACAAAATTTAGATTTCATTAGACTTTCAATTGAAGTTTCCAAAGTCAGGAGACTTAAATGCAAAGTGGATAGACTACGGAGCAAAAATGTTTAATATTCTCCGGACGAAAGTAACGTCGGCTTCCGCATCTGCCCATCTCCAAACTGTTGCAAAGAGTAATGCAGGTAAGCAATCATCAAAAAGTTACCTCTCTCTTTATACATGTATTAAACGATTTGTTTTTTGTTTACTTATTTTTTAGAAACAACAATTTTTTACACTTTTTGGTATCTGCATCACGGTTTTCCTCCTTCGTTAATTACTTTTACGGAGCCGGATGGCTCAAAAACTCGAAAGAAATTTACCATTGCTGATTCGCAAGAATCATTTGCAATCATTGGTAAGACTGCGGACGAAGTAGAAGCCAAATTAGTTTTACTAAAGCTTCAAGATAAATGCATACAGCCACTTCTTTTAGTGATTGCTGATTTAGATGCTACTCTGGCAAGATACCTCGATTTAAATGGATACAACTGCACAATTTCTGATTGTGCAGATTTAGAGTTCCAAATCTGCTCATTGTTTCCCACGGAAGAATTGGTGAGTTATCAATTTTGTATTTAATTTGATGGTTTTAATATACTTGCATAATAAAGATAAAAAGTATCGCAGTATATTTTGATGGCATCAGGTACCCAAGCTTAAAGTATTGCAGAGCATTGACACGTTATACAAAATAATATTTTTGTTTAATTTGGAGTTTCCAAAACCAGCTGAAACTTTTTACTTGTTTCTTCAAAAATTTATTTATGAGAGGCTTTCAGACAAAAAAAGTTTAAAGGTTTCAACTTTCATTAGTCAGATTATGAAATAATGCTTTTCATTATTTAAAGAAATTATTTTAGTTTTAATTAATCATAGCTAAAAATTAATAAAAACTTATTTCTTTTAATGAAAAATCGAATTTTCTTTTATTTTTATGGTTACTTTATTAATTGGCTTTATTACTTTAATTAATTACTTTATTACTTTATTAATGGGCAACAAACTCTTTGTTGAGTAAAATTGCTGAAAAAAAAAACGACAACCAACAATTTCATTGCTAAATAAAGTTGTTGAAATAAATACAGAAATTAAATAAATTTTTGTTAATAAAGTTTATTAAAAAAAATTGCTTGAACAGCAAATGTTTTTGCTAACTCGTAACAAATTTTGTAATTGAAAAAATATATATTTCAGCAAGCAAAATAGCTAAGAGCTCTGAATTTTTTCAACAAATCAATTGTTAATAGTCCCATAAATTTAATTGAAACAGAATAACTTGATTTTATTTTCAAACATTACAAAACCGTGGTTGTATTTACAAAAATCGTAGTTAGCGCAAAATTAAACAATGTTTTAGTTGAATACACAAAAAAATTTGTTGTATTTACAATCCATTTTTTTCTGTGTACAGTCCACTCATCAACATCAAAAAAGAACTACGAATTAAATATACTTATTAAAACAAAACTTTATTGTGTTTAATTCCGAATCAAAATGATAAAATTATAACTTTAAGCGACATTAATAGCAGAAAATCATTGTCTCCTTATGGAGAAATTGAGGTACCGAATATGTCTGTTCCTTTAACCTATGATAGGTTAAAAAGATTTAGTTTAAAAATGACTGCAAGTGAAATTATTTGTTTTATTCACTTTTTACCCTTGATGATAGGAGATTTAATTCCATACCATAACAAACATTGGAAGGTATTTGCAGTCCTGCTGCAAATAATACATTTGATTTCAAAAACCAGTTTCGAAAACGAAGATATAGTAAATTTAAAAGAATTAATTAAAAACCATCACCTGCTTTACACTAACTTATATGGCTCATTAAAACCTAAGCATCATTTTCTAGTTCACTATCCTACTGCAATTAATGAATGCGGTCCACTCAGATACCTATGGAGTATGAGATTTGAATCTAAACATAAGGAAGCAAAATTGTATTTTAGTAACATTACATCAAGAGTTAATCCTTGCTCATCTTTATCCTTAAAGATTGGCCTGAAATTTTCAAACTTTTTGTTTAGACATGAATGTTTTTTAGAATCTATTTTTACCTTTAGTTCATCAAAAATTATAGATTTAACTAAAGAAGATTATTTTCACAAAATTATTAGAATTAACGCTATTAATTTTGAAAATTGCAAAATTTGTAACGAAATTATTTTTAAGGGGACTCACTATAAACAAAACTATTATTTAGCTTCAAATTTAAATAATATTGAATTGTTTAAGATTAAATGTTTTTTAATTCAAAATCAGTTAATTTACGTATTATGCTATTCGAGTAATATAAATAGTTTTGATTCTCATTTTCAGTCGTATGAAGTTGGTACCTTAAATGAAAGTATATATATAAAACTAATTACCGATTTTGTAAGTCTTCCTTTTCATTTATATTCAATAAATAATGCTAAAACTTATTTTTCAATTAAATATGCATAACTCTTGTAATAAATTGATTTAATAAAATTATAAATTTTTAAAGAAATTTATTCAAATTCTGCTTTTATTTTATAAATTTTGGCTCGCAATGGGTTATTTGAAAGAGAACGAGACGTTGTCAAATTGAGAACGGATAGTTATCAAAATGAGAACGAGCCGGTGCCAAAATAAGAACGGTTTGTTGTCGAGGTGAGAACGAGATGTTGTCAAAATGAAACGTTCCCTTGTCAAATTAAGAACGGTTTGTTGTCGAAATGAGTACCGAACGTTGTCATATTGAGAACAATTCGTTGTCAGAATGACAACATCTGTCATATTGAGAACATCCGTTGTCAAAGTTAGAACAAACGTTGTCGTGTCACTGTTGTCCACGAATGGTGTCAATTTCGGTGTTTTTCTACCGGTTTTTTCTCTGTGTGTAGTAACATTTTAAAATATACATAAGCAAATGAATGTATATTAAAGCAGTATGAAATTAATACTCAACAGTAGAACAACAGTTTTATTAGAAAATTACAACCAGTAAAATCGTATAATAAAAATTTTAAATCGCCTTTACCACCATGGGATCACCTTTACACCTTATGACAGTGTAAATTCTTCCTTAGCAAAATTCCCTAAATCTACTACCTCTAGCGACACATACCAAAAAATGTTTAGCGAGATACGCAATCAACATAGTGAATGCCAATTTATATTTACTGATGGGTCCAAATCTGAATTAGCCATTCTTTTAGTGTTACAACTACGGATACTATTTTAAAAGCATCTGACATCATACTCATCAGTTTTCACAGCTGAAGTGGTAGCGATATTTGAAGCTATAAAAGTTTTTAGTAACTCAACAAGGAAAACAATGATCTGCACTGATTCCCTGTCAACGATACAGTCTATCAGCAATATCCACAATACAAATTTCTATTCCGCAAGCGTTAGACAATATTTAATGAAAAACCGTAAACTTAGAATATTATGGATTCCTGGACACTGTGAAATACAAGGGAATGAATTTGCAGGCGTTAATGGTAAGGATATTTCGATCTACATTCACAAAATCATACACAATCAATCAGAATTATGGTCAAAAACATTCGAATGGTACAAATTTATTAATCGGTATGGAATTAATACTAAAAACTACTTGAACTTAAAATATAACAACAATTCACTTAACACCCTTAGTTGCCGCAAGTACATCAAGTTAAGACTCGGACATACACACCTAACCCACAAATACCTAATTGAATCAGCTACCTTAAACAATTGCTCTCACTGCAACAATAATAATATGTCTGTAAAACACTTTAAGAGACTGTCATATATTCAATCAGCAGCACAAGAATATTTTCAAAAGAGATCCAATATCCTACCTCACCAACCCTTCAATGGAAAATATTATCGTTATTACCAATTTTTTAAGAAGTACTAATGTTTTTAAAGATATATATGTACATATGTGTTTATTATGTATAAATACATCGTATATGTATGTTCTTGTATACATTACTATGTAAACATATCAGCTTCAGGCCTAGTAGCCATAGCTTAATCTTGTTAGCTCAGATCTAAGCATAGATTTAAGTTAGCTTATAAATAAATAATTATACGCAAGGAAAACATTTTCAGCCAATATCACATATTATCCCGACCCATTTCAATGTCAAACAAATACTCCGCAATTTTGCAGTCCCGGACAACGATATCCAAAATAATTTTAATCAAACTAATGCCAATAATAATTATCGATAATGTTGTTAAATTGAAATGAATGCAACATATGTAACTCCTGCACTTTATACATATATACATTTAAATATTGTTCGTTTGGTTATAAAAATACTTGTAGAACTTTTATATAGCAATCTTATATATTTGATTGTATGGGTTGTCATATTTTTTCATTGTAAAAAAGTCTAATAAAATAATTCAAACCAATAGGTTATGGGCCCAGGTCGCGCTAGTATTAGACTCGAAAAATCATATTCAAATAATTTTTGTGTTTTCCGCATTAAAAGAAGAAAGATGTCAAATCTTCCATTGGGATTTTCGATGGAGCGTTTAAGATGTATGGAAGAGATAGGCGAAATCTTTCCTCGTAATCAAAGGATGCTGGAAGATTATTGAAACTGGTGGTAATGCAGAAGCAGATGCCAGTTTAAATGAACGTGCTTTGGCAGAGATCACACTGATGGTTGAATCCTCCAACTATGGGCACATTGCTACAGCTAAAACAGCAAAGGAAGCCTGGGATGCTTTGGTAGCTGCCTATGAAGATAATGGGTTGACACGAAAAGTGGAATTGCTGAAGCAGCTTGTGTGTCAATTCAGGGGAGAGTGATCATGAAAATGAATTAACACTTCCGGCAATTATGAATTAACAGCAAGATGTTTCTGCAGAACTAACACATCAGGCTGAGCCTCAAGAACAGCAAGTGGATGAATCGGATGAAAACGAATATGGTGATTCTTATGAGTGGTCATCTCCTATTTCTTCCCCAATCGAAAACCATGGTAGTGATTGGTGTCCACATGCATATGAAATGCAAAACATTCCGTTAACAGAAAATCTTCGTCGCTCTAAACCTTTAGCAAATAAAAATATATCGCAGAACTTTTGTGCAATTGAGTTGTTATCAGATGATCCTAAAAGCGCGTTGGAGGCAATTTCTTCTCAAAATTCAAATGAATGGAAATCAGCTATGAATAGCGAATTTAAATCGTCGATAGAAAATAAAACATGGGAGCTTCCAGATTTACCTCCAGGATAAAAGGCAATCAAGCCAAATATCTGACGAATAAATTTGGTCTTTGCTAAATTAATGTGAAAAGAAATTTTAGTTATTTTTTAATTTGTAAAAAGTGCATGAGGTATAAAATATTCCATTCAAGGAGAGTGTTGTTAAATTGAAATGAATGCAACATATGTAACTCCTGCACTTTATATATACATCATTTAAATAATGTTCGTTTGGTTATAAAAATACTTGTAGAATTTTTATATAGCATTCTTATATATTTGATTGTATGGGTTGTCATATTTTTTCATTGTAAAAAAGAGTCTAATAAAATAATTCAAACCAATAGATAACAGCAATCCTTCACTACAAACTCATTATAGTGGAAATAAAAAGATAGCTAGATAAACTCGATGGAATAACTCAAATCATAAGACGATATGGAGCTCCTGTTCCAATGGAGCAGGATGACTCCATTTTCATTTATGTTGAAAATGAAAATTTAATTTATACTCTGTAACACAACCACGTTTATTACTTTTTATTACTTTTGTAAATACTAACTTTTATATCAACTTGAATTTTTTCACTCATTAAAGGAAGCTTCATAAAACTAAACCACGCGCGAGTTAAATCAACGAACCATTCTAATAACACCTCAACCCATTCCCTGCCTATTAATTGGCAACAATAAATTATTTTCTTGACCGGCAAAATTAATAAACTAAATATCCAATTTCAAAAAGTTCAGCGAACTAATTTCGCAATCCAATTTTAAAGAGTTCAATAAACTTATTTCGCAAGTAACACTTCCTCATTGAACCACTTATTATTTTTACTTCATGAAACAATAGCTGAGTAAACACTTTGTAAGCATTTTAATTATTTTAACTTTTACTTCATGAAACAATAGCTGAGTAAATACTTTGTAAGCATTCTAATTATTGATTAAATATTTAACTTTTAAGTTTTCAGTTTAAAGAAAGAAATGAAGTAATAAAGAACATAAAAATAAAATTTATTAAGTTTTTTATTTTTTTTAAACTCAAAAGCTCCTAGAAAAAGAAGGTGCAAAGAACTATGTTTACAAGCGTACCTCAATTGGTACAAAAATTTTTACGCCAAATCAACTACAATATGATTGTTGCAAACAAATACTAAAAGAAAATCAAATTCAGTTCCACTCATATAGTTCTAAAGACAGCAGATTATATACTACTTTTTTACACGGACTACCCCGCATCGATGTTGATGACATCAAAAATTAATTAATAAGCTACAACTTATCTCCAACAAACGTTACTGAAATCGCAACCAAATTCAGCTCTAACACGAATGCAGTGTACAAAATACAGTTTTCTAGAAAAACATTTAACCCCACCTCACTAAAAAACGTTAGAACAATCTCGAACGTAATTATCAAATGGAAAAAATTCAAACCAAAAAGAGGTGATAAGCCAACTCAATGCTGGAAGTGCTTAATGTACGGCCATGGTGGTGAACATTGCCAACGAACTTCCGCTTGTATGTTATGTGCTGAACTTCATCATACTGATGAATGTCCTTTCAATGTCAGCGATAGAAGGCCCGCAGTTTTCACATGTTTTAACTGCAAAAAACATGGAAAAGATAGAACAGACCACGCGGCAAACGATATAAATTGCCCTTTTCGTGCACTATATCTGGAAACAAGATCCAGAGTGTCACATAAAACAACAAGAATAAATAACCAACATCGTGATAGTTTTCGATTAAACAACTCTGAGTTTCCATCCTTAGGTAACATCAGCAGAAGCTCTAGCAACAATAGGATTAATACCAACGTAAGTTTTGCTAACCAAGTTAAGAATAGTCTCTTTAACATAGACGAACTTTTCGATATTTTCACTACCGCAATGGAAGATCTACAAAGATGCACTTCTAAGGTACAGCAAATCAAAGTTATTATGTCCATGGTTAAACATGCCTATGGCTTGCACTAGCACTAACGATTTTAAAATTCTTCATATGAATGTAAATGGTATTTCAAGTTTTTCGAAAATAAAACAACTAGAATTATTACTCGAAAGAGAAAAAATTAAAATCGCTTCGCTAAATGAAACATTTCTATCGGCAAATCACAAACCTTTTATAAAGAATTATTGGTTTTACAGAACTGACAGATGCGACACAAGGGGTGGAGGCGTTGCTCTCCTAATACATAAATCTATCAAGCATAAGAATATCAATTCACACAACACGGAATCAATTGAAAATATCTCGGTAGAAATTTTAATCAATAACCGGCCAATCGTAATAACCTCAGCTTATTCAGCACGTTATACAAACAATTTTGCTTCCGACGTTCTAACTATATGCGACCAAACTAAAGAATTCATAGTTTTTGGGGACTTTAATGCTAAACATTCCTCTTGGAACTGTCATACCAATAACAGAGCCGGTACTGTACTCAATAACCTACAACTTTCTCAACACTTTTTTATACATTACCCCTATAGCCCTACACTATACCCTCACCAACGTAACCGCTCCCCGTCAACGGTTGATATTGCTATAAGCAACTCTCCTCTAAACATAGAAGTAACAACAATGGGATACGAAATACCGTCTGATCACCGCCCCATTATTTATGCCATAAAAAGATCAGAAGCATCAACAATTAATGACGACCGCTTTGATTACAGGTCTACAAACTGGCAGAGTTTTTCTAATTTTATTGAAAACAGAATAACTTTACTCTCCGATGAATATAGTTCAAAAACAGCTATAGATCAGGAATTAGATAAATTCATAAACACCCTGTTACTTGCGCGAGTTACGTCAGAGGCAGCTCCGACTCCACCAAAAATAAACATAAATTGGCACAAGTAACAAAAGGTCGATAACCCAACTAAGTTGTGCAATCGACACACTTATGCCAATTTAACATTTTTTAAAAACAGGAAATTGTTTTCCCACAAAGTATGTAACCCGACCCTTTTCTTTAACTTCAATAAAAATAACAAAATAATAAATCAATACTTTTTATTTTTAGTAACAATTTTAATAAATAATAATGTAGGCTAAGCACTTTTGATTTCCAATCTTAATCAACACTTTTATTTTTAGTAACAATTTTAATAAATAATAATGTAGGCTAAGCACTTTTGATTTCCAATCTTAATCAACCTAATAAATAAAAATTGTATGAGTAGTCAGTAATAAAGTTATACTCAAATAATAAAGAACAAAGAGCTGAAGCTCCAATTAATTTTTTTATTGAATAAGCCCATAAGGACTTATAACTGGCGCAGTCGGTAGGATAGGATCTAGCCCCGAATGACTAGATAAGCGAACGGAAAATTGTGAAAACTTTTTTATATCCTAAAGGACTATAAAAACACAAAATTTTTTCCTTAAGGAATTGTAAAGAAAAAACCCCAAACTTTTAAACAAATTAAATCAAAAATAATAATCAACAACTCAACGTAAGAGACTATACTCGTATTAATAAAGCGCAGAATAAAACCAATTATATAAAAAGTTGAGAACAAAAAGTTTAAAAAAAAAAAAAAAAAAAAAAAAAAAAAAAATTTCTGAAGATTCAACTCATCATAAGATCGACAAGAAAAACAAGATGGAAGCTAACTCAACAGATCAAACTTCAACAGAAAATTCAGCCAGAGAGTCACCAATAGCCGCATCAGAAGTTCTTAAAGAAGCTTCGAGGATCAAGGAATACACAGGAAGCAAAGCATCATTTATAAGGGAAGCCGAACTCTTCATCCCCATTTTCCAAGGCACCAATCTAGATTAATATGTCTTTCAACGGTGTATAATCAACAAAATTCAAGGAGAAGCTCTGGACGTAATACGAACGTTAGGCCCCAACCCAAGCTGGAAGCAAATTAAGACGGAACTCATCGCAAATTTCGGTGTCAGAGAAACATATTACCAACTTTATCACCAAGCTCTTTTGCAGAAAAACTATAATGTAAGTCAATATTATTTTTATTTAAGCAACATTTTAAGCAAATTAAATGAAAAATACGAACAAGATGTAAATAAGCCTAGTGAATTCAATCCTAAAATAAATGAATCTATGATTTTAAAAACTTTTCTAAACAATATCCCGCCTTACATGGCAAGTATCATACATAGCAGGGATATCCATAATATCAGATCAGCATATCATACCCTAGAGGAAACAGGAATAATCAGACAAAATAACAGTAACAGACACAAGGAATATAGGGAACCTAACCACATAGGACACAACTCACAAAATAAACAAGCAAACAGTTTTGGTCAGTTCAGACAAACTAATAATCCAATGCAGTTCAGACAAACCAATAATTCAGGTAGTTTTAGGCGAACAAATAATTCAGGATCATACCGTAATTTAAATTTACAACGTGGACAGACATCAGGGCAAGTACGAAATCCTTTTAGGCAAAACCCTTACAACAATGTAGAGCCCATGGAGATCGACCATATCGGTGAAGGAAATTTTCAGTCACCAGCCAAAAATCAAATTTACCGCTAGTGGAACTAACCATTCAAAATACTAAAATTATATGTTTAGTAGATACTGGGTCTTCAACCACATTATTAAACAAAGACCTCCTTCCGCAATACAAGCGAATAAAATTAAACAAACCCCTACATTTTAAAACATTAAACGGACAAATTAAAATAGACTATGAAATCATTACAGAGGTCCCAAACGAATTCGAGGACAACAACTTCATGTGCTGGAAACTGACAAATTTCGAAAATAAACCATTCGATGCCCTCATAGGACAGAATATTCTTAAGATTTTAAATGCCAATATTAATTTAGGTGAAGGATATATTGAAGTAAACAATAATAAAATAAAATTTCGCAACTCCTGTCCATACGAATATGAAGATATTCACACACTAGAATCTTCAGGAATTGATGAAAAAATCAGTACGCTCTTAAGAGATGACCTGAACAAAGAGGAAAGTGGTATATTAAGTAACTTACTTAAAGTGAACGAAGATTTATTCTTCCAAGAAGGTATGACACTAAGTCACACCCACGAAGTTCAACATGAGATTGTTACAAAAACTAGCAATCCTGTATATTCTAAAATATACAGGTATCCTCGGATTCACGAGGAAGAGATTAATCGGCAGATGAAAGAAATGCTTCAACAAAATATTATCACGGAGAGTAGCTCTCCTTATAACTCACCAATCTGGATAGTCCCAAAAAAGATGGACAATTCAGGAAAGAAAAAGTGGCGGATAGTCATAGACTACCGCAAACTAAATGAAATAACTGTGGACGATAAGTTCCCAATACCAAATATCGATGGTATATTGGACAAATTAGGGAAATCACAATATTTTACCATCCTTGATCTGGCAAAGGGGTTCCACCAGATCAAAATAAAAAACGAAGACAGGAAAAAGGCGGCGTTTTCAACACCGTTAGGTCATTACGAATTTATTCGCATGCCTTTCGGCCTTAAAAACGCGCCGTCAACCTTTCAGCGTCTAATGAATTCAGTTCTGAGAGGTCTAATAAACAAAATATGCGTAGTCTACTTAGATGACATCCTCATTTTCAGCACAAGTCTGGAAGAACAGAAAACAAATATTCAAAAAGTATTTGATAGACTCAGGGAGCATAACCTCAAAATTCAGGTGGATAAATGCAAGTTCCTTGCAAAAGAAACGGAATACTTAGGGCACATTCTAACTACAGAAGGCGTCAAGCCAAACCCTTCAAAAGTAGAAAGTATACAAAAGTTAAAACTGCCGGAAACTCAAAAACAAATAAAATCTTTCCTGGGCGCCACTGGCTACTACAGGAAATTTATAAAAGATTATGCGAAAATCGCACAGGGAATGACAAAATACTTAAAGAAAAACACAAAAGTCAACAAAAATGACCCCCAATATATTGACACATTCCACAAATTAAAAAGATTATTAATAAATCCACCAATCCTTAAATATCCGGACTATTCAAAGAGTTTTAAATTAGTAACCGATGCCAGTGACCACGCAATAGGGGCAGTGCTCATGCAAAGTGACCACCCCATCAGCTATGCCAGTCGGACCCTCAATGAGCATGAGAAGAAATATGCAGCAGTCGAAAAAGAGCTGTTGGCCATCGTTTGGGCCACAAAGTATTACAGACCATATATCTATGGAAGACCCTTTGAACTTTTAACTGATCACCAACCTTTAGTATGGCTACATACCAAACATAAAGGGAAGGACATCAACCCAAGACTGCAAAGGTGGTTAATGGAATTAGGCGAGTACAATATAAACATAAATCATATTAAAGGTAAAGAGAACAAAATTGCTGACTTCCTAAGCCGAATAGACGCCGATACGGGAGAAATTCATGCAATCAACGACGATGACAATATAAGTACGGCAGCCACAATTCATTCGCAGCAAGAAGAGCAAAACGATCATTTCCCAATCCTAGACTCCGTTGTAAATAGATTCATGACCCAAATAATATTAACAGAATACAAAACAAAGGAAATAAAAATCATTCACGGCAAAAGAAAAATTTTCGTTAGCAGGGATGATATTGAATCCGACTTCATGACTGACATTTTTAGAAGATTCCTAAAGAAAGGCAAAGTAGGAATTTTTTCGGAATTACCCGATCGAATATATAATCAGGTACAGCTAAAACTTATTGACCTTTTTGACAATAGCATACAATTTTATAGGTGTAGTCACCACGCACAGGACATGGCTAATGAAGACGAGACCTATAAGCAGATCGCGAAGTACCACAAACTCGAAACCGGACATGGTGGGATAACGGAAAATTACGAAGGTTTGAAAAAGAAGATTTATTTCAAAAATCTTAAAACGTTGGTGCATAAATATATAAACAATTGTGATACATGTAACAAGTCAAAGTATGATCGCAATCCCATAAAACCAAAATTTCATATTACCGAAACCCCGTCGGACGTAAATCAAATTATACATTTAGACGTATACACTATTAAGAGACATAGTTTTATGACATTTATAGACAAATTTTCCAAGCATGCAGTGGCAATTTATTTAGAAGACAGGAACAGCACAACAATTGTTGAAAAGCTGAGGCAATTTTTGTCCGTTAGGAGCAAACCTCTTAAAATAATCACAGATAACGAATTTAATTCTGTAAATGTTAGGGAGTTTTTACGACAGGAGGGAATCGAGGTTCATTTTACGAAACCCAACAACCATACTGGAAATGCAGATATAGAAAGATTGCATAGCACAATTTCAGAAAAAATATAGGGCGCTAGAATCAGAAAACTCCTCACTCTCAACACAGGAACGAATCTTCAAATGCATAGAATGGTATAATAAATCCACTCATTCACTTATTAAAGAAAAACCAATAGACGTCGTAGAAGGTAAAGTAGATAAAAGGAAAATAGAACAAAAAATTAGGCAGGCAAAGCTTCGTGTAATAACTAAATTAAATGAGAAAAGGGAAAATTATGAAAGAGCAGACGAGGAAGGTTTCGTTAAAAACTACAAAACACTGAGGCATAAATATGAACCACGATATCGTCGATTAAAATTAGCAGACGTACACCCCACAAACATTAAACGAAAAAATAAATTTTCAGGGCAAATGGATATCAATCGCTTTACTGATAATACTAATACCAATGACAATGGCATCTCTGACGATCCAACCAATTAACAATCCCGACGGTTTCGCGGAAATTAAACTGGATAAAACAACATTAATATTAAGCTATAACAAAATTATTCACATAATTGACATAAAAGAAATAATAGAACTAATCAACGATTTGGAGAAAGAGATAGAACAACTCCAATCTGCTAAGAACAAAATACTATTAGAACATGAAATAGAAAAAATTAAGATAAAGGCACAATTGTTACATAATAACAGGCATAAAAGAGGCTTATTTAATGTAATAGGCTCAGGACTAAAGTGGATTGCAGGAACAATGAGTGACGATGACCGAATAGACATCGAAGAACACCTAAAAATGATAGATGAAAATAATCATAAAGCAATAAACAATCTTAATAAAAATATATACATAAATGATTATTTCAATCAAACATTGAACAAACTGAAATCAACAATGGACAGGGACAGAACAACTATCTCAAGACACTTGAACGCAATAAAGAAAAACGACGATTTAATACTTGATCAGATAAATTATATGGACACTTTGCTCAAAATAAAAATTTTATCGGACAATTTAGAACACATTCAAAATAATATAGTTTCTGCACAGTTCAAAGTAATGACTAGTAATATTTTAACGGACAAAGAAATTAAAGATTTTAAAATCGATTTTTATGAACTAAAATATATGCAACTGGGAGCTGCAAAGTTCAAAGAGGACCACATAATATTCGTCATAAAATTCCCAAAAGACACAGTGACTGTCAAAAGATCGCTAATCACACCTATTACTGACACAAATTTTACACAGCTAAATTTTAAAACACAAGAAATTGTACATTATAAAGGAGAGGCTGTTGAATATAAGCAAAATCCTAACTTAAGAGAAATCAAAAAATCCAATGTGTGTATTTATAAAAATAATTGTAAGAAAATAAGAGAATATAAAAAAGAAATAATTGAAATAGAACCAGGCATAATCCTTTTAAAAAATTCAAACGGAAGTACTGTTACTAGTAGTTGCGATGAAAGAAATCTTTCTATTAACAAAAACTATTTATTTACATTTCACGATTGTAAAATAACTATTGATAACGAAACATTTGTAAATTCAGAAAAAATATACAGAGACAATTTTGTCATTCCATCAAAGAATCAAATGGAGTTTGATGTCATAGAACCCACATTTGATGAAATAGTCTTAAGTGAAATTGAAAATGTAAAAGAAATTAAAGAACTAAAATATCATAAAAAACATAGTAATAAATCAATCATAACCATATTTGTAATAATAAGTTTATTAATTTTGTTATTGATAGTGGGCGGAGTTTACTTAAGAAAAATACAAAAACAATTAAAAATTCAGGAGAATTTCAATACAAAGGGGGAAGGAGTTACGTCAGAGGCAGCTCCGACTCCACCAAAAATAAACATAAATTGGCACAAGTAACAAAAGGTCGATAACCCAACTAAGTTGTGCAATCGACACACTTATGCCAATTTAACATTTTTTAAAAACAGGAAATTGTTTTCCCACAAAGTATGTAACCCGACCCTTTTCTTTAACTTCAATAAAAATAACAAAATAATAAATCAATACTTTTTATTTTTAGTAACAATTTTAATAAATAATAATGTAGGCTAAGCACTTTTGATTTCCAATCTTAATCAACCTAATAAATAAAAATTGTATGAGTAGTTAGTAATAAAGTTATACTCAAATAATAAAGAACAAAGAGCTGAAGCTCCAATTAATTTTTTTATTGAATAAGCCCATAAGGACTTATAACTCGCGCGATTTTTCCTCGCCTAAAGTATCGCAAGATTTCAATTACGTTGTACCAGGAAAAATACTGAAGTATATTAGGCTAAGAAGAAGTTATAAACGTAAATACCAAAGAGCTTATAACTCGGACGAAAGAAATTTTTACAAACAATACGCAAATCTGCTAAGCAGAATGATAGATAAGCAAATAAACGAAGAACGTAATAAAAAATGGGATAAACTATTGTCAAATTTAAAACCTGGTGATAAATCCTTCTGGAAATTGAGCAGAAGTTTACGTGGAAAAGGCAAAAGCACAATACCGCATATAAAAGTAGGAAATACCAAAATAATCTCGGATAGTGAGAAAGCGGAAATTCTAGCAAACACGTTCGCCCAAACTAATAAACTCACCGCTAACTTCAAGCACACAATGGACGATTTAATAAATTCGACGGTTGCTGACTTTAAATCAAGAAATACATCTCCACAAACCGCAAAACTTACTACATTTACTGAGGTAAGCAACATTATAACAGCACTAAGAGTCACGAAATCTAGTGGTTTTGACAAAGTCTCCAATCTGCTACTAAAAAAACTCCCAATAAAGGCTGTAAAATTGATTGTAAATATTTTTAACAGCTGCTTAAAGCTGAATTATTTCCCTAATATGTTTAAAAATGCAAAAGTGGTAGCCATTTGTAAACCAAACAAACCAAAGTATATTCCGAGTAGTTATCGACCTATAAGCCTTCTAAGCAATTTAGGAAAAATTTATGAAAAAATTATCTATACTCGACTTAATGAATACGTTGAAAATAACTCCATAGTAGTTAAGGAACAATTTGGCTTTAAAAAAGAACATAGCACAACTCACCAAATAAACCGAATTAAAAAACATATCCGAGATAATAAAAGGAACAGAAAATCTACGGGTCTAATATTATTAGACATAGAAAAGGCCTTCGACACCGTCTGGCATAACGGGCTACTATACAAATTGCTAAATGCAAATATCCCAAAATATCTCTGCATACTAATCGCTGATTTTATTAACTCCAGAATTTTTAAGGTTGCCATTAACAAAGAAATTTCATCAGCAAAACCTATTACAGCAGGCCTACCTCAGGGTTCAGTTTTGTCTCCATTGTTGTACGCTATATACGCATCAGATTTTCGCACTCCTAAATATTTCAATATCGCATATTATGCAGACGATACAGCTTTAATTTTCTCTAGCAAACTCACAAGCGCACTTATGAAGAAAATGGAAAAGGGGTTTTCAAGCTGTATGAAACATCTTCGTAAATGGAAAATTAAGATTCACCCGGACAAAACACAAGCAATAATTTTCCCATTTAATAAATCCCCAAAGAGACTGCCAAGACGTCAATTAGAAATTGGAAACAACTCAGTAGATATAAGAGACGAAGCTAAATATCTCGGAGTAGTTTTAGATAAAAAACTAATCTTTAAAAAGCATATACACGAAATATGTTCCAAGGCTAATAGAACTCTTAGGGCTCTACATCCTCTGCTAAACAGGCGTTCTTACCTGAACTACAAAAATAAGAACCTCCTTTTTAAAAACGTTATCAGGCCGATTCTAACGTACGCGTGCCCCATTTGGAGCTCTGCTGCAAGATGCCATTTAAGTCGTCTGCAAATCATCCAAAACAAAGCTCTCAAGATAATCAATAACAAACCTTGGTGGTACCCAACATATATCATCCATGAAGAAACTGGATACGAAAAAATCACCGAATTTATTAATAGATTAAAAACCAAATACTTAAACAAAAACGAAAATTCTTCTTATTTGCTAATAAGAGAATGTAATGAGTTAACATGAAATTAATATAAAATTAACAAACCGGAAAAGTAGTGCTTATTCGACTATTAGAAATAATAGCCATATAATAACATTTACCTTTTCAGCTAATGTTTGATTTTTCTTAAACTTTTCATATAAAGGTTTTTAACCCATTTTTACCTCTAAATTTCTCAATGTAAATAAATAAAAACTTATACCATGTTAACAAATATTCACTTGCTGTAATATCTTTATAAAGATAAGATCTCATTTGTAAATATTAGCTTTAGTACACGTAAATAAAGGAAGATTATGAAATGAAAAATGAAAAACACCCCTTCCTAGGGAATTTAAAGAAGACAATCTTATGTGCTGGAACTTTAATGGGAAAAATTTCGATGCTTTAATAGGACAGAATATATTGAAAGCTCTTTCAGCAATCATAAACCTTGAGGAAGATTTCTTACAGATAAACGGCAATAAAATCCAATTTATAGATTCTTGTCCATGCAATTTAGAGGAAATTCAATCCTTAGAAATACAATCAGATAACATCTTAGATAAATTTAAACGTAATGATATGAACAAAGAAGAAGAAACATTTTTAACGGAACTTATTCAGAAAAATTCTGATCTATTTTTCCAAGAGGGTAACTTACTTACTCACAAATGCGGGAAATGTTGGAACAAGGGATAATTAGGGAAAGTATATCTCCATACAATTCTCCTTTATGGATTGTACCCAAGAAGTCGGACAATTCAATGAAAAAGAAACGGAGTATAGTGATAGACTATAGGGCTTTGAATGAAACAACTGTCAGTGATAAATTTCCCATCCCAAATATTGACACAATTTTGGAAAAGCTTTGTCGAGCACAGTTCTCCACGACTCTCGACTTAGCCAAAGGCTTTCATCAGATACTCATTAAAGACGAAGATAGGAAGAAAACAGCATTTTCTACTCCATTAGGACATTACGAATTCGTTCGTATGCCTTTTGGATTAAAAAAGGCCCCTGCTATTTTTCAAAGATTGATCAATTCAGTGCTAAGGGAGTACATCAATAAAATAAGTGTTGTATATCTTGACGATATTTTGATTTTTAGTAGTACAATACAGGAACATAAGGATAGTATACAGACAATTTTCAATGCTCTTAGAAAACATAATCTTAAGATTCAAGTTGATAAGTGCAGTTTTTTCGCAAAATCCACTAAATATTTAGGACACATTCTTACCACTGAGGGAATCAAACCTAATCCGAACAAAATCGAGACTATCTGGATAGTGGAACTAAAACTTTCAGAAAATCAGAAACAGATAAAATCATTCCTAGGTATAACAGGATATTATAGAAAATTCATAAAGGACTACGCTAAAATTGCCCATGGTTTGACAAAAAAAGGACACCAAGATAAATAAAAATGATCCTCAATATACAGATGCATTCTACAAACTTAAGAGACTACTGATCGATACACCCATTCTTAAATACCCAGATTTTAAACGGAAATTTAAAATAGCAACAGATGCCAGCGAATTCGCAATAGGTGCAGTAACAACACAAGATAATCATCCTATCAGCTACGCAGGTAGAACTTTAAATGAACATGAAAGAAGATACTCAACAACAGAAAAGGAGTTGTTGGCTATCGTTTGGGGAGTAAATTACTTCAGGCCATACGTATACGGAAGAAACTTTGACCTTATGACAGATCACCAACAACTAAAATGGCTACAAACAAAATATAAAGGAAAATACATAAATCCTAGACTTCAACGTTGGTTACTCAAACTTGGCGAATACGATATTAACATCGGGTATATCAAAGGCAAGGAGAATACTCTAGCGGAATTTCTCAGTAGAATTAATGCAGATACTGGCGAAATTTGTGCAGTAGATGAAAATACAAGGGATATTTTCAGAAGATTTATAAAAACGGGGAAAGTAGGTATTTATTTCAGATTCAGACTATAATATTGTGCAACAGAAGCTAATAGAGTTATTTAATGGTAGTGTAAAATTCTACAGATGCTCATATCATGCTAAGGATATGAGAACTGAGGAAGAAGCTTACAGATATATTCAAAAATACCACAAAGAAGAAACTAGACATGCAGGGATAAATGAAAATTATCAGGGTTTAAAAAATACAATATACTTCAAAAATTTGAAACTACTTATCCAAAAATATATTAACAATTGTGACATTTGTTGTAGAGGTAAATACGACAGAAAACCATATAAACCGAAATTCTTTATAACGGAAAGACCCACAGATACGAATGAGATAATACACATAGACACTTACGTAATTAAGAAACATAGTTTTCTAACCATCACAGACAAATTTTCAAAACAACCTACCACTATTTACTTGGAAGACAGAAACAGTATAACACTTATAGAAAAACTTCGTTTATATTTCTCACTCACCTCAAAACCAAAACGCATAGTAGCTGACAATGAATTCAACTCAACAAACGTAAAAGATTTTCTTAGGCAAGAGCAAGTGGAAATTCATTTTACAAAGCCAAACTCTCATACCGGAAATGCGGATATCGAAAGTTTCCACAGCACCTTAGCAGAAAGATTTCGAACGTTAGAAATAGAAAATTTAGGTTTATCAGTCCAGGAAAAAATATATAAATGTACTGAATGGTACAACAGATATAGCAAATGGAAAAGTAAAAAAGAACAAAATTTATAATTTACTACGAACCACAAAAGAGAGAAAAATTACAAAGTTGAATATTGACAGGGAGGAATACCAAAACACAAATCAGGAAGGGTACGTGAAGAACTATAAGGCTGTTAGACATAAACAAGAACCTAGATACAAAAAAATGAACTTATCACCCAACTAACATAAAAAGGACTACTAAATTTTCAGGTACATATGACACTGTTAATAACCATAATAATGACGCTCTTGACTGTAAATAACACTACATTAATCGTTGAAAACATCAATAGTACCAATGGCTTCGCTGAAATCGCACTAGAGGACATATACATAACTTACAACTACAACACTATTCTACACATCATTGACCCTAAGGAAATTCAATACGTTATAAAAGGACTCGAAGAAAATACAAAAGTAATATCAAATATCAACGACAAACACTTCCTTAATGCAGAACTGGAAAAAGCAAAATCAAAACTCAAGACAATCATTCCTAATAGAAAACCGAGAGGACTAATAAACTTTATTGGAACAGGCATGAAATGGCTATATGGCACGATGGACGATTTTGACAGGACGGAAATAGAAAGACATTTACTAGCAATTGACAACAACAATCATGCAATAATAGAAAACCTCAACGGAAATATAGAGATAAAGCATGTATTTAACAAAACAATTTCAAAACTAAAAGACGCAATAGAAAGTGACAGAACACAGATTACCTCAAGATTAAATCAAATATCCAAGAATGATGAAGAATTAAAAAATAAGCTCCTATATCTGGATATATTACTAAAGATTAAAATTCTGCTAGACAGTATTGAACACATACAAAATAATCTTGTAGCCACAAAAACAAATACATACTATGAATAATAATGTATTAACAAGCGAAGAAATAATTCGTTACAACATCGATCTTTACAAAATGCAAAATACAAGATTAAGTGCAGGGCAGTATAAAGAAAATAAAATAATTTTTATAATACAAATACCTAAAGATATGTATAAGAAAAGTAAAAAAGATCAATTTTTGTACCTATACCTAATGAAAACAAAGAAGAACTTGTTTTTGAAAAAAGAGAAATCTTAAAAATAAACAATTCAAGTTATGATTTTAATAATGAAGTAAAAAGAACTAATTTAAGAAAATCAAATTTATGCATTTTTACCAACAAATGTTTAAGAAAAACTAACAAACAAATAGAAACCATAGAAATAAAACCAGGTTTATTAATTACAAAAAATCACGTAAATTCTATAGTCAATAGCAGCTGTAATAACAGAATATTCAATTTGAATGGAAATCAATTAATAACATTTAATAAATGTAAACTAGATATAAATCCCCCTTAATTCAGAGGATAAGTTTGAACAACATTTTCTGGTTAACAATAAATTTAACTTAAATAATCATACATCGCAGCTAACGTTTGATGAAATAGTATCCAATCAAATCGAAAATATTCAGAAAATCGAGGAAATTAGATTTCATAAAAAATTCAACTATGCTTTTCATGGCCTAACTTTGGCGTTTAGTTTATTAGCCCTGACAATAGTAATTATACTTTACATATGTATATAAACTAAAAAATCAAAAAACCAAAATTGTTTTAAAAACTCAGGAGAGTTTTCAGTCGAACGGGCGAGGAGTTAAGTCAACGAACCATTCTAATAACACCTCAACCCATTCCCTGCCTATTAATTGGCAACAATAAATTATTTTCTTGACCGGCAAAATTAATAAACTAAATATCCAATTTCAAAAAGTTCAGCGAACTAATTTCGCAATCCAATTTTAAAGAGTTCAATAAACTTATTTCGCAAGTAACACTTCCTCATCGAACCACTTGTTATTTTTACTTCATGAAACAATAGCTGAGTAAACACTTTGTAAGCATTCTAATAATTGATTAAATATTTAACTTTTAACTTTTAAGTTTTCAGTTTAAAGAAAGAAGTGAAGTAATAAATGTTGGAGGTATCCCCAGAATACAACTCTGCATATTAATTCTTTATTTTGCTTTCTTGATTATCTTTACGTTTTTATTAAAGAAGTTAATTTTCAAGTTTTCATCAGGTTATGGGCCCAGTCTCGAAAAATGGAGCGGGCAATAGAAATTGAAAAATTAACGGGTAGAGAAAACTACCATAGCGGGAAATTTGCAGCGGAGCATGCGTTGAAGCTGCAGGGATATTGGAAATCTATTTTAGGCACCGATACAGATGCGGCGATTAAAGAAAAAGCAATGTCCAGACTGGTGCTGTGCATATCGTCAAGTTTATACATATATGCATATTGAAGATATATCAACAGCCAAAGATATGTGAGAGAAGTTGAAAGCGTTGTACGATGATTCTGGTTTGACTAGACGCTGTGGGCTTTTAAGAAAGCTAACCACTACACAGTTAGTAAACTGTACAGACATAAGTGAGTACATAGATACGATTATTGATACGGCACAAAAATTGAACGAGATAGGAATGAGCGTGGACAGTGAATGGGTTGGCAGTCTGTTATTTAGTGGTTTACCGGAACACTTTGCACCCATGATTTTGGCTATTGAGAGCAGTGGCATTACAATCACAGCTGATGCAATTAAGACTAAGCTGCTTCAAGATTTTGATAGTTCATCATCAGTTCAAAGTATGTCTGCAGAGACCGTAATGTTTAGCAAACGAAGAGTAAAAGGCAGCAACAATTTCAATAACAATAATAACAAGAAGAAGACTGTGACTTGTTATAGATGTAAAAAAGAAGGGCACATAGCAAAATATTGTAGAAACAAGGGTTACTGCAATCAAACAACAAATAATAGTGGAACAACTTTAACAGTGGCGTTTAATTCCCAATATAATTATAATAAAGATCATTGGCTGATCGATTCAGGAGCCACCACTCATATGGTAAATTGCAAGCAGCAATTTAAAAATCTCAAATTATCTTCATCTAATGAGACAGTCATGGTGGCTAACAAGAGTTGCTTGAAGGTAGTTGGAAAAAGTAACATTTCAATAAAATTGAGCGTGGACAACAGAATGGTGGAAGCTACTATTGAAGATGTTTTAGATGTACCGGATCTATGCACAAATTTGATTTCGGTAAGTCGGTAAAAAAGTTGTATGAAATTAAATTTACAACTGAAGATGCACAGTAAGAAACAAAACGAAAATAATAGCTACTGGTAGTCTGTATGAAGATGTTTTTAAGCTGGATTTGCATTCGTCACAAGAAAATTTTGTGTGTATCACAAAAGAACTTTTACACAAACGCTTGGGTCATGCAATCAATTTTGATAAGCGACTGCTACAGGATTGCGATGAACACAATTTGAAAAACGAGAAATGTATTCCATGCTTGCAAGGTAAGCAAGCAAATTTGCGTTACAAACAATCTACAAGTATATCAGATGATGTTCTTGGTTTAATACATGCGGACGTATGTGGTCCCATGGAGACCCCTTCCTTGGGAGGTGGATTATATTTTCTTCTTTTTTGGACGATTACTCGAATAAAATTTTTATATATATTTTAAAGAACAAATCTGAAGTTTCAGCCAGATTTAAGATTTTTAAGGAAATGGTGGAAAACCAAACCAACAAAAAAATAAAAATTTTACGTTCAGATAATGGGCTAGAGTTCTGCAATAAGCAAATGGAAATTATATGTCAACAAAGTGGCATATTTCATCAAAAATCAGTTCCCTACACCCCTCAGCAGAATGGGAGGAAGGCTGAGCGCATGAATAGAAAGAACAATTGTTGAAAAAGCGCGTACAATGATGTTTGATGCGGGGTTAGATAAAAAATTTTGGGCTGAAGCCATTAACACAGCAGCATATTTGCTGCAAAGAACACCATATGAGAAGTTAAATGGTAAATCGCCAGAGGAAATATGGAATGGTCGTGTTTGTAATTTACATATCATATTTGAAAGTTTTTGGCTGTATAGCGATGGTAATGATGCCGAAACAGCATAGAAGAAAATGGGACTCAAGATCAAGCAAATGTATCATGCTTGGTTATTGCGAAAATCAAAAGGTGTATCGATTATATCAGGGGTGCCCACGGCCTATACGCTTGGTGCGCTTTTGTTTTTGTAAAAGCGCGAAGCATTGGCTGATCATTCTAATATGTATACACAACTCTTTGTATGAAATACACACATACACACATACCCCAAGTTCAAAGCAACAACACTTTTATATGCACAGCAATACGAACGCAGGCTTTGTTGGTACACATTGGTGCCAAGCGTAAATTTTGATGTTTTTTGTTTTCATGATTTTGTTGTTTTTTTTTTTTAATGATTTCGTGAGTATGAAACACTTGAAGAAATAATTTTGTGTTATGAGTTTCAACTGTACAGTTTATTTTGTAGAATGAATGACACGTGGGAAACCGACTTTTTTTTCGCCAAAAATTTTGAAAATCGAGCACAATGTGTTAAAGCATATAACAACAAAAGTGGTTTCTCATGGTTTCGTCTAGTTTGCAAATTTGCATTTATGACAAAATTCATTCAGTCACCTTGAAAGAAAGTTTAATATTACAACATTAAAATGTGCAGTCATTTACCTTTAGTACATTTTGCATGTTTCATGTTACCATGAGAAATAACGTTAAAATATTTGTGGGAAAATGCAATTATAGCATTTTCCCGAACTAATAAAATTATATTATTGAATTTGTTATTGTTAATTAATGTAATTTATTATTTCTTTATTCGACCTTTTAATGTAGTATTAAGAAATCAAATTGTATAAATAGACAGACAAAATAAAAATATTTAGGCAAACAAAAATTGACTCTGTTCATTGCTTGACTGGTCTTGGTGTTTCTACTAAGGTCCAAATTTAATTTCAAATTAACACACTGGTCTTAGTGTTTCTACTAAGGTCCAACCTTCAATTCAGCTCCAAAGGAAACCTTTGGAGTACCTTCAATATTGGTATTAACCCATTCAATACACAATGTATGATTTGATTTCAAATAATGAAGACAAGACGATTAGTAAATATGATTTGGAAAGGCATTTTAATACAATACATAAATTTTGTGAAAATGAAATTTAATTTTTTTACCAGTGTACGTAATGAAATATTTCTGTATTTCCTTGTGTGCGTCAATATAGTGTATACGTATTGGTGTTTGCGCTTCCATAAGAAGTTTTTGGCCACCCCTGGATTATATGAACCTTTTTTGCGGAAGATGTATGTATGTAAGCAGAAACGTGGTATTTTTGGAAGATAAAATGTTTTTTGCGCAGAATAATTCAATTGAAAATGCCCAGTTATCGAACATTCCCGAAAGTGGTTTGAATTTGGTGAGGATGGTATATACTGAAAATTCAAATCATGATGCTGAGCACAATGAAACATTGCAGGATTTATCGGATTATGAATCTGCCGATAGTATTGAAGATTTGCAGGGTTTCACTTCAAGAGACAGCACACCAGCCAGTAGATGAAGAATTAAGCAATGAACGAGTAAAACAACCACTGAGACGTTCATCAAGAATATCCCGTCCCACTAATATGGAAGATTATGTCACATACGCTGTTATGGGTAACAAAGTAGAACCACAAAGTTATTTAGAGGCTATTAATGGCAATGAAAGCGAAAATTGACAAAAGGCGATAGATGAAGAAATTAAATCATTAAATGAAAACCACACGTTTAACATTATTGATGGTACGGGAAATGAAAGAAAATTGACAACAAAATGGGTTTTCAAATTGAAGTGTGACGAGAGTGGTGAAGTTGTGCGATACAAGGCTCGCCTGGTGGCACGAGGTTGTTCACAAAGATCAGAAATAGACTACAATGAAACATATTCACCAGTTATGCGTTATTCGTCTTTAAGATATTTATTATCGATAGCTGTTCAGTTCAATTTGCAAATAAACCATCTGGATGTATGTACGGCATTTTTGCAGGGTGACCTGGAAGAAAATATTTATATAACAACACCTGAAGGAATTGAAATTTCTAAAAATAAATTAATTAAAATCAACAGACCTATATATGGTTTAAAACAATCATCACGAATGTGGAACATAAAGCTGAGTGGAATTTTGAAAAATCTTGGTCTGGTACAGCTAAAAAGCGATCAATGCATCTACTTCAAGGTTGATAACGAAAACATTTTGATTTTGGCCGTATATGTTGACGACATATTGATATTTTGGAATGATGAGAAGCAAAAACAGAACTTAATTGAACATTTGAAATCGAAATTTAAGCTTAAAGATTTGGGTCAAGCGAAATCTTTTCTTGGGTTAAGAATAAATAAAACAGATGACGGTTTAACAATAGATCAATCAGCATACATTCAGAAGTTATTGGAGCGTTTTGAAATGTCCGCCTGTAATCCAATATCGACCCCGATGGACGTGAACGTTAATCCGAGTAGCATACAAAGTCCAAAGGACGACACTGAAAAATCTAAAATGGCTGAATATCTTTATCAAGAGCTCATTAGCAGCTTGCTGTTTGCATCACAGTTAACAAGGCCTGACATATGCTATGCGGTCAATAATAACTATGGTTTTAATAATAACTATGGTACACAGCATTGGCAGGCTGCAAAGCGCATTTTAAGATATTTGAAGGCTACTATGAATTACAAATTGCATTTTAAAAAAGGTGGTGATTCTACACTGAAGGGCTATTGCGATGCTGATTATGCAGGTGATTTGGACCACAGAAAATCTGTTAGCGGGTTTCTTTTCATGAAGAATGGAGCACCTATTTGTTGGGGATCAAAGAAACAAGCCACTACAGCATTGTCAACCTGCGAGGCTGAATATACATACATATATCTTTGGCAACAGCTGTACAAGAAGCCCTATGGTTAAAAACGTTTGATGAGGAAGTATTTGGTAAACAACTTGATCCCATTACGATATATTGTGACAACCATGCAGCAGTACTATTGGCAACAAATGGATCTTACCATTCCAGAACGGAACATATAGATGTTCGTCATCATTTTGTAAGAGACTCTATAGCTGATGGGAAAATATTATTGGAAAGAATCTCTTCTGATGAAATTCTAGCGGACGTTCTTACAAAACCATTAGTGAACCAGAAACTAACTCACTGTCTTTCTGAAATGGGTATGGCTTGAAAATGAAAATTTAATTTATACTCTGTAACGCAACCATGTTTATTACTTTTGTAAATACTAACTTTTATATCAACTAGAATTTTTTCACTCATTAAAGAAAGCTTCATAAAACTAAACCACGCGCGTTTTTATTGAAGAAGTTAATTTTCAAGTTTTCATCAATTTACATGCCTCGGAAAATTGCCGATGGTATTGTTGTATATAGAGAATAAACTAATTAATTTTCTTATCGATACAGGGTCATCAGTTAGTATCATTAGAAGAAGTATAATGATTTCTGCAGAGGCTGCAGTGACGAGGAGGAGGAGAGTGTCGAACACTTTCTCTGTCGATGCCCAGCTCTCTCTAACAAGAGAGCAGTTTACTTGGGCAAACCGACACTAAACGGGCTAAAAGTGTCTGAATGCGGTTTGGACAGGGTGGACTTGTTTATCCGTTCATCGGGTTGGTTCAGGTCGGAACTGGTGGAGAACATGTAGGGCTATATCCCTACAGTTCACTCGGGTATCACAACGGGACCTTTCTAGGACCCAAGTGGACCGGTTTCACTACCGGCGGCCCGCATAACATAACAACATAACAATCATTAGAAGAACAACAATAGAGCAAAAAAAATAAAAACCAATTTCTTTAAGAACACCAACAAGTTCAGTTGTTTTAAATTCGATTCGGTACATGTAGGTAGAAATAATATGGTATTGGGTGGCTTCGAATATGTAATAGGAAATAGCACCGTTAGTGATAGTAACTATGAACTCACGAAACAAAAATTAAATATATGTACATGACATTAAAATAAATGAAAGGATATGTTTCGCATGGATCACCTCAATTGGGAGGAGCGTGCGGTCTTAGTTAAGTTATTGAGTAAATACAATGATGTGTTTTATGAAGATGACGATGATTTGACCTTTACTAATGAAACGAAACATTGCATTAAAACTATTCATGAAGACCCAATCTACACGAAATCGTATAGATATCCTGAGGTCCATAGAAGAGAGGTAAACCGCCAGAAAGGGGAGATGTTGAGGAAGAACATAATCTGTGTTGAAATAATTCTTGTATGGCAACCCCAATTTGTGTTTATCTTTCCTTCCGGTATCTCCTCTTTATAATTACATTACATTTTGTATCAGTTCCCAATAAAACCTGTAGTAATATATTTAGGCAGGTTAGTGTTTAACTATTTCATAATCATTACGAATGTATTTGTTTCTTTCATTTTGTATTATTGTATTTCTTTCTCACATAAATTGTAACTATGAATAATAAACTCAACTATTGTGCACAGATATTAGTAATAAGTAGGCCATTATGAAAAAGAAATATTTTTGACTTTGAATAATGAAAAACTGGATTATTATGTTTGTAACCATTGAATAAAAAGGACGTGTTTTCATTGTTTAAAACCCTTTGAAGTGAAAGACGTTATTTTCTTGTCGTTGTTTTTTACTGGTTTATTGTTCGTATTAAAAACCAAATCAAAAGGGTATAATCAACAATCTGCCACAGTACTTCTCCCTACTCTTCACCAATATGGGTGGACCCCAAAAAGCCTGATGCCTCTGGGAGGGCTAAATGGCGGATTGTAGTAGATTACCAGAGAGTAAATGAGATCATGAGAATGGCCTTTGGGTTGCATGCAATCTGATCGTTTTCATCCGTCTTCATGTAGCCGACATTTCGTTAGTGCTACTCAACTCGTCTGCAGTCTAGAAAAAAACTTTACTGCTTATTCTATTATCTTCGTGAAATTAATGAGAATTTAAAAACTAATATACATACAAGCTTTTGCATTACATTTTACGACTACATCGCTTTCTCTAATTGAAGTTTGTTGGAAAAGTTCAAATTCTCATTGATCTCATAATAATAGAATAAGTTGTAAAATTTCAAACATTAGTTGTCTCATTAATTACGCTTGACGCATTAATATAGATTTACATAACTAGTGTATTCGAGTCTGCGGACGAGTTGTGTAGACAAAATATCGTGGAATACAGACGGTTGAAAAATACGGAAAACATTTACCGTCTAATTCATAAAAATTGTAACAGGTTTATAAAGCTCTTATTTGACAGATTTTCCACACAAATATGTCAAATAGCAGTCTTATAAGCCTGTAATAATTTTTATGTATTAGGGAGTTAGTCTATTTAGACCTAAAATAATCAAAGTTACTTGCCTGTTATAGCGAATAATTAAAATCAGTTATGAATGTCCTAGTATGAAAACATGTTGTTCGCAACTTAAAATCTATGTTCTACGTATTTACTGCGTGACGGCACATTTTCAATAAACAGCAACACGGTTTGTGACAGCATTTGGAAACTAATCTTAATGTACGTGACACATTGTTACTAACAGTACCTTCACAAATTCGTAACATTTGTATAAGTGAACAGACCTGTAGTAGCTTTGCGCACAATCGAGATTTAAACATTTTTTATAATTTCTTTCACGTTTTCCTAAAACGTTCATATCAGCGTAAGAAATTAACTATTAGCCTAACGACATAAGGCTTAAAAATTATGTACACTAAGAATATCTACTTGCGTTTCCTACCTGCAACTTCTTCCCAATCAGAGTCGTCTGTGTCATTAACAGCTAAAGTTGATGTTGAACGTGTTTTTGTATGACGTTTAATTCTAGTTGATTTCGTTTTGCCCAGCTTTGCTGATTGATTTCTGCTTGTACGTGTTTCATTGCCATCATCTTCGTCATCTTCATCTTCTCCATCATTATGAGAACGAGCGTGTAGTTTTTCGCCCAATGCAAGCACGGAATATACATCCAGAGTATCAATATTCTTGGCGCCGGAAGATTTTTTATGAGCCTCTTCTGCATCATGTTTTGCAACGCTTTCCTTAAAGCGTTCCATACTTTTAGCGTATTGCAGAAAATTATTAAAATCATATGTCTTCTCATCCATTTTTTCAGCTTTTTCTTCATTGGAAGCAGAATCTGAAAGATTCTCTAGACCCGCGTTGCAATCAAAGACGGGTGCGGGTGATGCTGATGACTTTTTCAATGACTTTTCAGCTACATTGAAAAAGCTTGATTGAATATCCAGATCCTCGAAATTTACTAAATAGTTTCCGATGCTAGAGTCACTACTTGAGTCAGATTCTTCGCCACCACTAGATTTGTTCTTATTTTTGCTTTCATTGGGCATCCTAAAGTTTTTTGAGTTTGTGCGAGAAGTGGATGCAGTTGGAGAATTCTTGCCAGCCACACTACAGGAGGGTGAAGCTATTTTTGGTGGTGGCCTATATTTGTTGTAAAGTTTAGCACGTAATGACAAACCGGTACGCTTTTTTGATATTTGCTTTACTGCGCTTCGAGCTTTCGGTTCACCTCTTCGAATGATACAGAGATATGTATACAAATATGCAAAGTTATACGGAGTTCAGACCTGTTCTGCAAATCATGTGTTTTATAAACTCAAAATAAGCACGACTTCAGCAAGTTACAATTAAGTCTACATTATAAATTAAGTCTGGAAAACCATTTTGGGCTTAGCTTTAGAAAATGCTAACTAAAAATATCAGCATAGCAAAATATACGATGCAACTTGTTTTTGAAAATCGTGCGATTTTAAGCAGTGATTTTCAGAACAGACCTCTATCACAAATATTCAATATCAAACCTTTTTCTTCCCGCATTTGTGACATTGCCGCCACTAGCTTCACCAGCTAAAGATCTTTCAAAGTCGCTATCATCGTCATCCGATGACTCTCCCCCTTTTAAATCTTTAGTAGGCACCCACTCTTCTTCACTGGCTGAAAATCCTTCCGACAATGAATCCTCTTCATCTGACATATTTTCGTTTCTTGAGTCAAACTTGATATCGGTGCTTACATTTGCATCAAATTTTTATTGATTTTTCTTGCTTTGATTTCTTATAACTCGCTTTTGTTTTTTCTAATAACAAATAAATAAAAATATTACTTGTTTGGCAGTTTGTACATTAGTTCCTCAACAGAACATCTACATTACAATTTAAATTTGTTTTCGAACTGCGTTTTTGCTATGAAAATGTTTGTGAAATAGTGGCGGCCAAGAAATATCGATATATTAAAATATCGATACTTTGTAAAAATCACAATGTATCGGCGATATATTAGACACCGATGTTATTTACAACAATCCAAGGCAGCTTAATATCAGGTAGCCTTACAAGCCCAGCTGACTACTGCTTTTGGTCTGTTTATCTGTCAAAATACACAACACTAACACACATACGCGAACAAACGGATGACAGATAAACAGTTTTTCTACCAACAAAATACATGCGGTGTTTGTTGTTGTTGTGTTTGTTGTAGTTATGCGATTACCTGGTATCAAGCTGCCTTGCAACAATCGAGTTCCATAGAATAAGTTCACACAAGACAATTTTATTCGCGAATTATTAAGCAATCGAAGTACGCCGATTGGTTGGGGGGTGTAAGGAAAGAAGTTAATTGCCAGTCCTAGAAGATCTTGTTTTGATAAGTTATTAAAATAAGTAATGAGGTGTGTATGTAAGACTGTTTGCATTAATAACGGTACATGCAGTATATTTTATAAGAGATACGTTTGCTATTGTTGTTTTTCTTAACGTAAATAAAAACAAGTCACATTGCAAGAAAACTAAAGCAAAAGAGAAATGAAAAATTGCAATAAAAATTGTCGTGTGTAAACACGAAAGCAAGTTGAAAAGAGAATTGCGTAATTAAAATTGAACTTTGCGACCTAGGACATATTTCTAAAAGCTCTAATACCTTGTTCATACATGCATTTCTAATTGAGATAATATTCAGTTTATTGACTTAAAATTTTTTGCGTTCATACATACAAATATTGCGCTACCTCAATTAGTATTTGACAGCTGGAAAAAAGTTGTTGTTTTTGTTTTGGTAGTGAGAAAGAAAAAGTGAAAAATATTTTCAAATAAGAAAAATGGAAGAAAAACTGCCTTTTATTAAAAAGATTTTAGTGTTGTACAATAAAAATATGGAACTTGTACAAGTAGTGCGTTCATGTTATGACTCCAAAGCGGCAATAATAAAAAGAAAGAGAAATAAAAATTTGGAAATGCTGCAATGTTTAAAAATGTTTATGTTTTTATTTTTTTTTTATGTATGAACATGGAATAAGAGCAGTTTGATTGGGTTGATGTCGTTTATTTTATTAATTTGCAATAGACGTTGCCCCGTTGTATGGAAGTATTAAGAAATGTTACTGTGTTCCAAAACTGTTTTCCAAAAATGTTTTCTGTATTAAAGGTTTCTTTGAACATTTCTGATTCTCATTTCGTTCACGGGAATTTGGGAATAAGTTGTTGGGCTTTAAACATTATCTTAAGATTTTTTGAGTCTACTGATAGCTTATTAGTATAAATAAAACGTCGGCGACATATAGACGGCTGAAAATACAAAAAGCAATAATGAAGTCTATTTTAAGACCTAAATTAATACATTTAAATTAACTCTTAAAGTATATCAGAATTAAATAATTTCATTAAAAAACAAGTAAGAGTGCTATATTCGGCTGGGCCGAATCTTAAATACCCTTCACAATGGTACATACATTCTGATTGATTTTTGGTGCGAAAAGTTGTTTTATTTGGCTTTTAAATGGGCCGATTTTTTCTGAATTTCAATATCAGATCCACTACCGGGACTTAACACAGGCTGCAAAACTTTTATTTAAATAATTCTTAATATGCTCAAGTTCAACCACTGGGTGACACCAATTCTTTTTAATATCAATGAAATAAAGAAAAGCAAAATGTATTTCTTAATTATTTATCAGTTAACTTTATAGTAAAATTTATTTAACAAAAAATTGCATATAAGTGCATTATTTTTGAATTATAATGCTAAACATTGCCATTAAGTGTGATTTTCTTTTCAATTTACTTACGTATGTATGTGGGTACATGCATACATACGTATGTATCTATAATAGAAAACTCTAAAATAAATTCTTTGTTATTGAATATTTTCAGTGTGTTCCATAAAATAATGATTATATACATACATATATACATGCATACATATTTACATTGCTTGCTTTTTTTCACAAAATGATTTTTTTCTTGTGCACGTTGTTGATGATCTGTTGCGTATCATCATACACATGTATGTGTGTATGTACATATGGAAGTACGTAGGGATAAACAAAATGATTTTTTGCGTGAATGAATTTGAAGACGCAATTGTTTAAAAGAATTTCATTGCGTACCCTTTTTTCAACAATTCTTTATATCACTTTCATTTTCAAGCTCGTGTATACATATGTATGTACATACAAGTTAACTTGGGGGTTACACGATCAAGTTTTGCCTTTCAAGTTTTAATACATTCACACTTTTTTACTAATACACTCACAATTTTGAAAATTGATGCAAACTTGATGGCAATTCTTGCTTTCCATAGAGAGCATCAATTTACAATCAAGAAAACAGCTGACAACAATTTTTTTTCGTTCTGTCTGCAAATATTTTTTTGTTTTGTTTGAAAGTTGCAATTAAAAGTGATAAAAATTAAACAAATTCGAGCTTAAAAATAGAAATAAAAATGTTTACGTGCAAAACCAACAAATATAATGATGTGCTGCGGTTTATAGAGCTATACAGAAGCCACGAAGTTCTGTGGAATATGAATGTGGCGTCTTATCGATTTCTTTCTGTCCTCTGGCTTTTTCTTCTTTTATTTTTTTTTTATTTCTGATAGTACTTTTAATGAAGCAGCCATTTTTAATTTTCTTCTTGACGGCATCTTGAAAACGAATTGCTTTGAAATTGCGTGCAGCCTACGTCACAGCTATCAATTTTATTGAATTTTGACAAGCAGTATGTGAAAAAAACTTGATAGCAAAACTTGATCGTGTAACTGCAGTGTAAGGTCTGACGTTCCCACAGTTGGAAGATAGAGGACAAACATATTATCAGTTAACCAAACTAAACACGGTTGTTTATAAAAATAGGGATTAAGATAAAACGAGTAAACTAAGGGCAAGCAACAATACAAGTAGATTATGACAAAATAGTAAATGTGTTTTACAGATAATAAATGTATTAAAGTATAAATACAATTGATTAAAAAGGTTTTGTTTATCAGAAATAGTTTTATGTTTTAAGTAACGAAAATTACAATACTTTGTTTAGAAATTAATAGTGTCAAAATTTATCACTTATGTTTTTTTTTCCTTTTATCATTGTTTGTCACCTAGCAGAAAATATTACAGTTTATTATTCGTAAATTCTTTCTAAATAATATAATACTTAGATAAGTAAACATTGTAGTAGCAAAAGTATAAATACCCCTGTAAATACTTTTGCTAGGCAGTTCATAAGCAAACTCACCAAAAAAATATTATAAGAAGTTTCATAGTAAAACCCAACGAAATATATAAGTAAAACTTAATTTAAGTATTAATAAAAAACATATAAATAAAGAAACACTTCAAGATACAGTTGGTATCTTGAAGTCATATTATTTTGAAACCATAAATAATTAGTTTCTTAACTTACCCCCCGATTATGGTTCACAACATCTAAATGTTGTGTTGTAAGATTTACAACATAACTTACAACTCTTTTTGTGATTATGGTTCACAACATCTAGGTGTTGTGTATGTCACAGAGTTGTTTTTCATTTGTAGAGCATCTTTCCGCAAAAATACATGCCTGCACACAAAAAACTACCAAGTAAAGCCACACTTCCAGAAAGATGCACGCGTATGTTGCTTTCATTACACATACACAATCGAAAAATAATAAATGTTGACGTTTCATTGTCAAGTTTTACAACAAAAAGACATGGAGTGTTGGATTTCATGTAACACCGCAACTACCGCGTAGAAATGCATTGGTAAAAATGAAAAGAATGAAAAACGTTTTTGCTAGAAAAGTACAAACAAAGCCATAAAAATTTTTGTAAATGTTGATGTTTAATTTGGTTATGATAATGAAAGGACCAAAAAATTATAGATTGCAGTTTAAATCCATTGCAATGGGTAATAATTATGTGTATAGATGTATTTTTATTTATATTTTGTTAATAAATTTTAACAATTAATTGTTTTTTTTTATATTTTTGCAAAAAATTTTCTATGCACACTTACAAATTTTATAATTTTTTCGTAATTTGACTGGTAACATCAACAAGACAACACTTCAGTAGGTGTCGTAAGTTTTTGACAACATCTGATTATGTGTTGTAAGATTTTCACAACACTTGATACAATAGTTGTAAACCATAATCACTTTTCAAAAAATACATACATAAATGAACAAATGTTGTGAACCATAATCGGGGCCTTATTACATACACATTTTTACACCAAAGCAAAAAAATTGTTTATGCTAACCTCCTTGCATGCATACATACATACATACATATTAAGATACATACATACCTACATACATACAAACGTATACACATACATACATGCATACATACATACATATTAAGATACATACATACCTACATACATACAAACGTATATACACATACATACATACATACATACATACAAAAGTTGTTTTATTTGTCTTTTAATGGCGACTTCTGGAGAAATCGTGAAGAGCGTTATCTGGGGTGCATATGGGCCGATGTCCAAAAATGTTCTAATTTTGCCTCTGAACAGCCTGTATGTACCATTCCGACAAATTTTTTGTGCAAAAAACTGTTTCGTTTAGCTTCCTGGGCCGACTTCTTGAGATATCGGGAGGCGCTATATCTCGAACATATATGGGCCGATGTCAACAAAATTTCCAATTTTGCTTCTGACTAACCTACATGTATCGTTTTGATTGATTTTTGGTGCCAAAAGTTGTTTTATTTAGCTTATAGAGCCAATTTCTTGAAAAATCGGGAGATGCTATATCTCAGGTATATATAGACCGATTGCAGACATTTTCAAATTTTGCTTTTAAACACCTTATATGTACCATTCTGATCGATTTTTGGTACCAAAAGTTGTTTTATTTGGCTTTTAGAGCCGACTTCTTGAGAAAACTTGAGGCGCTATATCTCGAGTGTATATGGGCCGATGTCCAAAATTTTCCACGTTTGCCTCTAAATAGTCTATATGTACCATTCTGATTGATTTTTAGTGCCAAAAATTGCTTTATTTGGCTTAAAGAGCGGATTTCTTGAAAAACCGGGAGTCACTATATCTCAGATATATATGGACCGATTTCAAAACTTTTCCAATTTTGCTTTTCAACACCTTACATGTTCCATTCTAATCGATTTTTGATACCAAAAGTTGTTTTATTTGGCTTTTAGAGCCGACTTCTTGAGAAAACGGGAGGCGCTATATCTCGAGTGTACCGATGTGGAAAAATTTTCCACTTTTGCCTCTAGATAGCCTATATGTACCATTCTGATTGATCTTCGGTGCCAAAAGTTGTTTTATTTGGCTTATAAAGCCGATTTCTTTAAAAATCGGGAGACGCTATATCTCGGATATATATGGGCCGATTTGAAAAATTCCTTAATTTCTAGGATTTAATGGGCACTTAAAATGATATGGCTTAGTTTTTAAGAAACATTTTTTTTTTTCAAAAATCTGAATAAAAAAATTGCAAAAAATACCCCTCAAAACCCGGTTTTTTGAATATATCTCGGCTATCCGTGGACCTATCTTACTGAATTTGAAGAGCAGTAAGCCCACTACCGAGGCTTAACACGTTTTAGCGAAAGAATGAGGTTTCTATCTCAAACCGTTTTCTCAGAAACGGTATTTCAACGACTACAGACGGACAGACGGACATCGCTCAATCCTAATCGCTATTGATGCTGATCCAGAATATATATACTTTATGGGGTCTTAGATGGATATTTCAATGCGTTACAAACGGAATCACAAACTTATATATACCCTTACACATTTATGTGAAGGGTATAAAAAGTAAAATGTATTGTAGGACGATAGTCGTAGCGGAAAATAGCGATCAAACAGTGGGGGATTAAAAAAATATAAATAATTCTGCAATTTCTAAACGGGTAAGCCGATTGTAATAAAAATTCACGCACGGATAGTCGGATTTGCAAAATGTTTTCATTCCTGGATCGAGAACAACATTTTTAACCTTGCAAAAAAATAATTAGTTTGAAAAACTTATCTAGTCAAAAGTTAAACGAAGTTTAAGTTTAAATTCATAAAAAAAACTCGGCTTTCGGGGGAAAAAAGTACGTTAATTATTTCGTAGTAAAAATTTTTGCCGGAATATCTACGCTATATTTATATTTGTTTGAAAGAATATACTATGTAGCATGACACAACTAACAAGGTAACCTTTTCGCTACAATAAGAACAACTTCAATAAAAATAACATGCATTTTGTTTTTGTACAACTTATGCAAACTGTCAAAAAGACGTCACTTCTACATTTACAGAAGAGAGATGCACTGAGATTATGCGGATTTGCTACCTCGTTTTGGCTGCCTTTCATCTCTGCAATCTCTTGACAACCTAAAGTAGTCAGATGATTAACGGTTTAGCTGACGAGGCTACCTTGTTAATTGTATCATGCTACATAGCATCTCTCTTCTGTAAATTTAGAAGTCCCGTCTTTTTAACAGTTTTTATAAGTTGTACAAAAACAAAATGCATGTTATTTTTATTGAAGTTGTTCTTATTGTAGCGAAAAGGTTACCTTGTTAGTTGTATCATGGCTATGTAGTATATTTTTTAAGAAAGCAGAGTGTTGCCAAATGAGGAATTTTTACAGCAAGTTCTTAGTTTATTTTTTTTTCTCCAACCCAAAGCTAGAAACAAATAATTTTTATACGATCCTAAAGCCTTAACACAACGGGACCTTTCCAGGACAAAAGTGAGCCGGTCTAACGACCAGCGGCCCGCGTAACATAACATCCTAAAGCCTAGCAAGATTTTAAAAATTCACCGCATCTTGCACGAAATACAAAAAATACAGTAAAAATATTAAAAAAATCCAAGTTTTGGAATTTTTAAATTTTTTTCTGGGAATTACCGTGAAGTAAACCTTACCAGTTTTTACATTTGTCCTATTTGGTGCGTTATTTTCTACGTAAATGACAATTCCTAGCAGAAAATAATAAAAAATAACAATTTTGTAGCATACTTGGGGGTTACACGATCAAGTTTTGCCTTTCAAGTTTTAATACATTCACACTTTTTTACTAATACACTCACAATTTTGAAAATAATGCAAACTTGATGACAATTTTTGCTTTCCATAGAGAGCATCAAGTCACAATCAACAAAACAGCTGACAACAATTTTTTTTCGTTCTGTCTGCAAATATTTTTTTGTTTTGTTTGAAACTTGAAATTAAAAGTGACAAAAATTAAACAGATTAAAGCTCAAAAGTAGAAATAAAAATGTTTACGTGCAAAACCAACAAACTTTTTACTTTTATTTTTGATATCCATTAAATTTATTAATTTTAAAAAGAGATATTTGTAAATTATGATTGTACTTAAATATTTTGAAAAATATTGATTTAGAATCTGAATTAGTTTCTGGGCTTAATGAAGAATATAGAAGAGAAAGTTTTACTTTATTTTTTTTTTAGCAGAATATGCCAGAAGCTATTTTTAATTTTCTTCTTGACGGCATCTTGAAAACGAATTGTTATGAAATTGCGTGCAGCCTACGTCACAGCTATCAATTTTATTGAATTTTGACAAGCAGTATGTGAAAAAAACTTGATAGCAAAACTTGGTCGTGTAACTGCAGTGATAAAAAAAGCGCTGAATACTAAAAAATCGCGTTTGTTGGATTTTTTGATTTTTTCCTGGGGATTTCGGGGTTCTAAGACGTAAATCTTATCGGTTTCAGCTTTTATATATTAACTACGTCATATTCTACCTTCATGCAGGATTTTGGGAGAAAATGTTCATAAAGAAAAACATTGTAGCGAAAGGAGGTAGACCTTTATATACATGTACAGTGAAACCTATCCCAACGGACACCTTCCATAACCGGACACCTCCTATAACCGGACAAACTTTGCAGAACCGTCATTTTCAACTGTTTTTTCATACAAAATGTATTCCCATAAGCGGACGCAGACACCAAAATTTTGAAATAATGATCTAAAAATCCCTCATAAGCGGACCAAACTCTTTTTAAAACATTTTTTTTCCATTTTTATTATTTTCCAAATTAAAATATGCGCACATGAATGTAAACAATATTTTTTTCTGCAACTGTCAAATGAATATTGAGTAGGCAATATTGAGTATGTGTGAACAGTAAAAATTTTATCTCAATAAACACAATATTGGCTTAATAAAAAATGGCTGTCTGAACAGGCTATAAGCAATAAAAACTTGATTAAACTCATTTACGGTATTCAAACGGTCTCATATTGTGTCATAATGTCAGAAAGTACTAACATTTTATGATAGTTTAAAAAAATTGTTGTTGTGCTGCAAACAAAAATAGTCATAAATTAATAGGACTTCATCGACTGTGTTTAGTGATTCGTCATAAGTTAACAGCATACATCTGAGGCGAACTAAATCAAATTTACAAAACCATCAAATTTACTTGAATCAGCTATCAAAATATCTAAAAGATAATTTTCGCAAAAACTGGCTATTATTTTAGTTTTTTCACTTATTTTTGGCATTTTGACAAAAATATTTAAATTGTTTTCCTTTTCTTTAACAGCTGATTCATATTTGATATAGCACACTACTTTATGACAGGTTGCTCACAGCAGTCATATATTTTCGTGCTATTATTTTAAGACTTCTGACTTTAGGACGACCCTTTGAATACCGTAACTGTGTATTTTAAAACAACAAGTAAATAACAACACGCCTCCTCAAGATTATGAGTTTACAATTCCAAACTTATTACAACAGAACAAATGCTTAGGTTTATGAATAGGTTTATTAAGAACATCAGTTACCATTTTATCAGTAGACAAATACTTCAATTCTACAATACTTTGTTAAACTGCATCTTTTATATAATGATACTTGTAATGAATATGTTTAGTACGAGAGTGATTTGAAGCAAATTCTGCCATTCTCTGTGCACTTTGTGAATCTGTATGATTTACCACGGGATTATGGCCTAAACACCCAAGTTCTTCCAAAACATAACTCAAGTATGCAGCTTCTTTACTTGCTTCCGTCAAGCTACATATTCTACCTCTGCACTGGGTGTTGCTACGACCTTTTGCTCCCAAGAAATAAGACCACCTGCGAGTACAGAACAAAAACTTGATTGTGATTTCCTAGTATTAATGTCTTGAGCCCGATTTGCATTACAAAACCAGTAAGTGGTAAACTGCCCTAGTAAAAACTACCTAACCGATACACCAATACATTAAAACTTTTTAAAATTTCAATATATACAAACGCACACTTATATTCCATAAGCGCCTTAAGTTAGAAAGAGACAGCCATTTTGATTAAAGATTCTACACCTTTTTCTTTTCATCATTTTAGAAGGCAGCACTAATAAATATGAACGGCAAGGAACTGTCATAAAAATAAATAAATTGAAGACGCTCGTGAAAACAAAGAAAAAAGTTTTAAGAAAATATGCATGAAAATATAAATAAGAGTACAAAATCTAAACAAAATGCTTTAACCATTGAAAAAAAAAGAATTTAAAAGAAGAGTGGAAATATACAAAAATATAAATAAATTTGGAATTATTGATAGAGCGGAAAGTGTAGAGAGTTTATTACATTTTTAAATAGTTTGGATTAATTGCTTTTATTATGTTTAATATACATAAGTATGTATTTTTTTAAGATGTTGTTTTTTTTTTCTTAAAATAAAAGGAATTAAAAACAATAACCAATAACCAATTTTTAAGAATACAATTACCGGTAGTATTCAGTGGCACTAACCAATATTAGTAATGGTTAACTAGCAAGTTATTTATAGCATATTACTACCGGTTATCGCTACCGATAACTAACCGGTTATATACACGTTAGCACTGATTTGTGCAAGCGAGAGCTTGCTAAACAATAATGTAAAAGAAAGAGATATCAGCTCATACGTACAGAAGAGAATAGGTTAGTTTTTTCCCAAAGCCCTGTACAAAATTGCTGAAAGTTTTAGAATTTCTTACCTATACTTTGGTTATGAGTACTTGTTATTTAACGCGTTATTTGACCAGTACTGTTCTTACTAGGTGCTTTTCTTATACGTCAACTTAGCGTTTTTAGTATAATCTAAATATTTAATTATATGAAACGCTGAGTTCAAATGATGTACAGCATACATATTTACAGCACAAGTTATATCTGGTCTACTGTACAAAGATAGATAAAGCAAAGATCCAATAATTTCTTGATAAAACTTTTCATTTACTTTCTCTGTTGGTTCTTTCTCTAATTTAACACCATTTTCACAGGTTTGCAGTCCTCTAATTCATATTTCTTTACCAAATTACATATATACCCTGGTTGCGAAATTGCTATTTGTCCAGGCTTTCCATCCACTTCGAGCCCAATACAATTCCTTGGAACACCCATATCGTGTGTATCAAAGTTTTCTTTCATTTTAAACACGAATTTTTCCGTTAAACTGCTGTCGTTCGATGCAATTATAATATCGTCAACATATAATGCGATTAGAAATGTTCGCCCATTTTTCATCATACTTTGTTTTAAGCCTAAATCTTTAATAACAGAATCAGTTCTTTTGAAGCATTGCCTTCCAGCTTGCTTAAGGCCGTATATCGCTTTGTTCAACTTACAAACTTTCTCTTTTTCTATCATTCGTCAACAAATCCTTCTGGTTGTGCCATATACATATATATCTTCTTCCAAGCTTCCATGCAGGAAAGCAGTGGAAACATCTTGTAGCATAATATGATTTAATTCTTTTAAACCATAACAAATGAAAGATTTAATTATTTCAAATGCATTTATTAATCAGGCAAAACAATATCAGGTATCACTAAAAATCTTATCAACAAAGGCCGGCAAGCACATGTGAATTATTTAAAAACAATGCCGCCTTTGCACCTCTTGAAGTGACCATGAAATGTTTATGACTCGCGTGTGTGTGTGTCACACTTAAGCCCGTCGTGAGAAAATTTATACATGGATTAAATAACAGTTTTGTTTATTCCCACAAAATTAGAAATAGTCACTGCCCTTATTTAATGCAGTTATGCATTTAATAATTTGCCGTAATAACGGCACTTGCAATGCTATGCACATTTGGGGCAAACTAAAACATTCACCACTGTGGGAACAAATAAATATTTTTAAGGAAAATCAAATTTCATCAAGAATTTCCAACAACACTTCCACAGCGCCAATGCATTCACGTTTATAAAAGTAGTCTAGGATATTCTCATAAGTAGTATATAAGCTGAACTAATTTTAAGTTAAAATCAATCTTAATTCAAAAGCAATTGACAGAGCACTTGTTGCTTGATTGCTGAAATAAAGATTCAATTTTTTAAATAATACAAAACAAAATTTAATTTTTTAATTATTTTACATCATGGCGATCCTGCCAGATTCTTTATAAGGAAGATAAAGCATACTCTGCTTATCCTTATATTGAAAAAAAAAGGACAATAGGATCCAACAGATAGAGCTCAAGCTTAGTTGGATCTCTATTTATAACTTTTTCATTACTAAAATAAATAGAACCCCTCCTAATAAAAAAAAAATCATTCATGGAAGAAAGCTTGGAGGAAATTCTGAAAAACCTTGAAGAGGCAGAAGCCAGATGGAAGGCAATTTTAGAAGAAGGTGCAGACAAAGCAACTAAACCATCCATCCTTTCCGTAGGACCGAAGCCGAGAAAAATAAAAAGGACATCAATAAATGAAGAACCAAAATACCCCATTTTTCCACTGCCAAACACGCAAAAAAGAAGAGGTGGAAGAAAAAATATTCTAAAGGTGCAACTCCGTGCACTACAACATCACAAAACATATGCCACAGGAGAAGAACTGGCTAAAGTTCTACAGCAAATATCTAAAGTAAAAGAAGAAATTAAAGAAATCAACAAGACAAACAAAAGAAAACAAACACAAGAAAATACAATGATTACTAATTAAATAATTTACCTTTTTTTTTACTTTTTTTACTGATTAAATACAAAAATTTGTAATTATTTAATTCAAACTTAAAAAAAAAAAAAAAAAATTTTTTTTTGGTCCTTGCTTCGCAATGAATAGAAATAGAGGCAGAGTTAGGGCAAAGAATCCAATTAAACCAGTTAGTACACCCCCAGAACGTTCAATAGAAGAACAAGTAGAATGGTTAGCAAGTTATTGGAAACTAATAGGACTAGAGGGAACTCCCACTAAAGAAAACATCATAAATAGAACTCGTATGGAAGAGGAAACGATAGCCGCAATAAGATGGTCTGAAAGAATTGAAAAAGAAAAACAATTAAATAAAAACTAAAATGGGAAAAACTGAATCAAAAATAGAAAATCCAAACGCCAATGTGGTGAATAAAGTAGTAATAATAGACCACAGTAAAGAATTAAACTCGTTATGGGTGCTGACACTAATTTTAGTGATAATAGCAGCAATAAACTTATCCCTCAAAATATACATATCGTTAAGAAAGAAATATGCTAGTAGAGCAAATGACTTAGATAAAGTTTAATTTGTTCCTGATGGATTGGAAAGACATTATTCAAAAAGCTAGAAACATTAAAGAAAATTTTGAGCGTTCATACAAATGTTTAAATCATGATAGACCAATAAAAAATGAAACAATAAAATATCATCTACAAAATCTATTACAATATTTGGAAGAAATAAGAATTTTATTTAACGTTAATTACAAAAGGCTAACAACAGCTCACCAAAGAGCTGCTGATGCATTTTTTCTCGATCTAACCTTTCGCTTAACAAAAATAGCAACCAAAAAAGGCATAGATATTGAACTACCAAATACAATACATGAACACGTCAACATCGAAATCTATACAGAAAACAATATGAGTCAAACGGTGGTCGAATTTTTAAATACAGCTTCAAAGCTGATTCCAGAATTTGACGGCAAGTCAGAAAACCTTCCGTCATTTCTTGATTCTTTAAACCTGGTAAATTCAATACAGGGAACTCATGAGTCAGTTGCAGTTTCATTAATAAAAACAAAGTTAAAAGGCACTGCAAGAAATTTAATAAGTAGTGAAAAAACAATAAACGAAATAGTTAATAAACTAAAAACGGCAGTTAAAGGAGAATCTGTAGAAGTTCTCACTGCAAAAATTATGAATATTAAACAAAATAATAAAACGGCTAACGCTTATTGTAGTGAAATTGAAAATTTAACTAAATCCCTTGAAAATGCTTACATTTCGGATGGATTGCCATGCGAATTAGCCACAAAATATTCGACACAAGTAGCTGTAAAAGCACTCACCAAAAACTGTACCATTGATAAAGTAAAACTTATCATGGAAGCAGGACAATTTAATAGCATGAATGATGCTATAAGCAAATTTGTCAACAGCTGCACAGAAGCAACTGGACAACAAAACGCTATACTATATTACAGGCAAAGACAAAATAACCGGAATAATAATAATTTCCGTAGAAATTTTACAAGTTTCCGTGGAAGAAATAATTACACGCGAAATAATAGCAATAATAACTACAGGTACAATAACAATACCAACAATAATAATAATAATTACAGACATAGACCAAATAATAGCCGTAGAAATGGAAATTATGTCAGAGCAACAGAATCAAACGAATTTGATTCGGAAAACCCAAACGTTCCCCTAAGCCAAATTCAATAAATAACAAAGTATACAATCTTAACCTCAACTTGTGCTTCTGCGTACAACTTCACATAAATAAAATTAACATACCAATAACATTACTAATAGATACAGGAGCAGACATTTCACTAATAAAATCAGCACACTTTAACATAAAACAGATAAATACTAACAGAACAACAACACTAAGCGGAATAGGTCAAGGTAAAATAAAATCAATTGGAAGCATATTTTTCGATTTAAAATACAAAAACCTTTTAATACCACATAATTTCCAGGTAGTAGAAAATAATTTTCCAATACCATGCGATGGAATCATCGGCATGGACTTTATCAAAAAATATAATTGCATATTAGACTTCAATAATGATTTTGATTACCTCGTCCTAAGACCTTCAAATATTAAACAACCAATAGAAATACCAATTTCTAACAACGGTGATGAAATAATTTTACCTCCAAGAACAGAAGTAATTCGTCAGGTTAAATTGTTTTCATCAGAAATTGAATTACTAATACCCAACCAAGAAATAGAACCCGGTATTTTTATTGCAAATACATTAGTTACAACTAATAAAGCTTTCATTCGTATCTTAAATACCAACAACTCTATTACTAAAATTAACCAAACTAAAATAAAAACCGAAAGCATCTTAAATTATGAAATTTTTAAACAAAGTTCTATAAAAAATACAGACAGAAAAGCAAAAGTTATAAAAATGTTGAAACAAAATTTCCCAAAACAATTTGAGCACAATTTAACACAGCTTTGTGGCTCATATTACGATATTTTCGGTTTAGAAACAGAATCAATAACTACTAATAATTTCTATGAACAAAAGTTGAGAATAAAAGATAAACAACCAGTATACATTAAAAATTACAGAATCCCATATTCACATAAAGAAGAAATAGATAAGCATGTGGAAAAATTAATCAAAGATAAAATAGTAGAACCATCATGTTCTGAATACAACAGCCCAATTTTATTAGTACCAAAGAAAGCATTACCTAATTCAGATAATAAAAGATGGAGACTTGTAATAGATTATAGACAAATAAATAAGAAACTAGTGGCTGATAAATTCCCATTACCCAGAATAGATGACATTTTAGACCAATTGGGAAGAGCAAAATATTTTTCATGTTTAGATCTTATGTCAGGATTTCATCAAATCCCTCTAGACAAAAATTCAAGAGACTTAACTTCATTTTCAACAAACAATGGCTCTTATAGATTTACCAGATTACCATATGGTCTAAAAATAGCACCAAATTCATTCCAAAGAATGATGACACTTGCTTTCAGTGGATTAACGCCAAATCAAGCTTTTCTATACATGGACGATCTAGTTGTACTAGGATGCTCTGAGAAACATATGCTGTCAAACCTAAAAAATGTTTTTGAATTATGCCGCAAATACAACCTTAAATTACATCCCGAAAAATGTTCATTCTTCATGAAAGAAGTTACTTATCTTGGTCATAAATGTACAGATAAAGGAATATTACCAGATGATAGCAAATACTCAATAATAGAAAATTATCCAACACCAACAGATGCAGATAGTGCAAAAAGATTTATCGCATTTTGTAATTACTATCGAAGATTTATAAAAAATTTTTCTGAATATTCCAGACACCTGTCAAGACTAACCAAGAAAAACGTAAAATTCGAATGGACAAAAGATTGTGATTTTGCGTTTAAATATTTGAAAAAAGCATTAATGAGCCCCACCTTACTACAATATCCAGATTTCACAAAAGAATTTTGCATAACAACGGATGCAAGTAAATTTGCTTGTGGAGCAGTATTATCACAAGAATATGATGGCAAACATTTACCCATTGCATACGCCTCAAAAACATTCACTAAAGGCGAAAGCAACAAGTCAACAATTGAACAGGAACTAACTGCCATACATTGGGCCATAACACATTTCAGACCATACATATATGGAAAACATTTCCTTGTCCGCACTGACCACAGACCACTATCTTATCTATTTTCAATGAAAAACCCAAGCTCAAAATTAACAAGAATGAGACTTGATCTGGAAGAATACAATTTTACAGTTGAGTATCTTAGGGGAAAAGAAAACTATGTTGCCGATGCACTTTCAAGAATAAGCATAAATGACCTAAAAGACATGAATACCAAAATTTGTTCTATACTTAGAGTCACGACTAGATCGATGACCGATGAAAAAACAAAAATAAATAATAATATAAATAATCAGCATAATAATATTAAGAAAAATAATGAGCCCAGTATATATGTACCACTAAACAACACTGACGTCAGAAAATATTATAAACTTAAGATTTCCCCCGGAAGATGTTACATCAAACGAGGAAAATCTATAGTAACATATATACAAATTAATGATTTGTTTACTAAAGGGAACTTTGACTTAGGACAATTTCTCCCTAGGCTCGAATATGTGGCCGGTAAACATAATATAAATAAATTACAAGTGGCACCTAGTGAGAAAATTTTCGAATTTATCTCAATTAATGAATTTAAAAATATGGGCAATAAAATATTAAAGAATATTAAAGTAGCGCTACTAAATGAGGTGACCCAAATTGATAGCAAGAATGCCAAGGCAATTCTCGAAATAATGCTGAAATATCACGATGATCCCATAGAAGGAGGACATTGCGGAATTTATAGAACAATACAAAAAATAAAAAGATATTATTACTGGAAGAATATGTCCAAAGACATATCAAATTATGTAAAATCATGTCATAAGTGTCAAACATCAAAAACAACAACACATTTGAAAAGTCCAATGACACTTACAGAAACACCAGATAAACCATTTAACACGGTGTATGTAGATACCATAGGTCCATTTCCAAAATCAAATTACGGAAATGAATATGCTATCACACTAATATGTGACTTAACTAAATATTTAGTTACAATACCAATACAAGACAAAAGCGCTAAAACAGTCGCTAAAGCAATTTTTGAAAACTTTATACTTACCTATGGTCCAATGAAGACGTTCATTTCGGACATGGGCACTGAATATACAAATGAAACATTACAAGAAATTTGTAAATTTTTAAAAATTGAAAAAATAACTTCCACTGCATATCACCACCAAACGTTAGGAACAATAGAAAGAAGCCACAGAACTTTTAACGAGTACGTACGTTCTTATATTAACAATGACAAGACAGATTGGGACGAATGGTTAAAATATTTTACATATTGTTTTAATACAACTCCATCAACAGTTCACAATTACTGTCCATATGAGCTAGTCTTTTCAAAACTTCCTAACCAGTCTGAACAATTTAATAAAATTGATAAAATCAACCCTTTGTATAATATAGATAGTTATGCCAAAGAGGCAAAATTTAGATTAGAAGTAGCATATAAGAGAGCTCAACAATTATTAGATAGGAATAAAATTAAGCAAAAACAAAATTACGATAGAAATGTTTTAGACTACAATTTAAAAATAGGAGATTTAGTTTTACTTAAATATGAAGCAGGTCACAAAGTAGAACCAAACTACAAAGGACCATTTGAAATTAAGAACATAGACATAAGAAATAATGTAACTATAGTTGATAAGAAAACCAATAAGGAACAAATAGTACATAAGAATAGACTTAAGTTATATCATAACAAGTAAAACATAGTAAAAGGCCCTTTACTAAGTAATCGCGATTGTAAAATAAGAATATATATACATATATGTATATCAATTTAATAATTATTTTTTTTTTAATAAAAAACTTTCCCTACAATTGTTAATAAATAAATATAAATAGAAGTAAACAAAATAATTTACTAGATAAGTCATAAATCAATTTTAATTTTCTTACATTTTAAAATAAAACAATCTTTGTAAAAGAATGTCCATAAAACTATCGTTATATGAACATTCTTGCGAAAAGTGGAGGTGTAGCATAATATGATTTAATTCTTTTAAACCATAACAAATGAAAGATTTAATTATTTCAAATGCATTTATTAATCAGGCAAAACAATATCAGGTATCACTAAAAATCTTATCAACAAAGGCCGGCAAGCACATGTGAATTATTTAAAAACAATGCCGCCTTTGCACCTCTTGAAGTGACCATGAAATGTTTATGACTCGCGTGTGTGTGTGTCACACTTAAGCCCGTCGTGAGAAAATTTATACATGGATTAAATAACAGTTTTGTTTATTCCCACAAAATTAGAAATAGTCACTGCCCTTATTTAATGCAGTTATGCATTTAATAATTTGCCGTAATAACGGCACTTGCAATGCTATGCACATTTGGGGCAAACTAAAACATTCACCACTGTGGGAACAAATAAATATTTTTAAGGAAAATCAAATTTCATCAAGAATTTCCAACAACACTTCCACAGCGCCAATGCATTCACGTTTATAAAAGTAGTCTAGGATATTCTCATAAGTAGTATATAAGCTGAACTAATTTTAAGTTAAAATCAATCTTAATTCAAAAGCAATTGACAGAGCACTTGTTGCTTGATTGCTGAAATAAAGATTCAATTTTTTAAATAATACAAAACAAAATTTAATTTTTTAATTATTTTACATCAATCTAACTGGCGTAAATTTAAATTATATTCAACAGCTGGAGCGTTCAACCGCCTCTGTGATGTTCGACGAGCTACTGTGGCAAGAGTATCTACATAATCTACTCCAAACTTTTAAGAATATCCTTTTGCTACTAATCTTGCTTCAAGACTTCCATCAAGCAAGATTTTTGACTTTAATACCGATTTACAGCCTACAATTTTACGTCCCTTTAGTAGGTCTGTCAAAAACCACGTGTTATTCTTAACTAATGACTTGTACTCATCTTCCATTGCTCTAACTCAATCTTTAGCATGATCGGACGATTTTACTTCAGATACTGTTTTAGGGCCATTTACACTTTTGCTGCCTGCGTTATCTCTTTATTCTTCCGGGGTCTCAATCGACTTTTAATTGAATCAGTAAAACTTTCATTTGGTGCTGCTATCTGATCATTAGTTTCAGAAATTTCTCTATTCATCTCATTTTCATTAATATCAACTGTCACTTCTTTCGGATCATATGCATTAGTTTCATCTATTTGTTGCTGTACCACTTCCCTTGGCCACAATTCATAAAAATTTGAACTTTTATTTCTTTTTGTAGAACCAAACATCTTTATTTCCATAAATCTAACATCTCTACTTATAACAATTTGCTTTATTCCCGCTTTCCACAACCTATAAGCTTTAGATTCTTCTGAGTAGCCTGAGTAGGATGTGTTCATTGCTTTTAGCATCCCACTTCGATCTTTTGGGTGTCTTATTTAATAGAAATGAAACACAACCAATGTATCTTAAGTGTTTCATAAGAGGTTTTCTTCCTGTCCATAGCTTTTCAGGCGTTTTAGTACGTACCATTTAGCTTTGTCGGAAAACGATTTCTAATAAAAGCAGATGTATATACCAGCTCGGACCACAGACTGTTACGTGCTACTCACTAAAAAAAGTATTTTATTGTCTTTTAGTTTTTCCATAATGCCTTTTATTCACGGTGACGCTTCCGGATCGCTCAATTTTCCCAGGAGGTCCCAACCCTTTCGTCAATGTTCACTAGCAACATGTGAACAAGGGAAAAAATTTTATTTTTTTGGTATGAACAAAACAAAACTGACTCGAACGCATACCATACCACAATGAAATTTTAGAGGAGCTGATATTCGTCCTCACTGCCCTCCCTTTCATGTCATGGAGCCACTCCAGAATTCATGCTTCTTCCATGACCCCTACTTACTCACCCTTCCCAACCACTTACCAGCCCATTCTTGCCATGACTATTTAATTTACGAACTCATTTCTTTTTTTTTTTTTTTTTACTAATTACGAACTTTATTTAAACTTATTTGAGAACTAAACATTTTTTTATTATTATTTATTATACTTAACTAAACCTTTACGAGTTAACAGAACATTCAACCAATCGTATTATTTTGGAAAGATCTTGCGTTAATATTTAATAATCCACCTCTAGCTTTAATTATTAGACTGACCGCATGAGGTGAAAAGTTTGAAGTATATTGTGATGTAACATTGTAGTCTAATTTGGCATAAAGATCATGAAATTGCGAATTTAAAGCCCTTTGTATAGAATCATTACGCTCTTTCATTTTAAGACGGGTTAATAATGACTTCCATTGTTTACAAAGCACTGTGTTATCTGCAGAAAATTGTATGTCGTGACAGAGGTTTTCCCATTCATGAGACCTATAATATAACAAAGATGAAGCTTAGGTGGAAGTAAATAGTGAATCAAGATTTGTTTCTAAATAAAGCATATAATTTGGAGTTGCGCTAGGTAGAAATAGTATCTTTTTTATGAAAAATCTTAAAAGTTTTTCAACCTCTTCATACTTTCTGAAGCCCCAGACTTGTGCTGCATAAAACATAATAGACCTGGAGGCCGCTTGAAATATTTTCAGTTTATTATTTTGAGATATATGCGGATTATTCATATATTTCAACTAAGTAGAGTTAATCGCAAATTTTGAGGTAGCTAATTTATTATTCAAATGCTTCTTAAAGGACAGATTATATGGTATATCAACCCCAAGATATCTATAACTGTTAACAATTTCAATATTATTACAACCAAAAGTCCAATTTAGGCGCGAAGATAATCTAGTACCGGACCGAAATACAACTATTTTGGATTTATCTAGATTCGCAATCAATCCCCACATAGAACAATAGCTAAATAAAGAATCAATCATCTGCTGTAATTCTGTTGGATCATCTGATAAAATAACAACGTCATCGGCGTAAAGCAGTATTTTTACATTGACTCCAGCAACATTAACTCCACAAGGTAGTTCATCTGCTAGATCATTGACATATAGTGTAAATAAAAGTGGGCTTAATATGCAACCTTGTTTGACACCTATTTCGACGGCAAACGGTTCTGAGTAAAAGGAGCCATCCCAGATATAACTTTCGTTATTTTGATACATTTGTTCTAACAACCTTCCCAGCAAATATTACTGCATACCAAGAAGCTATTTTGTAAGGGAGGCTACATTTCGGAAGCGCTGCCATAGCGCTTTTATAAGGCATGATTTTTGTTTGAGCAATAGCTTGTGCAGCCTTTAGGTGCTTTTAATTTACGTCTATTGATGTCATGAATTCATTGCTCATGCGAAATGCATTAAGTTGAAATGGTGGTATGTTGTTTTATCGTGCATTATTAGAAGCTTTATAATTTACTTTATTTATGGCTGAAAATAGTTCATATCAATTGCACAATATTATGCATTCCTTATTTAATTAGAAGTATCGTTCTTAATAAGCATTTTCTCATTAGCTACTACAAACCTTTCTATAATGTATTAAAACAGTGATTTTTTCTTTTTTTACTATTAATTGTTTTTATTAGTAAAATTAAATTTGTACTTCAGTTATAAGATATATTAGTGCACTATATATTGGGATTTTGTAAACACAAAGTAGTCCACATAGACATGTTAGTTTTTAATTGAAAAAAAAAATAAAAATTAAATAAGAAAGCAATGTTTGCCTCTTAAATTTACTTTAGAGCTCTGTGACTGATAACTCATATTCCTTTGAGTCAGTTTTGTCATCTTCGAAAACTGAATGTTCTTTCTGTCTAAAAATGTATTATCTCCTGTACCATCCTTCTTCTTCAGGCGTTCATCTTTATAATATCGGTTTTTTACTAAACGCACCCCTATACGCATATCTTTTAAAAATGAGTTCTTAATTACCATTTGATGTTTATAAACCAATTCTGTAAATAAACATAAATAAAGAAATAATAATTCTTTCCTTACTAGTTTGTTTTTCTGGCTTTTTCTTAACATATTGAAGTTTTGTCTAAGAATTAGTATTTTTAGAAATTTAATAATATTTATTGAAATTTGCCACGAAATTAGAACAACAGAACAAATAAACACTTTCTTATTACGTATTACTCACAAAAAATGTACCTACATATGTATATCTTCATACAAACATACTTATTTATTTGTTCTTATTTTTATTTCTTTTTTGCTTTGTCTTGTTATACAGTCACTTTTTAAAAACTTTTTCACAAATTTCAATACTTTATTTATGCGACAAACTTTATAAAGGGTTGGAAACTACTCACAGACTAATTTGAGGAATCGCTTTTCATAGCTTATTATCCAAAAATTACCTTTTAAAAACAATAAATTTTTAAATGACTTTCAGCAGCCGCCTTACATTAGTGCTTCTGAGAAGCATTAACTGCCTGTTCCTCAATGTCGCAGTCGTGCGATTGTTCGCTTTCTAAGCGAAAGAAAATTGTTTTGGGTTCCTCTATGAAGTTCTTTTATTCGAACGATGACTCGATCGACAAGTCGAAAAAACGTAAGTGTTTTCATACAAAATCCGATTCCTCAATATCGATCATGTCGTCAGCACTGCGAACACAAATGTCAAAATCAAGCGCTTGCTGTTTTGCTATCGAGTGAGAGTTTTTATAGAAAAAATTTTTGTTTTTTTGTTAAAAAACTGGGAACAAAAAGTACAAACCCCAAATATTTTTAATTTGTATTTTATTTAGTAAATATATTAAACAATTATTACATGCCTCCATGTAGTTTTCTTAAACATTCCACTTGTTTGCTGGATGGAATAAAATCCTGAGTTTGCCAGAGGAATACCAGTGCTCATCGCGTCAAAATACTTATTAAATGTCTATGCCAAAAAATGCTTTTAAATTTTAAAACACCACAAAAACTGTTTCCGCACTTTCAAAATGTTTGCTTTTTTTTATCACAGACTACTCTGCACAGAATACTCTGTGTTATTTATGTATGTATTTGCTTTGGCTTGTCAAATGCAGCTGACCAGTTTTATGAAGGCTTGTATTTACACCAGAAGAATTTAGTAGTTTTTTTCAATACTGCAATAAAAAATCAACTAAAACTTTAATTTACCGATCTGGCATCTCTGTAAAGTAAATGCCAAAAATTTCATGACGTAAGACTATGCGAACGCAAGCTGGCGACATAGAGGAATCCAAATTGACTCGAAATCGAGCGACTACATTACGATCGCTTAGATTTTCTTGCGACATTGAGGAACAGGCAGTTAATTTATAAGGATCGTTGAAACTGGACATGGCTTCGGTTGCCACCGTGCTTGCTTTGTTCTATCTCTCTTTTCTCTCTCTATCTCTCTCTAAATACTCTTGATTTTTTTTCAATGGTGCCTAATTTAGTGCTTTTCTAATGCACTAAAGTAAGGGAAATACTTCTTCGCAATGTGTTTAGAGATCATGACCGATATCAAGCACTTATTTCATGCATTTTATGTTGCTTTATGTAAAAAGGTAAGCATGTTATTGCATTCACCCGTTTTAGTGCTTCTAAATCTGAAAGATTTTTTGCTGGGTTATTATTTTAGAAGATAAACCCAGACAGGAAAGCTTGTAGAATAGACTGTTACGTGGTATTGTGTCAAAAGCACAAGAAAAATCCACAAAAAAAGCATAAGTGCTTTTGTTGCTGGTTCTATTTAGATAAACAATATTATCAACGGTTAAATAGTTCTTTCTAAACCCAGCTTGAAACTCATTTAAAATCATGTTGTTTTCGATCCAGTCCGTTAGACGATTTATTATGATGGTGTTAAATATTTTGCATACAGTATTAATCAACGACAATCCACGATAGTTTGATGGACTATTAGCATCGCCTTTTTTGAAAAGAGGTATCAGTATTGATTTTTGGAAGCTAGGGGGTATTTTTTCATGAAGAAATATTTTGTTAAACACAGATAAAATTTCTTTGATAAAAGTATGCGGAGCATTTTTATAAAATTCATAACAAATTCCATCTAAACCTGGATTTCTTTTATCTTTTAAATGCTTTTATAACGTTTATAATTTTGGTATAAATCAACTTATGAAAAGCATCATGACGTAGCTGACTTTTTATTTTTACTCTTTATTTTCTGCACAGCACTAACTTTTTACGAAAAAAATTCGTTTATTTTAATTTTATAGAATGGTTGACAAAAGTTTCACCTATACTGGCACACCGATGTTGCTTTAATTTTTATTGATGACTTCCTACCGGAGTATGTTATTCTTCCTCTATGGCTCCAGTCACTCTTTATTGGTGGCTTCCGTATGGATTTTTTTTCTTTATTTCGAATCCTCTTCTTCGTAGAATTCTCACTCCCAGTTGTTAAAATAGTCCTTTTTCTGGTGCTTCTCAATCCTCATTCCAAGTTTTTGCAAATTAGCTTTTACAGTATTTATCGGATATAAGAAACTTGAAAAATCCACGAAAAAAGTTTCTTATAAGCGTTTCTTTCTTATATACAATTATTTTATATGTATAAGAAACTTATTTCTTATATAAGTAGCTATGGCCATATGGCATTTGTTTCTTATATGAGTATACGAGCTTTTTTACCTTTTTATGTATATATGTACGTAGATGTATGCATGATACAACTAACAAGGTAGCCTTTTCGCTACAATAAGAACAACTTCAATAAAAATAACATGCATTTTGTTTTTGTACAACTTATGCAAACTGTCAAAACGACGCCACTTCTACATTTGCGTAAGAGAGATGCACTGAGCTTACGCGGATTTGCTACCTCGTTTTGGCTGCCTTTCCTCTCTGCAATCTCTTGACAACCTGAAGTAGTCAGTTGATTAACGGTTTAGCTGACGAGGCTACCTTGTTAATTGTATCATGGATGTATGTATGTAAATAGAAAAATAAAACAAATCAAATTTTATTTTATTAACCCCTTTAGTAAATAGATATAAAAAACTAGACAACTTCAATTTGAAAAAAAATTATATGTAGTAAATAAATGTACATACATAATTCATTTTGTACTATTTATTTATTTATTTACGAGGCGAGAAACAAAAACTTCTCATGAACACTAAAGGCCGTGTCAGATAAAACTTTTGCTTCGCGTTGCGTTACATACACGCTTTGACATTTAAGATAAATGTACATGCTTATATGGCATTTGTCACATAAATTTTATTTGACGCAAAGCAAAGCAAAAAGTTGGGCATCTTTCATCTTTTTGCACGCTTTGACAATTAGCTGCTTTCATTTTCTTTTATTTTCTCTTGGCGTCAACAGAAATCAAAAAAATTCCAAATAAATAAATAAATTTTATATGTATTAATTATTCAAGCTATTGATCTTTGGTTTTTTTATAAAAATAATATTAAAGAATTATTTATTTATTTTGAAAATAAATAAATAATTCTTTAATATTATTTTTATAAAAAAACCAAAGATCAATAGCTTGAATAATTAATACATATAACAATATAAAGATCAAATAATATAAAGATAAATAAATAAATTCATTTGAAATATATAATAAACAAAACTACAAATAAGTACATATATAAAATATTTTATATATTCAATATTTTATTGATAAACAAACAATGCGCGGGTCTTGTCAAAGTTTTTATTGTGACATACACTTTTTGTTTTATGCTTTTCTTTCAAAGTTATAAACGTCACGCAAAGCAACAAAGTTTTATCTGACACGGCCTTAAAAGTAAAAAAACGTTGTTGTTGTAAAACTGTCAGAAAACAGAGTTGTCTATACAAACTACATAAATTCAGTGATGCCCTTGAAACTTTCTTATATAAATTCTTTTTCTATACATTTTGTGGTTTTGGTGTTCAAGAAAAATGTTCTTTTATCAGTTTTTTTCTTATAAGCGTTTTTCTTATATGAAACTTTTTTGTTAGAAAAACACTAAAAGATATGGTGTTTTTTCAAATGTTTCTTATAAGCGTTTTGTTCTTATATGAGATGTTCTTATATCAGATAAATACTGTATTAATTTTCTATTTTTTTTTTTTTTTCTTCAGACTGCTTCCTTTTTTATTCTTACTTCTTTCTTATCTTACTTCTTCCTCCTTTCACGCGCAAAAACGTCTTTTATACCCCTTTCCGAATTTCAGTTTTTCCCGCTGCCATCCAATCCTAACCGGTAGCCTTCCCGCCCTTCTTTCTCTATCACACCTGACTAGGAATCATAAATAAAAAAAAATTATCTTTTTTTTCTTTTCTTTTTCGTGTATTAAGTAGCGCACACTTTTACATACATACATTTTTAAAGTTCTCCGTTAATTTTGATAAATTTTTTTTAAGAGATGTACAATTTAAATATACTTTGTTAAATAATATTGTATGTAATCCTTGATAAGTATTAGTACGTAAGAAATTTTGTGTTAATAGTACATAGAATAAATTTAAACTTTGTAATATTTCCGAAATAAATCAATAAAAAATTTTGATAATTATTCTATTGCTGCGGCAACAAGGTCATAACTGCCATTATTTGTATTCTTTTTCATACTGTATCAGTACTTGGAAGTATTGTTGTCTAATTTTAATTCTTGCTGGTTACATCCGCTTCCTTTCAAATAATTCAGAATGTTGCTCTTTTCTAGACTACAGGCGTCAAAAGCCGTGCATTTTTAGAAACTCAATTGAGCGGAAATAACTGTAATTGTTACTGAACGTAACGTAATTGAAATTGTCCAAGTCTGGTTGTAGCATAGCTAAGACTTTCTTTTTCCAAAATCAACGGGAATATAACGGTGATTGATCATACATTACGATTCCGTATGGCCTGCATCCTGTTAGAAGGAGAAATTAAAAACTTACTAAAAAATGTAATATGGGAGCCCCTTGATGAGCGGTGGGTGTGTTCGGAAAAATTAAAAAAAAAAAACACTAGATGACTTACATCCGATAAAAATAATAAAATTTTATTTCTAGCTGAATTTTCTTACAAGCAAAAGAAAGATGACAAGTTGTTAAGTATAGTATAAATTTGTACATATTCGTATTAAATTTAATTTATATTTTTTTTTGTGTACAAAATTTGTGTATTTGAATTTACTTAAAACATATTCCTCCAAATTCATGACAAATTATTGCCCACACATTTTGCAGTTGGTGCCGTAAAAAGGGTGAACACAAAATAAAAGCTTTTTAATAATAAGTTTTCATTTTCATAAGCAAGTTTTTTTAATTGTGGTCAACATCAATGTTTTCGAAAAATAATTAATAATAAAATTTGTATTTCTCATTTTCAATAAACCGTAACAAAATGAAAAATTTTTTTTTTGTCATTTGCCACCAAAAAAATGAAGTTTTTCGAGAACGAATAGTTTAGTCTGTTAGAAAGAGAGAGTTTAGTGTTAGAAAATGTTGCTTCAAGTATTTCAATTTTATAAACGCTCAAACAAGGGTCTTATCGTTGATAAGTGTTTATTAAAATCGTCGCTACTTTGTGCTTAATAATTAACTTTTAAGACATTTTGCTTATTAAAAGCGTTACACAACGTTTATGAACTAGACCGATTGTGTTGGAATTATTCTTTGATTTATTCGCATCAAATAAAAAAGCTGCATCGATTCTAATAATCAGTTTTTTGGAGCAACAATCTGCAAACCTGTTTTTGCAATTAAAAGAACAGCAAAAAATAAGTAAGTATGCACATTTGGTAGCGCTGACTGAGTTCAACAACTTTTGCAATTCCTGCTAAGTTATGTACATAACTTAGCTGCAAGCAGGTAATAGAACAGCAGCTGCTAAGAACTGCGTAGGAAAGGTGGTCGAACGAGATCACCTGTCGAATATCGGGGCTCACAGGCCCAGCTCTCTTGACAAGAGAGCAAATTACATGGACAGACCGACACTAAATGGACTAACGGAGGTGTCGGAATGCCGTTTCGACGCGGTGGACTTGTTTATCTGTTCATCGGGCTGGTTCAGATCGGAACTGGCGGGAAGTATGTAGGGCTATTTCCCTACAGCTTACTCGGGTATCTCAACGGGACCTTTCTAGGACCCAAGAGGGTCGGTTTCATTACCGGTGGCCCGCGCAACATAACATAACATGTACTTTTACTTCCATTTACACATACTCTGGTGAAAGTCAAGATAGAAATATATAACCTGCACGTTTTTCCTTTTTACATGTTCTGAGTGTTGTTGCTTTTGCCCTAAATTCAACCAACAACATACATTCGTTGAAATTTAGGGCATCACTGACATACATACGAACACAATTTTCACATACATACGTTCTCTTTTGCAAGTTTGCATTTTTATTTCATTTTTTCCTTTTTGATTGAATTTGGTGCAAGCGTAAAATGGAACTTCCGAATTCGTAAATGTTTGAAAACAAACAATTAAAAGTCTCAAGGATACGCATACTTTCACTTTCAATGTATGGTGCTCCACCTCGGTCGTGTTTGTCTAGAAATTGCAAAACACAATGAACTTTAACAAATAATAATAACGATACGTAAAACATGTATGAACACAGTGTTTTAGAGAAGCAGATTGTTGCTTTTGTGAAGAGCCAATCCAAGGGCGCATGTCCAAGGGGAGGATTTGCAAGTTGCCGAACTCATCTTCACTCTATATAAATTCTATATAGTTCTTTGCGGGCTTTAGTAGCGTTAAGTTAAGAAAGAACGCTTACATGAAAAAAAAAAATATTTCCAAATTAATAATTACTTCCATGTGGTTTACTTTCATGTATATATATATATATATATATATATATATATATATATATATATACATATATATATACATATGCGTATGCCTGTGTGAGTGTTATAAACTTAGCTTGATATAATTCAATTCTTTTACAGTGGAAAATACAACTTTGTTAATAATAAAAATATATAATATAAGTATGCATGTGTAAATAGCTTTTGCATAAGAAACTGGGATGGATTTAAGGTTCTCTTTGCAACTTGTGTGTGTTAAAGTTCATTAATAACGTGAAAATATAATTTTTAATTGTGCAAACTTTTTGAAAAGTTCAAATGATATTACATCACAAGAGTTTGCGATTTTGTAAAGTATTAGAAGTAAAAAGTTGTTGAAATTTCATATGTAAGTAACCTTAAAAAAAACCCAGAGTTTTGAAAGGAATGCTTGCACCACGTGCTGATTGCAGATTCCTTTTTTTAGTTTAATAAATATTTACATACGTACATACATGCAGTTTTGGTGCGATTTACAAGTTGGGCAAAATCATATTATAACTTTAAATTGTAAACGATAATAATAGATGTAAAATGATTGGATTAGGATCTAGCATGGTCTCGGATCCGGCGTTACATGGTAAGAACAGGTAAAAAGGGGGTAAAATCAGGAATTCAATATATTCTGACTTTTTTTTTTTTTATTTAATATATTAGTATTTAAAATACTTTGACAAACAATTTAAATTTAAAAGCATTGTTATCGCCTTTTGTTATTTTCTTTATAAATACCATTGTGTTGAGTTGAAGTCTCTGTCTTAAGGTTAAATTAGTCCCGACTTAACCATAACCATATAAAACAGCTGATCGAACCAACTTTATGGGCAGCACTGTAAATGAACAGTGCTGACCATGATACAATTAACAAGGTAGCCTCGTCAGCTAAACCGTTAATCAACTGACTACTTTAGGTTGTCAAGAGATTGCAGAGATGAAAGGTAGCCGAAACGAGATAGCTAATCCGCGTAAGCTCAGTGCATCTCTCTTCTGTAAATGTAGAAGTGGCGTCTTTTTGACAGTTTGCATAAGTTGTACAAAAACAAAATGCATGTTATTTTTATTGAAGTTGTTCTTATTGTAGCGAAAAGGCTACCTTGTTAATTGTATCATGGTGCTGACTTAAAGCCCGTATGACACTACATTTTTCTTGCATTGTTCAAATTTTGGAGAACAGTGCAAATACAATGTAATAGTAGAATTTAGTATGTGCAACGCGTTCAGCTATATTAAGACAAATGCAAAGCTGTCAACATATTGTTGAAGTTATCGATAAAAAATGAGATTATATAAAAAAAAATGTAAAATTTTTCAACTTAAAATTGACATTTCAAACTTGAATGTTGCTGTGTCAGCGGTTTATGGAAAATTTTTGCGATTTAACGCTTCTTTTTTAGAAAATTTTTATTTCCTAGCGCTTTCTTGAAATAAAAAGAATACAACACTTACAAAAAAGGTGCCAGTTTTGTTTACGTTTTGTATATTTGGTTCTTTCTAGCAATTGCTGCTTCTTTCTATCAATTCTATACCAATTAATGAAAGAAAAATGAAGTATCATACGGGCTTAACATAATGCCGTAGCCATAACCATAACCATAGATACCAATTGAATTTTGGTTTTCTGCCATAACCATAAGCAGCTGATTGCAAAATATACCCTGCCGGCAACTCAGTTAACTAGTAATGAATTATAAGCTAACTTTTTTACAACTAGTGGTGGTTGACACTTAGATTATTTTCAATGGAGATGACTGACTATTTTAACATTACGATGTCCTAGGAGGTAGTCAATTGTCCGACGCTGCATTACTTTTCAACTAACTTAAAGTTAGCTACTTAAAAGTCAGTACATACAGAAAAAAATGTACACATCATGGCTGATTTTACATTTTTCAGTTGATAATATTATATTTTATTAAATTAAATTACATCCCACTTTCTTTTCTTTTTTCTTTTGTTAGCCTCTGGTGGGATTCGAACCACTAAGCCTCAAGACTGGTGAGCAGCCACCTTAACCCATTCAGCCATCGCAACATTTAAAACGAATGCGACAATAGGCAATTTAATTCAAGAGTTATTTACCGTGTATGTGTGTATGTTAGTATTTGAATTTTGGGTGAACTCTGCACTACGCTTCGATTGTATTGTAGCTAATTTGAAGCTAGTCCATAATAGTTAACGTAACGTTAATTATTTTAGTAGTCGACTACCAATTTGCTGGCAGGGTATACATACATTTGTTGTGTTACTACTACAGTATTTATCGGATATAAGAAAGTTGAAAAAACCACGAAAAAAGTTTCTTATAAGCGTTTCTTTCTTATATACTATTATTTTATTATTTTATATAAGAAACTTGTTTCTTATATAAGTAGCTATGGCCATAAGGCATTTGTTTCTTATATGAATATACGAGCTTTTTTACCTTTTTATGTATATATGTACGTAGATGTATGTATGTTAATAGAAAAACAAGTAAGAGTGCTATATTCGGCTGGGCCGAATCTTAAATACCCTTCACAATGGTACATACATTCTGATTGATTTTTGGTGCGAAAAGTTGTTTTATTTGGCTTTTAAAGCCGATTTCTTGAAATATCGGGAGACGCTATATCTGGGGTATATATGGGCCGATTTTTTCCGAATTTCAATATCAGATCCACTACCGGGATTTAACACAGGCTGCAAAACTTTTATTTAAATAATTCTTAATATGCTCAAGTTCAACCACTGGGTGACACCAATTCTTCTTAATATCAATGAAATAAAGAAAAGCAAAATGTATTTCTTAATTATTTATCAGTTAACTTTATAGTAAAATTTATTTAACAAAAAATTGCATATAAGTGCATTATTTTTGAATTATAATGCTAAACATTGCCATTAAGTGTGATTTTCTTTTCAATTTACTTACGTATGTGGGTACATGCATACATACGTATGTATCTATAATAGAAAACTCTAAAATAAATTCTTTGTTATTGAATATTTTCAGTGTGTTCCATAAAACAATGATTATATACATACATATATACATACATATATACTTACATACATATTTACATTGCTTGCTTTTACAAAATTATTTTTTTCTTGTGCACGTTGTTGATGATCTGCTGCGTATCATCATACACATGTAAGTGTGTATGTACATATGTAAGTACGTAGGGAAACCCAAAATGATTTTTTGTGTGAATGAATTTGAAGACGCAATTGTTTAAAAGAATTTCATTGCGTACCCTTTTTTCAACAATTCTTTATATCACTTTCATTTTCAAGCTCGTGTATATATACATACACATTTTTACACCAAAGCAAAAAAATTGTTTATGCTAACATACTTGCATGCATACATACATATGTAGATATATACATACATATGTAGATATATACATACCTACATACATACAAACGTATCTACATACATACATACATACATACATACATACATTCATACATACATTCATACATGATCGCAAATATTTTCGAATTTTGCTTTTAAACATTATATACATATGTATGTATGTACCATTATGATCGATTTTTGGTACCAAAAGTTGGGTGCATATGGGCCGATGTCCAAAAATTTTCTAATTTTGCCCCTAAACAGCCTGTATGTACCATTCCGACAAATTTTTAGTGCAAAAAACTGTTTTGTTTAGCTTCCAGGCCCGACTTCTTGAGATATCGGGAGGCGCTATATCTCGAACATATATGGGCCGATGACAAAAAGATTTCCAGTTTTGCTTCTGACTAACCTATATGTATCATTCTGATTGATTTTTGGTGCCAAAAGTTGTTTTATTTAGCTTATAGAGCCGATTTCTTGAAAAACCGGGAGACGCTATATCTCAGGTATATAAAGACCGATTGCAGACATTTTCAAATTTTGCTTTTAAACACCTTATATGTACCATTCTGATCGATTTTTGGTACCAAAAGTTGTTTTATTTGGCTTTTAGAGCCGACTTCTTGAGAAAACTTGAGGCGCTATATCTCGAGTGTATATGGGCCGATGTCCAAAATTTTCCACGTTTGCCTCTAAACAGTCTATGTGTACCATTCTGATTGATTTTTAGTGCCAAAAATTGCTTTATTTGGCTTAAAGAGCGGATTTCTTGAAAAATCAGGAGTCGCTATATCTCAGATATATATGGACCGATTTTAAAAATTTTCCAATTTTGCTTTTAAACACCTTATATGTTCCATTCTAATCGATTTTTGATACCAAAAGTTGTTTTATATGGCTTTTAGAGCCGACTTCTTGAGAAAACGGGAGGCGCTATATCTCGAGTGTATATAAGCCGATGTGGAAAAATTTTTCACTTTTGCCTCTAAATAGCCTATATATGTATACCATTTTGATTGATCTTCGGTGCCAAAAGTTGTCTTATTTGGCTTATAAAGCCGATTTCTTTAAAAATCGGGAGACGCTATATCTCGGATATATATGGGCCGATTTCAAAAATTCCTTCATTTCTAGGATTTAATGGCCACTAAAAATGATATGGTTTACTTTTTAAGAAAAAATTTTTTTTCAAAAATCTGAATACAAAAATTGCACAAAATACCCCTCAAAACCCGGTTTTTTGAATATATCTCGGCTATCCGTGGACCTATCTTACTGAATTTCAATAGCAGACCCACTACCGGGGTTTCACACGTTTTAGCGAAAGAATGAGGTTTCTATCTCAAACCGTTTTCTCAGAAACGGTATTTCAACGACTACAGACGGACCGACGGACAGACGGACATCGCTCAATCGTAATCGCTATTGATGCTGATCCAGAATATACATATATACTTTATGGGGTCTTAGATGGATATTTCAATGCGTTACAAACGGAATCACAAACTTATATATACCCTTACACATTTATGTGAAGGGTATAATAAAATAAAACAAATCAAATTTTATTTTATTAACCCCTTTAGTAAATAGATATAAAAAACTAGACAACTTCAACTTGAAAAAAAAATTATACCTATGTAGTAAATACATGTACATACATAATTCATTTTGTACTATTTATTTATTTATTTACGAGGCAAGAAACATAAACTTCTCATGAGCAGTAAAAGTAAAAAAAAAAAAAAAAACGTTGTTGTTGTTGTAAAACTGTCAGAAAACAGAGTTGTCCATGCAAACTACATAAATTCAGTGTTGCCTTTGAAAGTTTCTTATATAAATTCTTTTTCTATTCATTTTGTGGTTTTGGTGTTCAAGAAAAATGTTCTTTTATCAGTTTTTTTTCTTATATGAAACTTTTTTTGTTAGAAAAACCACTAAAAAGATATGGTGTTTTTGCAAATGTTTCTTATAAGCGTTTTGTTATTATATGAGATGTTCTTATATCCGATAAATACTGTACTGCACTATTGAAATTATAAAAATAAAACATAAACAGCTGTTTACGGCTATGGCGGCACTAATTGTTGGCAGACAAAAAAATTATGGTTATGGCTATGGTTATGGTATGGCCTTATGGCAAAGTCAGGAATAATTTACTGCCTGTTCCTCAATGTCGCAGTCGTGCGATTGTTTTCTTTCTAAGCGAAAGAAAATTGTTTTCAGTTCCTCTATGAAGTTCTTTTATTCGAACGATGACTCCATCGACAAGTCGAAAAAACGTAAGTGTTTTCATACAAAATCCGATTCCTCAATATCGATCATGTCGTCAGCACTGCGAACACAAATGTCAAAATCAAGCGCTTGCTGTTTTGCTATCGAGTGGGAGTTTTTATAGAAAAAATTTTTGTTTTTTTGTTAAAAAACTGGAAAATAAAACTACAAACCCGACATATTTTTAATTTTTATTTTATTTAGTAAATATATTAAACAATTATTACATGCATACATGTAGTTTTCCTAAACAGTCCACTTGCATGCTGGATGGAAGAAAATCCTGAGTTGTCCAGAGGAATACCAGTGCTCATCGCGTCAAAATACTTATTAAATTAAATGTAAAAATACTTATTAAATTCAATGTCTATGGAAAAAACACTTTTAAATTTTAAAACACCACAAAAACTTTTTCCGCACTTTCAAAATGTTTGCTTTTTTATCACAGAGTACTCTGCACAGAATACTCTATGGTACTCTGTGTTGTTTATGTATGTATTTGCTTTGGCTTGTCAAATGCAGCTGCCTAGTTTTATGAAGGGTTGTATTTACACCAGAATAATGTAGTAGTTTTTTTCAATACTGCAATAAAAAATCAACTAAAACTTCAATTTACCGATCTGGCATCTCTATAAAGTAAATGCCAAAAATTTCATGACGTAAGACTATGCGAACGCAAGCTGGCGACATAGAGGAATCCAAATTGACTCGAAATCGAGCGACTACATTTCGATCGCTTAGATTTTCTTGCGACATTGAGGAACAGGCAGTTAACCTTTATGTTAAGCCACTTAAGTGTATTCAGCATCATCTGGATTGGCGTATATCTATTGCATTTTAAAACTGTCCTCATTGCCTTATTTTGCAGTTTCTGTAATCTATTTAGTTGTTCGTTTACACAGCAGGTGTATAAAATAGTGGATCCATATTCGAAATGTGGTTTAATTATTGTATTATAAATGTTAATTGCAGTTATCAATGATAATTTGTTTCTTATTCTCCTAAAAAACCCGATTTTTTTGCCAATTTTCTTGCATATATAGTCTATGTGCTCTTTAAATTTTTATCAATAACAAAGCCTAGATACTTTATGCTTTCAACTTTTTCTATAGTTTTATTATTTATTTCTATTGTACTATTGCTAGTCATATTTATTTCCATAATTTTAGTTTTATTTTATAATGTTTCAAAAAGTATCTGAAAGCACGATAAAAATAAATGGGTCCGTGTTTGGTACTTTTTGAAATTTTCAAGGCTAGCGGGATAAAACTGGTGAAACAGAATTTCGGTACTTTTGCGATTTGCCTAACAGGAAAAAATAACAACTGAGTCGAATTCTTGAAAAAATCTAAAATACAGTTTACCATTTTTTTCTTTTAATTTTAGATTTAGTGGGTAAAAAGAGCAAAATCTGTAATTCTGTACATCCGGACCTAATGCAAGCATCACAAAATTCTAAAAGGGCCTGAAAACAGAATACAAACAATCGGACAGGTGTCTGGTACCTTGTTGAAATTCTGCATTTCAGGCAGTTTAAAGGGGGGAAAAAAATAAATTTTAAATTGTTCAAAAACCGCTGATTTAGCTACACGCTTGGTATTTATATTGGAACAGTTAAACTCTTCACATGGTAAATATCCTTAATTCGTATGTACGTTAAATTTCCAACGCTCCCTAAAAATTGAACAATGGAAGAAAAAGGTATCATCATATACCCTATGTAAACCGAAATCATATTTGAATTGCTTGTTGTATCTTTTATTATAATTAATAAAAGGTACAACAAGCAATTTAAATAGATGTTTTGTTACATTATGATATTGAATCAGGTTATTATTTCTGTAAGAACTTAGCATGATTTTTAAACATACCAATTTTAGTTACCAAACATCAATTATACGCCAAAAAAATAAATAAAAATAATTTTTAATGTTCGGCCCATCTGGGATTCCAACTCAGTCCTCTTGGCTTAATAGTTGCCACTGTGTAATAATGTGTTATATAAAAAAGAATGCGCTAAAAAATACATATATGTAATGTAATGCAAAGAGTTGCAGGTATATACATACATATGTAGATAGAGTTGCAATGTAATGCAGGCAATAAGCACTTGCTATATAAGTTGTAAGTGAAATTTTCGGTGGGGTACTACAAACATTAGTTAATAAAAATAGATTGTTCTTTTGAGAATAGAATAAAATATCTTTTTGTAAAAATATATTCTATTTTATCTAAAAAATGCATTCATGGTTTCCAATTTTCGCTAATGTTTGGTCAAAATTCATTATCATTCCATTTTAATATAAAGTGCCTATTTTTCAAATAAATTAGGATATATCAAAGTCCATGTATAACCTGATATTACACATTTATATAGAAAATCCAAATATGAACTTAATTATTTATTTGCTTTAAGAGCCAATTGAAATATATTAAATCAGGTGCAAAATATGGACCTTTTTTAAAATTTTTTTTTTTCGTCGGCATATAGACAGCTGAAAAAGGCAGAAAACATTTTTAAAAAAGCTCTATGTTTTTGAACCTGAATTAATACATTTCAATTGGCTCTTAAAGCAAATTAATAGGGCTTATTTCTCACCTGCGAACGTTGTCGTTCGTTCGCAGGTGAGAAATAGGCCCATAATTAAGTTCATATTTGAATATTCAAAAAGCTTTTACTTTTTGATACTTTCAAAAGTACAAACCATCGGTTAGTAACTCGTTGTGTATAAGTTTGCAAAAAGTATTACCGTTGAAAATTTTGAAGTGTCATAAAAGGGATATTCTTTTTCAAAAAAGGGTCAGAAAAAGGGTCCTTTAAAATAAAAAATGGTCGCATTTTAATAACAAAAAAAAAAAAAAAACAAGATTCAAATTTTCTTTTCTTATATTCTTTAAAAGGTATTAATCACTAAAAATATCTCATAGCCCGTTAATATTAAAATAACAAATTATAAAATCAAAATAGAGTTCAGTAATGAAGATTTATTTTAGCTAAAGAAAAAATAACGAAGAATTTTAACAATGTAGTAAATAATAAGACTAAAATAAAAGTAAATATACATAATATAATACTCATTGGTATTTAAACCATGAGGTAATTTTGAAACTTAAAAAATTCACAGCAGCGCTACCATTTTTTTTTCCAAAAAAATATTTATTAAATTCAATATTTCGATATCTTCTTCAGGAAGATATCTTCCTGAAGAAGATATCCATTGTGATATCGAAATATTGAACTTAATAAATATTTTGTAAAAAACAAGCGACCTAAGGCTCGAACAATTAGAATACTAATAAATACAATAAAAATAAAAACATTGCAGCATTTCCAAATTTTTATTTCTCTTTCTTTTTATTATTGCCGCTTTGGAGTCATAACGTGAACGCACTACTTGTACAAGTTCCATATTTTTATTGTACAATACTAAAATCTTTTTAATAAAAGGCAGTTTTTCTTCCATTTTTCTTATTTGAAAATATTTTTCACTTTTTCTTTCTCACTACCAAAACAAAAACAACAACTTTTTTCCAGCTGTCAAATACTGATTTAGCGCAATATTTGTATATATGAACGCAAAAAATATTATATCAATAAACTGAATATTATCGCAATTCGAAATGCATGTATAAACAAGGTATTAGTAATATTAAATATTGGGGAAAATAATCATTACTTATCCATTTGCATTTATTTCAGGTGTAAGCAAAATATTTAAATTTAATAGATTTTTTCTTTTCAATCAATTTTTCCAAGACCACAGACAATTGATCGCACGTTAAATTACAATTTTGAATGAAAATTTAGGCAGCTTTATATAAGGTAGCGCTACTACCCACAATACAATACCACCATTTAGTTTTCTGGCAGAAAGAACAAAGATGTCAACATCTTGCAGTCATTTGTCCGCGTTTGTGTTGAACAACAGTCAGCTGACGGCTACGTAGTCTTAAGGTGGGATCATACGATTGCCGCAATGCACCAATTTTTGTTACATTTTGTATGCCAATCGTGTGATAGCACAATTTATTGGCTCATGTGGCAACCAAAACGAATGTTGTTCCTATTTGTCCCAATCAAATACAACCCTGATGCGACAACCGTGTGAACACATGACATACAACTAATCACCAATAAAAATTCTAAAAATGCACCAATATTTATTGTGTTCTCATGCGGCAACCAAAGAAGACAATGTCCGCCAATAATCTACATACATACATATGTATACATTTATTTAGTTTCAAAATTGTTTAAACGCGTCTTCCAAACATGATTTCTGCTTTTCCATCAGTAAAATTCAATTGTTGTTACTATTCATTTTTTGCTGTTTCAGCCCGCACAACATTATAATAATAGCCGAAGCAATTTTCTCTCTTTTTAATGAACAAACCATATTTTTAACATTTAATTCATTTTTTTTTTTTTTTTTTTTTTTTGGAAAACAAAGTTTGTCATCAGCCACAACAGCTGTTTCTCAGAGTTGCCGTATAATATAACAATCGTGTGACTATAATGCGGTAATTATTGGTACTAAATTGTTTTGCGGCAATTTGCGACAATAAAATTTGAGTAAAATGTCGCAATCATGTGATTGCAGAGAATTTGATTGGGACAAATTTTTTATTATGCTCCAATTCAGCCCAATAAAAATTGTGTAAAATTGGTGCATTGCGGCGATCGTGTGATCCCACCTTTAGACGCCTTAAGGCCGTGATTCACTATCCGACTCAATCGTACGATTCATTCACTGAAAATTGCTAGCTAAATCTGATAGAATTCTGTCCTACTTTAAAAAGTCGCATCAAAACGGCCACACTATTATACTTTTGTAAACAACTTCGAAAAGGCAACTCTCATCGCATAGAAAAAGATAGTTTTTGATCATTTTCAAAAGATTAACAAATCGGATAGACTTGTCAAAAAGTCTTTCACACACATACACTTTTAGTTCAGACTATCACACTTTTTGGACACACATCTCATTTTTAATAGATCGTACGATTCAATAGGATAGAGAATCACGGCCTTTAATGGAAGTCAATCAGAATAAACCATACACATTTAATATATACAAGAGCTTTTCGCTGTGAAACTTTAGCCGAATTAAATGAAACTGGGCATATTCACAATTGAGTAAAACCTGCATATAAGGAAAAAGTATTGTGGAAAAGTTATTAAGCTTTTGCTAATTTTCAAAAAGGGTAAGAAAGTGGCATAAATTCCTTTAAAATGATACAAAGGGATCAATTTAAAAAAGGCTCATAAAAGTATCATTGGCATAAAAAAAGGGTAAAATATGAACTTAGTAACGGCAACGCTGGGTGCATATCGCTTGAATCTTCTAGGTGCCAGGGTTACGTTCGCCAGCAACTGTCTGAGTTCCCTGTTGGAGTGTTGTGTTGTGTTAAGCGAGTTGTATGTTTGAGGCTACTATCGCGGATAACTTCTTTTACTGTTTGAACAATTATATCTCGATGTATGTCTTCATTTAACTCTCTGGAATAACAAAACCGTGGGAATCAATGCAAGGTTTCTATGGGGGGATCCAGATGAGGAAAAGACAGGGGGACTGCTAAGACTTAGCAAGCCCGAATTAAGTAGACTAACGGGAGTCATTACAGGCCACTCTCAACTACTGGCACATCTTAACCGCATGGGAATAGCGGGAGGAGATGAATGTAGAGCATGTGGGGAGGAGAGCGAGACTCTAGAGCACTATTTATGCCAGTGCCCCGCCTTAACACAAATACGATCCCGACATCTTGGGAGAGACACCTTACCAGACATAACCCAATTACGGGGCATATGCTGGAGGAAATTAAGGAACTTTGTGAATGACACGGAGTTCCTCTAGACCTATGGGTCAAAGTGTATCACGGTTAAATCCACGGAGCGCACAACAAGCCTATACTGGCTTAGGTGTATGTCGCAAGACAACCTAATCAACCTAACCTAACCATGTCTTCATCCTTAATGTGCCATTCAGCGTTGACTGTAGTTCGCAGTAGCTTAGATTGGTTTCGCTGAATAATTTTTAAATTAGCTGTGCTTGCAGTGCCGCAAATTTCTACGCCGTTCATGCAGATTGGCGCTGTAATTGTGTTATATATAAGAAGTTTATTTTTAGTTATTAGTTTGGATTCTCTCCCTGGCAGCCAAAACGAATTAAACAACAGATTCATTTAATTCGTTTTTCTTATGTGGTCTTTCCATATTAGTTTGGAGTCAATTATCATGCCGAGATTGTTCGGATTTGTGTCCGAAAGAATAGGTGATCCGTTTATTTTAACTGGGTAGAATTTGGTTTGATATCTTCCCGTTTGTGTAAAGTACTTGAACTGTTTTCTCACTGTTTACTTATATTCTCCAACTACGAAACAACTCCAACGTGCTATTGAGTATCTGTTGTAACTTTTGCACAGCCCATGTGGCGTTTTCGTGAGATGACATTAAAACAGTGTCATCAGCAAAGGTGGCTATGATATTATTATAAGATATGATATTATTATAAGATATGATATTATTATAAGGTTGGAATGTCTGATGTTAGCAGGAGATATAGCAATGGACTGAGTACACTGCCTTGGGGTATTAGATGGAAATTTTTTGGTTGTTAAGAATTGGCTCAATACGGGCAAAAAGAAGTTTTTCAAAGAGCTTAGAGATCAGTGGAAGTAGGCTAATTGGCCTGAAAGACGTTGGTTTCGATGAGTCTTTGGCTTAGGAATGGCTATTATTTCAGTAACTTTCCACACTTTTGGGAAGTACTTAATGCTGATAATTGCATTAAATATGTTTCTGAAATAGACAAGGGCTTTGTTTGGCAATGTTTTTAGGAGCTTTAATGTATAATTTTGTGATGTTTTTCATTTCATTAATTAAAATTCTTTTGACTTCAGTGTTGTAAGTGCTGTGTGAAGTACTTCGAAAATATCACTCCTCTTCATCCACAGGACTTGTGAAAGTTTTAAAGAAATAGTTTTCCTTCGTAAGTACTTGCCCATGTGAGCTCGGATTTTTGAATCGATGGATGGTGTAAAACTCCATTATTTATTTATTTTGTTTCTTGTTGCTTTCCAGAGCGAGTAATTTGTTGCAGATGTTGAGCCAAGGTTGGTGAAGTATTCTTGGAGTTTTTCTTCTTTGTTTTTTTTTCTTTGCGAATTTTCGAGGTCTTTTGTTAGTTTATTTAAAAAAAGTACCCCGTGTTATCAAAACTAAGCCAGTTCGATACCAGGTAGTCGCATAACTACAACAAACACAACACCAACAACCACTTAAAGTATGTATTTTGTTGGTAGAAATCTTCAACTACTGTCACACATTAGCGGTACTCAGCGTTTGGTGCATTTTTGGCTGCGACTATTTGCGTTTGCGATTATATTGCAACTGATATTGAGCACTCTTTTTAACAACTTTGCAAATTTTATTGCACTCCAAATAACAGCTGATAAATTAGTACACAATTATTAATTTTTCACGTTTTATTTTTTTGGTAATTGCTGTTGGCTCCATCTCTACAATTTTTTATTTGCTTTGTTTTAAAATGTCATCTGTTCGAGTGTCAGTGTTGCAAACGCAATACTCATGCGAAAAAAGCAACACGTAATTAGCGGTGCGTAAATGCAAAAATATTGCTAGTGCAACCTTGTATATTTTGTTGTTGGGTTGCAAAGAAAAAGCAACGATTTCTTGCATTCACATTTACGCTGCGCTGTTATTTTTTTGAAGTTGTTCGTATTGTAGGGCATTGCGTAATAGTAATAAGGCTACCTTATTATTTGTATTATGAACAGTACTAAAATTCACTACTTTACCGTGGTGGCAGCATTGAAAATATGATCAGCAAAGTGAAAACACTCACTGTTCCAAGGCAGATTTTCTAGGTACAAGCATGATACAATTAACAAGGTAGCCTCGTCAGCTAAACCGTTAATCATGTGACTACTTTAGGTTGTCAAGAGATTGCAGAGGTGAACGGCAGCCAAAACGAGGTAGCAAATCCGCGTAAGCTCAGTGCATCTCCCTTTTGTAAATGTAGAATTGGCGTCTTTTTGACAGTTTGCATAAGTTGTACAAAAACAAAATGCATGTTATTTTTATTGAAGTTGTTCTTATTGTAGCGAAAAGGCTACCTTGTTAGTTGTATCATGGGTACAAGCACTAGCAGAACATAAACAAATACACGAGAGTTGTTGGTAGAAAAATAACTGCATACTGTCAAATTCTTCTCTCATTTGTTTTGTTAAACTGGTTTGTGAGTGTGTACAAAAAACGAAATTACACAAATTTCGTAAAATAAATTTATTTAAACCACTTACAAATTATTACTTTACTTTTTTATGGAATAAAAGAAGCAAAATCACTGGCTTATTTTACTTTTTCTTCAATAGTAGCTACAAAATCACTTGCACATTTCTTAGAAATCAGAGCACGTTAAACGGCTTGTAAACAAACTTTTGACACTAAGCAGTTAATAAACAACGAGCAGCTGTTTTAGTGATTTTACCTGTTTAATCTGCCTTGCACTGTTCCTACCCAGGCAGCTTGATACGAGGTAACCAGTTCTTCTACCAACAAAATACATGGAATGTTTGTTGTTGTTGTGTTTGTTGTAGTTATGTGATTACCTAGTATCGAGATACCATGGCTCCTACGCAAGCAGTCGGCAAAGAGAGAATCGATTATTGCTCTCTGAAAATTTTGAGTAGTTGGTAACTTCACAGAGATAGAAAAGTTAACACATGAAAGCACGAGTATGCCAAACACCGTTGTCAACTTGATACATTTCGCTGATTTTAGTGCTTTTTCAAAGTTTCGACCTGAACAAATTTTGAGTTGGATCACAGCACGGGATTTATTTCGTAATATTTTTTAGTGGTACAAATTAATGTATACTGAAATATTTTTTCAGTGAAAAAGAAATGCTTGAATACTATTTCATTGAACTATACAATATAAATACTGTTGATTCGAATTTTAAATGACAATAAAATGTAACAAGTACGCTGTATAAACTAACCCAGTTGAAATATTGGGGAATATCATACCAAAGGTCTTATGAATTTTTTTGAATATAAAATTGTTTTCTTTTCTGAACACCAGCTGTAACTTTTAATTTGTATTATTAACGATATTTTATTGAATTTTCTAAGGACTAACATTTTTTAACAACATTCGCTGTCGAATAAAGTCAGCTGTAACTTACTGCTGATTATCGATGATGTAGCCACAAATATATACTCGATTATTTAACTAGTAATAGCAGCTTACAAAATTATTTTATAACTAAGCTAGGCTCAAATCAGAAAGATCTTGCGGTGAATCTTACCAAATTCCTAAAAGTATTTATTTGCCATATCAATAGCATCGATATTTACTAAAATTTATGATTTGAAAAGCAATATGTTTAATGGCCTGATGATAACTTTAACGATGAAAACATCAGTTGTGTTAATTTTGAATTCCTATCATTATTAATGGTTTTTTTTTATCGTTTGTTAAAAAAAAAATTGTTCACTCTGAATTTACATGCGCGATAAAACGGAAAAATTTTAATATGCTACGCTATTCTTTGTACATATGGCTTGAGCTCTTGCTAAAATTTTTCCGCACATTGTTTCAAACAAATTCTCAGTGATTTACACTACTATATCTTCTTCTAAAATTGAATACATAGGGAGATATTTTGATAATTTATTTTAAAGTTTTATGTCTTTTTAAGTTTAAGCTGATTTGGATATTGTTTACAAAATATGTACAAATATTATATATTTGTATATAAAATAAATTTTACGTTAGATTATATAAACAGAAAACCTTGCGCTTTTTTTGGTGAAATTGACGCGTTTTTTTCAGTTCCAGAGTTGACAGCACTATTTCTTTAACAATTAAAAATAAACTAAAGAGAGTGAGTGAGAGAATGTGCGACTAGTATAGGAATTTGAGCAATGAAGCAGGGCTACCGTTGGAAATTTGCAGATAGCGCACAAAATGAGGATTCAAAAAAACAATTGAATAAAGAGAATATTTGTAAGGAAAAGAAATTGTATATTGAGATATAGAAAAAAATACAAACCTGTATCTATATTTTCTCACTTTTATGGAGAGATCCATTAAAACTTAAATATAAATTAAAAAATTAGTAGTTAAAACTATGATAATCAACATTTAGTTAAGTAAGAAGATAGTGGCTCTACCCACACACTTTTTGCTAAAAAATATACAGCCTAGGCCAGTTACTACTATACATTGCTGTAATAAATAGTAAAATAGTAAATACATATGAAGAAAATTTATGGAAACCCAGATGTGAATTACAACCCAAACAGTTTCCAAGTTCAAATTTTACACCAAAATATTTAAGGTTTAAGGGTAAAAATTGAGAAAGTTCATTCTTATTTTAACAATTTCACTCGTAGAAAATCCAGTTCACCTTCGGAACTGCATACATACATGCATTAGGTGTCGGCAAGCAAAACGTTAAAAACATCAATTATTTCTATGTTTGCTTGCATAGTGTGCTCTTACTTTGGATTTTAAATGTTTGTTGAATGAATGTTGAAAACATTCTATAAAATATCGTTTGTTGGTGAACTAAGCGCATAACTTTGTTGACTCGCTTTAAAAGCTAAAATTTAATTTGTAATAAACATTAATTGTTGATGGGTAATGTTTCTTGAATTATTTTAGTGTTTCTATACTGGACGCTGTCACTTTTAAAAAGAAAAAATTCTAAAGCAGCTGTTAAGGGTTTTGTTTCACAAAGCTTAGAATTGTGTTTTACTAGTAATATATGCATATATATTACTGAGGGCTTGTCATTCAAAAAAGTAAAGTGATAATTTTTCTTGAAATTAAGTTTTGGGAAAAATGATTTAGTACTGTATAGAATACATTTTGGGTATGAGCTAGTTAATTAATCAAGTGGCTAGCCCTTCTTATGAAAATAATAGGTAATATTTGTTTTAAGGGAGTGATGTCATTGAGCTTGAAAAGACGAGCATACATACATACTTTACGCCGCACAATGTTTGTTCTACACGAAACATCGATGCTAGCCTATATAACCCAGCATCGTGGGTCACCATGAAGTCATTTGTGTTTGACTGTTTAGCTCTCACGAAAAGTGCCACAGAAAAGAGATAAAACAATTATAATGAAAATAAAAATAAATAACTTTAAAAATTTTAATATGTACTTATATAAAAATTTAGTTGAAAAATACTGAAATAAAGCAAAACTATGAACGAAGTCATATTACCATCACAACCAGTTTTACCTATCATAGCCGCATCGTTGTCGTTAGCAAAACTTAACAATTTTGTTAAGGAAATTTCATTCTCTTATAATACAACCAGCAGTTGAAGTACAAAATATAAAATAACGCTGATGTTTTGTTGACGTATTTCGATGCAATTAGGAGTGTTTCGTATACATCATTACGTACATATATTCTCGTATACTTACTAGAAATAATACTAATTTTATTACCTTCTTCATCTGAAAGGCGCAAAACAGGCCCAAATTAACACTAAATGTTATTAAAGGGAAGAAAAGGTTGCATGACTATCGGCAAACGGTAACGCTGCAAAGAATTGTTCTGTTAGTTTAGAGATCATAGCTGCCAGATCTAACGATTTTAGTGGCTGAAAATTACCCTTTGACGATTTGACTATCTTTACCTTAACGATTTTTAAGAACTTATTTGGGGATTACACGATCAAGTTTTGCCTTTCAAGTTTTAATACATTCACACTTTTTTACCAATAAACTCACAATTTTTAAAATTGATGCAAACTTGATGACAATTTTTGCTTTCCATAGAGATCATCAAGTCACAATCAACAAGACAGCTGACAACAATTTTTTTTTCGTTCTGTCTGCTTAAAATAGAAAGCTTAAAAATAGAAATAAAAATGTTTACGTGCAAAACCAACAAATATAATGATGTGCTGCGATTTAAAGAGCTATACAGAAGCCACAAAATTCTGTGGAATATGAATGTGGCGTCATATCAAATCCTTTATGCCTTCTGGTTTTTATCTTTTATAGTACTTTTAATGAAGCAGCTATTTTTAATTTTCTTCTTGGTGGCATCTTGAAAACGAATTGTTATGAAATTGCGTGCAGCCTACGTCACATCTAGAAGTTATATTGAATTTTGACAAGCAGTATGTGAAAAAAACTTGATAGCAAAACTTGGTCGTGTAACACTGCAGTTAATTAGACATATTTCATTAATCTTAAATAAACTTTTAATTAAATCGAAAAACATGTGCAATCGGTTGATTTTTTTTTTTTATAATTTATTCCTCCTATTTTGAACGAATTACAAAAATTCATAGAAAACTATTAAAAAAGACACCACTGCTACAAACTGTTCATTATTTACCGATACTGTATACACACAGATTACGCTGATTTGCTTTTTCGTTTGGGCTGCCTTTCATCTCTGTATTCTCTTGAGTCATCTAATAATGCTTTTCTATTAGTCGTATAATGATATATCCCATGATACTAGTAAGGTAACCTTTTCCCCACAATAAGAACAATTTCAATAAAAAAAACATGCATTGTATCATATTAAACCATTTATGTAGTTTATTTGTAAAACTAGGCAGGCTCACAATACTATTAGTTTCTCCATTCATGAAATTATGCTTTAATAAAGTGCAAGCTAAAAATGAATTTAAAATTTATATGATGTAAGGGCCAATTGAGAAAAACGTTAATTTAGATTTGGCTGTTAGGCCAAAGGTAATGGAAGAGGTAACTTATGTTTTGCACAATAAACAATTTTATATTGAAAAAAAGCGGTTAGTTTTTGCTTTGACGTTTTCGTGACGATATTAGCAAGTCGACGATTTTTCTCGCTGTCTCCATTTTATCTGGCAGCTATGCTCCAAAACCATAGAGAATTTCATTAGAAAATTGAAGTTCTCCGTGGTTGGTGTTTCTAAATTTTTCGGTTGTTCGGTCGGTTCCCCACGCAGAAGCAATTGTTTTTCGGTTAAAATTCCAATTACATTTGATAAAGAAAATCAGTTGATTAACACAACCAATATTTTCATGACGACGGTTTCCTAAAATTTGTGGTGTTTCCTATAATAATTGAAAACAGTTTGGAAAGAACATTTTTTAAAGGAAATTAGTGAGAAGTCTAAACAAATAAATCATACTAGTGTTAAAAGGGAAATTTTGAAGAAAGTACATATGTTGTTTATTTTAGTGCAGCGGTTATGAAAATAAAAGATGTTTTCGGAAAAATTGCAAAATTTTATAAAATAATTATTTAAATCAGTTTATTTGTGTGTGTGTGTTAGTGAACAAAATGCAGAAGAGGGAGAAGCATTTAAAGTAAATTATAAAATAATTGTTTTATTGTGTTGAGGTTTGTTTATCTTTCTCTGTGTGTTGAATCAAATCTGGTGATCGCCTCTTGTTGATAACAGCGTTGCCACCACTAAATATTTAATTTTTAAATAAAACAAAATATTTTGTAAAATAGCATATTATTGGTGTGTGTAAGTATAAAATTTTAAAAAATTATAATATAATACAAATGAAACGTCATAAGACCGGTATCGCGCGCATACATCATTTTGTCGGCCTTAGTATAATGGTACTAATTGCCTTAAAATGAAAAAGTGTGCTGCCAGATGCTTACAGATTTTGTACGCGAAGCCGGTGGAGGAGAAAATTCTTTAGCTCGGCCGAAGCATGATACAACTCATGATACAATTAACAAGGTAGCCTTTTCGCTACAATAAGAACAACTTCAATAAAAATAACATGCATTTTGTTTTTGTACAACTTATGCAAACTGTCAAAAAGACGCCACTTCTACATTTACAGAAGAGAGATGCACTGAGCTTACGCGGATTTGCTACCTCGTTTTGGCTGCCGTTCATCTCTGCAATCTCTTGACAACCTAAAGTAGTCAGTTGATTGACGGTTTAGCTGACGAGGCTACCTTGTTAATTGTATCATGATACAACTAACAAGGTAACCTTTTCGCTACAATAAGAACAACTTCAATAAAAATAACATGCATTTTGTTTTTGTACAACTTATGCAAACTGTCAAAAAGACGCCCCTTCTACATTTACAGAAGAGAGATGCACTGAGCTTACGCGGATTAGCTATCTCGTTTTGGCTGCCTTTCATCTCTGCAATCTCTTGACAACCTAAAGTAGTCAGATGATTAACGGTTTAGCTGACGAGGCTACCTTGTTAATTGTATCATGGGCCGAAGTACAAATTTTTCATACCTATGAAAAAATTTATTGAATTAACCCGTCACTTAGACGGGAAAGTAAATGCCTGAAAGTTGTAATACACTCACACTTTTTTAATAACACACTCAAAACTTACTAATTTTCAACTCAGCTCTCAGCAAAATTTTACTGAAAGTAATTTTTTGACATTTGCTAAACACTGCAGTTATTATATGCTTTTTACACTTACATCCATGATACAATTATGGATTATGCTCACATCTTACATCTTTCATCATTTTGGCAAGATGTTAACATCTTCCTATACAAATTCTATATGAAAAAACTCAACATCTCTCAACATCTTTACAAGATGTTCATATCTCATTTCGCCGTATTCAACATCTTTCGATTATTTTAATGACATCACTAAAAAGAATTTAAAAAAAATGATAAAAATTCATAACATCACTAGAACATATACAAGTGTCAAAAATTTTTACAATGAGCGTGAACAAACAATGTAATTAAATTTTAATTAAATTAAACATAATATAAAATTAGTAATGCAATACTTTTATTTTTAGTAAAAAAGAATAAAATAATGTTTTTTTGTTTGTGTGTGTAATGTTTTTTAGTTTACTCAAACACGTGAAATAATATTTGACAGATGTTGAAAATGTAATGCAAACCATGATACAATTAACCATGATACAATTAGTTGTATCATGATGCAAACAGCTTTTTTCAATTTTCAACATCTTCAACACACATCTCAAAGATGAGAGTAAATGTAAATTCGCTATTACACGACCAAGTTTTGCTATCAATTTTTTTTTACATACTGCTTGTCAAAATTCAATAAAATTGATAGCTGTGACCAAGGCAGATTAAACCTGCCTTGGCTGTGACGTAGACTGCACGCAATTTCATAACAATTCGTTTTCAAGAAGAAAATTGAAAATTGCTTCTTGCATATTCTGCTAAAAAATTAAAGCAAAACCTCATCTTCTATATTCTACATTAAACCCAGAAACTAATTTAGATTCTAAATCAATATTTCTTTTAAATTATTTAAATATAATCATAATATACAAATATCTCGGGTTGGCTTTAGTATAATGCACAGACGTAGTATTCTGTGGTATAATGGCACCAATTGCCGTAAAATGAAAAAGTGTGCTGCCAGATGCGTGTAGATTTTGTACGCGAAGCCGGTGTTGGTTATACCATCGAGGAGAAAATCCCTTAGACCTCCATGGGCTTAGGTTGTCAAGAACAAATTTTGCAGACCTATGAAAAAATTTATTGAATTAAATGTACAAAAATCGAAAAAGCACCGGCGTTATATTTCTCGATATAGAGAAAGCATTCGATACCTTTGGCATGATGGATTACTGTTCAAACTCAATGTGTTTGACTTTCCAATGTATTTAATAAAAATAATTAGAAGTTTTTTATGTGATCGCACATTTGTCGTATGCGTTGACAACAGACTATCTACTGAGAGAGGAATACTTGCAGGTTTACCGCAGGGATCGGTTTTGTCGCCTACATTGTATTCGTTATATACCTCGGTTATTATTGTTGGCAGAAATCAAGAAGCGGCATTATATGTTGCGGTAAGGTTTCTAACGCAATAGTGAAGCGAATGCAATGCATCCTTCTTTCAAGCCAGAAGTATTTTGACAAATGGAATATTAAGGTGAACGACGCGAAAACTCAGGCTATTATATTCCCATATAATAAGTCCCCGAAACGTATCCCCTCTAAAATTCTTGGTTTTGGTGGAAATATTATACGTATAGAGGATGAGATTAAATATCTAGGAATTATTCTAGATAAAAAGCTAAATTTCGGATAACACGTTAAATACGCGTGTGATAAAGCAGTAAGATGCGGTCGTGCACTGTTTCCTATCGTTAACCGCAGATCAAAGCTTAATGTTAAGAACAAGATACTATTATATAAAATGAGCTTTAGACCAATAATGTCTTACGGTTGCCAAGTATGATATCACAAGACTGCTAGGACACACACAAAAAAGCTCCAAATAATTCAGAACAATAATACACAATCTACCTCGTAGATACCCCACCGAATTACTACATAGCAATTTCAGGCACAAAATGATAAGCACGTTTAATAGGCATCTGACGCTGTCATTCAATGAATGATGCAGGTCATCTAATTTTGGAATAATAAGAAATTTAATAAGACATCGCTGAGTTTCCTTTTAACAAAAGAATAAATTCCGTGATGACCTTACAAATTTTATTATACATACATCTTTAATGAACGTATGAGGTTTTTGATCAAATTTCCTCTACGCTGTGCTTTATTATTAGCTTTTATATTTTATTGATAGACTCTAACCCCTTAATTCATAAAAATTATAACAGGCTTATAAGTCTGCTATTTGACAGTAAGTGTTGTAGTACTTTTAAGTAAAATCTCATTCATTGTATCTAATATATTTAAGAAGACTTTTAAATAAATAAAAATATAATAATAATAAAAAATACAATTTTGAATGCTTGCAACCGTTTATGAATTAGCGATTTTATGTTCTGATTAAAAAAGTTTCCTCTGGCAGCTCTGTTTTACCAACATTTTCATATTTTTCTTATTAAATTCCGCAATTTCAACATCGTATTATTAAAAAACTAAAAGCATCCGGCAGACGTTGACTTCAGTTTTGGGAGGTTCACGTTCCCCTCTACAAACCTATAAAACTCATTTCTTTCAAACCCTGGCTCCTTATTCTAAAGTTTTCCCATTTTAGTACAACTCATGGTAAAATAATCAGATCAATGCAGTTCCATATGACTTTATGCATTTTTATTGTGAAACTGTCAAAAGCTGTACAGCCATATGTAGCTGTTGTAGGCAGGGGTGTTAGGAAATTTTTTTTCAGGAAACGTCAAATTTTGGAAAGAAAAACTTCAAAAACAAATTCGTAAAACGTCAAAAAAAACTTCATTTATAAAAATGTACAAATAAACTCAAAATTATTAATTAATCTTTTATATTGTCCAAAAAGCGTTAGCAGATGAATTTGGCAAAACCATTAAATCGTTAAAAAAAAACACGAGATAGGAAAAGCCGGTTCATTATTTGATTGAGTTGATTTGTTTCCAGAAAATATTAAAATCGGTTGAACTTTTATTTACATTTAAAATCCGCATTTCTCTTACGTCGTTTTCAACTTCCTGGTACCTCTCTTTAGATGCCAAATTAGGAAAAAATTTTAACATGGTTATTATGGAAGAATTTTTATTTAACGGATGGATTGATTTAAATTATTTAACTCTGAATTTCCAAAGTAAAATCTTTTCAACATAGAATCCAAAAATTTTTACTTTCACAAAACCTAATATATAATGAGTTCTGTTTTAAAATTATTTTTTATAAAATTTGTCAATACTACTTTAAAAAGTTTTGATATAGCACTATGCATACTATGAATTTGCAAACCTACACTTTGAAATGTTTTATTAACATTATTTATGTAGTTAAGAATATATTTTAAGAAGCAAAAATACAACTGATTTATGTCATTAAAATTTTCTAAAATATCTTTAGAGGTATCAATTTTGTCGACACTAGTATCAAAAGCAAAATACATTTTTAGAGATTCATATAATTCTAGAATTCGAACAACGACTGCTACCAACGAAAGCCATCTGGTTTGAGCTGGGTGAAGAATTGTTTTGGTTTGATTTCTAACAACGTTTGTATCTCGAAAAATAGTTTTCAAATTTTATATAGAGTTTGACAGACATATTATGTATATAGTGATAGTCACATCTAATAACCCCGATTACACAACAAAGTACAAACAGGGTTTTTGTTGGTGAAGAGTTGTTTTGACCTGATACAAAATCCTTGCATGACTATTCCAAAAGTACGAACAATTCTTTTCCGAAGAGTTTTTGTACGGCCCATTTATTTATTTATTTTTGTAAATCGCGCTACCATTTGAAGGCTAATCAGAACTTACGGTATGTCGTTGTTAATGGCTTGAATGTAGCTTGCATTTTATTTGTAGTGATATTTTGATTGGGTGTCAAATGCTAGATACGATCCCTTATATCTCGGATGCTTCCCTTCTAATGTCAAACTATTTTCTCTCCAAAGAAAAGCCCTATTAAAACCAGGTAACTCCAGATTCTAAAATATTCATGTTTCGCCAATCCAAAAATGGTGCTCCTTAACAAATTGTATGGAGATGTTCACGCCTGAAACAGGGTGCAGGATGTACCCATCTAATATAATGTCCAATAGTCAAAATGTTTTTTAAAATTTCCTCATTTGCGACTTCGTTGACACTTTTGTGACTCCGTTTCATTAAAATTCAATTTGAAAATATTAGTTAGTGTTAATGAACAATAATTTTTTTTTTTTAATTTTTGTTTTCAAATGTATTTTTTATAAAAAATTGAGTTTTTGGGCTTAACAGAGCCATGTTATCACATTACCAGAGGTCTGTTAACTTTGAACTTTGTGTCCATGGTTAACAATTTTAAAATTGATCTTCACACACATCAAATATCTTTCATTCTAGGGGGTGACCGGCACAACCTTTTTTATGTATGGGGATCGACCCGGTCTAATGTAAATATATTTCTGGAGAAAACGTTGGTTGTTCTCTTCTTATGGGCAACACGCCTAAAAATTTCCACATCGTGTTTTGCTACGGAAAAAAATTTTGGGCGAGCGACAATTCAATCTTTGCCTAAAATATTCTCATACAAATAATTTTCACTCTAATTTACACTACTTTAAGTTTTATTATTTAAGTTTTAGTCCTTAAGTTAACTGGATTAATATTGAATTAATATATCATATTATTAATATTTGGGACTGCCAGTCCTAAAACCGGCCCACTTGGATCCTAGAAAGCATCATTATAATATATGCGATTGTAGTACATTTAAGTGGGTCAAATAAGGTTTTTAATATTCTAAATTTCTTTAAATAAGGCAGTTCATATACATACTTATCTTACAAAAATAACATATGATTTTGTTTTCTTTCAGACTTTTGCTGATCCCACAAAAACATTTATCCTGAAACGCACAAATCGGATTAGAAGCGACGAAAATTGTTAAGCGAAATTTTCCTCCATGTTGGGCAAATTTACATCAAACCATGTTCAGGTTTATCATCAGTATTCACGTCCTGTTTCAATAAAGAAACCAAAAAAGGTAATAAACTTTGTTTTTGTGTGTGTCTGTTTTTCAGTGCTTTTTTATTTTTTTAGTGCCTGTTTGCTCGAATTATTGTTTTGTATATTTTTAAACACCCAAACGCATAAGTTACATGTATTACATACATACATATGTATGTATGTATGTGCACATGCTGGAGCAACTCGTAGAAAAATATGTATTTTATGTCGGCTCGGCTTGCTGCATTTTAAATAGCATTGGTTTTAGTATTATCGACGCGACATTTTGAGTTTGTGCACCACTTGCTTTTTGCAGTTAATTCTTTTTATATCAACTCTAAAAATTTTAACATACCAGCGGAGTTCTGAGGTACTTTGCGAAGCCCAGAAGAGCTAAATTTTAGCACAGCTAACGGAAAAATTTATAAAGAGAAACTTTGCCCTTTGAACGTATCGAATAGGAAGTGCATATTTGCAAATATAACCGAAATTTTGGGATACTTGCTGAAAACCTAAAATACTAAAATTTGGTGCTCAGATATTGGTAGTTTCTGAACTACATACATAAATACTCTTGAACTTGCCACATGATTGTTTTTGTTTAAATACCTTGTTATTAATTTTACACCCAAAAGGTTTAAATACTTTTGAGTTAATGCTTCTTGATCATATTTGCTTCGGCCTTTTTCTTGATACTTATCTGCGCTTTTTTAATTTCGAGCTTGAGATCCTTCTTGCTTGAAAAAAATTTAGTGCTTAATTTTTATTTGTTACTAAGTTGTATATCGGATTAGTCGTGGTGTTATGAAATTCTCTAGTAGCAATGGAGATTTACCAAACACAATTTCGTAGGGCATTGATTTGTTTTAAAAAATCGGCGTGGGCTACCGTGTTGTTTGTGCAAATAAGAAAAGTAGGTAAGATAAGTGTTCTAAATGCAAATATTTTTAGACAAACGTATATGGCTTTACGCAATTAAAACTTCTATGATTCCGTTCCACTCTTCTCAAACTTTCAGGATGGTGAGCAACTAAAACACATATTTTAATGTCCAAAAGCTTACATAATTCGGTAGGAACCTGGTTTTCGAATTCAGTCTCAAATCAGATCCAATGTTATGCATTGTGCCATATATTGGAATAAACCTTGCAAAAATTTCTTGAGCCTCAGTGGTAGCACTTTTTGGAGGCAGATATTGTCACCAAATCTTTTCCTAGGTGAGATAAAAAAGGCATTTATTTGTATTTTTAGTGGATCAATAGTATCGAGCAGAATTACATCAAAAGCCTGTATTGGTGTTAAAAGTAAATCTTAAAAATCGCTGGGCCCAGCTTTTAAAGCGTAGTCATGTATTGATACATAACAAATACTAAAATCAAATTAATGGCTGTGAGAGAATTTGAAATCAATAGAAAAACACAGCAATAAAATATAAAGTTGATCAATAGGATTAAATATTCACAATCAATAACGAAGAGCTCAGGTAATAGGATATGTAAGCTTCGATGCTTAAAAGCAGTATGCAATTAGTAATGACCTGGGTTCGAAGAAATTTGGGTGCTAATGATTGTCGTAGTGGACTTAAGACAACCATGGCATGTGCCCCAGCCAATAATTCTTCAATTTCTCTTTTCTTGTCTTCTTTAAAAATATTGATCAATACAATTTTACCACAAAACAAATAACAAATCGAACTAAACCCTATAAAAGAAATTAACAATTGTTAATCATAAATTTCGACTATAAAGTTAAAATTAATGTTTTAAAAAGGGTTGAGACCGGCGCAGAATTTAAAAGCGCTGTCATTATTTGGTATGAGAATATAAAACATATTCTACTCAACACAAAAACACAGTGTTTTTGTAAAATTGAAAATTGATCAATAGGATTAACTATAGAGTCAGTAATGAATAGTTCAGGCAGTAGGATTGCTAAGCGCTGCTGCTTAAAAACACTATGGAATCAGCTATGACCTGAGTTCGAATCCGTTTGGGTGCTGATGATCATTATGGTGGACGTGAAACAGCCATGGTGTGTGCCCAAGCAATAAATCTTCACCTTTACTTTACTTGACTTCTTTGAAAATGTTGATCAATACAAGCCAACCGCAAAAGTATCTTTCGCAATTTCGAGTAATTGCAAACTGAACTAATAGCCTGACAGAATAATCCAGCAAGAACTGTGTCGGTCATATGATGCATCCGACATGGCTGATGGGTTCATACATCATAGTTTCTATCATTTTCTTAAGGGCAAAATAAAATAAAAAAGATGTAAACATTCGTGTGGTTTCGTTTTTAAACCAGCGTTACCACCCCAGTAAAGTGATCATTCGAAATCTTTTTTTCAAAATCCCCACAAAATTACACACAATGCAAAAAAAAAGAGTTTTTCGGAAAATTGCAAAAAACAATTCAAAGGGAATTGAATATACTATTTTAGAAATTTAACAATAGAAAACTAAATCATATGGAAAAAACTTCCACAGCACCATTTTTTTCTTCAAAGAAAATAGGACAAATCAACTTATAAAAAAACATTAATGCTTAAACATAGTTCCAAATGAAATTACCAAATCAATATGGAAAAATCAAAATGTTGAAGAAATCTTTGTAATGGCAACACTGAAAGCTATAAAAATGCGTTGTATGTGTTAGTAATTAAGTTGTTAATGTGTTAGTTTCCATCAGCCATTTCTTGTAGTGTGATTAACAATTGCAAATCATAAATATCGACTAGAAAGTATTTTTTTTTTTGTATTGTCCCAGTTCTATGAAACCTTTAAACAACAAAGGTTTGTTTGAACATTTCTAATCCTCACTTTGTTCATGGAATTTTGGGTTTCTAACATTCCTTTCAGATTTTTCAAGTGTACTTAATTAAAGGTGGGGACAAACGAACCATTGGCGGTGATAGCCCTTATATCAAGTATTTTAGCCCCGTTTAACTTATGTGCCATCTTTAAGGCCCGATTGCTCAAAACCAATAACCAATTTGAACAAGAAGTAAAAAGAACGAAATCGTTCAGTATACCTGTCTATTTTAAAATACCCGTTTAATTAAGTTCCCCTTAATTGCGTCACCCGCTTAATTGTTTCGCAAATTAAGACCACATTGCGAAAAACAAGAGCAAATGTTTCGCTTATTTGATTCCGTCTACTTATTTTTTTTTTTTGCTCCACAAACGTAAAAAAAAACTATTTTGCGGTAAGCAGGTCATGGTTCCGTTCCTTTATAAACCTTGTACGATGAAAGTACCTGATTTTTATATTGTTTTAATAAAATAATAAATAATTTTTCAACTTAATATGTAACTAAAGAAATTAGTTTTATTTTCCATCTACTCATGGGTGTTGTGCTTTATTGCACATATTGCTCAATTAGGCGATTAACCGAGTGCTTAATTGAGTTCCCGTTTAATTGCGTCAAAAGTCGTGCATTTTTAAATACTCAATTAAGCGGAAATAACTGTAGTAGATATTCTTCTAAGCAGATATCCAGAGAACAAAAACCGCTGATATTTTTTGGGGTTAGAGCTCCATATCTTTTTCTTCTGTAGCGAGAAAATTTTGTTTTGACCAAGTAGGGAAACTTATTTCTGGAACCCGCATGGGTTAAGATAAGTAGTTGTTCCATTTGATATTATTGCTTCAATAATGGATTTGGTTTTGTTAGTTGTGTTGGAAAGTTGAGATTGAGATTGTTCGTTCTTTATATGTGTGATTTGTAGTTGAAGAAGAAGAGTTTGTTGTTATATTGGTACCAATATTTTTGTATGCTTATTTCTTTCTTACATTCTTCAATAGCTTTATTAAGGTCTTCAGTTGGGATTTCAAGGGAATGAATTGTTTGTGTGTTGGTAATTGCTTAATTGTTTTGTATTTTAATATATGTTGCCGTTGTTGAAAAGCGGGTCAATTTTTTGTTGTTGGCGCGATGTTTATAATTAATTAATAAATTGATGTTTACAATTAACACACTATTTTTAAACAAGGAATTGGATCATGAATTGATGATGAGCATATTTCACATATTGGGTTATTTTTGCAATACTTTTTAGTATGGCCGAATTTAAAGCAATTTTTGTACTGTATTGGAGAAGGAATATATGGTTCAACCTTACATAACAGGAATCCATTTCTTATATCTTTATGTAAGCTGTACTGGTTAAAGTGAGGGATGTGAAGTGGTGTGTTTAATGTTTTTCCTAACTTTGTAATTTTCTTGCAATCCACAGACCTTCTGTGATTATATGTCCAGTTAGATGACGAAGAAAGCGTGCAAATATCACACCTTTATTTATGTTTAAAAAAGGGTGTAGGGAGCGTTTAACTAAACCTAGTCCGGTCAGAGACCTTGCTTTTAAAACCTTGTTAGCTTGAGCTTCGTTTTTCGTAAGAATTAATAGGTTTCCGTCTCTGGTAAAGTTGATTTTTCGTGGTGGTTCGCTAGACATTCCTTCCAAAGCTTTATATACCATGTTGTAACTCTGAATGGGCTTATCTGCTATTTTACTTTTGATCACTACATATTTAGGACATTCCTTTTTATTTGCGGTTTTCACTCTTCGTATTGAAGTACTATTGTAGATCTTGGAGATATTGTAAATTTAATAAATCTATCAAGAGTTATTATATAAATTTAAAACTCGGCAACAACAAATCTTTTACATTTTTAATTTACTAAATTGAAACCTCTGCAGTGCTAAAAACAGTAGTAGATTTACTAAATGTAGTAAGTGGATTTATTTACTAGTATGAAACAGCTGACAAATTTGGCGCCACATTGTTTTTTGCTTACATATAATAAAGTGAATTGTAAACATTTCTTAAATTTGCAATGGACAAGACCAAAAAAGTAGAAAATGTTAAAAAAGTTACAAAAGAAATTGCGAAAAAAGCTGGAACAAAAGATGGGCTGACGCAGAAGTAAAAACACTACTAGAATACTTGCGCCCTCTCCAGATGACCCAAGTCTGTACAGAACAATTGCCAATTGGTACTCAACTGGGAATTGTTCGCATGAATGAGGTTGGTTAAATTCAAAATAATCCGATATTAAAACAACAAGTGAATGGAATTGAATTCTCCTCACTCGTACTATTTGTAAAAATCTGTTGTCATCTAGTCCAGTTACAATATCTAAGGACCACTTCATTGACTTCGGAACTGAACTAAAAATTCTGCGATGATACGATGCGACTAAAATAACGTCATCGATAACCTCGTCCAAGATATGCCCAACAATATCGTACGTTCCTGTAACTATCTACTGAGAGATTGGTTATGCATACATTTACTTTGTGTTAATAAATAAATATATGTATATGTTAATAAATAAATATATGTACCTTTGCACTTCATCATTTCATTAACTTCGATTTGATCAATGGCATTTTGAACCCAATAGTTAATAATTTTTTCTTTCACGGTTTCCTTAGGCATTTTTTTTAGATTTTATTTCTTTTAATATTTTACGAAACACTAATTGAAAAATTCTTTTGTCGCTAAAATATCTAAACAAAAGTCTGCTGTTTCAACTTTTTTACAATACCAAACAAAAAGTCGCTCAAATTTAAAAGTTTAAATATAATACGAAGTGTGAAAACCGCTATTGTTATTTTGGGATTACAGCTATTGTGATTGCTATGAGGTTTTTTTCGTTTACAATGCGGATCCGGATCCAAGTCTGCGAAAACATTTCCTCCCGAGGAGGATGCCATTATATGTTAAAGCTTTGTTAATATTAATTTATGACATTGGAGATAAGAAAAGGCAAAAGGTAGAAAAAAAGTAGTGATAAAATTAAACGGTAATCAAACGATATTCTCAGAGCTCAGAATGTAAAAAAAATTACGTCTGCTTTTTTCTTTTTCTATTATATATTGCTGCATAACTGCGAAATTTCATTAAAAAATAATAAAAAAAACAAGAATTTTAATTTGCAAAAATTATAACTAGAAGAATTTGTTCTGATTTATTTTTTCAAAAAATATTTTATGAACTATATATATTATATATACTATATTATATATCTATGGACCAGAAATATTTATGTAAACAATGACATATGACATGTTTACCTTGGCCTTCTTAAAGTATAAAATTTACAAACCACTATGTTCACAATGAATATTATGAACAATTATAGCAAGTAGAAAATATGTCAGTGCAAAGCGTGAATTTTTTCATGCCAAACATTATTCACATGTTTATATATAAGTTTATTATCTGTATGCTTTTTATGCAGGTAATATTTTATCTTTGTATCCGCTTGCAGAACTGCACCATAATCTGGCAGACGGAATAACAGTTCTGTATTTGTATTCCCTAGATAAATACCGTTTTTCCCCTCGCCAATAATTCATCCATGCAGCAGCGTAGCCCCACGGATATCTGGGGCTCGAATCAAAGTTTTGTAATTTGCTTCTAATCTGGTCTCTGGCATGCGACCTATTATCACATTGTTGGGTAAAAACCCTAAATCCGTTGCTGATGCGCTTCATGCCCGTGATCGATCGGGTCACCTAGCCCCAAGACATAAGGTTCTCTTACCTGTTCGTATCGTTTTGATGTTGCATTTATTTATAATCTATTGAAGCCAGTGTGTCAACTCCGAACTTGGCCATCATCTCGTGACTATGGCTCGTTTACAGATGGACCAGATTACATATATGTATGTGCACATATGGTCTGATCTATGTGAAGTGTTTCCATTTCAACTTTCGATCGAGGATGGCTTCTAAATACTTCACCCAGTCAGAAATGGGTTATTTTAATTTTTTTTTATATACATATGTATATTATTTTCAAATGTTTTCTTCCATATAATAGAAATAATTTGAGCCAAGTACGAGACTGACTCGCAAAGGTTCCCTACTACCGACTAGACAAAGGGTAACCCTGGTGTACCACTTAGTTTTAAACTTTTTATGTTTTTTAACAATTGTTGTATAGAGGTCTGACAACTACATGCACCGCGTAAATTTCAAGCCTCTATCTCATACGGTTTAAACGTTATATTAGCTATACCCATGTATAGGGAAAAATTAAGGATTTTTACTTTTTGATATTTCTGGTATTTGTTGTTGTGTAGGCCTGGTAACTGCACATACTGTGCTAAATTCAAGTCTCTATCTCCTACAGTTGAAAAGTTACAGCTGATTTCAGTTTCTTATGTCGGAGTTGTTTGATTCAACGTTTTATTTGAACTGTTGTCAAAAAACATATTACATAATAAGTAAAGATAAAGTAAAAGAGTAATAACAAATTATATGCAGAGTTGCATTCTGGGGAAAATCTCCAGCTATGATTCCTGTTACCTGGGATGTCTGAAATAATCTTTGGAGTCCCATAAAATGACTTTTAAAAACACTCCATTTAAGAAATTTCTGGAGAAGATGAGCTCATGTAAAAATGGGGACTTCTGCGAAGTAGTGACCATATGGACTTGGTGGTCTAGAGGGTTAGCTATGACTTCTGGTAACTGGGATGTCTGAAATAATCTTTGGAGTCCCATAAAATGATGGATTAACAATAATTATCCATTTTGCGGTTTCAAAAGTAAACGTAAATAAAACACATATAAAATATTTTTTTAATGATATTTCTGTTTTATTATAAAGTTTGAACGTTGACATGCTGTGTGAAACACTACATCATATTGTTACGAATTTAGTCGTGAACAGTCCAATTGTAATTGTTCTAGAACTTACTGAATCGTCCTTATTTTGTACATATGTGCTTGTTATTATTTGTAAATGAACACAGGAGGTATATATACACATCATGTCAGTAAGCCTTTCAACTGAGCAGTCCAGCTCCTCAGTTGTTGCAGTAGGTAGCACGTTGCTAGTAATTCTGGTTTGTAAACATTCTGAGTATTTTGTCCAGTCTGTAGTCCTGGGTTTTCTGTAGAGAGATTTGCTCTTCACTAATCCCGTTATTTGAAATAGAATATGTTTGTGATCTGACATGGAGTCCTCCTCAGAGACTCCAGTCAACGATCATATCAGAAGATTTGTTGGTTGTAAGTGTAAGGTCTAAGACCTCCTCCCTGATGGCATTAACAAATGTCGGATTATTTCCAATATTCGCAATCCCCATGTTAGTGATTAATAAGTATTCTAAAAGTAACTCACCTCTGGTGTTTGTGTTGGTGCTTCCCCATACCAAGTTGTGGGCATTTGCATCACAGCCAATTATGAGGGTCTTCCTGTGGCATCTGCAATATTCCACCAGGCCCCTGATGTTTGAGGGTAGTGCTTCGTCCGTATCACCCGGAAAGTAGGCTAAAGCAATGACCACTTCTATCCTACTGCCGCACAGTGGGGGATTTTGCAAAAAAATGGAAATAATTCTGCCGTTTCTAAACGGATGGCTCGATTGCAATGAAATTTCAGACAGGCATAAAAGAGGTGTATTCAAGCTTAAGTTTTGAGATTAGACTATATAGCGTTTAAGTGGGCGTGTCCACGTGCCCCCAAAGTGGGCCACCTGGGGTATGTGAAAAATTAAAAACGATCTAATTTTTTCATTTCCAATTCTTTTGCAAATATTTTTTATTTTTAAATTCTTCTAATCAAGGCCTACAAAAAATGTCGCGACACGTACATATATATTATCTCTTAAAGTTTTCGAGATATTAAAGTTTTAAAAATTAAATTTTCGTGTTTTTACCAACCCTGGTCCAGTATTTTCACATTTTTGAGCTCAAATCCTAACCGATTTTTCAAAAATAAGTTTTATTAGCTTGCCAGTATTTTTTTCAATACTATAAAAAGAATTTGAGCAAAAAATCTTTTATAAAGAAAAAGTTATATTCAACACAATTTAAAAATTCAAAAAAAGTCAGTTTTTAGCATATTTTTAGGGCAAAAAGTAAGTTTATTGTTTCTTATTCCTGGATGAACTTTCCAAAGTAAAGTATACGTTGTTTATATTTTTTTAAAAGCTTATTGTTAAGAAAATGTTTTAAAGAAAAAAAAATTTTTAAATTATGTCCTGTTGCGCAAGGGTAGCATCCTAAAATTAACCCATTTTTTTAGACAAAACCGACTTTAGCCCAAAATTTCTAAAATCGCACGCCTCTAACCTAAATATTTTTACTTGTTTTTTATAGTTATAAGTATTTTTTAGTTTTATGCAAATGGAATTTGTCCCCCCAGAATATTTGCTGGAATGACAGCAAAAAAACTAAAAAATCCCATTTTTGGGAATTTTTGATAGTTTTTTGGGAATTTCGGGATTGGTATTACTTTTTCCCTACATTTTGGAAAAACTTTTTATTTCTTTTATAAATTCCTATATTTTTGCAAAATTTTGTAAAAAAATATGAATAAATGAAAATTTTATAGGCATTTCAAAAAATTTTATTTCTCAAAAACTTTTGTTGAAGGACGTTTTTTTCTGTATTTTTGCAAAAATTGTTTTAAAAAGCTATAAATTTCTTAAAAAATTTAATAACATATAAACTAGAGGTAATTATTTAACTAATGATATATAATATGAAACCGCCTTTCATTTTAAGGGTATGAAATTAATGGGCTACAACTAAGCTATTTGCAATTAAAATTTTCAAAAATTATTACAGATTCAGCGTTTGGGAATACAAGGGGTGAGGCACTGTTTATTTTACGCAGTATTTTCTATAGTAGCCTTATTACGCTAGTATAATCTTTGAATATTTGTTTTATTGCTCTACCTGGTTTGCTTTAATAGATAGTATTACCTGCAACTAATACGAAGGGTACATTTCTTTTTATCCCTATTTATTTATTATTAAAGGCTAGACATTTCAGCTAAACATACCTGAATTTATGGTAATTAAGGGCTGATGTATTCAGTTGTTATTGTTTTTCAAAAACGTGTAAGTAATAATAATATCATGTTTGCATTTTCCAAAATTGAAGTACAACTGACACGATAGTCTGAACATCCACTAAGTAATTAGAGTGTTAATACCACATTCGCGTGTTTCCTTTATAGCTCTAGCTGTTTCTCTTTAATACGCAGTACTACCTGAACTTATGCTTATATTTAGTGATCATTTATAAATATTTTGTATACCTGAATACAATTTCGATGGTTATTATACATGTATGTATGTATAGGCGGTGAAACTAAAAACAAAGTCAACCTTTAGAGATAAGTTAATCTTTAAAAATAGTTCGCGAAACAGTTGGCGCATGGTATAATATACCTCGCAATTAATATTTGGCATCATTAAAAACTTGACGATCATGGCCATCACACTAAAACACATCGATTTATATTCAGTTTTATACAAAAGTGCAAACTTACAGCAACAGAAAAAAGTAAAATTTCTACTTGATTATATTGAAGAAACATATACAACTAAAGTAGACAAAAATGATATTTGCAAAATTGAGAATTTTGTTAAGACATTCAAAAAAAATGGAAAGCTGTCAACAGCTGTAATGCAAAATTTAGAAAAAAATTTTCTGATTGGTTGGAGGTATCTATACAATTCCCAATTTCCTTATCTACTCCTGGCGCGAATATGAAGACTTAGGCCCGAAGTCAAAGCAAGCACGCTTAACAACAAATCTTACAACCATGTCTACCGAAGAAGTTACAGACACATATAATGCGATGGTAAAAAAGAAAGATCAACCCATGGATGCTGTGAAAATTGCAAATGTTCTTCCGAATGCATCACCTAAAAGGCTTAATCGTATTGTTAAGAGCATTCCAACACCATCGTTTAATTCAGCTTTCATAGAAGAAGAAGCCATTGCTGTTATGTTGCAGCTTCAACTTAGTCGTGATAAATATATAATATTGAGAAAAGCATTAAAAGAAAAAGGAGTTGAGGTTTTGCCATCATATGATGCTCTGCAAGAAAGGAAGAAGAGCATTATACCCACTGGTATTACAGTTTCTGACCGAAAAGTTACTGTTGGAATCTCATCTCTTCTAGAAAACACAGCATCAAGGATAGTTTCAACACTTACTGCAGAGCAGCTAAATAAAATTGACCACAGTGAAGTGAAACTAAGATGTAAATGGGGATGTGATGGATCATCGTTACTTTCAGAATACAAGCAGCCCACTGAAGGTCACTTATTACCTGATTACAAAGGCGTACTTATGGCGTCAATGGTTCCATTATGGCTTCGAAAATATGCTGACAAGGACTCTCCATCAACTAGTTTCGAAGAAGACATTTGGATAAATTCAACTCCTGGATCTAAATCATTTTGTAGACCAATTACTTTCGAGTATACTAAGGAGACAAAGATTGCAGCTCAAGAACTTGTACATCATATTAAATCGGAAATTAAATTAATGCAGCCTATTTTGATCGAAATGGAGGACTACTCTTTCAATGTATCGTTTGATATGAGACTAACAATGACTGATGGTAAAGTTAGCAATGCTTTAACAGAAACGTCATCTACTTGTTCTTTATGTGGAAAAACGAAAAGTCAATTCTCAAATATGTCATCAACTACAAAGATTAATGAAGACGTTCTTAAATATGGAATATCTCCTCTACATGCTCGCATACGTTTTCTGGAACATTTTCTACATATAGCTTATGATTTGAAATACAGAAGTAGCCTTGAAAATGTAAATAAATCAGTAATTAAAAACGACGAGCTAAAGATAATGAGAGCCAACGAAAAGCAAAGAATTCAGGAGGAGTTTAAGCAACATACCGGATTAAATATTGATAAGCCACTAGTGGGATATGGGAGTACAAATGATGGAAACACGGCTAGTCCTTTTTTTTTGCAATTTTGAAATAACCTCACAGATAACCGGAATTAATATGTAATTATTGCAAAAAGTTAATATAATTTTAACAGCAATAAACAGTAAACATAAAATAAATGCATATAAGTTCGGCGAGTACTGTGCAGGCGTTTCGAGACTGCTTCTTAACTTATACCCCTGGAAAGATTTCTCACCAACAGTACACAAGGTTTTGTGTCATGGAAAAATAATAATGGAACATCATATACTACTACTCGGAGGGCTCACAGAAGAACCTCAAGAGTCTAGAAATCGTGATTTTAAACATATCCATCAATTTGGCTCCAGACAATCTCAAAATCAGGACATATTTCAGAACCTTATTTTTTCATCAGATCCCCTCTTATCACTTATGAGAAGGAGATGGCTTTGCTACAGAAATTTGACATTTGATTGCAGTAATGAATTCAAAGATTTGATGCATCTGCTAGATCTAGAAGAATTTGAAAAGGATTATTTTGTAAAGTTAACGTAATTGTACATTTGATTGATTAATTGACTTTCGTATTCCAAAAGGCTGAATCTGTACTAATTTTTGGAAATTTTAATTGCAAACAGCTTAGTTGTAGCCCATTAATTTCATACCCTTAAAATGAAAAAGGGTTTCATATTATATATCATTAGTTAGATAATTACCTCTAGTTTATATATTATTAAATTTTTTTAGAAATTTAAAGCTTTTTAGAACAATTTTTGCAAAAATACAGAAAAAAACGTCCTTGAACAAAAGTTTTTGAGAAATAAAATTTTTTGAAATGCCTATAAAATTTTCATTTATTTATATTTTTTTACAAAATTTTGCAAGACTATAGAAATTTATAAAGGAAATCAAAAGTTTTTCCAAAAGGTAAAGAAAATATAATACCAATCCCGAAATTCCCAAAAAACTATCAAAAATTCCCAAAAATGGGATTTTTTAGTTTTTTGGCTGTCATTTCAGCAAATACCCTGGGGGGACAAATTCCATTTGCATAAAACTAACAAATACTTATAACTATAAAAAACAAGTAAAAATGTTTAGGTTAGAGGCGTGCGATTTTAGAAATTTTGGGCTAAAGTCGGTTTTGTCTAAAAAAATGGGTTAATTTTAGGATGCTACCCTTACGCAACAGGACATAATTTTCAAATTTTTTTTTCTTTAAAATATTTTATAGACAATAAGCTTTTAAAAAAATATAAACAACATATACTTTACTTTGGAAAGTTCTTCCAGAAATAAAAAACAATAAACTTACTCTTTGCCCTAAAAATATGCTAAAAAGTGACTTTTTTTGAATTTTTAAATTGTGTTGAATATAACTTTTTCTTTATAAAAGATTTTTTGCTAAAATTTCTTTTATAGTATTGAAAAAAATACTGGCAAGCTAACAAAACTTATTTTTGAAAAATCGGTTAGGATTTGAGCTCAAAAATGTGAAAATACTGGACCAGGGTTGGTAAAAACACGAAAATTTAATTTTTAAAACTTTAATATCTCGAAAACTTTAAGAGATAATATATACGTGTCGCGACATTTTTGTAGGCCTTGATTAGAAGAATTTAAAAATAAAAAATATTTGCAAAAGAATTGGAAATGAAAAAATTAGATCGTTTTTAATTTTTCACATACCCCAGGTGGCCCACTTTGGGGGCGCGTGGACACGCCCACTTAAACGCTATATAGTCCAATCTCAAAACTTAAGCTTGAATACACCTCTTTTATGCCTGCCTGAAATTTCATTGTAATCGAGCCATCCGTTTAGAAACGGCAGAATTATTTCCAATTTTTTTGCAAAATCCCCCACTGTGTGCCGTTTGAGTCCGCCTCAACTAGCACCACTGCCGTGTCGCCATCTATAAATTCTGTAAGAGGCAAATAGTTTATATCGGTATTCATGATAAGCGCAGCCCTTGGTTTTGCTGCGCCCGTGTCATATACTACCTTTGTGTTTTGAATATTTAGACCCCTAATTCGGCCTTTTGATATCCAGGGCTCTTGGATGAGCCCTATTTTTATGAGACCCTCGGTAAATCTTCTGTTGAGCTCAGCCGACGCAGCCTTAGCGTGATGAAGATTTGCTTGGAGATATCTCATTTTGTTTTATTTTTGTAGATTTGTAGGTTTGGTAGGAGTGCTTTCGCCCTCTTCTTCCAAACCTATCTCTTCCATCTGTTTAGCCAACTCTTCTGTGCTGGCTACTGCAGTTTTTAGCTTTAGGGTTGCCTGGCCAAAACGAAAGTTGATGTTGCCCTTACTCGCCGTCAAGCTGACTGCTGATTTCTGGTCCACAGCTACTACTAGCGTTACGTGAGAACCTTTTTCCACTCTTTTTAGTATTCGCCATGTTTCGGCAAAGAGGCCTTCGTTCTGCCCCTGGATTAGGTCCAAGATCTTTCTGCTTTCCATTGTCTTCGCGTTTGGGAAGTAGCCTACCGCAACTCGCGGATGAGGAATCTTATGTTCCTCTGTGGCCATCAATGGGATCCCTTGCCATGGCGATATGCTCTCAATATGCGCCTTTACCCAGTCAGCTTATCTACTCTCCTTACAATGAAAAATTAGGTATCCTACCTTGTAGATGCAGCTTAAAAAGGCAGGTTTTGTGGCCTGATTTATAAATTATAAATTTCGAAAATTTTTACTTGAAAATGGTAAAATTTATATACATATGTATATCTACCCTGAGGTAAGGGGTACAAAAATGCAGATGAATTGACAACCTTCTTTCTTGAGTCAGTTAAAAAACAAGAATCTATTTATGATTCACGCAGTTCAGACAAATTGTTCTATATCGTCACTTAAACTCCAAAAGACCGTAAGCGCGAAAAAATTCAAAATGCACTTTTCGATAGATTATAATGTAACTCAGATTTAGCAATGTGTGTGAACATAAATATGCGAGTTAAATATATTTAACATAATGAAGTAATGTGACGACCTATTTAAGTGCGAAGATACATAAATATATTTTTCATGAGCGAACATTGTACCAACATGATTGAAAGTGCATATTAGCACATATATATAATATACACATGTAACTTATAATGAAATACAAGAGCTTTTAAATATTTTCATAAAAATTTTCACATTGTGCAATTTAAAAATATTTTACAATGACGACACCGTAATAAGTCGATGATTTGTGAGATTTTTACCTTCTTACTGGTGTGTTTCTTTTCTCAATTGTATTTGAGATTTTTTAAGAAACATTTTTGAAATTTTGACATTATGCAAAATCGATGACTTCTGAAGGAGTATGGGTATGTATGGGTACATTTTTGGAGTGAAACTCAATTAGATCAATGGAAAAGAAAAGCAATAATGCGGCCTTTTTATAAGTATAAGAGGCATTTCTCAATTGTATTCGAGGTTTTTTAAAAAAATTTTATAATGGAAAAATCAATGATTTTTCTCAGTTGTAATTGGGATTTTTAAACAAAAATTTTGATATTGTGAAGAATTGATGATCTCTGAAAGAATTTGGGCATGTATGGGTACATTTTTGGACTGAAGCTCGATTAGATCAATGGAAAAAAAAGCCAAGGGTGTCGCCTTTTTAATAGTATAAACGTCATTTCTCAATTGCATTTGAGATTTATTTAAAAACTCTTGGTTTTATATATAAAAAATGCAATGTTCGCTTACGAAAATGCGTACTTACAATCTTTTGAATGTTAGGTGATAGCTTAACGTTTGTCTCAACAAAATTTTGTCGCATAGCGTATGGCACGTAAAAAGGTAACTATAATACCCTTATAAATATGCACTTTACCTGTGTATTTAACATGTTCCAATTTACAAACGAAATAGGAAAAGATACAGATTTCAGTGACGGATTTGATCAAAAGCTTGTTTCAAATATGTGCAACAGCAAAATTAAATACAGTTTTTGAAGAAGTCATACGTTTGCTGGAAATCGATGCAAGCACAGTGGTTACATCTGTAAAGCACAAATGTGACCACTCGGAGTATGAAAATAACCTTCCTGAGAAAGTTATGGAAACTTTTCTGGATAAAAATTAAAATGTTAGGAACCAGGAAGAAGTTGAGGAAGGCAAACTAAGAGATTTGGAAGATTTTTTGAATGCGAATCAAGAATCTGATTGCCAGGTAGAAGTTGAAGAAATAGAAGTGGAAGTTGAAGAAGAGAAAACTGATCCCAACATTGAAGTAATTGATTCTTTTATATTTGGAAATGAAAATTAATATTTGATGTCACCAACTGAGAGCCAACTTAACAGCTCAAATGCAAAAACAATGTCAATTATAGGTATTTCCAATCACTCAATGTCCCCGATTGAAAACTATGCCATTTGCCCCCTAAGCGGAAGAAATGTTCTAAGAAAATAAAGCAACGTAATCTACAAAAGTCTATTTATTCACATTTTGAGTGGTCAGAAGAAGATTATCCATATATCAAAAACAACTTTTGTAGTGTATACTCCATTATACTTTATGATATTATATTTTATCACACTCGATTAATCGCTTTATTTTATTTACTCATCACTAGCAATGTAATTAATCACAATTTCTTTTACTTTCACTCAATTGGAAATTATACTTTGTAATTACAATAACAATTATTAAATTTGTAGCTTTAAGGATACCGCTATTTTTGTTTATAAGAACTGAATTTTGAAAGTAAAGGACAATCTTTATCAAGCCTTCAGATCGGCTTTTTTATTTCTAAAAAACTTACAGGCATAAAACTGCCTTAGTTAAGTTTCCCAGGCGTCTCAGGCGCCGGATTCAATTTAATTTCTCGCAAATTATTGTCTTTTCTTTATACCACTCACCTCTGCACTACAAGAGAAAACTTCAGCGAAGCTTTACCATATTTAGAAGACCACGCAAGAGAACATTTTAAGTCGTTTAATAAAACCTGCCCTTTAAATTACAGTAATCACAATTAGAATAGAGGATTTTCTAAACTGCAATTATATGCTAGGTGCTTATATTATAATAAGGGTTGTGGCAGATTCAGGTTCACATTCGTCTTTACAAACAAATGTATTCAAGTTTTAATATTTTCTACAAGTGCCCATGTAAACCACGAGAGCTGTTACAAAAGTGTACAACTGAGCAGTTAGGAGAAAGCTAATAAAACAGGAAATTAAACATCTAAAAGCATCAAACTGGAGAAACAAAAGACTGTATCATCAAAATAAAGAACTTAGAACGATTGGCAATTCGCAAGAAGTTCCGTCACCAAGTGCAGCACGGAAGATCCAGTCTGAGCAGCTCAGAAGTCTTGATAGAGATAAAGACATATTTATAGACTTATATAAGATGCGAAGTGACAAGTCTTGGAGTGGATACATACAAAGAATTTGTATTCCACAGGAAATTTACTTATTTACGAAGAGCCAATTCACTATACTACATTTGAACAAACAGAAAGTTTTAAAGCTGAGTCGTAACACATCATTCTTTGATGCTACAGGCAGTATCATCAAGAAAATGGAAAAAGAATCAAAACGAGTGTTCTTGTACTCTTTTGTAGTTCACGTTAGAAATGCCACTGAACGCGGAATACTGTTATCTGTAGCAGAAGCGCTTTTAAGCAGCCACCTTAGTGTACCTCTTGGAGCACCTTCTCCATATAGTGGCATGTTTGTACCATTCCACATTTTTCCAAAAAATCCCCTTTTCCTCTCAAGAAATTTCGAAAAAAAATTATTTTGCTCATAATTTTATTTCCAAAATTATTTCAGAAATGCCACTATCTGTGCATCTTAGTGGACTTCTTGGAGCACCTTTTCCATGCATGTTTGTACCATTCCATATTTTTCCAAAAAATCCACTTTTCCTCTCAAGAAATGGGGAAAAAAAAATTATTTTGCTCATAATTTTATTTCCAAAATTATTTCAGAAACTACACTAACTGTGCACCTTAGTGGACCTCTTGGAGCACCTTCTCCATATAGTGGCATGTTTGTACCATTCCATATTTTTCCAAAAAATCCACTTTTCCTCTCCAGAAATTCCGAAAAAAAATTATTTTGCTCATAATTTTATTTTCAAAATTATTTCAGAAATGCCACTAACTGTGCACCTTAGTGGACCTCTTGGAGCACCTTTTCCATATAGTGGCATGTTTGTACCATTCCATATTTTTCCAAAAAATCCACTTTTCCTCTCCAGAAATTCCGTAAAAAAATATATTGCCCATAATTTTATTTTAAAAATTATTTCTGAAACGCCACTATCTGTGCATCTTAGTTGACTTCTTGGAGCACCTTTTCCATATAGTGGCATGTTTGTACCATTCCATATTTTTCCAAAAAATTCACTTTTCCTCTCAAGAAATTTCGAAAAAAAATTATTTTGCTCAAAACTTGTTTGCAAAATTATTTCAGAAATGCCACTGTGGACTTTAGTGGACTCCTTGGAGCACCTTTTGTATATGGTGGGATATGTGTACCATCTCCCAATTTTCCAGTACGACCGCTTGTCTTTCCTAGAAAATAACATTATTCAAATATGTAGTGTTTTTTGTCCTTGGGAAAAGTTTTTAATATACTTTATAGTCAAAACTACAAAATACATATTCCAGAGAACAGTTTCCACTTCATATCTTTCCAGGATGTTACTCAGATTGGTAGATATCCCTCCAAGAAAATAATCCATGTATTTGGCAGTGTCTGTTAAGCAGTTAACAGAGCTCTGTTAACCATAAAATTTGTAAAGTGGTGTATGTCTCCGCTAGTTAAAGTTAACTTTAATCTTCACACACATACAAGCTTTAGCTCCGGATCATTATATTGGTAAAAATAAAAATTTTCACCTAGTCCAAGTTTTTTTTTACATTGGGTCAAACTTGCTTTTAAAATGTTGAGGTACATGTGTTGTTGCATAGTACCTTCCATGAAATGTAATACACCAGGCCCAGACGGAGAAATTAACCCCTAACAATCACTGATCCACCACCGTGCTTCACTATGGGTTTCATATTTTTAGAAACGAGATTTTTATTGGGTTTCCGCCACACATAGGGTCTACTATCTGACTCAAAGAGGTTGAACTTGCTTTCATCAATAAAAAAGCACATTATTCTAAAATAAAAAAGCTTTCGCTTGATGCTCTTTGACAAACTAGTCTAATATTTTGGTTTCTTATGTCTTGTTCTTCTTGATTTCAGCTTTGTTCAGTATATTTCTAATGGTTTGTGCGCAACAGTTTTTCCCAAATCCTTTTCAGCCATTTCTGCAAGCTTAGACGCACTTAAAACTTGATTTTTTTTAACTTTTCTCAGAATATACTGCTCATCACTTCTAGAGAAAATTTTACTATTTGCAACTTTTGATTTACTTTCAATCCGATTCTCAGTTTTACATTTTTTTATGATATACTGACCCGTTGCCCGGCTTGGGTCCACTATTTCTCCTATCTCTCATAGCGATTTATTGTTTTTATAATTTTGTATTATCAGTTTTCTTACTTCAGTACCTACTTGACCTCTCTGCTGATTCTGGGTTTAAATTTTTTTTTTTTTTTTTTTTTACAGAAAACAAAGTTAAATGAGCATGAAAACCAAATACATACGAAAATAAATTCAAAAGTTATGGTACTTTATTTTCACAAACAACTTGCAAAACATCAGTATTGCCAATTTAATTAAAACTGTACGAGTTTGGCTTTGTCATTCAAAGTTGTCAATTGTCAGAAAAAGGATCGCTATTTTAAAATATAATACTGATTTTCTAAAAAGAAATTTACCATTCAATTTATTACTCGGTAGTTTAATAAAAATTAGCTAATCTGATTTTACAACATATGTGTGTATATATGTACATATGTAGTTTTAAATATATTATACAAAACGAAAGCATTTCACCACATGTACGAGTTTCGCTTGGGGCTATGTATAATTGCTTATTTTTATGAAAGCAGGTTTGATTTTGTCATTTGGTTTTTGTGAATTTTTGATCAGAGCGGACGTGTTTTTTATGGTGTGTAATCGTAATAGGTGAATACGTGCTCTATTTCGGCTTATTTAAAAAAATATGCCAGGTTTATTAAACGTTTATTCTGCAAATTATGTATAGAAATTGCCAAATGAAATCATGTTTATTAACATGATATACATATGTACATATATTTAAAAACAAGTCCGCCAAAGTAAACATTCGTAATAGGTCTTATCGCGGTCGTCTTTTTGTTCTGTATAGTTAACGTTTTGCAATATTGAAGAGGTTTCCTTAAAATTTGTTAACTGTACAGTATCGAAGGTATATACACTGAACACTAAACATATATGTATGTAATTTAGCAATATTCAATCCTGACTTATTCAACTTTGCAAAAATAAATGTTCTGTTTTTATTAAACATCTGCAGCGAGTAACTTTTTTTTTGCATATGTGAAACTCGATAGCGAGTGTAGTAGATATTTGTTCTCTCTCTCACAGCACAAGCAGTGAAGAGTACAGAATGTTTGTTTGACAAATATTAACATGCAAGCAGCCGAAGTTTATTATGTACCGAAAAAATGAACACATAAAAATATGTATGTGTTCAGCCGAAAAGAAGTACCGTAAAAACTATGTTCACTTCTTGCGGTACTGCAAGTATTTTTTTGTGTATGAAGACAATGAAATATTTCTTTAAAAAAATTTTGTTTTTTGTTTATAAATCAAAACTATGATTTCTATGTATAACGAAGCTTAAAGTAGTGCATTAATATTATTGACTGCACTTACATTCATATACATATGTATAGTATACGGATCTTCAGTTATTATAAACAATTTGAAGCGTTAAAAAATAATGAATTTTTATTTTTAAAAGGATGATATTCTATATAAGTTTAATAAGTAATAATAACTTGAAAATATTACGACAATATCTATGTTATGTGAAAGAAAATCAAATAGGTATCTAAATAAATTATAAACTTGCGTTTTTCCCTTCCATTTCTCGTATTACGCCTCACTGTTGAAATTATATTGAATTCAAGCCATAAAGCATTTATGCTCAAAAAAACAACAGTTTGTTGTGTTTGCCAAACTTCACCTGATACAGCAAGTACCAAGTGAAGTTTGGATGTTTTGCCATACTCGACATGTTCGCTTCATACAACATACGAATGATAGCAAACACCAAGCAAGTACTTACCTAACACACACACAGTCAAGTAATAACCAATACGTATTCGATGACTTTGTTGTACTCAAAAATGTGTACCTATTTTTTTAGTATACTTCGAGTAAGTGTTCATGCGTAGCTAGTTTATGTGTACTTTTAGCGACAAGTCCATTTGTGCAGAGGTCTAGTTTTTATTTAGTTAATTATTCAAGCTTTAGATCTTTGTTTTTTATAAAAAATAATTTGAAACAATTATATTTATTTATTTTCAATATTTCGCCAACATTTTATTAGCATTTTCGGGAAAATAATTGAATAGTTTTTAAAAAAGGGAGTAAATTGAGGTCACTAGTCAACCTGTGAGGAACCGCAAATCTTGGAATAAATTCTCTTAACAATTTCTTACAAATTGTTTTAGTAGTCACGTCCCGTAGAGGATAAGCTTCACGCCATCGTGTCGTCCTATATATTAATGTTAGGATAGAGCGAAATTCATTTGACGGTAGAAGCGGACCCACAACATCAATATGCACATAATCAAATCTGACTTAGGTATTTTAATTTTTTCTTCAAATTTTGTATACTTAAATATTTTCGATCTTTGGCAATCCAAGCTGTTTGTCACCCACTCATTACTATATTTATTCATTCCTCGTCAGAATTAACGAGAAATTATTAACCGCCTAGAGGCCCCGGTCCCTACATGCGAAATGCTATGCGAACGGTAGAATATATTTTTTCGCATCTCACGCAGAATGTAAGGTCGAAATTTGTCACCTGATTCCTCGTACCAAATGGAAACATTTTTCGTGGCAGTTTAAATCACAGACATAACCAGATATCCCAAAAATGACTTTTGTTAAATGGCCATATCATTTGTTTGGGGACGGGTCAGCGATGAGCAGTTCAGGAAATCGTGGCAACATGAGCGTGTGAGAACAACTAGTGTATACAAAAACAAACATAAACAATGAAAAAATGTTGTTGTAAAGTGTTTGGAAAAATATTGGTTTTGTTGTAATTTTTACGAAAAAAGTAGAAAACATAAATGAAAAGCTTTGAAAACTACGTTTTAAACATATTCCATGTATTGCTAGTGATATACTCAATGCAAATAAGATATTAAATACAAATAATTATTATTTGTTTGCTTGCAAAGCTGTTTTGTTTGCATCAGATTTGCACTGAATTTTTCTAACCAAAAATCAAATGTAAACAAATGCGGAGTCAACCAACAGAGACAGCTATATAAAAATTTTCATGTTTGCTGTCCTTCACTAGATCCACACGTACCGTAAGGATGCCACTTTCAATATATTTGGCAGTAAATTGGTAATTTTTGTAGTCTGGTAGAGCTGGTGACCCTTCTGGTAGTATTCTGTGGTTTAAATTTTTGCTAATCGATATGGAGAGCCATTGCCTTCAATCAGCCCCTCTAATTCGAAAACCATATCCTGTTCATTCTGTAAGAAATCTGTCCATTGCCTTTATAGAAAGATATAAAACTTCCGGAGCAATAGACAGCATATCGGCGACAACATTAGATGTATCTAATATCATTTGTAAACTCTGCGATAAACTCAATTTGACGCTTTTGTCTAGGAGGCCGTTCAACTAGAGAGTTTAATGATTGTGTCAGAGGTTTATGATCTGTGTATACAGTGACACATTTCCATTCTAACAAACGTCTGAAAGGTTTAATATTTGAATAGATGACTAAAAGCTTCATTTATTGACTCCAAAGATTATTTCACACATCCCAAGTACCAGAAGTCATAGCTAACCCTCTAGGCTACCATGTGATCACTACTTCGCAGAAGTCCTCATTTCTTCATGAGTCCACTCATCTTCTCCAGAAATTTCTTATATGGAGTGTTTTTAAAAGTCATTTTATGGGACTCCAAAGATTATTTCAGACATCGCAGATACCAGGAATCATAGCTGACCCTCCAGACCACCATTTACATATGGTCAATACTTCGCAGAAGTCCTCACTCTTCCATAAAACCCACTCATCTTCTTCACAAATGTCATCTGTTATAAAAATAGAGCTGTTAACTTGTTAACAGTGCTTTCCTAACTTTAAAATGTGGCTTTGCTAAAAATTGTGGTTTGAGTCCGGGGACTTAAATACGTATATATGTACATATCTTCACACACATTATAATACTATCTGTTTCAAATGGTAAATTTTTAATCCATGTCCACCCAACTATAACGTTTTTTTGAGAAACAAATGAACAAAGCTTTTAAAAAATTTTATTCCATGTTCCTTATTTTTTTTTTTCATTTTTAAATTAACGACGATATTTTTGCAGATTGAAAATTTACTCTGGAAGATATTTGTAGCTGTTTCATTATTGTGCTGATGTGTCCTAAATGGCCACCTTCGAGCTCTGAACACTTCTCTATTTTTCCCATTTTAAGCATACCCTACTTTGCACCTTTGTAGCCTGAAAAACAATTTCATTCTTGATTGTTGCATAATCGTCTTCTCCTTTTTAAAAATATATTTTACAACCCCTAGACGCATCCGAGAAGGCCTGATAATGACAGTAAAAGAAATCATATTTTTATTAAACATTTATTATTTTCAATTTGTAAAATTGCATAGTGTTTCGAAGTTTTTTTTTCTTTGAACTCTTGTTTTATTTTTTCCTGCTCCCATCCATCTCTGCAATTCAAAAAAGTACCAAATTTCTTTTTCTTTCTCCTTTTGTCCCCTTAAAATACAGAATTTTAAAGACCGATTATTTTTAGTATGCTTTCAAGCCTTTTTTAACTTTTTTGATACTTGTATTAGGTTTGGCGATACAGAATTTCAAATTTAAAAAAAAGTTAGAACGTATTTTCGATTTTTTTTTAGGGAGAATCCAATTTTAATTCTTCCTGTTCCTACCTGTTGTATAGATAAATGTATGTAAGTCAAAAAAGTAACCGATTTATCCCTTAGTATACAAAATTTCAAAATTATTTTTATCATGCTTTCAGATGCTTTTGTGCTAGCTTGGTAAAGTTAGCAGATGATGAATTACCGGTTTTAATCTCTTTTTACCCCTTTCCGATTTAACCCCAGATCCGAGAATATTGTAGATCAATTTTTCGTACCCAAATGCCGAGTTTCTTCAAAATCGTTAGAGCCATTTTCGAGAACGCCAAGGCATTATGCCTCAAATCTGTGATCATGGGACGGCTGTTTGATGCAGTATAGCCATGAAAGCTCTTTTTGGTCTTTTCTGACCTGTGGGTTTTATCATCTATTTAATAGGCGATTTTTCGACAATTTTTGACAATTTAAAAAGTTTTAATTGGACTAATAAAGAAATATTAATGAAATAAATTTATTATAATTATAATCAAAAATTTTCAGTGCATATTAAATTTGTTTTTTGCAAAGCTGAATGAATGTACGCAATAATCGACACTCACACAGATACACCTAAAGCCTTAAGTAGCTACTCTCAATTGCATATTGTGCTTAAAAAAATGAAACTTCACAGAAAAGTTGCTTTTGTTCAGTATGGCCGGGCTCATTCAAACATGAAACACTGGAGAGATAAATGTAAAATTATGTGGGACATGCGATAAAGTGTGACTCATGACCAACATCTTACACTACCGTTCGAACACCCTTCATAAGTGTACTAACGTGTTAAGTTACGCTACGCCAGTAACAACGTATGTATGTATGCCTACGAGGCCTTGCATATTATTTTCTGTGATTGCATGCATTTTTATATCTATTAAATATGTAGTTCGCTGAATTGAATAATGCATGGATTCTTAGCTTGCAGTAGCTGTAGCTTGTGAGAAAGTAACAATATGTATTTTTTTAACCAATTAAAAACCTGCAAACAAATACGTATTTGTATGTCACTTCAAATTTTCAAATTTTGTTTCTTTTTCTCTTTGTATTTCTCTATCTTCCTTCTTAAACGAAAATCTAATTTGTTAAGAACAGCTGTGATTGAGTGCAACCGTTTTGTGAAAAATGAGTAAAACGATACATACTGGTATATCTACAAGGACTCAGAGTTAAGCAACAAAAAAAAAAAAAAAAAAAAAAAAACGAAAAAAATAACACCAAAAAAATAACGTTCTCATGGAAGCAAACAGCGTTCACAGAAAGAAAATCATTAAATATAATTTATTATAGGTATACACCACTTCCATATGAGGAAAAGAGACGCCAGAGAAAACAGAAAAAATTACTTTGCATGAAAATAACGTGCATTTATTATAAATTAAAACAGCGAAAATTTGGAACCCAAGGAACACCAAACTTACAGCGAACATCATCTATAAAGCAGATTAATTGACTGTAAGATGCAGATGAATCACTAGGAGAACCTACGACGATAGCAATATTAATAGCAACAAAGAAGCGATTCTAACTTTAGCAGTCGAGTGTGAGGCTGTGTGTTTGAGTGGTATTCTTGTGGTAAATGTTGAAACTGTTTCGAAAATCGTCGGGTTAACGGAACGATTGAAAAAATTACAAAAATTCCACAATTACGGAACATGTTGAAGTCCAAATGTCAGTCCAAGCAGAAACCTAAATCTAAGCCGGTAAGCATTAAAATAATTCCTTCTTGTGTTTAAATATCCTTCCGCTATTGCTTTTGTCCTAATCTAAAGAAACATTGGAATAAGGTCGAAACTTATAATTATTTTAAAACAATTAATTCTCTGTCTTATAAATACATATTACCAGCCTAAATATTTCCAATTTCCATTTTCGTTTTATTTTTGATATTTTTTTACACAAAAAACTCGGTCTATTTATTGTTAATATTTTTTGTGTAACTCGACTAACTGCTAATTCACTTTTGTTGCAGTTAAATTCTAGCAAATCATCTGCAAAATATAAGAGTAGAAAAATCGATTAGTTATCTCAATAGATTTATACAAACCAAAACAACGTTGGTACAAAACGGCAGATGTCATATTCAAATAAATTGATATTCAAAGACGAACGATAAGAAGTTTCGGCATGTGTTTCTATGTAGGCGAGATGTAGAGAAAACCGATTTCTCAAGAAGTTGGACCTGTACGTGAATTTAAACAAATTTTGGTGCTAAAAAGCAGATGTTTTTATTTTATTATAATGTTTGGTACCAGGAAGTTGCTCCAATAATAATACGTACTGTACAAAATACAAAAACGTTTGGTATCGACTTACATATATGCATTGGATCTGAAGGTCAGAAGTGTTGATTGTGGTGGCTATTTAAAATTCGGCCAAGTCCAATGTAGCTTTTTATATTTTAAAGTTCTTTTCTCTCTAGGATATTGATATATCCCCAATCCACTTTTTACTTCATGAAATGCTTGAGCACGCAACTGCAGCGATATGATCTAATTGTTTCCTTTTTATTCAAAAAAAGCTTAAAATTTTCAAATGCTTTTTCGTCCATAATGTACACTTACTACTTACGTATGTACATAAATATGCATAATCATGAATATGATCGCGCATGCATCAATTGGGGCGGTTCTTATGCAAAAATATCACAATCAGATTACGTTATTCTCCACACAGCCGAAAATGTTCAAACTTGTGTGTATACATACATATTGTTACGTTTTAACCTTTTCAAAACGTTTCTCGTAGATTCTTTAATTGTAATGAAGTTAAAAACGCTTAATTCTTCAGTTTACAGTAATCAACAGTTCAACACTTTATTTACTTTAACACACTGTACTTGTAAACACTTTACTAAAAGAACAACACTTTCAATTAATCACTTTTTATTACTTAAGCCACTTTACACGTTAGCGCAGCTAAAAACCGACTGACTTATCAGCGTTAAGCTCAGCTGCTTTTATACTGCTAATGATCATTACTAGAACATGCTAGACATTTACAGAAGCTAATCACGCCACATCTTTAATGCGATGTGCGATGACTCATCATGAACAACAGATATACACACACACCGACATACATACACGCGGCAGTAAAACCCAAGCATCTGAGCCGCGCACATACATACACACACGAATATTGTATCGTGCGGTGGTGGTTTCTTTTATTTCGCTGTTGTGCTTATTTATCCACACATGTGTGTCAGTATGTGCACACTCGCTGTGCTGCCGTTTTGTTTATCAACAAGTTTCTATGTATGCATGTGTGTATATACCTCCCGTGTTCACCCTGCCGGCAACTCAGTTAACTAGTAATGAATTATAAGCTAACTTTTTTACAACTGGTGGTGGTTGACACTTAGATTATTTTTAATGGAGATGACTGACTATTTTAACATTACGATGTCCTAGGAGGTAGTCAATTGTCCGACGTTGCAACTAACTTTCCAACTAACTTAAAGTTAGCTACTTAAAAGTCAGTACATACAGAAAAAAATGTACAAATCAAGGCTGATTTTACATTTTTCGGTGGTAATAGTTATTATATTTTATTAAATTAAATTTCATCACACTTTTTTTTTTTTTTGTTGTTATCCTCTGGTGGGAATCGAATCACTAAGCCTCAACACTGGTGAGCAGCCAATTTAACCCACTCAGCCATCGCAACATTTAAAAGGAATGCGACAATAGGCAATTTAATTAATGAGTTATTTACCGTGTATGTGTGTATGTTAGTATTTGAATTTTGGGTGAACTCTGCACTACGTTTCAGCTAGTTTATATGTAGCCAGTATACCAAAAGTGAATTAGAAATCGATTGTATTGTAGCTAATTTGAAGCTAGTCCATAAAAGTTAACGTAAAGTTAATTATTTTAGTAGTCGACTACTCAATGTCCGAAAGGGATGAACTATAAGTCGATTATATTTGTAGTCGACTACCAAATTGCTGGCAGGGCATTTACAGATAATAACAAGACAACATAAGCACATATAAAATAACGATGATTCAGTAAGTTTTAGAACAATCACAATCGGTGCGTTCACGACCAAATTTGTAACAATATGTAAGTGCTTTTTGTAAAAAATAATGTTTTTCAATTTCACATAATCCTCAAAGTTATAAACTTACAGCAATTTGACAATATAACAACCAGAGGTGTGGCAAAGATGTGATTTTATTTTCTACACAGTTTTTAAGACAAACATACATATCTATACATACATACAAATAAAGTCGTATATATTAATCTAGTATCGGATATAACCAGATGGTATTAAGCAAAGTAATTAAAGAAAAGAAAAATGCCGATTGAGCGCTTTCTCCCGTCGAAGTAGTGCAGTTTACCAAACAAAGGAAGCACTATAACAAGTGAAAAAAGTATAACTAGTCAAACATCAGCAATAAATTAAAACAACCTTCCTACGCAAACTACTTCTACAATTGCATCAGATTGTTTATTAAATAATCATTGCAATATCCTCCCTATAAAACGCAGTTAACACCTCTCTCTTACAGTTGACAATGTCTAACTCCAATTAGTGATACTCAATCAACATTTCTAATAAAGACTACAACAACCACAAAAGCGTAGTCAGCAACAAACAACGTCAGCATCAACAAAAATAACATTAACTGTCTATACAAACACACCAATAATCAACCACGAGTAAGTTGCATGAAATTAATACTCCGTTGAAGAATAAAAAGATAAAAATCAGTAGCAATAAAACAAAAAGGCTTCGCCTTTGAAAAATTCTGAAACTCAAACAGTAAAAATAAATAAATATAGAAAGCAAAAAAAAAAAAAACATTAAAATCCTACTGGTTAAGACAACCGTATGCACTAAAAGGTTCGAAATAATATCACTCGTGTATGTCGAGAATATAGAAATAAAAATGTTGATATTCTACACAAACAATTCGAAACGAAAAAAATCAACATTATACAGGGTGGCCCAAAATTAACGATGGGGTTTGAATTGCTTGTAGCTTTTTAGGGTTCCGTACTCATCACAGTGAAACGGAACCCTATTACCGTGACTACTACGTCCGTCCGTCCGTCACAGCGTCTATTCTCCGAAACGGTACGAGCTAAAGAGCTGAAATTTTCACAGGATGTTGTTGTACCTTGCCGCTACAACAACAAATACTAAACACAACAACAAATTTAAAACTACAAGGTGTCCCCGATACAACGAAAGGTAACAATTAGCTACTACTCTCGAACCGTAAAAGAGATAGAGAGCTGATATTCAAACAGTGTACGGATTTATAGATGCTCTACAACAACAAATGCTAAAAAAACAACAAATTGAAAACTACCAGGTGTCCCTATATAACCTAAAGTAACAATTAGCGGTAGCTGCTAAACTGTAAAAGACAGAGAGCTGAAATTCGCACAATATATGTATTTACATATGCTCTACAACAAATGCTAAAAACAACAACATGTCGAAAACTACCAGGTGTCCCTATACAACGTAAAGTTAAAATAGGCCGTAACTCCCAAACTGTAAAAGACAGAGACATAAAATGTGCACAATATATGTACTCACATATGGCCTACAACAACACTAAATGCTAAAAACAACAAGTCGAAAACTACCAGGTGTCCCTATTCAACGTAAAGTAGCAATTAAACGTAACTCTCAAGCTGTAAGAGACAGATAGATGAAATTTGCATAATATATGTAGTCACATATGCTCCACAACAAAAAATGCTAAAAATAACAACAACTCTAAAACTATCAAAATCTAGCAAAATCAGTTTGGAATTTTCACGTGCACAAACTGCGAGAAATATGGACACACTAAAAATTTTCACATCATAGCGTGATGTCAAATGTGTTCGAGACTACAAAAATGTGCGTTGTGGTAAAAATCATACAGCAAATTACAAACGCTGTATGGTATATAAATCGCTCTAAATAAAATACGTCTCACCACTAAGAAACAAAGAAATCGTATACTCTATTAAGAACACCCAACACGAAATGTTGATCATTCTATAAACGTAACAAGTAGTATAAATTCTTCAATAACTTACGTTGAAGCAATATGCCCCAATCAAGGTCCTAGTTCAAAGATAACGGCCAGTTTTAGCCCCGTTGAAAACATGCTAATAAATCCTACAAATATATAAACCAGTCCTGCACCGCAAATAAGTAGCGATATGGAAAATTTTTAAGATATGGTGAATCAACTGATTCCTCAAGTTTCAAACATGATGAACACTATCACAGTACTTCTGACAAAGCTTGATGCGCAGACGAAGTGAACTTAATATTATACAGTATTTATCGGATATAAGAACATCTCATATAAGAACAAAACGCTTATAAGAAACATTTGCAAAAACACCATATCTTTTTAGTGATTTTTCTAACAAAAAAAGTTTCATATAAGAAAAACGCTTATAAGAAAAAAAAACTGATAAAAGAACATTTTTCTTGAACACCAAAACCACAAAATGTAAAGAAATAATTTATATAAGAAACTTTCAAGGGCAACACTGAATTTATGTAGTTTGCATGGACAACTCTGTTTTCTGACAGTTTTACAACAACAACAACGTTTTTTTTTTTTTTTTACTTTTACTGCTCATGAGAAGTTTATGTTTCTTGCCTCGTAAATAAATAAATAAATAGTACAAAATGAATTATGTATGTACATGTATTTACTACATAGGTATAATTTTTTTTTCAAGTTGAAGTTGTCTAGTTTTTTATATCTATTTACTAAAGGGGTTAATAAAATAAAACTTGATTTGTTTTATTTTTCTATTTACATACATACATCTACGTATATACATAAAAAGGTAAAAAAGCTCGTATATTCATATAAGAAACAAATGCCTTATGGCCAGAGCTACTTATATAAGAAATAAGTTTCTTATATAAAATAATTGTATATAAGAAAGAAACGCTTATAAGAAACTTTTTTCGTGGTTTTTTCAACTTATATCCGATAAATACTGTACTATGAAACGAGTACCCGTTTCTCAGTAGACATGTTCCTCGTCGCTGAAACTCATTTCACACGAAATGGCCTTATACCAAATTGCGCAATATTTTACAAAAATCATCTTAACAATACGGCGTTGACAATGATTACAGTTATAAAGGGTGTTTTTTTCAATGTATAGAACTTTAAGTTGCAATAAAACAACGATGGATTATTCGATTGACAGGAATTTTATTTATCCGAAAGATATTCTTGTGGCATTACATTTTAAATATGATTTCTGGCATATGACCGCTACGGCTGGCGCGGATGTAGTCCAATCTGGACGTCCAATTTTCGATGACTTTTTCCAACATTTGTGACCGTATATCGGCAATAACACGGGGAATGTTGTCTTCCAAACGGTCAAGCGTTTGTGGCTTATCCGCGTAGACCAATGACTTTATATAGCCCCACAGAAAGTGGTCTGGCGGTGTTAAATCACAAGATCTTGAAGGCCAATTCATAAGTCCAAAACGTGAAATTAGGCGCTCACCAAACGTGTCTTTCAATAAATCGATTGTGGCACGAGCTGTGTGACATGTTGCGCCGTTTTGTTAAAACCGCATCTGAACATCAGGGTTATTCAATTCAGGAATGAAAAAGTTAGTAATCTATACCGATCACTATTGACAGTAACGTTCTGGGCATCATCGTTTTTGAAGAAGTACGGACCAATGATTCCAGCAGCCCATAAAGCGCACCAAGCAGTCAGTTTTTCTCGATGTAACGGTGTTTCGACATACACTTGAGTATTAGCTTCACTCCAAATGCGGCAGCTTTGTTTGTTTGTAGCCATTCAACCAGAAGTGCGCTTCATCGCTAAACAAAATTCGCTTATGAAAATCGGGAACAACAGCAATCTCGTCTTGCACTATTTGCAAGCGCTGTTCAGGCGTGAGTCTATTCATCACAGACATAACCAGATATCCCAAAAATGACTTTTGTAAAATGGCCATATCATTTGTTTGGGGACGGGCCAGCGGTGAGCAGTGCAGAAAATCGTGGCATGAGTGTGTGAGAACAACTAGTGTATACATAAACAATGAAAAAATGTTGTTGTAAAGTGTTTGGAAAAATATTGGTTTTGTTGTAATTTTTACGAAAAAAGTAGGAAACATAAATGAAAAGCTTTGAAAATTACGTTGTAAACATATTCCATGCACAGCTAGTGATGTACTCAATGGAAATAAAATACTAAATACAAATAATTATTACTTGTGTGCTTGTAAAGCTGTTCTGTTTGCATTCGATTTGCGCTGAATTTTCCTAACCAAAAATCAAATGTAAACAAATGTGGAGTCCACAAACAGAGATAGCTATATAAAGATTTTCATGTTTTCTGTCCTTCACTAGACTCACCCGTACCGCAAATTGGTTATTTTTGTAGTCTGGTAGAGCTGGTGACCCTTCTGGTAGTATTCTGTGCTATTCATGATGAATTGCCAAACCAAACTGAGAATAAATCACTTGACAGCTGTTAAATCGGTCGCCATCTTAAACAGTAATGCCAACTTAAAGTTCTGTACATCGAAAAAACAAAAACACTTTATAAGGTTTTTTGACATGATGTAATACACTTTTTTTATTTATTTCTTTTGCATCTACATTTTAACGAAACTTTGAGGTTTGTCATTCGTATAGAAATTTCTTGGAGAGATCTGATCGTTTTCTGGAAACTATGACAGATGGCAACATGAGATAGGACTACATACATATGTATATATGTATGCATATATATTTGTATGTATGTTTATATTAAAAACTGTATAAAATATTCTTTTTGTTCCACCTCTGGTTATATTGTTAAATTACTCTTGAGTTTATAACTTTAACGGCTGTATGGAATGGGATCACGTTATTTTGAACTAAAAAAGCTTACATACACTCCAGTTCATTTAAATAGCAACAGTGATAGTCATTGCGAAAAATTGACATTTCGGTAAATGTACTAAAAATTGCTTTGCATGTGCTTACTTATTGTATTAAGTGACAACACTCGTTTAAGAAAATGTATAAAGGAAGGATAAAAAAAATCTCGTTACGAATGTAGCGTTCAAAGCCTACTGAAATGACAAAAAATTTGATCTTAAAATACTTCATATGAATAACAACAGTTGGTAATTTTTAATATTCTTAAGCGAATGTGATACGCAGATTTTTGAGTTTTATTTCGTTGGGTAAATTGAACTTCATAAAATAAAAAAATTTTATAATGGGACGAGGAAAGCCATTAACATTAGAAGAAATAGGAAAAATTGATGCCTATTTTGAACAAAAGTTGTCTTTTAGAAAAATTGGAGAGAAAATCGTGTTGTCTTCAATTACATAAAAAATCGAGATTCCTATGGGAAAAACATGAAAGGAAGACCACCAAGCGTTTTATCGCCAGCAGACAAGCGTGCAGTTTTAAGAATTGCGACAAATTTTTGTGATTCCGTACCAAAAATTAAGGCAAAAGCCGGAGTTTCGGCTAGCATTTCGACTGTTCGGCGCTTTGGGCGCACAGTGTTGGCTTACACAGTGGTATTTTAGTGTTATATGCGTCTGCTGTTTATATATTTGCCTTTTTTGTTACTGTTTGTGTTCCAGAGCATTGCGCCGAGTACATTTTATCTTCGATAAATTTGTTATTTCCAATTCGTACATACTATTTATGATCCTGCATAGCACAATGTCTTATAATTCTCATATAAGATTATGAAGAAAAAGAGTTGGGTACTTTCTTCCTTGTAAGCGCTTGGCTATATTTTCAGAAATCTCAAAAATAGGTACTTCTACCCAAGATATATAAATACAAGATACATAAATACAAGATAGCCGCATAATTACAACAAACACTATGCATTTTGTTGGTACAACTATTTTATGTTCCGTCCCCCATTTGTGCACGATTGTGTTGCAGTTCTGTTTACAGTTCTAGAAGCAGTCAGCTTCCCTTGTAAGGCTACCTGGTATAAAGATACCTTGGACTTACCCTTTTAACCGGCCTGGTGTTTCATGAAAATAAATTTGGCACAGAAAATGTGTTTGTTGTCCATTATCATGTGCCCGAAATAATTCCAGACGAGGGTAAAACACCCCCCCCCTCCCCAGCAGACTTCTTTACCAACAAAATTTTACATTTTTAAACTTTTTCGTTAGTGTTCAAGATTTTTTGGTATCTGCGTAACGCCTCTGCTTGGGAGTAGATAAATTAAACTATGATTCCTGTAAAGGACCGCATTTTGTCTTCAGAAGAGGCGTGCATTTCAGCCCATACTTAAGACCTCACACCACGACAAGGTAGTTATCCTAGTGAGGATCTTCACATATTATGTTTCAATTATTCTTATTTGGGTTTTAGCTCAAATTTTATGTATTATTGGAGCGAATGAATGTTTTGGAGAAGACCAGAAAAGTGAAATGCCTTAAAAGACAGCCGAGGTTTTGGTAGGTAAATGTTATGAAATGATTTGCTGCTATATACTGAGAAAAAGTGAGTTGCTGGTTAGTTGAGAATGTACTTCCGGAATTGAAACTGCTGTAAAATTATACCAATTATGCTCGATACCAAAAAGTAGTTGCTCTATACTTTCAAAGGTGAAATTTTTAGCACTATGCAGAATTCTGCAACTCTTATTCTTAAACATAAATACATCCAGACATGAAGAAAAACTTGTTCTATTATATTTATTTCAAATTTCCTATTTTTAATTCAAAAAATTTCAAAATGTAATAAAAATTAATTCTCACTGTTAAAACTGCACAAAACGTAATATTAACAAACATAATTAAATTGTTTTTTCTTGTTTTCTTCATCAGTAAAAACCCCGTTAAAGTATTGTAGTAGTATGAAGACAATTTTTAGAAATATCGAGTATGAAAAAGTATCGACATTTTACAACTCTGCCCTAAAGAAAATACCACTTTGAATTGCTTGAAAATAACGTGGAAACTTTTCTCTCTCCTCTCTCTCTCTTTCTCTCTTCCTTTTCTTCCATTCACATTTTGTTTCAAATTTTTTACGCATTTTTCTTCTTACCATCATGTACATATATTCATAAAACTATATTAAAAAAAAATTATGTGTATGTATATCCACACACATATATATATTTAATTTTATTTTACTAAACACCGTAAAAACCCTTAATTTTTGCCATTGTTGCAAAAACATTGCTTGAGTATATTTGTGGCTCTACCGCTTGTAATTATTTAACAAATATACGTTATAACCCTTTCCAATAATTCGCGCATAAACCAAATAACGTTCTTTTTAACGCACAATCAATCTTATTTTTTGATTTACAAATTTTTATTTTTCACTCACTTCCACACCACAACCCAATATCAACTCGATCGATCGATCGCTCGTTCGTTCTCTTCTTCGTTCGCCACACCACGAAACGAAAACATTTCAAAATAACATTATTGTGCTAAATAAAAACATAAACAAATGAATCGAAATGAAATGAAATAATCAGATACCATGGGGATTGAAAAACATCTGTTGGGGACTGATAAATATAACTGTGCCCAGGGTAAGCTATTCACTTAAATTTTAAAAACCTAAAAAATCTCCAATTATTTGTTCTATATATATGTATATTTAATCTTTGATTGCTTCTTAATTGTTTTTTGTGTTGTTACACTAATTTATTCTAGTCTGCGTTTGTTGCTTTGAATTGCACATTGCCTTTTATTTTCCATGACACATGCATACATACATACGTATGCATATAATTGTTGGGATAAAGGTAATATTTAGGGTTCCGTACTCATCAGAGTGAAACGGAACCCTATTACCGAGACTTCTACGTCCGTCCATCCGTCACAGCGTCCATTCTCCGAAACGGTAAGAGCTAGAGAGCTGAAATTTCACAGGATGTTTTTGTACCTTGCCGCTACAACAACAAATACTAAAACCAACAAGTCGAAAAGTACCAGGTGTCCCCATACAACGAAAAGTTGCAATTAGCTATAACTCTCGAACCTTAAGAGATAGAAAGCGGAAATTTGCACAGTGTATGTATTTATAGATGCTTTACAACAACAAATGCTAAAGGCAATAAAAAGTCGAAAACTACCAGGTGTCCCTATATAACCTAAAGTAACAATTAGCCGTAGCTGTTAAACTGTAAAAGACAGAGAGCTGAAATTCGCACAACGTATGTATTTACATATGCCCTACAACAACAAATGCTAAAAACAACAACAAGTCGAAAAATACTAGGTGTCCCCATACAACGTAAAGTTACAATTACACGTAACTCTCAAGCTGTAAGAGACAGTGCGATGAAATGTATACAATATATGTATTCACATATGCCTTTCCATACGTACATTACACAAATGGGAGCCAACCTCGTAGTTGACTGAATGTATTGTAGGGTTAGTAAAGGGATAGAAATATCAGCTTTGATGTTTGTCTTCTTTGCCTTCTACTTGCTAGTTGTTTTAGTTTCCCACGTATTGCATCAAACCTAAAATTTTTTTTAATATATTTGTATTTATATATGTGTAGGGGACTCCCCAACAAACACTTGTTAAAATATTTCATTGTAAAATCTAAAAAAATCATTAAAGTTTTGTTAGTTTATGCCAAATTCTTTTTTACACACACTTGAACGTGCTGATTTTTGAAGGTTGCCTACAAGAAAAATGCATTAAAAATTGAATAAAACAATTCTTATTTACTTTCATTATCCTGAAAAGTTGTGGTGTCGAGAAGTCCATTTTTAGGGTTCCGTACTCATCAGAGTGAAACGGAACCCTATTACCGAGACAAGTACGTCCGTCCGTCCGTCACAGCGTCCATTCTCCGAAAGGGTAAGAGCTAGAGAGCTGAAATTTTCACAGGATGTTGTAGTACCTTGCCGCTACAACAACAAATACTAAAAACAACAACAAGTTGAAAACTACCAGGTGTCCCCATACAACCTAAAGTAACAATTAGCCGTAGCTGCTAAACTGTAAAATGCAGAGTTGAAATTCGCACAATATATGTATTTACATATGGGCAATTCCATAGTCGCAGACGTGACCGTCGCACGATTCAATGAGACAAAAACCATTGAATGCTTTAACAATTTTTTTACTTCTTTTTGTTTTCGTATGGAGCATGAAAAGCTATACATTTAGTAAAAGAGAAAAATTATCAAGCATGTAGCTTATAAAAAATATAAGCAATTAAAGGCGGTGTCGTTCCGTGACCAAAATAGAAGTTGATTTTTTCCTTGCTTGCAAAAATGCAAAACTCTGCGAACTTCGTCGAAATTTTTTACAAATATTTTTTGTCATAATTCCCAATATTATACGTGATTTTTTTAAATTTTCTGAATTGGCCAAACTTTTCTTGATTATCCCCTACAGCCCGTTGTTTGGTTCGTGACGTGACGTGGCGTGACGTGACATAGTTTACCGTGTGATACTTATACTAAATTTTGTTTTCAATAACTGTTTGTTTTTTTAAATCATGAAGGAAAACAGGTTATAAATTTTTTTATGACTTTATTTTGTAAATTAAAGGAATTCAATTATTTTTAAATGTATGAGTTATAAGAAAATTTTTTAATTTAATTATTAGTTTTTGGGGAATATGCAGTTAAAGCTATTTTTATTTCAAATTCCTCATTACACGAAAAGTAATGGTGTTTTTGTATTCCAGGAATATTTGGAACGTCATCCTTCCATTTTTCGACTAAAGGAACACAAAAATTTTCTATATCCTCTGAGGAAATATAAATGAAGTGAATCCCAAAAATATGATTTCAAGCACATTCGAAAAACGAAAAAGCATTTTCAAATACAAAATTTTTTGTTTTTGTTATCTGCCAAACTTTTCTTTTCACAACAGCTCCTACTCCGTCAACTGCACCTTTGCCGTGAGAGGTTGCAAAGTAGTTCCACTCGATATTGGTACAACTTTTAAGAGGAAATCAGGCAAACTTCTGGAAATAAATTTGTTTTTAAACTGTGATCCACTTCCATCTGAAAATATATAAATATTTTGAAATTGGCCGCATTCACTTTTTATCTGCTGTACAAGTGTTGTTAAGAAGCAACAAACATCGAACTTATTGTGAGTTAGTCTGTCACTTATTATTGCATAAGATTTTGTACCGCCACTAAGCCAGGCAACACAAGTAAAAATCGTAACTTGACGGTAGGAAAAGTGAGCGCTCTGAATTTCATTTTGACATATTAAGCGGTAATTCTCTGCAAAATCTATTTGTATTATTAGGTTTCCGGCTCTAATATCATTCTTCTTAGTTTCAAAATATTTTTGTTGGGCTCGTTTAACGAAAAAATGGCGCTTAAATGATGGCAACATTGCATTCAATTCGCGTAAGAGATCAGATAACGGAGATGTTGTACACGTTAATGCTATTCTGTCATCAACTTTTCGCCAATATTGCCATTTAACGGCCTCATCCATACTTGAAAAATATTTTAAAGGAACTAAATCACTTTTTATGTTCTTCACACAATTTTGACAATTGTCGGTCATACAACTTTCTTTCTCGATATTACAACACGCCGATTTTAAGAAACTTTCAAAACTATCAGAAAACGGTTTTATTATATTTGCACAGCTTTTTAAAAGAAAGCTAAAATTAGAATGGTACTGGCATACGCACATGTTATGTGGCATCTTACTTGAAAGTTGAATGTGTTTAGGTCGAAATTGATAGAATAGAGATTTACCAACGCAATCGGGATTCATCTTATTTTTATATACCTCGTAAGCCTCTGAAATTGTCATAATCATGTAGCGTTTAGATACCACTTCTCCATTTATTATGTAAGTGTCCTTCCGTCCAGCAGCTTGAACACTAATATCATCACGACCGTAAAAGTTTCTTATTATATGAATTTGGTTTTCCATTATCAAGTTCGATTCGATTTCTTTTTCCCCTGTAGATGAACCATATTTTGTATGCAATAAATCCACAATTTGTTTTCTTTTTTCCAAGTCAGCTGGTAAAGACCTTTCAACTTTCTTCATAGCTTTCCCTAATGTTTGCCTACAATTGTACGCATTATACGTTGCACTGATGTCCGCTTCTTGATTTTTCTTTTTTCCCGATGTTTTTGTTGTCTTATTCGATCTTTTTCTCTTCTTTCCTCTAATAATTTGTTATTATCTTTTGCAAATTGCAAAAATTTTTTTCTGTATTTTTGTGATCGTTCTTTAGATTTTTTAAGGTTTGTTTGCAATCTAAGTGGGTCTTTTTTCAATTTTTCTCTATACCGCCGACATTTTTCTATATTTTTCTCCCGTAATAAATCCATCTATGTACGTAAAACATATAATTAAAAAAAACAATCACAATGCGATTTGTTCCCTTACGATAATTTATATCAGGTGTCGGACGTGACGAAGTTTAAAGTAATATAAAAATATAACAGTATATGATATGGTTCAATATAATATTTTACCAAATTAAGAACGCTAAACTTGATTAACGTAAAAAGTTTGAAACACTTGCAACCACCGACTCAGAAGAAATAACAATTTATGATGTTTTGTGGTCACGAGTGTGACATTGGAATGTTATTGAAAATAAATTAAAAATTTACCGTTAACTGAGATTTATATTCACATAGTTTTATTTATTTTTAATTTATTATTTTTGTAAGAACTATTTGTCAAAAAGAGTATTCTTTCACCACCACTCTTAAGGAAATAAATATTTAAGAGAAAGTACCATTAAAAACTCGAAAAAAGGTGACCAAAGCCCTTGCACAACTTTGAAGTCCAATAATTGGCCGTGGAAATAAAAATACGTTGTGGACTCTTTAGTTAAATAAATTTTAAGTGTTTTTCTTTAATAAATCATGAAAAAAGAAACAGATTTTCAGCTTTTATTTTTTTACACGTGGTTGACATTTCTGTGGAAATACCCATATGCGCTACAACAACAAATGCTAAAAACAACATTATGTCGAAAACTACCAGGTGTCCCTATACAACGTAAAAGAACATTAGCCGTAACTTTCAAACTGTAAGAGACAGAGATGAAATGTGCACAATATATGTACTCGCATATGGCCTACAATAACAAATGCTAAAAACAACAAGTCGAAAATGTCCCCATACAACGTAAAGTAACAATTAGCAGTTACTCTCGAACCGTGAGCGACAGAGGGATGAAATTTGCACAATATGTGTATTCACATATGCTCCACAACAACACTTGCTAAAAACAACAACAACTCTAAAACTACCAGGTGTCCCTTTACAACGTAGAGTAATAGCTATAACCCTAGAACCGTAAGAGATTAAGAGCCGAAATTCGAACAGTATATGTATTCCCAGATGCCTTACAACAGCAAATTACAACAACAACAACAAGTGGAAAATTATTAGGTGTCCACATACAACATAAAGTAGCTGTAAAAACAGATTTATGAAATTTATAAAATATACATATGTATTCACATACGCCATTCCATACATACATTACACATACATACGTACGGAACCCTAAGTGTGCGAGCCAGTCTCGTACTTGACTTAATTTATTTAAATTGAGTTTTTTTTCATCCCAATCCGATTTTGGTTGTTGCACTCTGTTTATCACATGGCCAAAAATAAAAACTTACAAACATTTTTCGACATCGGTTCATATAAATATATTCGAGATATAGCAAAAGTTGATGGTTTAACAAAATAAGCTTGCTAAATGCCAAAAACTTGACGTCTGTCTATATATAGCCGAGATATAGCGAAAACCGATTTTTATAAGAAGCTGAGTCTGAACGCGGGTTGAGTAAAGAGGGGCGAGTAATATAAAGGCAAAATTTAAAAATTCTAGTCATCATCCATATATAGCCGAGGTATAACGAAACACGATTTCACAAGACTTTGAGCATATATGCGAACTTAAACCAGTTTGGGTACCAAAAACTAGACGTCATAAGAAAACAGCCAGGCTTATAAACTACAATTCGACACAACCCTTCAATATGAAAATAAATACGACGACCAATTTAATAAAGAAAACGATCACAGTTAGCGGCAAGCAATTCACAAACGACAATTTGAATAAAATAAGATAAATTATGCGGAAAACGATTTCCCGATTTACATCACAAATAACTTGATAAATATAATTCTGGAAAAAATGAAATTATAAAGACAACAAAATAGAAAAAGTTTTTTATAGTGTACCTTAAATACCAGGGCTAACAGAGATAAAAAAACAATAACACATGTGAAAAATGATGAAAAAAAAAACAATAGCGTACAAATCAGACAAAATACTGAGAGATATTTTTACACAGAAAAAGACAAAACTAAATAAACTAAGAATGGACAATGTTGTGTATGCAGAAGAATCCTGCAATAAAACATATGTAGGAGCAACAAAAGGGATGTTAGCAACTAGGATCGTTGAACATGAAGCAGATGTAAATAAAGGAAGAACAACAACAGCACTGCCCCAGCTGTGATTTTATTTATTTTGATTATTGCTTAAATTATACAATTGTACGTTGTGATGGCCAGTTTTATAATTTTTATAATGGGGTAATTTAAGGAAAGGCGTAATTTGAACAAAATCTGTAAAAGTTCTAACGTAATTATTTTAATGTAAAAAATGTTGTCGCCAGATCGAAATAAAAATTTCTGCGGAAGGAGTCGAAAAAAAGCCGACGAAGCGTCGAGAAGAAAGCTGAAATAAATATGTTTTATTTGCATCAAATATAAAGAAAGAAACATACCAATACAGCACAGCAAAGAAAACATGAATAATTTAAGGCAAAAAATATACATTTTCGTCATCGGTCCATATATAGCCGAGTTATAGCAAAAACTGAGAAGTAAGGCGTGTAAGCAGAATCAATCCTAGTTTGGTGGAAGAAAGTATATCTAATAATATGTACACACAGTTATTCAAAGACAAAAATAGTTTTAGACTTACATATGTCCATATATAGCCGAGATATTGCAAAAACTGATTTCTCAAAAAGTATGGCGTATAATCGAACTTGGCCCAAATTTGGTGGAGAAAAGGAGATCTAATAATATGTGTCCATAGTTATTCAAGGGCAAAAATATGTTTTTGACATCGGTCCATATGTATGTATGTAGCCGAGATAGTACGAAATCCGAGTTTACAGGAAGTTGAATGTGTAGGCGAACTTAAACAACTTTTGTTGCCAAAAAGCCGATGCCATAGTAAAATAACTTACTTTTAGGCAAAACATGAACATTTTCGACATCGTCCTCTCCGTAGCCAATAGAGATCACCGATTTCTCGCGAAGCTAAACTTGTGTGCGAACTTAAATAAGTTTTGGTGGCAAGAGTGTGTTTTAAGTTAAAATATGTACTAACAAAAATAAAAACTTTTGAAGTCGGTCCATATATAGTCGAGATATAGCGAAATCAGATTTTGCAGGAAAGTAGGCGTGTAAGCGAACTTAAAGAAGTTTTGATAGCTATTTACATACATCGGATCTGAGGGTCAAAAGTGTTGATACTGAAGGGCATTTAAGATTCGGCCCAGCTGAATGCAGAACGTTGACTTGTTTTTTTCCCTCAATTTTCTGTATTACGATGCAGCTACACGTTCAATGAGTGTGTTTTAAGGTGAGCAATTAAGGCCGCACGAAACTTGATGGTTCGATTAGTGCAAATAAACATTTTTCAAAATCTCAAATTATATTCACGAACAAAATCTAACATTTCTAAAATTTGCATTTGTCATCCCTGTGACAGCATGCATAGAATAGTAGCCAGTGATATAGAAGTATTTTTTTTAATTCTTCCAACTTTTTTGTTTGTTTTATAAAAACAAATGGTTCGGCTTTATTTTCATTTAAAAATATGTTATTCAGCATAAGGGTGGGTACGAACCGAGTATTTAAAAGTCATCTCTAGAATACTACGAGGTAGTAAAAAACTATTTTTTTTTACCCATATTTTATTACACCTGTCAGCAAATTGACAATAAGTAATTAGATGTACTTAATTGGTGTGTGTTAATTATCTTAAATCAATACTTAAGATAATTTATATCATATGTTAATAAAATGTGATATACATATAAAAATCATTTCTTTTTAAACCAGCGGTTTGACCCTTCTAGTAACGGTTAACTAGATCTGAAGGCGCATATCGCTTAAGTCTTCTGGGTGCCAGCGTTTCGTTCGTGGGCAAATGTCTGAGTTCCGTGTTGGAATGCTGTGTTAAACGAGTTGTATATTTAAGGCTATTGACACGGATGACTTCTTTCACTGTTTTGACATTTAAATCTCGATGTATGTCCTCATCTCTAATGTACCATTCAGCGTTGACAATAGTTAAAAAAACTATTAAAAACAGAAATGTAACCCTTATAATCTGACTAAAAATGGCTACACAGAGAACAAAACACTAAAAGAGCGGTATTTGTAGGCTTCGCAAAAAAATAAAAAATTATTTTGGAATTGCTTTTACATTATTTTTAATCCTAGGTTGACGGATGCAACTTTTTTTTCGAATCACTAATGTGCATTGTGCAAGTCTAAGAATGTTATGTTATGTTATGTTTCGAGGGCCGCCGGTCCTGAGACCGACTCACTTCGGTCCTAGAAAAGGTCCCGTTGTGTTAAAGTCTAAGAATAGAATTAAATAAAAAATTGAGCCAAATACGAGACTGACTCGCGTAACAAGGGCTCCGTACTATAGTGCTCCGTACTATAGTCACTTTTAAATAGAGACTTACACCGGTATTCATAAAAAATAAAACGTTGCTCAAATACATTTTAGAAAAAATTTTATATGAAAAATTTGTTAAAGTTTTGTATTGAAATGTGATTTTATCCAATGAATTACAATAAGCAATCAATAACTATTTTGGATTTTAAGTGACGATATGTGTGCTCAAGTATGCATCATTCACGTGACTGAATTTATGTGTTTGCATTACTTTTCGTCTAGCTATACTTTTATTTTAACTTGTAATTTGTGTTAATTGTAGCTTTTACACTTTTTGAGACTGAATTTTTACGTTGGTTTGTGTTGTGATGTTTGTTTTTTTTTTTATTTTTTTTATTTTTGCATTTGTTTTACTATTAATAAATGCTAACGGAACGTTATAACTGGGACTTCTATGTCTCTCGGTCATAGGACAGCTGAAATTTTCACAATTGTTGTTGCCGCTGCAACAACAATTGCTAAAAACAACAAAAAGTTAAAAATTATTGGGGGGTCCCCATTCAAGAAACTGTGAAAATTAGATAAAATTAGTTGTAACTTTCGAAGCATCAGAGCTGCAATGTATGATTAGATATGCTCTACAACAACAAATACCTAAAACAACAAAAAACTTAGAACTAAAGAGTGTTCCCATACAAGGAACGTTACAAATTAGCAAAAATTTACTCTTAACTTTTGAGCCATTAGAGGTAGAGAGCTGAGCATTTTACTGGAAATGTGCTTAGATAGGCTCTACAGCAACAAATACCAAAAACAACAAAAAGTTAAGAACTAAAGGGTGCTTCCAAACTGCAACTCTGTATTCGTAAGAGTTAGAGACTTGAAATTCGCACATTAGCTGCAACAACAAGTAGTGAAGGTAACAAAATAGTTGAACATTAGAATATTCACAGCATACAATTAGCAGGCCTCTCCAGCAACAAGTACTAAAGCAACAAAAAGTTAAAAAACGGGAGAGAAGAAGAACTACGACTCTGTTCCGCACTCATAGAGTGAAAGTGTAACCATTTTATGAGACTTCGCTGTCCGTCCGCCACAGGTCCCAATCTCTCAAATGGTAACAGCTGGAGAGCTGAAATTTATACAGGACATGTTGTTAAGTTAAGGACTAAAGGGGGTCCACGTACAATAAACTGTGAAAATTAAGAAATATAGCTGTAACTTTTGAAAGTAATAGATAACAACTTAAAGTTTGCACAGCATATGTGGTTACATAGGTTCTACAGCAACAAATACCAAAAACAACAAAATGTTAAAAACTAATGGGTGCTACCATACAAGAAACTAAATATAGCTTTCACTTTTGAACCGTAAGAGATAGCGACTTGAGATTTGCATAGGATAAGCAGTTACCAGGCCTACACAACAACTAATACCAACAATTTTAAATTTGGATGTTTCCCTTTATAGGGAGGCACCCTTTAAGTTGAAAACTGACTTTAGTTTTTGAATCGTTAAACATGGGTTGATCAAAAAATAATCGTTATTTTCAATTTTTCCAAAAAGTATTTATTTATTCATCAATAATTATCTGAGGGGGATTACTTTGAAGGGGACACAAATAATCCCCCTCAGATGTCGGTTACACTTCTACCAGCGTTTTTTCCAATACTCGAAACACTTCTGCAACGCGCTTTTTGGTATCGCCAACAGCTCCTGTTTCGATTTTTCTTTTATCTCCTCAATCGTAGCAAAACGCTTTCCTTTCATCGGTGTTTTAAGTTTTAGGAAGGGGAAAAAGTCCATACGTTGGTTGAGGCATGATAACGGTTTTGTTTTTGGCCAAAAACTCACGCACAAGCATCGCTGTGTGAGCTGGTGCGTTATCATGGTGCAAAATCCATGATTGTTTGTTCCACAATTCTGTGCGTTTCTGATGTATTGCTTCGCGCAGACGGTGCATAACTTCAAGGTAGTATTCCTTATTGGCCGTACGACCTTGTGGCAAGATTTCATGATGCACCACGCCATCGCAGTCGAAGAACACAGTGAACAAAACCTGCACATTTTACCGAACTTGACGTGCTTTTTTCGGTCTTCGGCTCTTCTGGACGCTTCCGTTGGGATGGTTAGGATTTGGTTTCAATGTCAAATTTTTGGAAATCTGGATCGTCGTTGACGATGTTCAACAGCTCCTGAGCGATGTTCATACGACGTTGTTTTTGCTCAAAATTTAGCAATTTTGGAACAATCTTCGCTGCCACACGTTTCATGCCTAAAACATGCGTAAAAATTGCTTGGCTTGAGCCGAACGATATGCCAATATCATCAGCAATATCTCTGACAGTCAGTGATTCGACGATTATCCAAAATCATTTCCTTCACTGCTTCAAGGATGTCATTGACATTTTCTCGGCCTACCTTAAACCGGTTAAACCACAATTGAACTTGTGTGCTGCTCATAGGAGACTCGCCAAATGCCAAATGCCACAGTCAACATCTCAAATGTCCGTGCGCATTTAATTCCACTTAATACAGTTTCTTTGATTCATTTTTTCGAATAGTAAAAAATCGAAGAGTACACCAAAACGAGACTGATTTTTTTTTATCTGTCAAAAACAAACTGACAATCGAAAATGGCTGATATTGCCAACATATATAACAGACATGTGTACGTACGTAAGTCAAGAAATTTGAAAATAACCGTTATTTTTTGATCAGACCTCGTACATGTAGTTCGCAGTCCTCTACGACAACAAATATCAAAAATAGCAAAAAGTAAAAAAAATTTAATTGCTGTTTATGCACAAGGATACCCTTTGGTTTGTAAATCAGCTAAAACTTTTGAACCGTAAGGAATAGAATCTTGAAATTTACACAGTGTATGCAGTTGTCTGGCCTTTACAATGTCGAATGCTAAAAACAATAAAAACTTAAAAACTAAAGGGTACCTTATTCCAGGGGTAACCTTTGCCTACCAATTGCACGGTAGTACGGAAGCCTTGCTGTGCGAGTAAGTTTCGTACTTGGCTCAATTTATTATTATTATTATTTTTTTTGAGAATATATTTCATGTTCATGGAAAATCCTGTCTCTACTAATAACGCTTCAATCGCCATTTAGAGATGATAAAGTTTCTATGAATTATATATATTAAGAAGTAGATTTTTTTTGTTAACCAATTCATCACGATGGGAAATTCTTCTTATAAATCTTCGGAAGTCCATATAATGTCGGACCCATGTATACATTCGTGCTTAATATATTATTATGTGAATGAGTTATTACTCCCAATCTCAAGTTTCCATCAATAAAAGCATTATTCAACTTTTGTAATCTGTGAGTGATAATATCCTTTAAATAAAAGAATAAATACTATAAGGATTATGAAGCGCTAAGCTACAGTTTGTTGTTTTCTATTGTGTAGAGTTTTTTGTGAGTTTGGCAAATCTTCCCTTCTAAATTAGTCATAAGTCAAGTCGATAAATTTCTCAATTGGTTCGGTTAATAGGAGGAATATGATAGTCCCCCACACTTATTGAATAGGTTTGTTGCGCGCTCTGTGGATGTAATCGTAATTGTTTTGATTATTGTTCGGAAATTTTTTTTAGTTTCCTCCATCATATGCTCCATGGGTATCGCTCCCTAGATGGCAGGACCGTATTTGAGAGAAAGCGGGGCATTGTCATAAATAGTGCTCTAATGTCCCATTATCCTCCCCAAATGCTCTACAATCGCCACCTCACGCTATTTCTATGAGGCTTAGATGTGACAGCAGCTGTCAGTGACCTATTATCGCTCGCATTATTCTATTCCCCTCAGGCTTTCAAAGTATTGCTATGCTTTTCGTTTTTTTCTCGTCTTAATCCCCACGTAGAATCCTTGTACTAAGTTCATGTAGAATTCTTGTACTAAGGTTTCATTATTCCAATTGTTTGTTTAATTGCGTCGAAGGATTACGCGCATTCCCAGTTGCTTGTGTTATCGTTCCCAGTTATTATCGCGTATCACGGCACCCATCGGATGCGTAGTTTGCCATGCGTCGAGCAATTGTTAATAGCGTATTTCAGCATAACTCAAGAACTGCTTTCAAGCTTATCACAAATTATATAACAAAATAGGGAGTACAAAATTTTGTTTAGGCGCCTGTTAATACTATGAAACATTTGCCGGAAAAACATCGAGTTTGTTGGCATTATAGTGAGCGAAGTGTAAAACTGTGCTGTGCCATGTACATTGAGTTTTTCTTGAGCATCTCATGCCTATGTCAGAAATGTCAAGGAATAAGAACGAAATGCTGAAACAAAAGCTTGCCAGTGTATAGACACGAATGCAGTTTCAAAAGAAAAATGAAAAAGTTTTTGAAGTAAATGTCTAGCAGTAAGCAATTTGAAAACAAGTTTTTCCTATCGTTTTACTGTCTTAGAGGTGCAAGAAATCCAATTCCAACAAAAAATTGTATTTTAATTCTTAAAATATACTTCAATGTTTAGACCTAAAATAATACATATCAATTGGCTCTATTAGCGAATAAACAACAATTAAGTTCATTTTTGAAAAAAAAATTTTTTTTTTTTTCATAAAAAATTCGCTCATTTTTTTTTTTTTTGCTTCCAAAATGTAATAAAAAGATCGAAAAATATGTTTGTACTATTTTCAAAGCCTGATTGCTCAATACATACACGAATTGTGAATAAAAGGTAAGCAGTTATATAATACTTGGTATGTGGACTATACCGCCAATGGTCTGTGTGTCCTCACTCTCTGATTTCGTTCTAAAAAAGGTTCATGTTAAGTTTGTGCTAATTTTAAAGCCCGATTGCTCAAAATACACATTTTGAATAAAAGGTAAACGGGGCTAAAATACTTGGTACAAGGGCTGTAACCGCCAATGGTCCGTTTGTCCCCTTGGATTTTTTTTTTACCCTCTTTGACCATTAATTAAGCTTTTATATAAAGCTAAATTCACAGCTTTGTTTTTAACATAAACAAACATTGTATGTTTCCATTACGTGTTAAATCACCCGTTTCGCTCTCTCAGTTATATTTGTGAATCACACTGTTTACACGACTCGTCTATGTGCTTCGAATTGACTTTTTGTTTATAATAAGCCAATATAAATTTTCCATTGATTTCGTGAAGCAAATTTTTCTAAATGGAAAAAAAGTAAGTGAAAGTGTTGTCGCAAATAAACCGCATTCATATGGAAATGCCTTTGGCATTGCAGTGCCTTACATACAACCTACAACTTAACTTTTATTTTTATGGGACAATTACGATTTGTCTGTTTTTTATTTTTTTTTTTTTTGTTTACTACATATGATTTTGACAGATAGTGCAGATAAACTTGCGCTATAAATTAGAGAAGACACGAATCTTTCGTGCTTCGCATGCAGCTTCAATATGAAGCTACTTCATTCGCTCTCAAAACTTTGTAAGGCGAAGTACGTTGCTTGTACGTTGTGTGTGAAGATAAATACGTATTTCAGTCCACGGACTTAAACTACAATTTTTAGCAAAGACAAATTTTGAAGTTAGCAGCTCTAGTTTTATAACAGAGTACATTTGTGGAGAAGATGAGTGGGTTTTATGGGACTTCTGCGAAGTAGTGACCATATGGCAACTGTGGTCTAGAGGGCTAACTATGATTCCTGGTACCTGCGATGTCTGAAATAATCTTTGGAGTCCCATAAAATGACTTTTAAAAAAACTCCATATAAGAAATTTCATGAGAAGATGAGTAGACTCATGGAAAAATGAGGACTTTTGCGAAGTAGTGACCATGTGGCGGGTTATATGGAGTGTTTTTAAAAGTAATTTTATGGGACTTCAAAGATTATTTCAGACATCCCATGTACCAGGATGTACATGGGATGTCTCCTCCATACCACCACTTCCATATGGTCACTACTTCGCAGAAGTCCTCATTTAGGGCCGCTTAAATAAAAAAGGGCCGCTATCTTGTTAACAGTGCTCTGCTAAAAATTGTGGGGAATTAAATACATATTTACCTTCATCCACATTGCATATTATTGGTATAATTTCAAACCTTTTCACTATTCGTTGTTGTCTTCACTTTCATGTGTTTCACTCTTTTTGTTTTTATATTCGTCCATTTTGTCCACAATTCTTATTTTATCTAAAGCTACGTATAGACGTAAGATCTTACAATAGGTTCAGAAAATGTATGGAATATTTTTAACCAATCGTGAGAACTTACAATTTCTTGCTGACAATTTTGTAAGCAACATCATTGGCGGGCCACCTACTTAACAATTAATTGTCAGTTAACTGTCAATCGTCTGAACACTTTGGCATCATCATTGCTAGTACATTGTCAGGCATTGGCATATTGTAAGATGCATAAATTCTCAACACATTACAATGGCATCGTTGTCAGAGTATTTGTCATTACTTCATATTAAAGAAAAATGTGTATACGAAAGGAGAGCAAAAAAAAAAAAAAAACAGGAAAATATTAAAAATGTGAGTACGAGAGGTAAAAAGTTGCAGAAAAGAGAATAAAAAAATTAAAAACATGGTAATTGGGCGAGAAAAATAAAAAATGAAGAATGACATGTGTGTGTGTGTGTGTGGATGTGTGTATTTTGATAAAGACTGGCTGGCAATTTTTGATACGTAGAAAATCTTACATCCGTGTAAGCTGACACTTTTCGTTGGTAGCTAAATTTATTGTCAGCAACTGTCTGGCAATGAAATTGTAAGATTTTTTGCAATTGTCTGAACTGATAATGTTCTTAACGCTGACAATTTTGTATTTCTAGTACGTTGTTAGGTCTCACAATATTGTAAGATCTGACAACCGTCTATACGAAGCTTAACACTACCTTGTTGTTTTTCGGTACTTCTACGTTTTTTTAAGTTTTGATTTTTTCATCGTCACACATTTTATTTTCCTAGCTTCTGTTTTCATCCATTCCAATATTCTGTTCAATGACACCACCAATGGCACCTTCCAAGCTGTTGTCGTTGTTGCTGTTGGCACCGTCTTTATCGTTTTTATCGTTGTTATCTTTTAGTTTTATCACATTATCTTATGCAAACATGTTTACTGTTTCTTAGACTTGTCAAATGACTTTTGTTTTAGTTATACACAAGTCATTTAGGAGCTTTTCAAAAGTATCTCTATTGCTCTACAGCAACAAATACCAAAAACAACAAAATGTTAAAAACTAAAAAACATTCAAGAAATTGAAATTGGCTGTAAGTTTTGAACCGTAACAGATAGGGACTTTGCAATTTGTACAGCATGTACAGTTACCGGACAGACGTACACAGCAAAATATATACCAAAAATAAGAAAAAGTATAAATTTAGGTGAAAATTTACTTTTATTTTTGAACCGTGAAAGATAGACTTGAAATTTGCAGAGGCTACTACCCAGGCCTCTACAACAACAAATACCAAAAGCAGCAAAAATTTAAAATACACTTGATACACGCGGACACCCTTTAATTTGAAAATCAGTTACATCTTTTGAACTGTAAGAGATAGAGGCTTGATGTTAAAACAATGAATATTAAAAACAATTAAAAGTTTAAAGCTAAAGGGTACCCGGATTCAGTCCCGTAATGGGCTCAATTTATTTTATATCGTCCGTTGACATGGTACAAAACAAAATATTCGTTTTAATTGCTTTCGCCTTGCGTATACAAAAGTTTCTTTCGAATTAAAAGCAAACAAAATGTTTTTGTAAACCAAATATGCTATTGGGATGGGCCAGTGCTTAAATTCAATTGCATTGGTGATGCATGACATCATGGAACATGTTTTTGCAATTAATAAACCATAAAATATGACGTTTTATCACTTAAAAAAGCTACACAGAAAGAAAAATCGCGTTCTAAATTTAAGTTTCTCCTACTTGATTTTAGTACGAAATAGACTTGAAAATTTAAGTACGCATAACACAAGATCAACCGGGATTATTAAAAGGAATCAATCCTCGTAAGGTTTAAAATGAGTACGAAATTCTCGAGAGTATTTGAACTCAGCACTTGTGTGTGTTTGTATAAGTACTGAATTTTGTTTAAATTTTTTAATTGCTACGATGGCTGAATTGGTAGAGTGGCTGAACTGGCATTAGTTAGGTTCCGGGTTCAAATCGGCAAAGAGAGAAAATTACTTATAAATTATTATTATTATAAGGAAGTAGAGCGGAATATTTCAGGTACGAATTTGGGATTAAATAGACTTCAGAAACATCGCACCAATCGTCACACTCAAAATAAGTACTTAAATCAATCCCAAACGGTGTCAGAAGTACGGTAAGTACCAATGTTCTGAAATTAAGAACAGCGTTCTTCTTTTTGATCACGGATTTGAGGTATATTCAATCCGAAACTAGGATTCAATATGTCTAAAATTAAGTATTTAGCGCTTGAAAAATCCATACTTACAACAAGCTCAACGTACTTGATTCAAGGAAATCCGTACATAGCGAACTTCTAACACCGCTTGGGATTGATTTCCGTACAAATGGATTGAATTGTTTTTTCAGTGTATTTGCACACGATTAATAAGTAGACCAGTAGAATTTACGCTTAGAACATATAGCTAAGCTTGAAAGTTGTTGAACTGGATATTGGAAATTGGCTGAACAAATTGATTTCAACTCAATATTTTGAATCTAAAGTTCACAAGCCACCCTCTGAATGAATGCCTGGTACATTAAGACAGAATTACCCCCTAATTCATAAAAATTATTACAGGCTTATAAGACTGTTATTTGACATAGTATTTGTATGGAAAATCTGTCAAATAAGAGCTTTATAAACCTGTTATAATTTTTATGAATTAGACGTTTAGTATCTACTTCACTTTCTGGTATGATAAAGCAGTTTTGTTTCTGTTCAATTGGAAATGCGAATATGTGCTTAGTTTTACTGTTTCTATCTGTACGGCCAGGACGAACCTGTAGGAAAAAGGAATTCAGTGATAAATGATTGTTATTGCTTATAAAATGGGCTTTTTGCTAAAAGTATGTTGTTCGTAAACGTAAGGAAAAACAGTTTTCTGTTTGTTTGAAAAAAATTAGAAAAAAAAGAATTATTTTCTCCAGAGAAGAACGGAAACTGAAAGTATAGACTTATAGGCCTTTGTATAGTAACTAAGTACTTCTGTCTAATATAGAAAATAAGAACGAGGGAATTCTGGAAAAATATCTAGAACTTCTCATAGTTAGTATATAAGCAGTAATCAATTTCAATATAGTACAAATATTCTTGATCAATTGTAGCATTAATCTACTACCCAGACGAAATTGCTCTTTGCCTTTTTATTTCCTAGCCAGTGACACTTCTAAGCTTCGATTGCCAGGAACCTTGTTCAAAAAATTTTACAGAGCAAACTTCACTCTGTTCAGCATATGCATGCATTTACTTTCATTGTAATGTATTAAAACTGATTGGTGCAATTTATCTAATACTGCAAAACTTCTCGACTAATTTGTTGTTTTCTTCGTTCCTCGTAAGTCATGTAGTGTTTTCGGGTCGGCTTTAGTATAATGGTACCATTTGCCGTAAAATGAAAAAGTGTGCTGCCAGATGCTTACAGATTTTGTACGCGAAGCCGGTGTTGCACAGTGGGGCCAAACGCAAAAAAAAAAGGGTAATAAATCTGTATCTTTGAAACAAGCGAGCTGATTATATAACAATGTCTGAGGAAATTATAGAGGAGGACCTAGGCTTTAAAAGTAATTAAATTTGAGCCACCCTGTTGGATCACACGTTGACCTACAGGGTGTCAAAGTTGACTACCTCGGGTATGAAAAAGTTTGTTCGATTCATAACTTTTGTAAATATGGTACGATTTTTGAAAATTTACATTTTGCGAAAAGCAAATTAAGAGATTAACAAAACGCATTTTAGTTTTGGTTGATATCGTAAATAGTTTAAAAGATATTTGGTTTTGAATTTCGAAATTTTTGTTTTTGGCCTTGACTTTGTTTCTAATTTTGTAAATATCTCCAGTAATGGCATAGCCAAAGGCCTAAAAATAGTTTTAAACTATTTCTTAGATATATTTCAATATTACACAAAAGAAAATTTTTAATTATCGTGAAACGTGTGCTTGTGAAACGAGATCAAAGTCAAGTCTTTGAAAAATTAGTGAAAAATGGCAAAATTTTTACAAAAATGGAGCCTAATTGTGTGACGTTTTTTTTAAAAAATGTTTAATCAAAACGAAAGTTTTTAAAAATTATCAAAGCATAGGCTTTGAAATTTACTGTACTTCTAATTTTAAACTGAAAAAGGAATGCACGCTACACCCAGCAATGGACGAATTCGGACAATTTTTCAAAAAAATTCTGAATTGATTGGTAAAAAACAAAAATCGCCCATCGAATTTTGTAAAAACGTTTAAAAATTATGTTAGATATATTTAAAAGCTTTAATCTGGCTTTTTATTGTTACCCGCCCGGTGAAAACTGTGAGCAGGAGAGCAAATTGATTAAAAATAGTCGAATTCTTGGGAGCATTTTATCTACCTGCTTGAAAATTATACTCAATCTAATTTTTATCTATTAATATTTCTGTTATTTATTAGAAAACACCATCATCTTTTATTGGTGAAAAGGGTTGGAAGATAAATTAAGTAAAAATTTTTTAATGCATTTTCGAATCCAAAAAAAATATATGAAAGGAGTACAAAAAGAGATTTTTTTAGGTTTTTTCAGGGAAATCCCACATTTTTTTTTACAAAATTATCAAAACTCATGCAAAATATAAAAGAAGATTTATTTACCTGTCCAACAGTATATAATACATATATATTTTTATCTTAACATACTGAGCAAAACGACCACAAAACGCACACCTCGGATGACATTTAGCAAACATGCACTATTTTTCACATTATTTGCTACCCCCATAACATACTCAATACATACTGTATCTTCAATTTTATGAACTATAGTGCTTTTTTATAGTAAGAAATGAATCGGTGTTAAAATATAGCATTCAGAAAATTTGATTACACAATTTTTTATCTACCTGTCTACATGTTTTCTGTGGTCCGATATTACCCTGCATGTATACATTTGCGTGTTATTGTAAGAAAATCTGTGCTTTTTTAGTTTGTTTCTGTAATTATTCCATTGCAAATCATATCGATGTTATGTTTTGCAAGTCAATTTATCGATAACATACACAGTAAATGTTGAAAAAACCGCATTGGAATAATTTATTCAAAAAGTTTTATTGTTATTGTACCAAGGGCTATAATATTGTTACAAATTTGGTCGTGAACGGACCGATTGTGATTGTTCTAGAACGTACTAAATCATCGTTATTTTATATGTGCGTATATTGTCTTGTTATTATTTGTAAATGAACACAGGAGGTATATACACACATGGATACATAGAAGCTTGTTGATAAACAAAACGGCAGCACTGCGAGTGTGCACATACTGACACACATGTGTGGATAAATAAGCACAACAGCGAAATAAAAGAAACCACCACCGCACCATACAATATTCGTGTGTGTATGTATGTGCGCGGCTCAGATGCTTGAGTTTTACTGCCGCGTGTATGTATGTCGGTGTGTGTGTATATCTTTTGTTCATGATGAGTCATCGCACATCGCATGTATGTCGGTGTGTGTGTATATCTTTTGTTCATGATGAGTCATCGCACTATAGATGTGGCGTGATTAGCTTCTGTAAACGTCTAGAATGTTCGAGTAATGATCATTAGAGGTATAAAAGCAGCGAAGCTTAACGCTGAAAAGTCAGTCGATTTTTAGCTGCGCTAACGTGTAAAGTGTCTTAAGTAATAAAAACTGATTAAGTGAAAGTGTTGTTCTTTTAGTAAAGTGTTCTTAGTAAAGTGTTTACAAGTATAGTGTGTTCAAATAAATAAAGTGTTGAACTGTTGATTATTGTAAACTGAAGACGTGAGTGTTTTAACTTCATTACAATTAAAGAATCTACGGAAAACGTTTTGAAAAGGTTAAAACGTAACAATATGCAGAAATTCTTTCTTATTTGTTATAATATATTGTTCAAGAGTTATATAAAAGTTTGAGCTAACAATTCTCTACAAAATGATCTGCAATGGCAAAAGTCAACAGTTCCTTAATTTCCGTTGACTCAGAATCTTCTTTTTCTATTTCATAGCTGATGCTGGGTAACAATTTTGTTTTTATGGAGCATATTATTGGATCCGATGATATTAGCAAATATTTCACCAGGTCCACATTTTGGACAATTTTTGAGCTTATACGTGTGTTGAAGAGTCTAATTTTTTTAACATCTCTGTTTCTAGCTTCTTGAGCTTCTTCTATTAATTCACCTAAGCCCAGCATACTATTTTCTATTATTTCTTTCCCATGTCACAATACTCTATGCAAAGTTGGTGTCATTGTTTTCTAGGGATATGTGTTGTTAAAGAAGCAAACTTTTTGAACTTATTCACATTTATTTGCATTTTGCTGTTGATATTTGCCAAAATTATTTTGAAACGCTTCACTATATTTATATCAGCACCAGTAATTGAAGATGTGATATTTAGATTTTCGAAGACGATTGTGTTACCGTGTTCCCATCATTCAAAGAGTTTGCTTCTGAAACTAAAGACTTATTTAACAACACATATCCCTAGAAAACAATGACACCAACTTTGCATAGAGTATTGTGACATGGGAAAGAAATAATAGAAAATAGTATGCTGGCCTTAGGTGAATTAACAGAAGAATCCCAAGAAGCTAGAAACAGAGATGTTAAAAAATTAGACTCTTCAACACACGTAAAAGCTCAAAAATTGTCGAAAATAATATGGACCTGATGGAATATTTGCTGATATCATCGGATCCAGTAATATGCTCCATAAGAACAAAGTGGTTACCCAGTGTTAGCTATGAAATAGAAAAGGAAGATTCTGAGTCAACGGAAATTAATGACTTTTGCCATTTCAGATCATTTTGCAGAGCATTGTTAGCTCAAACTTTTATATAACTCTTGAACAATATATTATAACAAATAAGAAAGAATTTCTGCATATTATAGCCCTTGGTACAATAACAATAAAACTTTCTGAATAAATTATTCCAATGCGGTTTTTTCAACATTTACTGCGTATGTTCTCGATTGACTTGCAAAACATAACATCGATATGATTTGCAGTGGGATAATTACAGAAACAAACTAAAAAAGCACATATTTTCTTACAATAACACGCAAATGTATACATGCAGGGTAATATCGGACCACAGAAAACATGTAGACAGGTAGATAAAAAGGAGAGTGAGCACATTGTTGTATTGTATAATCAAATTTTCTGCTTGCTTTATTTTAACACAGATTCATTTCTTAATACAAATAAGCACTATAGTTCATAAAATTGAAGATACAGTATGTATTGAGTATGTTATGGGGGTAGCAAATAATGTGAAAAATATTGCATGTTTGCTAAATGTCATCCGAGGTGTGCGTTTTGTGGTCGTTTTGCTCAGTATGTTAAGTTAAAAATATATATGTATTATATACTGTTGGACAGGTAAATAAGTCTTCTTTTATATTTTGCATGAGTTTTGATAATTTTGTAAAAAAAATGTGGGATTTCACTGAAAAAACCTAAAAAAATCTCTTTTTGTACTCCTTTGCAAATAAATGTGAATAAGTTCAAAAAGTTTGCTTATTTAACAACACATATCACTGGAAATCGAAGACACCAACTTTGCATAGAGTATTGTGAAATGGGAAAGAAATAATAGAAAATAGTATGCTGGGCTTAGGTGAATAATCAGAAGAGACCCAAGAAGCTAGAAACAGAGATGTTAAAAAAATTCGTCTCTTCAGCACACGCATAAGTTCAAAAATTGTCCAAAATATGGACCTGGTGAAATATTTGCTAATATCATCGGATCCAGTAATATGCTCCATAAGAACAAAGTGGTTACCCAGTATTAGCTATGAAATAGAAAAGGAAGATTCTGAGTCAACGGAAATTAATGACTTTTGCCATTTCAGATCATTTTGTAGAGAATTGTTAGCTCAAACTTTTATATAACTCTTGAACAATATATTATAACAAATAAGAAAGAATTTCTGCATATTATAGCCCTTGGTACAATAACAATAAAACTTTCTGAATAAATTATTCCAATGCGGGTTTTTCAACATTTACTGTGTATGTTCTCGATAAATTGACTTGCAAAACATAACATCGATATGATTTGCAATGGAATAATTACAGAAACAAACTAAAAAAGCACAGATTTTCTTACAATAACACGGAAATGTATACATGCAGGGTAATATCGGACCACAGAAAACATGTAGACAGGTAGATAAAAAGGAGAGTGAGCACATTGTTATATTGTGTAATCAAATTTTCTGAATGCTATATTTTAACACAGATTCATTTCTTACTACAAATAAGCACTATAGTTCATAAAATTGAAGATACAGTATGTATTGAGTATGTTATGGGGGTAGCAAATAATGTGAAAAATAGTGCATGTTTGCTAAATGTCATCCGAGGTGTGCGTTTTGTGGTCGTTTTGCTCAGTATGTTAAGTTAAAAATATATAATATGTATTATATACTGTTGGACAGGTAAATAAGTCTACTTTTATATTTTGCATGAGTTTTGATTATTTCTTTAAAAAAATGTGGGATTTCACTGAAAAAACCTAAAAAAAATCTCTTTTTGTACTCCTTTCAAATATTTTTTTTGGATTCGAAAATGCATTAAAAAATGTTTACTTAATTTATCTTCCAACCCTTTTCACCAATAAAAGATGATGGTGTTTTCTAATAAATAACAGAAATATTAATAGATAAAAATTAGATTGAGTATAATTTTCAAGCAGGTAGATAAAATGCTCCCAAGAATTCGACTATTTTTAATCAATCTGCTCTCCTGCTCACAGTTTTCACCGGGCGGCTAACAATAAAAAGCCAGATTAAATTATTTAAATATATCTAACATAATTTTTAAACGTTTTTACAAAATTCGATGGGCGATTTTTGTTTTTTACCAATCAATTCAGAATTTTTTTGAAAAATTGTCCGAATTCGTCCATTGCTGGGTGTAGCGTGCATTCCTTTTTCAGTTTAAAATTAGAAGTACAGTAAATTTCAAAGCCTATGCTTTGATAATTTTTAAAAACTTTCGTTTTGATTAAACATTTTTTAAAAAAAAACGTCAAACAATTAGGCTCCATTTTTGTAAAAATTTTGCCATTTTTCACTAATTTTTCAAAGACTTGACTTTGATCTCGTTTCACAAGCACACGTTTCACGATAATTAAAAATTTTCTTTTGTGTAATATTGAAATATATCTAAGAAATAGTTTAAAACTATTTTTAGGCCTTTGGCTATGCCATTACTGGAGATATTTACAAAATTAGAAACAAAGTCAAGGCCAAAAACAAAAATTTCGAAATTCAAAACCAAATATCTTTTAAACTATTTACGATATCAACCAAAACTAAAATGCGTTTTGTTAATCTCTTAATTTGCTTTTCGCAAAATGTAAATTTTCAAAAATCGTACCATATTTACAAAAGTTATGAATCGAACAAACTTTTTCATACCCGAGGTAGTCAACTTTGACACCCTGTAGGTCAACGTGTGATCCAACAGGGTGGCTCAAATTTAATTACTTTTAAAGCCTAGGTCCTCCTTTATAATTTCCTCAGACATTGTTATATAATCAGCTCGCTTGTTTCAAAGATACAGATTTATTACCCTTTTTTTTTGCGTTTGGCCCCACTGTGTGTTGGTTATACCATGGAGGAGAAAATCTCTTAGCCCGGCCGAAGAGATTTTGTATACGTGTGAAAAAATTGTTTGAATTAAATGTAAAAAAATACGATTTTGGTTGCATGAAACCGTTTACGAATTCGCGATTTTATGTTCTGTGCAAAAACTTTCATCTGGCAGCACTGTTTTACCAACATTTTCATATTTTTTTTTAGCAAATTCAGTATCAAATTATTAATTAACTAAAAGCCTCCGGCAGACTTTGAATTCAGTTGCGGCAGGTCCACGACCGCTTCTACAAACCTATAAAACTCTTTTCTTCCAAAGCATGGCTCCTTATTCTAAAGTTTCCCCTTGTTTTCACACCTAAAGTTAAAATCTAAAAAGTTAACGCTAAAAGAATTTTGTTCATAAGTCCTATGAATTCCAAAAAGATTGGAATTAATGAAAAAATTTATTATTTTTCAACCAACGTTGGGGTTCACAGAATGAATGAATTCTGATTCATTAAATTTATATTAATGATCGTTTCATTGAATATATGAATCTTAGTCATTAAGCTAATGAAGTATTTCACTGGTTTAATTACAACAAAAAAAAAAAAAAAAAAAAAAAAAAAAAAAAAAAAAAAAAAAAAAAAAAAATGAAACCATTCATTAAATAGTGGAATTTCTTCATTGATCTAATGAAAATCGAACATAATTTTTATAACGTACATTAACAAGATTATTATTAACAGATATTAAAAAAAAACCGTTTTAAGTGTGATGCAACGTTTTACGTGTTACTCGCAGTAGACTTCAAAACCTCTGCGAAATAGTAAAATATGTTACCATATATCCAAATTGTTTCACAAATCAAACGAGAATTTAAATCTCAATTGAAATTGTTCATTAATTTGAAGACATTTATTTATACATTCAATGATATTTTTTTAACGAAATTATGAAAACTAATGAAAAGTTTTTAATGAAATTTATTCATTAGATCTATGATAACATTAAGGAAATAAATTTATTTGATCTATGAACGAAAATTCTTTCAGTGTACAAATTGTTTAAAATCAAGTTTTAACTTATAGTTTGCCCAATAAACTTATTGTTACACTTAAATACTAGTACTTTCTTGAGCTAAAGGTCTTTTTATTATATATATTCTTTACATTTCCTCGTATATTTTTGTCGATATTTTCCTCTCCATGAGGACATTAATATTTAATTTTTTTTCCCAATGTTATATGTATATATAAAAATATATACATATGTATATGTATAGTAAAAAGCCCTTTAGCTCAAAAATACTAATAATTAATAAAAGGGGGTCGAATAAAACCAAATATTTGCTGTTACAGTTAAACTAAATTTTCAATACATTCTTGACCCTAATTTTTCGACCTTTTGTTGTTTAATATTTTAACTGAATAGTTCGAGCTTGCAGTCACTTGTTTCTTTTTTTTTTCAATGCTTAAGTTAATGGTTTGTATATTATTGGCTCGTTAGTAGTATTAATCCTCTATTGTTGTATTGCCTTATCAACTTGCAGATGAGTTCATCGGGAAAACTATTATCCTTCAATATACCTCTAATTATATTCTTCTTCTTTCTATGACATCTATAGTCACTAATCGTCAATATCCTATCAATTAGATTCCTTGCTGTATTAGCAATCACTCTTCTCGGATGTTTAGAAAAATAATTTATAATTCTACCTGAAGATGTTGGTTTCTGATACCAATCCTTTAATAAGGCAATACAACAATAGATTATTTGATAGTGTTCATACTATTAACGAGCCTATAATATACAAATCATTACCTTATGTACCTGGGATGTCGTAAAGACATTAAGTATTAAATAGCACATAAAATACAGAATACAGTAGAAACACTTTTTAGTAAAACTAAGGATAGATTAGATAAGTTGGAACTGGACCAGTTTAGTCTATAAAATATCTTGCAAGGGTAATGATAATGAGTAGTGTGATAAGGTTTATGTAGGCACAACAGGTAATAAGCTGAAGACTAGATTAGCGCGTCATAAATCTGACCAGAAATATGTATAGGAATTATAATTCGTCAAAGAGGACAGCATTATCAAAACACTGTCGTGACTTTGATCACTATCCTGATTTTGATGGCACTTCAATTTTGGGCACAGAATCCTATTATAAACGTAGGTATACATATGTTAGAAATGCTAGATATTATTAAAGTACCACTAGGAAATAGAATCAAATTTAAATCGGATGCGGACGTATTAGCTTAAAACTATAGATATTTGGTATATAGAAAGGAAGGAGGGTATATAGCAGGGAATAAAATACATGAGTACGTTGTTTTGTTTTAAATTATTTAAAAGATTTTTCATTTCTTCTTATATAAAACTAAAAAATATGTTATGTTATGTTCAATGCTAATATGTATCTATATATACATGTGCATACGTGTACATGTATGAGTGTGTGCGTGTGTATGCGTGTGAATGCATGTGGGTATATGGATGTGTCCCAGTGGTATAAGGGACTAGCTCCGTACGTGTAGATTCGATAGCTACTTTAGCACTACCGCTAGTCCAGCTACAATCTACCACAAATGCATTTGAGTGGCGAATTTAACATGGGCTTGTCATTGGAGGTGGCGATTGACCCGTCTCTGCATAACCTTTAACCACCTAAAGGACTAGTCACTAGTAGCCATCAAAAGTAGTAGTCCAGGAGAGCTACCACATTTGCCACTCTTTTTCGATTTCTATTACTCCCATTCTTCTATCCTTTCCCCAGCTATAGTAAAACAATTAAATTTAGCAAACAAACATATTACATAAAATGCACATAAACATACATTTATTTATTTGTTCAAAATTTTTAAAAGGAAACAATTCACTTTTGTTAAATATCTATGCTACGAAAACTAAAAAAATATAATTCAGTATTAAGGTAAATATAAGAATGCTTAAAATAAATAACTTCAATTTAACTTCTAGTATTGAATGCTCGAACTTGAGGTCTCGTCAGCATTTCGATATTCTATTGTGTATCGTCTTCTGTAGATTTTTTTGATGAAAAAAAAAACGTAATTTTTAATTATATTATTATATACATACCTTCTTTGAAATTTTCGTTTTTTTAAGCAACACTTATTGTTTACTTGTTTAGATTTCAAATGCTACTGAAGTTTTCTTTTTGAATAAACAAAAGTAGCAAGAACGATGTACGGGATCTTCTTAAAAACATAATTGCTTTCAGTGGCAAACATTAAATGCGCAATAGCAAAATATGTGTGTTACGCATTAGCTAGTGATGCAAATTAGCTATCGAATAGTGGGCAGCAATTGTTACAACTACTGGTGAGTAGTCACAGTTACAGTAGCCAAGTGACAGGCCCTTTCGTTAGCTATTTTAGTGCATAGACAAAACACACCCACCACTTCGCAGCCACTTCTGGCACTGGTTTCTGCTTGTACCAGAGGGGTATACTTATGTATTTATGTATGTATGCATGCATGAGTATGCATGTATATATGGATGTATGTGTGCAGGTGCATATAGGCATGTGTGGGGACGTGGATGTATTTATGTAAGCTTAATTATTATGTAGGTTTATATGTTAAAACATTTTGTAAAAGTGCATATAATTTTCAAGCATTTTGTGAGTACAAATTGTTTTTTGAAATTGTTAAAATTTTTTTTTGAAAAACCATCAAACCTAAAAAAACATTTCGATACCCGTTGAGGCATCGAAATATTGAATTTAATACGCATTAAAAAAAAAAACAAGTGAGCTCAAGCTCGAACTATTAAGTTAAAATAGTAAATTTTTAAGCACGTTTTTTTTCAAGTCTACTGAGTAGTTGCTTTGCACCTATGAAGTGTGGTTGGCATATAGACATACTGAAAAACTAAAAGACCCAAAATAGCTATGCAACTATCGAATACAAAATAAAACTGTTTTGAAATAAAAAAACTGGGTACTAACACTGTGCTAGTTGAAAAAATCGATAGAAGGGGCACCCAGTGACTAAACTTAATTCGGGTGCGCTGAATTCAGTGGTGCTAACCGTTTTTTTAGGTTAGCTCTTGTTTTTGAGATATGCCGTTATTTTAAGAATGGTATAACAACATATATTCCCTTAACTCAGAAACGACTTAAAATCTAAGAAAGAATGCAAAAACCAAAATTCGGCAATAAAATTACCTTTCAACAAAAAAAATTACCTTTCAATCGGCTTATTGGTTTTTTTCGATGAAAAAAATTAAATTTTTTGCAAACACAGAGCTAAAACTTCCTAATAGATTCAATAAGATTTTCTCTTTGAAACGTTTTTAGGCTGAGGGGTATTCCAGCAGAGATAAGAAGATTTTTCTATGGGTATTTCTTATTATTTCCATGTTGCAAATCTTATTAATTGTCTCAACAAGAAAAACACATAAAACCAAGAAGAAAACTTGTTACTCACGTTTGTTTTTAATCAGTTTCCGATTTGCATGGTACCAAAAAAAATTCTATAGAGAAGAACTTATTGATTCTATTAGGTTTTCTTGTAAATTATATACAATAAAGATTTCTTATTGATTTTATTAGGTTATCTTATTAATTTTCCTTATTGGTTTTATTAGTTTCCTATATAAACACACAAAAATCATATTTTTAATTTCATTAATTGTTGTTTTTTCAATAAGGTTTTCCCATTTAAATAATAAGGAATCCTTCTTGAAAAAAAAACCATAGAGATATCTTATTGATTTTGTTCTACTTTATTATGTGCTTTTTTCTCTGTGAAAGTTCGAATTTTTGTTTGTTTTTTAAAACAGCATAAAAAATCTAAACACAAAGTTATGCTTATGAATTTTCATACATTCATAACAAATAAAGTTTCAACTAAAAAAAGCCATAAATGACTAAAATCGGTGCACAACTTTGGAAGTTATTCACAAAAAATCAAAAATTTCGGTTTCAAACGCTCACCAGACGAAGCCTCAAAAATTAAAAAAAAAAAATATATTAAATGAAAGTAGTATGGAAGAAACATTTTGTTTGCTTATCAAAATAAAGCAATTTTAACTGACGGAAGAAAAAAACAACTTACATATCGATACCCAATAGGAAAAATTCCGGAACTAACAAACTGAAAATGGTATTGCAATTAGACTTGCAACTCAATTAATAAGTCAACACGAAGCGCAAGAGACAAAACGACAGAATCACAATAGAACTAAAAATTTACAAATCAGTAACATTTATTCCGGAAACATCTGAAAGGTTGGAAAAATCTATTATAAGACATATAATAAAACAAATATGAACTTAATTATTTATTTTCTTTAAGAGCCAATTGAAATATAGAGCTTTTTCAAATGTTTTCTGTCTGATTGGCACCAACGAAATGTCGTCGGCATATAGACAGCTGAAAGACAGAAAACATTTGAAAAAGATCTATATTTTTGGACCTGAATTAATACTGAATAATAAAACATTATCTAGTAAAAAGAAGGGTAAAGGGTCAAACTTGAAATCTCAAATGTAGTTATACAGGGTGTCCGGGGAAAAGGTATACTACAGTGATACTTCGATAAAACGAATCTACAGGGGATCGAAAAATACTTCGTTATAGCCATTGATTCGTTGTACATATGCATTGTGAAATCTTGATATAACGAAATTTAAAGAAATACGCAAGCAATTCGTTATAACCTAGTTTTCTTTTCTTTGTCCAAATTGTATTTTACACAAAAATACTATATAATAAAAATTCACTATTTAAGAGGTAAATAAAAAACTATGTTTTTATTACTTTTTGGAACGAAGTTCCTCAACGCGGCTTGCTGGTAGTGAAAATTAGTAGAAATCGTCACGAAAGTGAGCTGTTTATATGTATTGGTGTATCTGTCGACAAGCAATTGAGTATGATGGAGACACCGCTGACACCAATAAATATTAATTAGTTGTGGAAACGAACACTATCAGCTGCTAGATGTCGCTGAAGTAATGTATGTCAACAAAAAACAGCAATATTAAAAAATTGGCCAACAGTTGCTTTTCTTCGTTTTGTAGCAGATTGACAACAAAAAAATGCTGCGTGTGTCAAAAGTAAAAAATAAAACGTTCCAAAAATTTAAAGAATCATAAAATTTCAAAAACAACACAAAATAAAACATGCAGATTTCACCTTGTATTACATTCAAAGATGAAAACAAAACGTAAGGTACGTCGTTCCTAAAGGTAAGTACTGTGTTCGAAACTGCGGAAAATGTTGAGCAACATTGATTATTTCGTACGGAAAATTTGATATGTATCTAATGTTACCTATACCGCGGTTTTACACAAATTAACGAGTTTTTCTTTAAAAGTATGCTACATTGTTTTACGTTTGTAAACAAAACCCATATGTTTTGCAATTTGGATTGTGATGAGAAAAATTTAATTATAGAATAAAAAGTTAATTTTTTATACAAATACATCAAAATGAACAAAGAAGTCCCAAATAATTTTCTTTTTCTTCACGGCTGACATAAATTCCCGCATTTCTGTCGCACTGAATTTAATTTTTTGGTTTTCTTTATTACTTTGCATTCCTTTTTTTTTGTCCAAAAAATTTTACTTAAATTTTTGCAATGAAAATATCAGCAGTCAGCTGTTGCTAAAAATTTCACGTGGAAGAATTGCCACTTCAATTATTTCGCAGCAAAAAGAAAATGTTGCCAGATACATTTCATATGTTTTTCTCAAAATGAGCAGAGTACTACTTCTGCAACATTTTTTCACGAAAAGTTCATGCAAATTTTTTTTACATGCATTTTGACAACTTTCCGCGTGGAATTTTAATCAGAGTACTTATCTTAACGGGGGTCTCCCGACCGCATTTCTTTTTTTTTATTTTATTACCTTTTAGTAAAATATTGTGTAATTTCTGTTTGTCTACGCAAGCTTAGAATGCAACCATCAATCTTTTTTTCGACATATGCTATGCTGTATTTTTCACTTTTCGAAATCCGATATCATGGCGCTTTTTATTAGTTTAGTTTAGTTTATTCATCTGCAGAATTGATTTCTTACAGATTACTGACAATTAAAAACTTAATTAAAATATTGAAACAATAACACCGGTATTCATAAAAAATAAAACATTGATAAAATACATTTTAGAACAAATTTTTCATATCAAATTTGTTTTAAAATGTATTTGAGCAACATTTTATTTTTTATGAATACCGGTGTTAAAGTTTAAACATTGAAATATTAACATTAAAATTTAAATGTGGGGTAAAACTATTACATAAATGTAAGCATCTTGCAATCGGATCATTACTTGCATAGTGCGTTCTGAAAAAACATTCTTCGAACTGACGATTGATGCTGAAATCTCGAGGAGGGATGTAAAAAATAAAATGTTGTTTTATTTCCGGGCAATCAATATTATCAGATAGCACATTATAGGCAGTTAATAATGAGGAATAAGATCTACGGTCCTCTAGGGACTGTAGTTCCAACAATTTCCGTCTGACTTCATACGGTGGTAGTTCATGAGGCCAAATCAACTTCAAAGCAGTCTTAGTAAATATTTTTTGAATCCGTTCAATGCGATTAGAAGAACCCAAATGACTCGGATTCCAAACAATAGAACAATATTCCAAAATGCTTCGAACCAAGGAAATATACAATGATTTAAGGGTATAGGCATTCTTAAAATCTTTTGAATTTCTTCTAATAAAACCAAGCATACTATAAGCTCTAGAAACAACGCAATCTATTTGCCTACAAAATGTTAATTTAGAATCAAAAATTACGCCAAGATCCTTCACCTCATCAACACGCTTAAGCAGGACACCACAAATAGAATAATTAAAATTAATAGGACTCATAATATGGGCATACGAGACTATACAACATTTAGAAATATTTATATTTAAATCATTGTCAGAACACCAGCCGGACAGCTTAATGAAACATTTGTATCGAGTTTTGTCTCTAGTATTTCTCTGAAGCAATTCCAATCGGTTTTCTTGTTGTATATAAATTTGCTTTGATACGAAAGGAGTACATCAGTCGTATACTTCAGTACCACTGGAGAGTGATCTGAAGAGAATTCAAAACATGATTTTCCGCTCAGATTATAATGTCTTATGTTCTTGGTCAGAAAAAAGTCTAACAGATCTGGTTTTTTGTTGGTGTGCGTTGGCCAATATGTAGGCTCTCCAGTTCTTATAAATTTGCAATTATATTCGTTAACTGCCACTAAAAGATTTTTTCCTTTCGGTAGTGTTAGTCTGGATCCCCAAATTGTATTTTTTGAGTTAAAATCTCCGCCCGCTATAAATCGATTACCAAAAGACTTGAGGAGGTCAAGATATTCAACTTCTGAGTTATTAAATTTTGGGGGGGCAATAAACAGCAGATAGTACAAGTGGACCATATATGTCCTCTATTAAAATGGAAGTTGCTTGCATATTAACGTTTTTAAAATCTTGAATGTTTGTTCACATTTTGTAATGTGAAATTTTGTGTTCAAATATTTAAAAATTGAATAAAAAAATGTTTTTTTTCGCTCATGTGCATACATACATATTATTGTCAAACAGTGTTCGAAAATAAACATTATATAACGTACTTAAGTGCTCTGAATGGTATTAATATTTAGTTAACAAACGGTGAATGTGTGTTGTGTAGGAAATAAATAAAAAAAACCTCTTATGTTAGTGAATGTTATACCTAACGAGAATAGTGTAGTGAACCAACACAACGATGTTGTTATCACAAGTCATAGTGTTCTAGTTTTCATGCACTGGCAGCAGAGTTAAATCTGTTCAGCTGAAAACATCATTTGTAATTTACATTTTGTGTATTTAGCGTTACTCTTTCAAAGCCCCATAGAACATAGAGTACAACTGCTGCAAAAAAGCGAATATATATGCTACAAAAGTATTACCAAGGATCTAAACAGTTTGCAATAACGCATCTGGACCAAGAGTGCAAAAATTCGCGAAGAATTTTTACAACACAAAAAATATGTTTTGAATGAATGGTTTTATACATTTTTGAAGTATTGAAAATGTCACCTAGATAAGAACTGAACCTAGATTCTGCAACGATGACTTTTTTTAGCCGTGAACACTAAAATATCGGCCGGCACGTTGTTCACTTTTTTCATTCAAGAGCGATGCCACAAGAGTTAATGGATTTTACTGTGCTGAATTCTTAAATTTAATTTGATTAAGGGCCAAATTTACAATTATTAGTTAACTAATTGCAAACTAAAATGATAACTATTTGTTAACTAATGCTTCATATTCACAGTGTATTGTTTAACTAAAGATCTCAATATGAGCAAAAAATGGTAACCATAGCAATTTTTCAAACTTAGACGTTGGCATCTCTGTTACAGCATATGTGTTTTGTTTACATTTACTGCAATAGTTTTAAAAAATGGAAAAAATAATAGCGCGCTCTTCAAATTTTACTGAGGAAGATGTTGAATTTTTGCTAAAATTGGTTCGGGAAAACCAAACTACAATTGCAAATAAAAAAACTGATAGTGTTACAGCTAAACAAAAAGAAGATGCTTGGCAACGCATTAGTGCAATTTACAATAAAGAAAGTATGTCACAAAGAACTGCCAAGGTTTTAAGAAAAAAGTATTATAACTTGAAAAAAAATATGAAAAAAAGAGCAGCTGAAAATAAAAGAAGTACATACGCCACTGGTGGAGGACCGCCAATGAAACAGGGCATGAGTGATAGTGACCTAAAGCTTATATCAATTTTGCATGATGCTCAGGTCGATGGCTTGGAATCAGTATATGATTCAGATTGTATCAATGAAAAAAGTAAGAACATATTTAATATATGTACATATCTCAGTATGATGAAACTTCTGCTAAACAAAGTGAATCTTTTAAGGATAAATAGTAATATATGAACCTCTCATGGACTCTTCGTTCGATTAGAGCGCAGGAAAAGATATTTTATCAGACGTAGAAGCTGAAAAATTGGAAGGTCCCTCATGTAACTCTTTTCGTGAAGTCATATGAGAAAAATTCTAAAAGAAGAACGAGCAGACAAAAAATACATTGTTTAAAAATTTTGTACAAATTTTAAAATGATTATTTCTGCATTAAGTTTATCAGGCTCAAGTTCTTTCTATATTATCTTTGTGATTGATATTAATTAAATTAGACGACGGGTGCTGACGAAAAAGTGTGGCGGCTTCGAAACAACTAGTTGTCCACCCTGCTAAATGTCTTTGATGTGTTTTTGGTCTAATTTAATTAATATCAATCACAAAGATAATACAGAAAAAGTTCGAATAATAGAAATTAATTAAATTTTAAAATGTTTAATAAATTATCAAAAATCACCTCACACTTTCCGGTGAAAATATGTTGGCTGTGCTGCTCACTAGAATTGTCCAAATAATAATTCATTCTTACAACCTAGACAGACGACAGAGTTAATTTGCATTGAGAGCTCACTAATTGAATTAAAATTTTACGGTGACAGACGACGGTCTCTGTATTTAGTAAACAGCTGTTGTTTGCTATTCATTTTTTGTTTTGGTATTTAAAATATTTACTTGAGTATACTTTTACACATAAAATGGACAAAACACAGAGTGTAAAGTTTGCTGTGCTGTTGATTGGGAAATCAACATTTATTTTTAAGAAAGTTGAAATTTCTTTTGATGAAACTGCTCCATAATACAAAAATTGTACGTAAACTTGCAATCACAAATTTAAATTTGTTGCAACAAGTTCGGATCGTAGCAGACTATTATGAGATAAAAGAAAGGGAAGTGTGGACATTTGTAAGGCTAATATTATGTATTGATGCACAATATATTTCGTACATACATATAAAGGGTGTTTTTTACGATGTATAGAACTTTAAGTTGGCATTACTGTTCAAGATGGCGATCGATTTAACAGCTGTCAAGTGATTTATTCTCAGTTTGGTTTGGCAATTCATCATGAATAGACTCACGCCTGAACAACGCTTGCAAATAGTGCAATTTTAGTGCAAAACGAGATTGCCGTTGTTCCCGATTTTCATAAGCGAATTTTGTTTAGCGATGAAGCGCACTTCTGGTTGAATGGCTACGTCAACAAACAAAACTGCCGCATTTGGAGTGAAGCGAATCCTCCAGTGTATGTCGAAGCACTGTTACATCCAGAAAAACTGACTGTTTGGTGGAATCATTTGTCCGTACTTCTTCAAAAACGATGATGGCCAGAACGTTACAATCAATGGTGATCGGTATACAGCCATGATTATTAACTTTTTCACCTCTGAATTGAATAACCAAGAGATGTGGTTTCAACAAGACGGCACAACATGTCACACAGCTCGTGCCAGAATCGATTTATTGAAAGACACGTTTGGTGACCGCCTAATTTCACGTTTTGGACCTGTGAATTGGCCTTCAAGATCTTGTGATTTAACACCGCTAGACTACTTTCTGTGGGGCTATGTAAAGTCATTGGTCTATGCAGATAAGCTACGAACGCTTGACCATTTGGAAGACAACATTCGCCGTGTTATTGCCGATATACGGCCATAAATTTTGGAAATGGTCATCGAAAATTAGACGTCCAGAATGGACTACATCCGCACCAGCCGTGGCGGTCACATGCAGGAAATCATATTTAAAATGTAATGCCACAAGATTATCTTTCGGATAAATAAAATTCATGTCAATCGAATAATCCATCATTGTTTTATTGCAACTTGAAGTTCTATACATCGAAAAAAAACACCCTTTATTACATTTTTAAAGGACTATAATAGCACTTCTTGGGAGCACTTTTAATTAAGTTTTTTGTTAAAAACAAATAAAAAAGCTTACCTTTTTTGTCTTGTGATGCCATTTTATCTGTTCACAACAGCAAACAAAATGTCAACAGCTGACGGATTTCGACGGCGCTGCCATATTATGTAACTGAATTTAGTATAAAAGCAGCTTGATTTTGTGCATTTATGACAGCTAAATTCACATTTTCATCTAGATAATGCGTCAGTAAATGCGCAAAATGGCCATTAATGCACATTGTTATATTGCCTTTTGTGTTTCCAATAAAAAAATAAAAAAAACACCAAAGTAATAGTTTTTCATAAGTTCGTATTTTACTTGTAATTCAAAATTTTTAGATTTTGAAAAACTGGGCTTTGGTATTTAAATACAATTAGTGAGTTGGTTGTATTTGGCATATATGCCAGTTTGATAACGGCTGAGTTTCTATTAGTTTTAGCTTTTGATGTCATTTATTATTCAATATTATATGCAAACATATTTAACATTTGCTGGTATGTTTTCATGATTGTATACTTAAAACCCAAACAAAAAAATATCCTAAAGTCTTTGGGCGTTATTCATGATAAATATTTTAGGTTTATGAAACTCTTATTTGACAAGTTTTCCATACAAATTTGTCAAATAACAGTATTATAAACATGTTATAATTTTTATGAATAAGGGTGGCTTTTATCTGTATTAAAAATAGTAAGTTGTGATCTTCTATATCTAATCTTATCTACAGTGTTAACATCAGTGATGGTACCTGTTTCAAAAGGGAATTTTCAGTGTTTTTAAAAAAGTCTCACAGTGCCTTGTGTGCTTTTTTGTACAACTAAGAATTTATTTAATGAAACTAATTTTGCTTCTTGTTTTAAGCACTAATGACAAGCACTAGCGCTCCAAAAATCATTATATAGTGTAGTTAACATGTTTTAAAATTCTAATAGCAACATTCTAATATAAAGGCAACTGATCCCCTAATGTCAATTTCGATTAAGGTGAATGCATTCTACTATTCAACAAATACATCGAGTTGCAAAATTTTTTGTTGCAACACAGTTATTCGATTACCGAGATTACTGCAGATATCACACTCGCCAGAAGGAGTCAGAGGACCCTTCAGGCCAACATTTGCACATGGTGTGTAGTCCGCTGATGAGTGCATTTTTCCAAGAGCTTTCCTAATCTTCAATAGAAATTTAATATTTCGAAAATTGAGTAGTTTTAAAAGAACCTTTTATTCAATTCCAAATATTATTGCAGATATCACACTTAAAAGGAGTCTTGGAGGGTCCTTCAGGCCACCATTTGCTCATGGCGTGTAGTCCGCTGAAGAGCCTGTTTTTCCAAAAACACCCCTTTCAAAATTAAATTTTTTTTTGTTATTTCCAAAACTCTTTCAGGTGTTTCACTGATTAGTTGGCATAGAGCAACTTGCAAGCTGTTGTGTACAGTCCAGGATATTTAGTCATTAACAGCGCTCTGTTAACTTTAAAATTTGTCTTTGCTAAAAAAAATCCGGAGATTTAAATTTGAGTTTATCTTCACATACATACAAGTACGCGTGCTATATTCGGCTGGGCCGAATCTTTAATACCTTTCACAAGCCACGTCCAGGTGTGCTACTTTGTCAGTTTGGGCTATATATGTATGGACCGATATCAAAAGTTTTTTTTACTCATTTTACTCATTTAAATGAACTCTATTTTACTTCACTTGCCTCTTCAAAAACAGGTTTGTGGAATAGACCGGCTATATACATAAATATGTATGTATATGAGCACCGACTTCATAAGCTTGTATATCTGCCACAAATTATATTTCAGCATTGCCAGAACAACTTTTTGGCGACTACATTTAATTAACTACGCTTATTGGGTAAATTTCTTAAAAACAGATTTTTGTTATGTATCGAATATTTAACATTTGTGATCATAGTGACGAAAAGATCATTACAAGATGATATTTTTTCAATATGGCAATACCTTCTAAACTGCGCGACATATTTACGGTATTCAAACGGTCTCATATTTACGGTATTCAAACGGTCTCATATTGTGTCAGAATGTCAGAAAGTACTAACATTTTATGACAGTTTAAAAAAATTGTTGTTGTGCTGCAAACAAAAATAGTCATAAATTAATAAGACTTCATCGGCTGTGTTTAGTGATTCGTCATAAGTTAACAGCATACATCTGAGGCGAACGGCTAAAACGCATTCGTCGAGCCGGTGATGTTCTTTACCTGCCGCAAATTATATTCTAAAAAAATATTTTATACATATATACATAAAAAAACCCCTTATATGCGTATGTGGCCAAACAAGAATACATTTGTTTAATAGCTGAAGGCCTTGTTTTACTACCCTACTCAGATATTGTAAAAATGAAATGTGTGCTCGAATAGTGCGGCCTAAACATGTTTGTGTGCGATACGAATGTACGCATGTATGTGTTTCGCAGATATGTATATTAATATCCATATCCATGCATTTCACCTAACAATGACATACTAATCATAGAAGACTGGCAGCCCACAAACGCTCGTGTACTGGCCGCCGTCCAAAAAATGAATCGACTCCGTTCAACCGCCACCAGCTGTTTTTGTTTGAATAAACTTATTTATTCAATTTAATATCATTTAAGAAATAAATGCATTAAAATATATGCATATGTATATGTTCGTAAATATGGACATATTTGATTTCAAATTTACTTGAATCAGCTACCAAAGCATCTAATAGCTAGTTTTTGCACAAACTGGCTTTTATTTTAGTGTTTCCATTTATTTTTGGCATTATGAACAAAAATATTTAAATGGCTTTCTTTTTTTAACAGCTGACTCATATATTAAGCAGCGCACTACTTTATGACAGGTTGCTCACAGCAGTCATATATTTTCGTGCTATTATTTTAAGACTTCTGACTTTAGGACGAACCTTTGAATACCGTAATTATTATTATGAATATTTTTAGAATTTTTCTGGGAGCAGTCGCCACTTGACCTAAGTATGGAGGAGGTTAAAAGCATAACTGGTCGGGCCGGATGTAATAAAGGAATAAGCTTACTTACCATAAAAAGCTTTAAATTTTCGACATCGGTTCATATATAGCCGAGCTCAAACACTTGAATAATTTCATAATCTTACTCAGAAGCAGAATATAAAAGTTTCTGATATCGGTATATATCTAGCTGAGATGTAGCGAGAACTAAAACTGGTTTTGGCCTCACAAAGTTTATGATATAACACAATAAACTTACTTCATGCGCAAAACTTAAAAGTTATGGACATCGGCTCATATATGGGCAAGATATAACGACAGCCGGTTTCTCAAGATGTTGGGACTGTACGTGAATTTAAATCAGTTGTGGTACCAGAAAGTAGATGCCATAATAAAATATGTATATTATAAGGATAACAGTAAAAATTTTCGACATCGGTCCATATGCATCCGAGATACATATAATAAAAATCGATTTCTAGAGAACAATAAGATCTTACCACATGTGTTAAACCGATTTCTCAAGAAGTTGGGCCTGCGTGTGAACTTAAACAAGTTTTGGTACCGAAAAGCTGACTTTATTATAATTTTTGCAGCCAGGGAGTTTTTGCAATAATGAAGTACCTGTACAAAACACAAACACCCTTGATAACAATTTATATACATCGGATCTAAGGGTCAGAAGTTTGGATTGTGAACGGTATTTAAGATTCGACTTAGCCAAGCATAGCAGTCTTTTGTATTTTTTTTTGTACTTGTTTTAATTGATGTGGGTTGTATCACAAGAAAGCACGTTATTATGTGCAACCACGTACATTTTCTGCATTCAGTTGGAAAGACAGATTTGCGATTATTTTGCTTAGTGTGGGTTATCACACAAGAATAAATGTTCCATTGTTGCGTTAGGCACAAAAACGTTTTATCTTACTTTACTGTGGGCTTAGCCTTAATTGCTTTTCTAATAGTTCGCAGTGCTTTAACTTCTTGCAGAAATACCATCTCTGGTTGACATACATTAATATTTTGTTATTACAATTCAACGGTGAGTGAGCGCAGGGTATATGAATAAGTAAACACGAAATAGCTTGGATTTGATGTTGTCGAGCCAGCTAATCATTTAGGCGGTTGAGCATCCATCATCTTCATCTGTAGTGTCGAGAGAATGACAGTCTGTTACATTCGATTCTTGGCCACAACGCGTGTTGTGTTAAAATTCGTGAAAAGTGCGGTCTAGTGGAAAGTTAAACAAACGAATAAAAATTGTTTACGAGTGTGCGTGAGTCTACATCAGAGACGCCAAACTGTTGAACCGTTTTATTTAATTGCGATGAAATATCAGTTGTTTATTATTATTATTATTATTATTATTATTATTATTATTATTATTATTATTATTATTATTATTATTATTATTATTATTATTATTATTATTATTATTATTATTATTATTATTATTATTATTATTATTATTATTATTATTATTATTATTATTATTATTATTATTATTATTATTATGTGTGTAAAGTTACAAAGTTGTGACCACTACTAAGTGAGACTATACACGGGTAAACTTTCAGAAAATCAAGCCTAATTCGGTTTTAAATTAATGGCTTAAATTATCATGTATCTTCGCAGCCACAATGGTGATAAAACTTCCGCATTTGTCACAAAGATACGCACGGAGTATTTCCAAAGAATGTTCAACACAGCGTTGCTTTCGGTCAACCTCCGCTGATGCTGATATTACTAAATCACCGTCCCTTACCCACAGCCACTCAAGACGTGGAATTCGATCACGGAAACGTGCACGTAAACGTGGATCAACTTCATCGACTTTAACAAATGTTTTGGTACTAAATGTGCTCGATTTGTTGCGTGTTCCAGAACTCAATGACAATGTTGAGGTACAAAAAAAAACATACGTAAATTTTATTCTTGTTATAATTTGTTTCTCATAAACCTAAAAACTTCACACTTCGTTAGCTCAAATAAAAATAACACTGTGCGACAGAAAGAATCTGATATCAATTTTCTAATAGGTTTTTGGTTTTTAACATGGTTTTTGGAATCTCCTCAAGTAACCCTCGGAATCTCGAGTTACTTGAAGGAACTGGTTTTTCGTAGCCGTATGTGCATATTGCATATCAACCGATTTCTAGATTACTATCAGATTTTGACAGAAGAAATTGATTTCTTTCTTAATATACATATGTATTTTTATTTATCAGCTAAATGTATTTTTCCGTTTTGTTTTCTCGTAATTACATATGTGCTTTTGGTTAATTCTGAGACACACACAGTATTATTGTATGGGAACCGTACGTTTTATAATTTTGTTTTAAAAAGAGTATTTAATGAGGAATAAAGAGAGGTGCTGTGCTTCAAAATGTGTTAAAAATTAACTGAATTATTTTCTTACTTTAGTTTGCCGGTGATAAAATTGAAAATTGATCAATAAAATTAAATATATACAGGAGGTAATGAAGAGCAAAATGTTTAAGCATTGGGTTATGATCAGGGTCCGAAGCCATTTGAGTGCTGATGATCGACTCGTCGTGGGGTATGTGAAACAGTCATGGAATGTTCTCCAGCCAGGACAACCTAGGCTATTCTTGTCTTCTTTAAAACTTGTAGATCAATAATATTACCACAATAAAAAAATCCTTATTAATTGTAAGGAAGAGAAATCGAACTAATGCAGAAAAAAAAAACAGTTTGTTAATCTTGAGGTTGCTTTTGTAATCTTTATTTGTGGCGCTGTTTTCAATATTACGGTACCCCTTGGTGTACCCTCGTCAGAAAAAAAAAACAAAAACAATTTTCTATACAAAGGAATACTGAAATAATGAAAACGTCGCCAAAAATAAAGACTATAAAAGTGACCTCAAGCTCAACAAAATTAATATTAATTAAAACAAAAGGTTGGAGACTTCATGAAGACAACAATTGCAAATCATAAAGTTAAATTAATGTTTTACTAAACGAATTTTACAAATGTACAAGTCCTAACTATTTTAAAACATTGTCAGTATGGCGGTTAAGGGACCAGCTATACTCTGAAAAAATTTTAGTTTTATTGATTTTGTTTTGGTGAACGGTACGTGTTGTTGCGGCAAAGAAAAATGTGATAGAAAATAATTTTCAAGAGCACTCGGTTTCAAACTAAATTCGATATTTATTTAAATTCAATGTTCATATACATTAATTATTGAAATAAAGGAAAGTGAGTGAGCGAGCGCTTTAAATTTAATATTTTCTTCTAGCGATGTTGACTCTTATGCTTAAACTGCGCTTTTTCTTCACAATCGTTTTCGTATTATATGTATGTGTACATGTGTAAAAGTTTTTTATAAGGCAATAAAAATAAACTGTTTATAAAAATACTTCTGTTCATATGTAGGTACATATGTATGTGACCTTTTTTTTCTTAACAAGTATTCTTTTAAGTGAATATTTAATGAGGCCCGTTATGAGATAAATGCATTGATAATTAAGAGAATTGAGTGCAATCTACTTTGAAGACCATAGGCTTTCGTTTCATCTGTTTAACCCATAGTTTGCTGTGGTAACATCCCCCCCATCGTAAGCGAGTTGGAGTTACGAGCTTGCTCAAAGTCATCACCCACGTTCAAAACGGCTATTTTCGTGGCCGGTCTATGCAGTGTTCCAAATTGGGTCTTCAGTCACTCTTCGCACCTGACCGTCTGCGGCTACGATGGTGTCGATAATTCTCCCTTTGGGCCAGCATCTCTTCGGAAGATTTTCATCGGCTATGATGACTAGGGCCCCAATCTTTAAGGACGGTGGTTTCGTGAACCATTTCGTTCTGCGGGATATTATTGGTACATATTCTTTTACCCAGCGGCGCCAGAAGAGGTCGGCGAATGCTTGAGTCTGCTGCCATCTGTGTCGTATGTTCCCGCTATCGTCGAGAAATGGTTTATATCCATCGCATGAACCTAAGAGTAGGTGATTGGGAGTAATAGCGTCATCATCTTCATGGTCAATAGAGACGAAAGTAAGAGGTCGAGAATTTATGATCGATTCAATTTCGCAAAAGGCGCTTTTTAAAGTTTCGTCGTTAAAATTTAGTGTCGGGTAAATGCTATACAATATGTTCTTCACTGATCTGATAAGCCTTTCCCAGGCGCCACCCATGTGGGGAGCTCCTGGTGGGTTAAAAAACCACTTTGTTTTATCGAACTTTGACGACGTAATTGTAAAATCTATTTGGCATGTGGCACTTTTAAGTATGTTTTCTACGGCTTTGAAGTTGGTACCATTGTCCGAATATATTTCACGAGGTGTACCACGTCTGGCGATGAAATTTTGTATGCACAAAATGCAGGAGCTTGTGTCCAAACTGTAGGCTACTTCTATACGTCTTCGTCCGACGGTTACTAATAATGGATCAAAAAAATCGATGCCTACAAAGGTAAACGGGCGTTGGAACGCTCCCAAGCGGGCGGCTGGCAGGGCCGCCATTTGAGGAGCTTGTGGAGCAGCAGAATAGTTCTTGCATTTTTGGCACAAATTGCGAACTTTTTTGTATATAACTCTCAGGCGGGGCACATAAAATTGGCTTTTTATTTTGTTTATTACTGCTTCGTGCATGAGGTGATGAAATTCTTCATGAAACGATTGTATTACTAGAAATGTGACATGGTGCACGGCAGGTAACACAATTTCGTCCTCATGATTGTTGAGGCGTTCTGCTCTACCACGACATCTTAAGATTTCGTATTTATCTAAGTAAACGTTAAGTCGATACAGCTTACTTGATTTTTCAACGTATTCTTGTTTTAAGTACCCAATTTCTTGAAAAAATTCGCTGTGCTGTATTACCCTTTGCTTGTTGTATCATTTCGAAGGAAACTGTAGAAGGCTGAGTTAGTTCCTTGCAAGTAGCTTTAAGTTTCGCTACGTATAAAATGAAAGTTGCTACGGATCGGTAGAGCCTTTTCCAGCTAGAAAAGTATTGAAAGTTTATAAAATTAGAAGTTTTGGATGTAAAATTGACTAATATGGGGTGCCGTTTCAACTCTATGCCATTTATTGATCCCAAGTCTTCACAAGTAGGCCATTGGGAAGGGTCATCAAGCAAAAAATCGGGGCCGTGAAACCACTAGTCTATTCTTTTCTGAGCAATTATTTTGGTGGCTAGGTCCGCGGGGTTCATCTTGGTGGGTACCCAGCGCCATTGTGTTATCTCGGAATGTTCTAAAATTTCTCCTACTCGGTGCATTACAAACTGCTGAAAATTTCTCGGGTCTATCTGAAGCCATTGCAGCACGGTTTTTGAGTCCGACCACCAAACGCTTTTTGATATACGTAAACGACTGATTTGCTTCACCGTGTTTGCCAGTCTGACTCCCATGAGGGCGGCTTGCAGTTCCATACGGGGGATGGATAGTGGTTTGAGTGGTGCTACTTTGCTTTTAGCAATGACGAGGGCAACACTGACCTGACCACCTAATTGGACTCTCAAGTAGCTAAATGCAGAAAAGGCATATTCACCGGCGTCGACAAACGTGTGAAGTTGAATATCTTCGGCCTCGGGCAGTGATTGGGAATAACACCTTGGGACCTTGATGCTGGAAATGACTGAGATGATTTCTTTCCATTGTGACCATTTTGAATTAAGGTATTCGTTCAGGGGGTCATCCCATCCAATGCTGGTACACCAAATATCTTGGATGAGAATTTTGAGTCCTATGGTGTGGCACGATAAGAACCCGAGTGGGTCAAATATTGACATGAGAACCTGAAGACATTCTCTTTTAGTTGGCACGAGGTTTTCGTTAATCACATCTCTGCGTAATCGTGTAAATTTGCAATTGTATTTGAAAACGTCCGATACTGGGTCCCAATACAAACCTAGGACCTTTTCGGTGGTGCCCCATTGCTTAGCGTCTTGGCACGTTTTTGAATTTTCGGAAAGTTGCTTTAAAACTTCGGCGGAATTAGAAACCCAGTTTCTAATGTGAAAACCTGCCGCAGCGTGAATTTGCGCAACTTGCTTTGCGAGATTTGCTACGCCTGTTTCGGTATCTTCACTATCGATGAGATCGTCGACGTAATGGTGATTCTTGATGGAGTCAACAGCCCGTGGAAATTGTGTTTCGAATTCTGTAGCGTTTTTATCGCGTACGTAATGTGCTATACATGGTGCACAGCTGACTCCGAACGTTAAAGCGTTCATCACATATGTGCTTGGTTGATTAAGCGTATCATCTTTATCCCACCACAGAAATCTTTGTGCGTGCATATCGGCTTCTCGGACGTTGATCCTGTGGAACATCTCTGCGATATCACCGCAAATTGCGAACTTTCCAATGCGAAACGCTAAAAGAATGTCAACGAGAGGATTGAGTAGATCTGGGCCCGTGTGCATGAAGTCGTTTAGTGATACCCCTTTTGATTTCGCTGCTGCGTCCCACACCAGTCGCACTTTGTTAGGCTTATTCGGGTTAAAGGCTAGAAATATTGGTAGGTACCAAACCTTTTTTGAAGAACCCTGCAGCTCAGTTAAACTTAACTTCTTCGCGTATCCTTTTTCAATTAAATTATTGATTTGTGTTTGCATATTTAGCCGTAGTGGTTCATCTTTAACGAGCTTCTTCTGCAGGCACATCAGCCGACGATATGCATTATCATAGCTCTTGGGAAGTTGGACTTCATCGTTCTTCCATAGTAGGCCGACTTCATAACGTCCTTTTACCTTTTTGCATGTTGACTTAAGCGTTTGCATTGCACTGTTGTCTGCTGTCGAGAGTAATTTAGTTGAATTTGGCGATTCTATGTTGAAATAATTTTTGACATGCTGATTGAGTTCATCGTAGTTCTTCTGACAACTACAAGTATGTATATTAAGTCTTTGCTCAATCGTGCCGCTCTGATTGCCACCCTGTAGGGCCCACCCAATGCGCGTTTTGGTTGCGATTGGTTGTTGCCAACTGCCCTCGCGAATTTTTGTGGGGACAGCAAGCTTCCAATTATTCGCACCAATTAAAATCATAGGCTTAACATTTTGATATGATTGTATTGGTAAATTGTTCAAATATGGGTATTTCGAAACGAGTTTATTCATGTCCAAGTTTTGTGATGGTAGGTCTAGATTTTCGACGGTGTGAACATTAGAAAGAATGAATGTTGTATCATTTAGAGCACTTGATATTTTAAATGAAGTTTTTAGCGAATCGTTTTCTTCGCGAGTTTTTCCGCTTGTCCATTGCAAGCATAGGGGTTCGGGCACACCGTCTAAATTCAAGCTATCAAATAAATTGCGTTCTACAAGAGTAACGGATGACCCTTCATCTAATGACCCTTATTATGTGCATTCAATTGTGCACTCCGTTGCATATTTTGTATTTCATTGTTACTTACGGGTTTATTGTTGGATTGGCTGTCCTCACTTATGGCCTTATGCAGAAGGGGGTGGTGCTTGTACTTACATCCTGATATGCCACATTCTCTGTTCAAATGGCACTTTCGTCTATGTTGATTTAGACATTGCCGACACAAGTTATGCTTTTTAACGATCTCCCATTTTTCGCTCAATTTTAATTTTTCGAACTTGTCGCATTGCTGCACTTTGTGTGACGTAACTTTACATACCGTACAATTTTTGCTCACGTTGTTGTTAGCCTGAATATGAGTATATACTGACGCACCGCTTTTGCCAAAATTGGGTGTAACCACTTTACTCGCCGCTTCAGCTATATTATATAGCCACGCACTGAATGCTTTTATTACGGGCTCGCTATCATCTCTTGGGTGCATCGCCCAATTTAGCTTGTGCTGGTTAGGTAATTTATCCAAAAGTTCTTTTACCAAAACGGGATTATTCAGATGCGGCTCAAGTCCGCACGCTTCGATGGTAGCACATATATTTTGTACGCTTAAGGCGAATTCGATAAGTGATTCAACTTTATCACGTGGAGGTGGCGTGTTTCTCGCCTTATTGATTGCACGTTCCAGTATGTGCTCTGGGCGGCCAAAGGCCAAGCGAAGAGTATTAATGATGTCTGGCACCAGGGAAGGCAGAAGTAATTTGTTTTTCACCAGCTCCCTAGCCTTTCCTTTTAGGCAATTTTGCAGGCGCATTAAATTTTCCGCATCGGAGAATCCAGCAAGTGCAGTGCTGTTTTGAAAACTATTAATCGTCTGGGTCACCGTTGAATACTGGCAGCTCACGTGGTATGGTCTGTCTGGCAGCCAATTGCGAAGGTGTAGGTTAATTAATGAAATTTGCAATGTTTGGCATACAGCCCATGGAAGGTGTTTGTGCTAAGGCCGTAGGTAAGGGCTGGTTAGAATAAGCGTTGGAACAAGCTGGTATTTCTGAGGATTGTGGATAGCAATTTTCTGATAATATTTTATATTTGCTTTCCAGAAAGTCTTGCTGCATTCTCTTTTCTTCTTCTAACCGCTCTAGCTGTAACATTTTTTGCCTTTCCGAAAAATCGGCAACGTTTTGTATGCCGGTTGTTCTATTTTGTTTGCTTGGAGGCAGTTGTGTTTGTTGTTGATGAAGATTCATAGGAATCATAGGTCCTATGTTTGTTGTTTGTGGGGCTGCATACATATACGATGGAGTTGTTCCAAAATATTGCGTATGAGACGACGTTGGATAAAGTGTAGGCATCCCTATGGGAGCCGTTACGACGTTCTGATGAGGTGCTGTATATAACTGCGAATACTTGGCAATAGATACCGGTGCTGAATATGGGTTTGAGCATGAAACAACTGAAGGTATTGTGGTGGTTACAATTGATGGTGGCGCAACTGTCGTTAGTGGTACTATTGGCGATGACGATGAGCTCAGTTGAATCGCGAAACAATTCCCTTGCTCTTGGCGGCCGGTGGCAGGTAACCTGTTATGGCAGATTTCGCATTGCCAGCTACGATCTGCCACGTCGCTGTCTACCCCAACGCACTTGTAGTGATACCACTTATCACATTTGTCGCACGCGACCATCTCTTCGTCGTCAGGCTCATTGCACTTCATACAATTATGCCGTGTAGCATTTTCGTCTAACATAGCGCAGATTTTATTCTTCTTTGCAGATAAACGAAAGTATTAAATTTAAAGAATTGTTGTTGCGGCAAAGAAAAATGTGATAGAAAATAATTTTCAAGAGCACTCGGTTTCAAACTAAATTCGATATTTATTTAAATTCAATGTTCATATACATACATTAATTATTGAAATAAAGGAAAGTGAGTGAGCGAGCGCTTTAAATTTAATATTTTCTTCTAGCGATGTTGACTCTTATGCTTAAACTGCGCTTTTTCTTCACAATCGTTTTCGTATTATATGTATGTGTACATGTGTAAAAGTTTTTTATAAGGCAATAAAAATAAACTGTTTATAAAAATACTTCTGTTCATATGTAGGTACATATGTATGTGACCTTTTTTTTCTTAACAAGTATTCTTTTAAGTGAATATTTAATGAGGCCCGTTATGAGATAAATGCATTGATAATTAAGAGAATTGAGTGCAATCTACTTTGAAGACCATAGGCTTTCGTTTCATCTGTTTAAACCATAGTTTGCTGTGGTAACAGTACGTTTATTTGTATTTGTAGAGAGGCTATTAGTTCGCATGATTACTATAATTGGCACTAATTATAAATTATACGAGAGGAGGAATAGCGGTTTCGAAGCCGCTACGCTTCTCATCAGCACCCATATTGCTCACAATGTATTACTTTTTTTTGGTATCCGTTTAATATCCGTTACTAGAAGTTTCGCAAAAAACAGTTTTTGAAACCATTATTGTGGCATAATTGTCGCTTCAGAAACATGAGCCCCTGAGTTCAAGGACCGGTGCTGACGAGTTGTCCACCCTTTTAAATGTGTTCTTTGTCTTACTTAATTAATATCAATCACAAAAATAATGTAGAAAGAACTTGAGCCTGATAAACGGAATAAAAAATTCATTATTTTCATAACGAATGATTTTCTTCTTTCAATCAAAAACAGCTGCTGCTCTTCATAAAATTCGGAAATGAGAACTGTGAAGTAATTTAATGCGAACTGAAAAACTGACAACGTATTTGAATGCAATATAAATTTAAATGAAAAACAACTGATACAGTTATTTCTGCTTAATTGAGCCCCGCTTAATTGAGTTTCCCGCTTTATTGTATTAAAAATTATGGAACGAAATCATTTAGTATACCTGTCTATGTTAAAATACCTGTTTAATTGAGTTCCGTTTAATTGCTTCGCAGATTAAGACTGTATTGCGAAAAATAAAAGCAAATGTTTCGCTTAATTGATTCCATGTACTTAATTTTTTTTTTTGCTCCACAAACGTAAAAAAATTATATTGCAGCAAAATGGTCATGGTTCTGTTGCTTTATAAACATTGTACTATGAATGGACCTGATTTTTATTTTGCTTTAATAAACCTAAACAACTTTTCAACTTAATATGTAACTAAAGAAATGAGTTTTATTTTCCATCTACGCATGGTTGTTTCGCTTTATTGCACATAATGCTCAATTAAGCGATTTTTGTTTAATTGCGTCGGCGATTCAATTAACCGAGTATTGCCTAATTGAGTTCCCGTTTAATTGCGCCAAGAGTCGTGCATTTTTAGGAACTGAATTAAGCGGAAATAACTGTATTAATTACATCTGAATATGAAGTAAAAATTTGGCCTTAGCAAGCAACCATTGCCAGAATATTTATTGCAGCATTCTTATACATATATTGTAAGTTTTGCGATTTTGCTACCTCTATTAATAAATTGATTGAGCCAAGTACGAAACTGGCTTGCACAGCATGTGCTCCGTACTACTGTGCGTGTGGCAGACAACGGATATCCCTCGTATTGTTTCTAGTATTTGTTGTTGTAGCAGTGTAGAAATCTCAAGTCCCCGTCCCTTGCGATTCAAAAGTAACAGCTAACTATTGGGTATCCCCATGTACATATATGGCAACTTTTAAATTCTTTCCTTTTTGTGATTTGCAATATTTGTTGGTGTGTAGGCCTGTCAGTTGCATATCCTGTGCAAATTTCAACACGTAACGACGTTAGAGATTATCAATACAGCAGCAACACAGGGAACAAATTTTAAGGTAGACCCGGACAATTTAGCTCAAAGTTATAGATATTTAGTTAAGAAACTTAATATAGTTAAAATGTAAGATATCTCAAGGATTACATTTATAAAAATTGTATTAGTCTATGAGCAACATTTGATATGATTATTTATTATTTTTTATGTCTATATGCCGATGACATTTCGTTGGTGCTAATCAACTCATCAGTAGACTTGAAAAATTCTGAAAAGTTCGTTTGAAACTTAACTACTTATTTCATAATTCCCATGAACAGAATGAGAATCAGAATTCATGGGAATTATGAAATAAGTAGTTAAGTTTCAAACAAACTTTTAAGAATTTTTCAAGTCTACTGATGAGTTGATCAGCACCAACGAAATGTCGTCGGCATATAGACAGCTGAAAAATACAGCAAATATATTTTGAAAAGGTTCATTTTTGGACCTGAATTAATACATTTCAATTGGCTCTTAAAGCAAATAAATAATTAAGTTCATAGTTGATGAATATTGTTAATACATTTTGAGGCGGAATGCGTGTTAATCAAATTTTTTCAATAATTTGTTTTTTTTTTTAATTTTATAATTATTTTCCTGAAGATGCTAACAAATTGTTGGCGAAAGATTGAAAAGATATACATAAATATAATTGTTTCCAATTATTTTTTAAAAAAGATCTTCTGGTTGAATAATTTATTTAATATTATATGTATTTTGTTATTTCGAACGTTCGACAATGAAGAAGAGGTGAAGAGCGAATTCGCATATAGCCCGGATTATATGCATATGTGCTTTAATTACTAAACTATTGAAATAATACACTCTCATTTGCACTGATGTAGGAAACCATCTCCTTTTTTACATATTATTTATTTAACATATTTTAAGGCTTTGATATAAAAGAATCTATAAAGTCGTAAATAGTTTTTTAAAATAATATCTTCGCTCAATTTCTTAATGCAGTTTCATTAATTATCCTTTTTCATTTCCCTTTCATATTGTGAAAATCCAAAAAAAAAAAAAAAAAAAAAAAATGCGATACCCACAACTACAGCATCAGCCTCGCAGTTGGATTGAGACAAATTTTCAGAAACGTGAATGCATCAAATTCATTCCCTCTTCCAAAGATGAATCAAAGTAAGTACTATAGAAACTAATTTCTCTATAATGTTTATTCCGTAATATTTTATATATTTATTTGAGCTTAAGGTCTTTTGGAATTTGAGTATTTATTTTTGTCAATATTTCGCTCTCCTTCGGATAGCTTCTTCAGGACAAGGAAGGAGAGCGAAATAATGACAAAAATAAATACTCAAATTCCAAAAGACCTTAAGCTCAAATAAATATATAAAATATAAGGGGAAAAAAGGGGTCAAATAACTAAATATTAAGTTTATTCCGTAATATACATATAAGCGCGTATTTGTGGCTTGTATATATCAAACTATAGTTTTGTTGTTAGTTCCTACTCCGAGTTTGTACGCTTTTCAAACTTCAAGTGACATGCAACGCTCTCTACGCTCCAAATTGTATAACAATTTTTAGCATACAAAACAAATTTTTACCACAAAGGGGAATTCAAATTAAAACCTTAAAGAATGATAATCAGGGAAAATATGCTTTGTGAACTGAAAGCATGCTGTACAATGTATTTTTATTAAGCAACCGTGTTTGAAATTAGATAAGGATAACAATGTGTGCAAACAAAACAACAAAGAAGAGAATTAAATTAAAATTTCGCACGCTACCATAAGCGATGGAGACCATGAGCAATACCATATAACACAGGTTTCTGGATAAACAAATTTACAGCTTTGGCAGCCTTTACCATATTCGGTGCAGCGTCAGTCACAAACTGCTGTATATGTAACGTTTTTATCAAAAATATCGATCGTTTTTTCCCAACTTCATTCACAAATAGTAGTTTTTATGCGTTTGCGTAAGTTATCTAAATAAACGGTCCGCCAATAATTTTTTTTTAAATGGCGCAAAACATTGAGTGTTGCTTTAGCCGTATGGCACGCAGCGCCGTCCTGTTGAAAGCCAATGTTTCCAATATTCCCCTCTTCAATTTTTATGAACAAAAATTTGTTCAACATGGTCCGATAACAATCACCATTGACAACGGCCACTCCTTGCTTCATTTTCGAAGAAAAATGGCCCAATTATGCCTCTGAGTTGAGTGAATGAGTTACTTAGATGAGGTGTTAATTGTATTAAACCAATACCTAATGTATCATTCTGAGTTGAGAAGATTTGTAAATTAGTTGTGCTTGCAGTGCTGCAGATTTCAACGCCCCTCTACCAGATTGCAACTATTTACAAATGTGTTAAAACTTATTTGAATTACTCGAATCCCATGCCATTTTCTTTTCTGTCTACACATACATACATACTTCATTTTTAATTCCCAGATGTTGCTGTGGCCAGTCACGACCGACACACCAAACTACAGCCGGCATCGAAAGCGGCTCGCCAGGAGATGTATGGCTGTCAACAAAACATACAAGACCGCAGCCTACCGATGCATATGGTACAATAGAATTTCAAGGTGGAGCACATCCTACGAAAGCTCAAGTAAGTAGTTTGTTATTTATTCCGTAATAACTGAAAGATGGAATTTAATTTTAAACATATCTCCGGTAATAGCACAGCAAAACACATGGAAAAATTATAATCTAATTTCTGAGATATTCCTTAATAAGATACAAAGGAAACTTATTAATTGTCTCTTGCAACTGAATCCAGAGAGCAAAGTAAAGCCTTTTCAGAAACAGAGCTTATTTTTTGAACGTTTTTCTTAGAAAAAATTCGAAAACAGAGTTTTTTTTTAAGAATTCTATTCTATATAGAATTAAAAAATACTATACATGAACAAATACGTTTTGATTGAACAAATACTATATACTTATGCACAAATGTATTCATAACTTGCTTAAAACATGTACGATCTATCTGTTCTTTTCACTATCTTTTATTATTGCCAATGCACGTACATACATACATACATATGTATATTTGCTAAAATGTCTATGTGTCATAGTTCCCATGAATTATTTTCTATTCGGAAATTTTATTCTTGTTCCATCAATATAAATTTAGTAATTAAAGTGAACTAACAAGAAACAAAAACATTTATTTATACTGAATTTGACCAAATCCTTTCTACAAATACAAATGCACAAATGTATTCATATCTTGAATTTGCGAACAACTACATTTCATTCACTGAGCAAACTTCAAACAGCGCGGACGTGTGAAACAGAAAAACATTTTTTTTTTTTCAACAATTAAAACAGTGCGAAAAGAAGCTGGAAAAGCTAACAAACGCTTGCTACTATTTTTTTTTGTATATTAAGGACGAAATAAAAAAATATTTACTAAAAAAATTAATTAGAAAGTAACTAAAAAAAGTATGCCGATTGAGCGCCCTCCCCCGTCGTAGAACTGCTCACAATCACAATAATTTTCCGCACGCACGACATTTTTATAGGCTTACGGGGAAAATGTTTCAATGACGCACTTTCGCACACCAACATTTTTTAATCACCCAATTTAACGCACGAGAAGCGAAAAGAATTCTCACGACCAATCATGTTTGGATTGCGATAACACTCTAAGTCTTAAAACATAGTTTCGAGAATGTCGTGTTTTCAGTTTAAAAATATCACAAGAACAATTTAGAAGAGTGTTTTTTTTTTTTTTTGATAAATTAAGGATTATAATATTGAAGGATTCGTGTAAGCTTTAATAGGAACATGTTTTTTACGACACGTTGGCTCTTGATGCAAGTTGTATATGATTTCTATTAAGAATTGTTTCCATCCTGGTTTGTTTGTATCTTTAGAAACATGGAGATTTTACACAGTTATTAATTTTTGTCAGGAGAATCTTATAGTATATATAAACAGATTTTGCCTTAAGTCGACTCATGTTGTTATCCCTTGTGAGCACATACATATCGCTTAGTTACGCAAGAATACGCGGCTTTACTTTCCTGTCAGTATCCGCCCTGACATCGGAAAACAAGTTCACTGTTTCCAGTTATGTTATGCTACCATAACCTGCTGCAATGCTTATAATTTCTTCTGCTAATTGCTACAAAAGAGGATTATCAGCAGCAGGCTGCTGACACTGCAATGAGTTGCAGATGGCACTAATTTTTGCTTTTATGAATGATGCAATTTAATTTTCAATACGACTGTTTTCCGAACTATTTTCTTTTGCTGTATAATACTTCTCCAAAAAATCATTCAACGATTAATCATGCAGAACAATAAGAAATATATTTTTATGTATCATATATACACATCATTGTTTAAAGGATGTGAAGATAAATTCGTGAGTTAAATACATCCCACACCTCTGTTAACTGAGTTCCACAGTAATGTTAAACACATTTAAAAAAGGTATTTTTATTTTTTTAATTTTCTTTATTTTTAAGCAAAAACCCAACATAATTAACTATTTTTTTTAACAACTGATTATGAACTTTTCAGATCCTGATAGCACTGGTATAGATCTTTCAATATGTATGTTTCAAGTTACCAATTTTCATCATCAGTCGTACTCCCATAAATATTTTCGTGTTCCACATAACTTCCACCCACTATAAATCCGCCCCTGAGTAACAACTGAATATAAACTTTTCAGATTCTGATAGCACTAGTTTATACCTTTCAATGGGTATATAACACGATCGTACATGTATGTTCCATGTGGACAATTTTCATCATCAGACGTACTCCCATACACATTTTCCTATTCCATCCACTATAAAACTGCCCCTGAGAAACAATTAGGTAAACTTCTTACGAATTTTTATATCACTCCACAAGAGCTTTTATTTGATATATAACAGTATTGTGCATGTCTCATACTTTTTCGTGTTGAACATTTTTGAAACTTGTGAAATTTTCGACAACGTTGCACACTACATTGCAACTTTTCCAATGGTTTACTTGCAACAATTTTTTTAGGTTTAAGAGCTATTTTGGAATACGTTTGAAGTCTTGTTTTTATTTTTCACCTAGTTTGTTCCGAATAGCCTCCTTAGGGCTCTGAACATGCCAGTATTCTCGCCATTTCAGGCAGACCCTATTTTTCACCAGCTGTATCGTGGCCCCAGAGGAACAATTGTATGTAATGTTGATTATTCCTTAATTCTCTATTCCTCCTCTTTCTAAATATATGTATACATGCCTGTCTCCCCGAAGTACCCCTACACCCGTCCGGGAAGGCCCCATATTGCCAATTTGTAAAATCTAACAAAATTAAAAATTTGTATGTTTTGTTTTTAATATTTATTATTTTCCAATGTTTTCTTTCATATAATAAAAAAATGTTAATTGTTTTGGTGTTTTACTTATATCAAGAAAAATATAGAAAATTAAAAAAAACGTTTTTTTATTGTGTATAACATCACTGTGGAACTCAGTTAACAGAGGTGTGGGACATATGTATTTAACTCTTCACACCCCTTCATTGTTTGCTCTTCTACATTTCATTTACTCTTTGCAATCCATGCTATTTGATCTTAATCTTGTACTTCAGGGTGTTAATTTTTATTCACAAACAATTTAGTATATAAGTTTTTAAGAAAAAATATATTCGTAGACATAACTAATGATTTAATTTTTGGTTTTGCACTATATGTACTATATGTAGTTTATTAGGTTAACATTACTCAAGCAATTATTTCCCCCCACGGTTTTTTTTTACAATTTTTGTCTTCCATACAAATTGATCCAGTTAAATGTACATTACATGTGTAGCAGACCTTGAAATAAATGAAATTGCATTGTAAAATAATTCCAGGAAAAATGTGAGAAATTTTTTTTTTAAACCGAGAAAAAGTTTTACTGTCTTTAACTCTCACGCTCACTCACTCACGCGTTATTATTTTTTTTTTTTTTTAATTTTATCACGATCACGCGAATGAATTAAATTCACGAGTAAAACGACATTTTCACGACAACCGCACATTTCTACTGTAAATACAGCAAACGAAAGTAGCAGAAACAATGAAAGATCACCAATGGATTAAAACATCCTTCTCGCGCAAACTTCTTCTGCAACTGCATCCAATTAGTTTTAAAATGATCATTGCAATATACACCGTCAAAGAATGAAAAGTTAAAAATTAGTAACAACAAAGAGCCACTAGAAAATTCTGAAAAGACAAACAGTAATAAAAGAGTTAAAGCTAAAGAGCAAAAAACTTTGAAATCTTACTAGTTGGGCCAACCTTCTGCACCAAACAGGTTCAAAATATTATCTGTATATTTTGCACTGACAAACCGTAACCAAAAAATCAGCAAAGCCTCCACCAATATATGTCCAGAATGTTTAGTTCATAAATAACTTGACTGTAGTGCTCTAAACTCATAGACAAATTATCAATATAAGCTACCTGTTCTTTAGGACAATGAATCTGTCCACTATACCCAAATAATACAATTGTTACGAGAAAAAAATACTCAATATATCACCTACAAACCAAAGAACTAAAAAGGTTATAAAGTATTTTTGCGTAACATGCACTACTCAACCGATAAAGAGGAAATAAAAAGTGAACTAAGTGAACATGGCCACGAAGTAACTCATATTCAAAATATACTTCAAACTTGTCTTTGTTTTCAATTGAATTAAAATCAAACCAAAATAATAAATAAATATGTATATGCCTTAACTCACATTTTACACTGCAAAATTAGTTTTGAGCCTCCACGTCCAAAAAGGACTTTGCCTCATTGCATTAAGTGCCAGAAATATGGTCACACCGAAAATCAAGTTTGCATCAAATGTGCTGGAGAACATAAAACTGTTCAATGTCAAATAAAAAGCAAAAGTGCCAGTATAAAATGTGTTCTATGTGATGAAACTCATACGGCAAATTACAAAGGCTGTATGGTATATAAGTCCCTGAAAAAAAGCAATTCCCACCGCTGAGAAACAAAGATAAACTACCCGCCCAAGAAAAACCGCTTGAAAAAGGTGGAGCATTCTCTAAACTTAACAAGCGGTATAAATCCCTCAATAACCTATACTCAAGCAATAGCCCAGAATCCAGCCCCTAGTTCAAAGGTAACGTCCACTATTAACCGCGTCGAAAACATACCAACCAATCCTACAATCATCTCAACCAGTTCTGCACCGCAAATAAATAATGATATTCAAGATCTCAAAGATGAAGCAACTGATTTCTCAAGTTTCAAACATGATGAATATTATAACAGTACTGCTGACAATGTTTGATAGACACACAAAGATTGTACTTTGGATCGCTAATGGCCTTACTCAACACTCACTAGAGCTAAAATTATTTTTAAACCGTTTTTCAGTAGACATATTACTCATATCTGAAAAGCATTTCACACAAAAGAGCTTTATTGCCACAACTTTCATAACATTCAATATTTCACTCTAATCATCCTGGCAACACGGCTCATGGGGGTACAGCAATAATAATACGTAGTGCCATTAAATGCACTGAAATTCAAGATTTTAAAAGGGATCATATTCAAGCAACTTGCCTCCTAATAGAAGACATATATGGTCCACTTGTACTATCAGCTGTTTATTGCCCCCAAAATATAAAATTTCATTTCTTACTCGGTGGGTATGTTAATAAACAAAATTGTCATATTTGGGGTTCTGGGAATCCTCAAGCAATTGAAGAGAGGCCATTACATCCAGAAAAAGTCACTATTGGGATGCGCTTTGTAGTGTGTGCTAGGTGGGATTGGACCTTACTTCTTCGAAAACGGCAATGGAACGGCTGTCACCGTCAATTCGGAGCATTTTGCTCATACGATAAACGCCTTTTTTCGCCTGCTATTGAAGAATACGACTTGGAGAATATGTGGTTTCAACAAGACGGTGCCACATGCCACACAACTCGAGCGAATATAACATTTCCTGGCCACAGAATTTCTCGTCGTGGCGTTAACAACTGGCCACCAAGATCATGCGATTGGACACCATTAGACTCCATTTTTTGTGGGGCTACGCGAAAGACCGTGTTTATGCAGATAAACCTTTAACTCTTGAGCACTTAAAAACCAACATTCGTGAAGTTATGGCTGAGATACCGCCCAATATGTGTCAAAAAGTGATCGAAAATTACCTCAAAAGCATCAATGCTTGCAACACTTTGCGTGGTGGTCATTTAAATAATGTAGTGTTTCACACATAATGTCAACGTTCAAACTTTATACATAATAAAAAAGAAATGTCATGAAAAAAATATTTGATATGTATTTTATTTACCTTTACTTTTGAAGCCGCAAGATGGATATTCCGTATTATGGGTCTACTATTTTATACACATATGTACATGTTGCAACACAGTGCGGTTAGTAAGAATGCAGCAACTTCAAAATAAAGCTATGAGTATAATTTTAAAATGCGATCGGTACACAGATACATATCTATAATATAAGTATGATGTATATATGTATAAGCATGATGCTTAAGGCTATTTTTAAGTGGTTAAGTGTTAAACGAAGACTTCAATACAACCCTCAAATCTATTTTAAAAAAAAAAACTAAGAGGCAGTCGTCGACAAAAGGGGCTAATTTTGCATTGTTTTTCTCTTTTCCGTTTATAGGACACGAACATTCGCGAGTTTTGTTGAAAGACGTAGTAGCTGTCAATTTGTTTTGGTTTATAAGAGACGATTTTTCTCACCAAAAGTGTCAAAGTTGGGCGAATAAAATTTATGGTCGCCCAAGAAAAAATAGAATGTAATTACATGTGTGTACGCACACATGTAAAGCGTGCACATACGTATGCACGCATGACTAATCAGGGCTGTTACAGAATCCAAGTCAGAATTGTGAATTATCAGAATTGAAAATCAATTCTGATTTGAATTGGTGTCATGAAATCGTCTTGGTTTTGCGCTGATTCGAACATAAGTAAAACCCATATTCGAATCAGCTGTTTTGTTTTGTTTGTGCTGTTGTTTACATTTTACAGTAGATTTTCACATATATTTTGATAAATATTATTTTTATATATTAAAAAATCTTTACAAAAATGGTAGAGGCAATAGCTTTATATATATTGAATGAGGAAAACAACAATGAAAAAGGGAAACGGAAGATTTTAAGGGACTACACCAACCCATTGGAGCTGCCGGAAACAGCTTAAATATACATATACATAGTATGTACAAGAATGGCAAAGATGTTTTAGCTATAATAAATATACAGATTTATTAGCCAATTCCGTTTAAACAAAGAGGCTTTTCAAATGCTGTTGAACATTGGCAAAGTTCATTTGCCTCCTTCAAAAATTTCCAGTGTTGTTCAGCTAGCTGCGACATTGTGTTTTTTGGCAGAAGGATCATATCAAAAATCAATAGGAAACGATAGTTCCGTTTGTCTCGCCAGAAGTTCGGTGTCAATTGTCTTAAGCAGCAAAGGCATGTGTGCCCTCAGTGGGTGAAGCTAACAATAGATGATAATGAAAAAGAAAGATGTAGGAACCATTTCTTCACCAAATATAGAATTCCTTCTATAGTTGGTTGTATCTATCTCATTTTGTGTTTGATTCCTATGTTTTCCCCTATTGGTGATAAAATAATAATGAAAATTTTTAAAATTAATAAAACTATTTTTTAAAGTTTGAGGTCTTTTATTTATCTTTATTAATTTTTTCCGATATTTCGATATTAATTATTATTCAAAGCATAGCAGGCATGTTATTTTAATACTGCTAAAAATTTTATAGAGAGAGTACTTACGGTGAGTGATCGTAAGTTTCATAGAAAGAATATAGTAAAAATTAGGAGTGTCTTACGTGATAATAGTTTTCCAGAATATTTGATTGATAGATTGTTGGATAAATTTAGGAATAGTACAACACAGAGGGTATCGAATGACAGGGAACTAAAGATTTATAAGTCAATGACATATATACCGGGGCTAACGGAACGGTTATCTAGATCAGACATTTACGATACTGGGAAGTATCGTATGGCATACAAGAGCTTTAGCACATTGAATAGATTATTCAGTAAGACTAAGGACAGAATAAGTAAATGGGAAATGCCAAATGTAGTGTATAGGATACCTTGCCAGGGTAATAGTACAGAGAGTTGTGATAAAATATACATAGGTACGACAGGGAATAAATTGAAGACAAGAATAGCTGGACATAAGTCTGATCAGAAATATAGAAACATTAATTCACGAAAAACAGCGTTATCTTCTCTCTGTTTTACATCAAATCACAACCCTCACTTTGAGAATGTTTCAATATTAACAACAGAATACAATTATAATAGGCGTTTTATGTTAGAAATGTTAGAAATTATTAAAACACCTTCATCACGAAGAATTAATTTTAAATTGGACACGCAGAATTTAGCGAACAATTATAGATATTTAGTTAACAAAAAGTTCAGAGCTTAAATTCATTATTTGATTTTTATACTTAATAAAAAAAAAAAAAGTTATGTTGTTGTTTGTTTTTGTTTATTCATATGTGTATGTGTGGATGTTTTTGCATGTTTTTATATATATATATATATATATATATATATATATATATATATATATATATATATATATATATATATATATATATATATATATATATATGTATGTATTTATACAAAATCAATCATGTACACATTTACTTATTTTTATTAGTGTTTAGTCAAGTTTTGTGGATTGTATCAAAATTATTAAAGGCCTTATTCAGTTTTAATAAGTAAAGGTTTTAAACAACATTCTGTTTGTTCAAAATTATCAAATTCATAATTATGTAAATCCTATGGTGTAAAACTGTTTTTATTGAAGTTTTCAACCATGGATATATTTTTCAATATTCGGTATGAAACTTTCAATATTCGGTATAGAACCTAAGTTTTATATGACAAACTATTTTTTCATTTTGTAAAATTTATGAATGAATTTGTTTGTATGTGTATCTAGAAACTATTTTTGAATTTTGTATATTTGTTTGTGTTTGTTAAATTTTTTTTTTCAAAACGTGGAATGTATGTATGTAGGTATGGTTGTATGTATTTGTAGAATTTTGTTGTTTAAAAATTTTTTATACAAAATAATAGAAAATAAAAACAATCAAAGATCCCTGACGATGCTAATAAATTGTTAGCGAAATATCGGAAAAAATTAATAAAGATAAATAAAAGACCTTAAGCTTTAAAAAATAGTTTTATTAATTTTAACAATAAAGGTCAAAAATTATAGATAAAATAATGCAAATTTTTGCTTATTTAGTTTAATAAATAAAAAAATAAATTTACTTACATTGTGAGCCAAATTGTATTTACCAGCCTAAAACAAACATACAAATCTGCCACCTGTCAGCTGATCAGATTATTTCTGATAAAAAAAAAACAAAAACGATAAAAACAGATTCTGTGACACCTAGTTCTGACACAATTCTGATTCGAACACAAAAATGAGAAATATGTATGTATCTGTTTCTGTGACACCAAAATTAATTCTGTGTCGATTTCAATTCTGATTCTGATAACAATCAGATTCTACAACAACCCTGAATAATAAACATGCATACGAGTTCGAAAAAAACTACTTGGATTGTTTCTTTTAAGTGTTTAGAGCAGATTCAAAAAATTTTAAAAACTTTTTTGGTTTCTGTGCGTAATTGTTGCCGATTTTAACACAATTTATTACATAGTCGCCTATTAATTGGCTCGTCGCGAGTGAATTTTCTCGACTCCTATAAACACTCTATAAAACAAGCAGATTCACCAATTGTGCACCTATACCAAAAATATGTTATGCGTAGCCTTTGTTCCTAATAGACCCAGACCTAGACTATTAGCAAATCTCGTTTTTGCCGTAGGTTTATTGTTACCGAGGTCCTTAGCCTCTAACAACCCAGCGCCCTGGTATGTGACGCAGTGGGACATTCGCAAAATATGTATGTATGTGTTCTGCCGTTTCTTTCTGCTTATTAGAAAGTCTGCAGGAATCATTGCTTACCAACTTCAGTTATTTTAGATGGTAATTTAGTTTACGGTGCCTCGTCATTAGCCCTGTATACAGGCTATTATCCTTTCTTCCGAGGTTCACGATATGGTCCGACTTCATTCTGTCTCTTTGCCTGCCGCATGTCCTTTGCTGCTCTCCAGTAGTCACCAAGGCTTCCTCTTCCTATTGCCGTAGACTGTTGTTTGCCCCGCAGAACGGTTCAGGACCTATAAAGAACTTTAGTGTGCCCCTTTTGGCTAAGTAGTCGGTCGTCTAAACATTCCCAAACAAATTTTGACTGAAATGAGTAAGATGTTAGCGCTTTTATAGCTGCTTGACTATCAGAGAGGATGCATATGTCGACTCTAGATAGCAGCTGTTGGGCAGGTTTTGAGAGCTCCTGTGATATCCAAACAAAAAGTTCTGTTTGTCTTGGCCATAATGCTTGTATGTTAAAAAATTTAACAACAGCATATTAAAAATTTTGTATGGAAATTTCCATACAAAATTTTTAATATGCTGTTGTTAAATTTTTTAACATACAAGTAACGATATACAAACAGTTAATGATCAAAAAATGTTTTTGAGTAAAGTAGTGTTCTTGGATACTTTTCTATCGATACGGATCCAGAATATATATAATTTATGGGATTGGATATTTAAACTTCAGGAAGTTAAACAAAATTAAATATACATTTGTTCTGGGGGATATACAATTTTTGCTGAATCTAAATAGCAAATACGTGACACGGGGCGACGTACAAAAAGTTTGGCATCAAATAATTGTTTTTAAATCAAGTAGTTCTCTCGAAACCTGATTGCAACAGCCTGGATACGGACCCCGCCTTAAAGACTTTCCCATCGGTACTGACATACAATGTAATATTTTTATGGGACCAAAAACTGCAAACTGTTTATACATATGTACATTTTGTATATATGTACATATGTATATACATATTCAAAATAGTTGTGTCATTTGTAATTCTTTAAGGTTTTAAATTTTTTAAATAAGTTTGGTAAACATGAAATATTGTCATAAAACGAGTTAGGCCTTCAGTAGGTGAAGCGAGAACTGGATTATGTGTGTTGCTCTAACAGCTGTACTTCTCTTACAGGCTAAGTGGCCTTAATATTTGGTTGTGCATATACATATGTACATAAGTATTTAAAAAATATTTCATGATACTTTTTTTTACATGTTTTATTCTTTTAGTACGTCCGGTTGTCGTTTGATACCCGTCCCGAACTGCTTATACAACTGTTTACCAAAGAATGGAATCTAGAATTACCAAAACTGCTTATAACAGTTCAAGGAGGAAAAGCCAACTTTGAACTGCAACCAAAGCTAAAAAAGGTAAGTAGGAATATGTGAGCATCATATCTCGTAAACTAACATACTTTCGCCGATATTTTTTTGTGAAATTTCACTCCTGACCTTCTCATAACAAACTCAGTTGGGCTTTGTTTTTTGCGTCAGGGTAATTTAATTTTTCTCTGTAAACTTTTTATATATAATATTATAAACAGGATATATTTGATTGTTATATACGCATATTTAAGTAGCTAGCTACAAGGCAACTTTAGAAGTCAGATACCCTTGTAGTCGTATGTCCGTGTAGCCTGATGCTAGAAACACAACTGGGACGAATTTCGCCCAACACGATGAATACCCTGGTTAAAATTCGCTGTGTAAATTCGTCGTATGAAGCACAATAACGACGAAAAACAAAAACATCTGTTATAATTGATAAATTTGTTTATTGTTTATTCGAAGATAAAAAAATTAAATGAATCAAAGAATTTATTATTTGGTTTTTGCCGACCCCTTTTTTTATTTTATATATAATTATTTTCTTGAGCTAAAGGTTTTTTTTATTAAAGTTATTTAATTATTTTTGCCGATATTTCGCTCTCCTTCGGATAGCTTCTTCAGGACAATAATAATCAAAACTTTTTTCATTATTATTGTCCTGAAAAAGCTATCCGAAGAAGAGCGAAATATCGACAAAAAAATATTTAAATAATTTTAATAAAATACTTTTAGCTCAAGAAAATAAATACATATATAAAATGAATCAAAGTATTAAAGTAAAAATTAACTGTTTTTACTAAAACTCTTGAAAACTAAAACCAAAATGGCCACATGGCCGGCGTAAGAAATGGAAATAAATCTATTTCAAGTTCGCCGCGTACAACGAATTTCGACCAACGCTGGGACTGTGTGCATTTTCATATACACCAATGTGTTTTGTTGTTGACGGCGAATATTCGCGGCGAAAAATTCGTCGTTCGTCTCAGTTGTGTGACGCGGCGAATGTGTTCAAATGCTTTTCTTCCAAAAAAGCTGTCGAAAAATCGATATCGATTGTTAAATCGACCCATCCTAATATACATTATGCTTACAGTGTTACTGGTAAGTCTGCTCTTGTTATTGGACAGTATTACTGAGTTTAACATTTTTTTTTTTTTGACAACTGGAAGTGAAAATTGTTCTGTCTTGTGCAGGATGCATGAGAGAGCTAAAACGATCACATTGATCACTCATAATTGTGCACAATTGAATTTCACTTGTGGACGTTTAGCAGTAAAATCATCAAGAGAAGTTCATCCTCAGAATAGTTTTATTCTTTTGTTCGACCTTATATTCTTCCAGTGATTAATTAGTTATTTCAGACGCAAGGTCAGCTATTAAATAAAACTCGTTTGATGTTTCTTATAACAATAACTAATAATTTTTTATTTTTCAATATTTCGAGCTTCACCGAAGCTTTTTTGTTTTTAATTTGCAACATATTAAACAAAACAAAAAAAACTAAAATATAATAATAAACCCACACATGTTAATAGCATCCGAATCTAAGTAAATATGTAAATGCACCTATGTACATTTATGATTTTTAATAAATTTACATTTTAGAAATAAAAACAATACTTAAATAAACGTTAAAATATCAATTAAAGTTTTAAGTTATCAATACAATTAAATTTTGATGTTTTTAAAACTGCGGACCACCGTCTTTTATAAAATTTTAAGATAAAAAATTACTGTTGGATATAACGAATATCTCGGTATAACGAAAGGTCTGAACATTATGTCATTCATTAAACCGGGCTTTGACTGTATTCTCAGTTTGGTTTGGCAACTCATCATCAATAGACTCACGGCGTAGATTCGTCGAATGGGCCCAAAACGAGATTGCCGTTGTTCCCGATTTTCATAAGCGAATTTTGTTTAGCGATGAAGCGCACTTCTGGTTGAATGGCTACGTCAACAAAAAAAAAACTGCCGCATTTGGAGTGAAGCTCCAAATCCTCAAGTGTATGTCGAAACACCGTTACATCGAGAAAAACTGACTGTTTGGTGCGCTTTATGGGCTGGTGGAATCATTGGTCCGTACTTCTTCAAAAACAATGATGGCCAGAACGTTACAGCCAATGGTGATCGGTATAGAGCCATGATTACTGACTTCTTCATTTCTGAATTGAATAACCATGATGTCCAGGAGATGTGCTTTCAACAAGACGGCGCAACATGTCACACAGCTCGTGCCACAATCGATTTATTGAAAGACACGTTTGGTGACCGCCTAATTTCACGTTTTGGACCTGGGAATTGACCTCCAAGATCTTGTGATTTAACACCGCTAGACTACTTTCTGTGGGGCTAAGCGGATAAGCCACAAACGCTTGACCATTTGGAAGACAACATTCGCCGTGTTATTGCCGATATACGGCCACAAATGTTGGAAAGTCATCGAAAATTGGACTACATCCGCGCCAGCCGTGGCGGTCATATGCCAGAAATCATACTTAAAATGTAATGACACAAGATTATCGATTGGATAAATAAAATTCATGTCAATCGTTGTTGTATTGCAACTTAAAGTTCTATACATCGGGAAAAAACCCCTTTTGATACTTGGACCAACATAAGTTAAGCATTTTATTTTTATACAAGTTCAATTACCATAGTCATTATTTTCTTTCATTATTTCTTTACTTTATTTTGACCGAATTTCTATAAACAGTTAATGTTGCTGACAAAACATAAATAAATATTTTAATTTAAAGTTGTAAAAAAAAATTAAATATTATTTTCAGCAGTTAGTTAATTATGCCATTTCCGTATTGGTTTAAACTACTTATTAAGCAATTTATTATTAAATACACTGTGCTAGTTGAAAAAACCGACAAACGGGGCACCCAGTGACTAAACCTAATTCGGGTACGCTGAATTCAGTGGTGCTATCCGTTTTTCTAGGTTAGCTCGCGTTTTCGAGATTTACCGTTATTTTAAAAATGGAGGAAGTTGCACTAAATGTATTGAACTAACTAAAAAAAATTTTCAGTTATTGAACTTTAGTAAAAAACCGAAATTCCGCAATAAAATAACCTTTAATCTGATATATAATTCATTTAAAAAAAAATTCAGTTTTTAGAAAAAAAAATTTTTCTTTTTTAAAAAATTATTTTTTGCAAATTCTTGAAATTTTGTGATCTTTAAAACTGCATAAAAAATTGAAAAATTAAGCTATGCCAACAAATTTTCCCGTGTATATAAAAAATTATGTTTGAAACACAACGAGCTTTAAATGACCAAAATCTGTGGGCAACTTTTGATTTTATTCACAAAAGATGAAAAATTGCAGTTTCAACCTGTTACCAGACGAAGCCTCAAAAATTGAAAAAAATATTTTCTTGTTAATTAAAGTACATTTCTGCATGTTCATATAAAAAGTTTTTTGTAATTATCTAACATTAAGATGTGTTAAAAAAGTGTTATGAAACCCATTTGCATAATTTGTACTATTATGCAAAATTAAATGTACTATTATGCAAGATTAAAGGTTATTTTATTGCGGAATTTCGGTTTTTAACTAAAGTTCAATAAATGAAAAATTTTTTTAGTTAGTTCAATACATGTAGTGCAACCTCCTCCATTTTTAAAATAACGGTAAATCTCGAAAACGCGAGCTAACCTAGAAAAACGGATAGCACCACTGAATTCAGCGTACCCGAATTAGGTTTAGTCACTGGGTTTGCCCGTTTGTCGGCAAAAAAAAGTTCCAAATTCAAGCACAGTGTTATTTTTGTATATAAGACAGCGTAAAATAAAGAAACCCAGATTCAATATCATAAAGCATTTAAGCGTGTTTTATTTGGATCTCGACGAGTTCTTCTAGTTCAAGTTCTAGCAAGAACAAAGGCAAATAAAAATACATAGTGCCAATCCTGGTTCATGTACCTGGATTGGATTTCACTATATCCACAAATCTCAACAACACCCTTTAAGTAATATACATATATGTACATCACCTTACATGCAGAAAGCTATTGTCCGGTTGAAAGCTTTTTTCTTAAATTTCCCAGCTAATCGTCTATATGTTTGTGCGCAGTTGACTGTGTCTTTTCTGTTCAAATGTATGCATATATGTATGTAACAAAATATTTTTTGTTGTTTAATATGTAGCAAATTAAAAATAGAAAAACTCCTGCAAAGGAGCTCGAAATATTGAAAGATAAACAAAATTATTAACTTTAGTGATATATAAAACATCAAAAGAGTTTTATTTATTTCAGGCTTACCCTGAGCCTGAAACAACTAATTAACCAAGAGACGTTAATTATAAATTTGTCCTCTATGCATTAAGAGAAAATTTATACTTTTGCTGTTTGGCTTAGGAAGTTTTGGCATTTGTTATTCCTTACTGACACAAAGTTCTTTTATCTGCTACCACAATGGTATCACCTAAAAACTAAAATTTCTGTTGACATTAATTACAGGAAATCAGAAAAGGTTTGCTGAAAGCTGCCAAAACCACAGGTGCTTGGATTTTTACTGGCGGAACAAATACAGGTAAGTTAAGCCCTTTGGTCTCCGAAGCTCTTCAAAAAGCTCACTCAGAATATGTGTGCAATAATAGAGAGTAGTTTATTCCAGCAGTGCAGTTCTGTATTTAATTTTAACGCTAATAAAATCGTTTAAATGATTTAACATATCAGCTAGCGCTTTGGGTAGTCAGTAACAATTTATAAAGACATTCGCAGGCGTTTAAAATCAGCTGTTTTTAAAGGCCGCCAATTTGATTTGTAATGTGTATTTTGACTTTAAAATTTTTACTGAAATCGGATTTTAATATTTACCTTATGATTTATCCGAAAATTAGAACTTCAACACTATTTACTAAATATGCACTTTCCATAATTAATAAATATTTTTCAATTTTCTTACTTGGCGCATAACAGAATGATTAGACAAATTTTTGTTTGTTTATTTATTGCATTTCTCTTTGTTTCGACGAAGCTGCCACGTATTTTCGAATTATTTTGACATGCACCTGTATGTGGTAATGATTCATATAAATGTTAGTGCAAAGGAGATAATACTTGGAGATAAGTTTAACAACTTTTAAAATCGTTATCAAGTAGCGAATGGGGTACAGATCTAATTGGTATAGTTATTTTTAAATGAACAAAAAGAAATTTTTAAATATGAATTTAATTATTTATTTGCTTTAAGAGACAATTAAAATGTATTAATTTAGGTCCAAAAATGAGCCTTTTTAAAAAATATTTTTTAAAAAGGTTAATTTTTGGACCTAAATTAATAAAAAAAAAAAAATTTTTAAAAAGCAAGAAATTTTTGATTTTAACTGTTCGTGCAGTAGTTCAAAAAATCAGCTACAGATGTTAATTTTCAGTCGCAGCATATATCGACCGTAGTAACATGTTGCATACATATGTAACATATAAGCTATAAATATGTAAACACTAAAGCCCCGACTTGCGTCGCACAGTGGGGGATTTTGCAAAAAAATTGGAAATAATTCTGCCGTTTCTAAACGGATGGCTCGATTGCAATGAAATTTCAGACAGGCATAAAAGAGGTGCATTCAAGCTTAAGTTTTGAGATTGGACTATATAGCGCTTAAGTGGGCGTGTCCACGCGCCCCTAAAGTAGGCCACCTGGGGTATGTGAAAAATTAAAAACGATCTAATTTTTTCATTTCCAATTCTTTTGCAAATATTTTTTATTTTTAAATTCTTCTAATCAAGGCCTACAAAAAATGTCGCGACAGGTATATATTATCTCTTAAAGTTTTCGAGATATTAAAGTTTTAAAAATTAAATTTTCGTGTTTTTACCAACCCTGGTCCAGTATTTTCACATTTTTGAGCTCAAATCCTAACCGATTTTTCAAAAATAAGTTTTGTTAGCTTGCCAGTATTTTTTTCAATACTATAAAAAAATTTTGAGTAAAAAATCTTTTATAAAGAAAAAGTTATATTCAACACAATTTAAAAAGTCAAAAAAAGTCAGTTTTTAGCATATTTTTAGGGCAAAAAGTAAGTTTATTGTTTTTTATTTCTGGAAGAACTTTCCAAAATAAAGTATATGTTGTTTATATTTTTTTAAAAGCTTATTGTTTAGAAAATATTTTAAAGAAAAAAAAATTGAAAATTATGTCCTGTTGCGTAAGGGTAGCATCCTAAAAATAACCCATTTTTTTAGACAAAACCGACTTTAGCCCAAAATTTCTAAAATCGCACGCCTCCAACCTAAATATTTTTACTTGTTTTTTATAGTTATAAGTATTTGTTAGTTTTATGCAAATGGAATTTGTCCCCCCAGGGTATTTGCTGGAATGACAGCAAAAAAACTAAAAAATCCCATTTTTGGGAATTTTTGAAAGTTTTTTGGGAATTTCGGGATTGGTATTATATTTTCTTTACATTATGGAAAAACTTTTTATTTCTTTTATAAATTCCTATATTTTTGACAAATTTTGTAAAAAAAATATAAATAAATGAAAATTTTATAGGCATTTCAAAAAATTTTATTTCTCAAAAACTTTTGTTGAAGGACGTTTTTTTCTGTATTTTTGCAAAAATTGTTCTAAAAAGCTTTAAATTTCTAAAAAAAATTAATAATATATAAACTAGAGGTAATTATCTAACTAATGATATATAATATGAAACCCTTTTTCATTTTAAGGGTATGAAATTAATGGGCTACAACTAAGCTGTTTGCAATTAAAATTTCCAAAAATTAGTACAGATTCAGCCTTTGGGAATACGAAAGTCAATTAATCAATCAAATGTACAATTACGTTAACTTTACAAAATAATCCTTATCAAATTCTTCTAGATCTAGCAGATGCATCAAATCTTTGAATTCATTACTGCAATCAAATGTCAAATTTCTGTAGCAAATCCATCTCCTTCTCATAAGTGATAAGAGGGGATCTGAGGAAAAAATAAGGTTCTGAAATATGTCCTGATTTTGAGATTGTCTGGAGCACTTTCTGAAGCCAAATTGATGGATATGTTTAAAATCACGGTTTCTAGACTCTTGAGGTTCTTCTGTGAGCCCTCCGAGTAGTAGTATATGATGTTCCATTATTTTTCCATGACACAAAACCTTGTGTACTGTTGGTGAGAAATCTTTCCAGGGGTATAAGTTAAGAAGCAGTCTCGAAACGCCTGCACAGTACTCGCCGAACTTATCTGCATTTATTTTATGTTTACTGTTTATTGCTGTTAAAAGTATATTAACTATTTGCAATTATTCCATATTAATTCCGGTAATCTGTGAGGTTATTTCAAAATTGCTAAAAAAATCGTCTAGCTGTGTTTCCATCATTTGTACTCCCATATCCCACTAGTGGCTTATCAATATTTAATCCGGTATGTTGCTTAAACTCCTCCTGAATTCTTTGCTTTTCGTTGGCTCTCATTATCTTTAGCTCGTCGTTTTTAATTACTGATTTATTTACATTTTCAAGGCTACTTCTGTATTTCAAATCATAAGCTATATGTAGAAAATGTTCCAGAAAACGTATGCGAGCATGTAGAGGAGATATTCCATATTTAAGAACGTCTTCATTAACCTTTGTAGTTGATTGACTTTTCGTTTTTCCACATAAAGAACAACTCCAAGTAGATGACGTTTCTGTTAAAGCATTGCTAACTTTATCATCAATCATCGTTAATCTCATATCAAACGATACATTGAAAGAGTACTCCTCCATTTCGATCAAAATAGGCTGCATTAATTTAATTTCCGATTTAATATGATGTACAAGTTCTTGAGCTGCAATCTTTGTCTCCTTAGTATACTCGAAAGTAATTGGTCTACAAAATGATTTAGATCCAGGAGTTGAATTTATCCAAATGTCTTCTTCGAAACTAGTTGATGGAGAGTCCTTGTCAGCATATTTTCGAAGCCATAATGGAACCATTGACGCCATAAGTACGCCTTTGTAATCAGGTAATAAGTGACCTTCAGTGGGCTGCTTGTATTCTGAAAGTAACGATGATCCATCACATCCCCATTTACATATTAGTTTCACTTCACTGTGGTTAATTTTATTTAGCTGCTCTGCAGTAAGTGTTGAAACTATCCTTGATGCTGTGTTTTCTAGAAGAGATGAGATTCCAACAGTAACTTTTCGGTCAGAAACTGTAATACCAGTGGGTATAATGCTCTTCTTCCTTTCTTGCAGAGCATCATATGATGGCAAAACCTCAACTCCTTTTTCTTTTAATGCTTTTCTCAATATTATATATTTATCACGACTAAGTTGAAGCTGCAACATAACAGCAATGGCTTCTTCTTCTGTGAAAGCTGAATTAAACGATGGTGTTGGAATGCTCTTAACAACACGATTAAGCCTTTTAGGTGATGCATTCGGAAGAACATTTGCAATTTTCACAGGTTGATCTTTCTTTTTTAGCATCGCATTAAATGTGTCTGTAACTTCTTCGGTAGACATGGTTGTAAGATTTGTTGTTAAGCGTGCTTGCTTTGACTTGGGGCCTAAGTCTTCATATTCCTTATATTTAGCGCCAGGAGTAGATAAGGAAATTGGGAATTGTATAGATACCTCCAACCAATCAGAAAATTTTTTTCTAAATTTTGCATTACAGCTGTTGACAGCTTTCCATTTTTTTTGAATGCCTTAACAAAATTCTCAATTTTGCAAATATCATTTTTGTCTACTTTAGTTGTATATGTTTCTTCAATATAATCAAGTAGAAATTTTACTTTTTTCTGTTGCTGTAAGTTTGCACTTTTGTATAAAACTGAATATAAATCGATGTGTTTTAGTGTGATGGCCATGATCGTCAAGTTTTTAATGATGCCAAATATTAATTGCGAGATATTTTATACCATGCGCCAACTGTTTCGCGAACTATTTTTAAAGATTAACTTATCTCTAAAGGTTGACTTTGTTTTTAGTTTCCCCGCCTATACATACATGTATAATAACCATAGAAATTGTATTCAGGTATACAAAATATTTATATATGATTACTAAATATAAGCATAAGTTCAGGTAATACTGCGTATTGAAGCGAAACAGATAGAGCAATAAAGGAAACACGCGAAGGTGGTATTAACACTCAGACTATCGTGTCAGTTGTACTTCAATTTTGGAAAATTCAAACATGATATTATTATTACTTAAGCGTTTTCGAAAAACAATAACAACTGAATACATCAGCCCTTCATTACCATAAATTCAGGTATTTTTAGCTGAAATGTCTAGCCTTTAATAATAAATAAATAGGGATAAAAAGAAATGTACCCTTCGTATTAGTTGCAGGTAATACTACCTATTAAAGCAAACCAGGTAGAGCAATAAAACAAAGATTATACTAACGTTGTACTAATAAGGCTACTACAGAAAATACTGCATAAAATAAACAGTACCTCACCCCTTGTATTCCCAAAGGCTGAATCTGTACTAATTTTTGGAAATTTTAATTGCAAACAGCTTAGTTGTAGCCCATTAATTTCATACCCGTAAAATGAAAAAGGGTTTCATATATATATATTATTAATTAATATATATATTATTAATTTTTTTTAGAAATTTAAAGCTTTTTAAAACAATTTTTGCAAAAATACAGAAAAAAACGTCCTTCAACAAAAGTTTTTGAGAAATAAAATTTTTTGAAATGCCTATAAAATTTTCATTTATTTATATTTTTTTACAAAATTTTGCAAAAATATAGGAATTTATAAAAGAAATAAAAAGTTTTTCCAAAATGTAAAGAAAATATAATACCAATCCCGAAATTCCCAAAAAAAAACTTTCAAAAATTCCCAAAAATGGGATTTTTTAGTTTTTTTGCTGTCATTCTAGCAAATACCCTGGGGGGACAAATTCCATTTGCATAAAACTAACAAATACTTATAACTATAAAAAACAAGTAAAAATATTTAGGTTGGAGGCGTGCGATTTTAGAAATTTTGGGCTAAAGTCGGTTTTCTCTAAAAAAAATGGGTTAATTTTAGGATGCTACTCTTACGCAACAGGACATAATTTTCAATTTTTTTTTCTTTAAAATATTTTCTAAACAATAAGCTTTTAAAAAAATATAAACAACATATACTTTATTTTGGAAAGTTCTTCCAGAAATAAAAAACAATAAACTTACTTTTTGCCCTAAAAATATGCTAAAAACTGACTTTTTTTGACTTTTTAAATTGTGTTGAATATAACTTTTTCTTTATAAAAGATTTTTTGCTCAAATTTTTTTTATAGTATTGAAAAATGCTGGCAAGCTAACAAAACTTATTTTTGAAAAATCGGTTAGGATTTGAGCTCAAAAATGTGAAAATACTGGACCAGGGTTGGTAAAAACACGAAAATTTAATTTTTAAAACTTTAATATCTCGAAAACTTTAAGAGATAATATATACCTGTCGCGACATTTTTTGTAGGCCTTGATTAGAAGAATTTAAAAATAAAAAATATTTGCAAAAGAATTGGAAATGAAAAAATTAGATCGTTTTTAATTTTTCACATACCCCAGGTGGCCTACTTTAGGGGCGCGTGGACACGCCCACTTAAGCGCTATATAGTCCAATCTCAAAACTTAAGCTTGAATACACCTCTTTTATGCCTGTCTGAAATTTCATTGCAATCGAGCCATCCGTTTAGAAACGGCAGAATTATTTCCAATTTTTTTGCAAAATCCCCCACTGTGCGTCGTTCCGATTTGCGTCGTTTTGATTTGCGTCGCTTTTTAAAACTGGAAAAATTCGATTTGCGTCGTTGCGATTTCAAGTTGCGTCGTTTTGACCCCGATTTGCATCGTTTTGATTTCGATTTGCGTCTATAAACACGGTTACATTTTTTTACTGCATCATTGTGGATTAACATTTTTAGCATTTGAATTGTAGTATGTATTAGGCATCTTGAATTCATTAGTTTTTACAACTTCTGGCAACAACGATCGTCACCTGTACGTTAAGAAATTTTCAGATTGCGTGAAAAACGGGGAATCCCCTTTTCTTTTTTATCTAAGTGGTGCTAAGAGCAGCTGTCTAGTTATGGTAACAATTTAGTTTATATTAAATTACTTTTTCAGGCTTAAGTTCAACCCTTGGGTTTTCACTACTTTTTAATCAATATCAATTAAGTAAAGAAAAGTAAAATTTATTTGCTAGGTGGACAACCGATGATGAAGGGTGTTTGCTACCCAGAAACAGCTGGTTGTCCACCTAGCAAATAAATTTTACTTTTCTTTAGTTAATTGATATTGATTAAAAAGTAGTGAAAACCCAAGGGTTGAACTTAAGCCTGAAAAAGTAATTTAATATAAATGTATTACAGAAGTTCGATAAAATTATAAATTGACAGTAAAATGGTAACAATTTAGTATGTGATTCACCAGAATACTGCTTAAGGACGTAAAACATGAGTAATTTTTATGTTTTTTTTTTTTCTTAATTTACGGTTTTGTTATTTCTTTATAATATACATATATAGGGTATAATAATTAGCCACTATATTTTGCGGTTTTTTAATTCTTTATTTATTGAGATACAAGCTAGACAAAACGTGGTGTTGATCCTTCGGCAAGCAAAAAACAAAAAGACAGAAAAAGACAGAAAAATACAAAATGAGTTTCCAGGTCATTTTAATCACTCCTGTCCTCTTAGTTGTGGTCGTGCTGCCACATATATATATAAACATTTGTTGAAGTAAATAAAATAAATAAAAACGTACTCATACTAGTATTTTCTATCAAAAATACAAAATTTTTTGCTTTGTTTTAAATATTTTCCCCAACAAATTAAATTTCAGTGCATTTATATAGCAAAAAGTGATTCTATTTGCGTCGCGTTTCTCCGGTCCCCATTAACGACGCATGTCGGGGCTCTAGTGTATACATAAATACTCATAGTTTGGGTCCTCGATATATTTGTATGTATCAGACAACTGCAACAAGTGTGATCGAGCCAACATATTTACTAAAGTTGAATTTAAGGCACAACTCAAACAAGCATTATATGAATTTTATGCTTGTTTGCTTTTTGTGCTCCAAAAAAAAAAAAAAAAAAATGCCGCAACAAGTGTAAGTTCTTTTGCAACATTTTACTCGAACTGATTTGTATAGAATCAAAATGTCGTTTTTGTGCACAATTTGCTTTTTGCAAAATTGTTTTGTGCATATGATTTGATCGTAATTAAATCAAAAACAACCGAGCCACTTATATGCACATAAGCGGTTAGCAGAAAAATATGAAAACTTGAAATAAATTCTGGGCACTGTTCCATTTTAAACTTTAACGAAGTTCACAATATATAGACAGTTTATTTTAAATATAAGTAGTTTGATAACGCCCAGACAAGAAAACACCGAGTAGAGAATTACTTTTACATGTGAATAAACCACTTATTTCGCTAACAACATGTTAGCATTGATACAAAATGAGACACATGCCATTAGCGACACGGTTGTAATATTCATGTTGGCATAACACATTTAGTGCGTAGAACTGATTGTTTGAAACGAGCTGATGTGTAAACAAGTGTTTTTTGCATTTGTATAAAAACAATTAGGTCATACAATTCAGAGTGCGTGTTTATGCATTACCCGAAAATTTTGTAATTGTTGCAGATGTCTGGTATGTATCGCTTGTTGCATTTGTTCTGATTGTTGCGATGGGGGCTAATAAATATTTTATACTACTTTTTTCATGAGGAAAATTAAAACCTCAATGTCAAAGAGCTTTGAGAGCTGTTGAAGTAGGCCAATTGGACTGTTAGACGTTGGTTTCGATGAGTCTTTGTTTGACTAGGGGAAAGCTATTACTTCAGCAACTCTATAAACTTTTGAAAAATACTTAATGCGGATAATTGAATGAAAGAACGGGTTATCCATTTTGCCATACAAAAAGAAGTCAAATGGTGTCAAATCGCATGATCTTGGTGGCCAGTTGATATCGCCACGACGAGAAATTCTGTGGCCAGGAAATGTTATATTCGCTCGAGTTGTGTGGCAACGTCTTGTTGAAACCACATATTCTCCAAGTCCTATTCTTCAATAGCAGGCAAAAGCAGGCGTTTATCATATGACCGAAGAAGTAAGGTCCAATCACACCTTCGGACCAAAGAGCGCACCAAACATTGACTCTTCCTGGATGTACTGGCCTCTCTTCAATTACTTGAGGATTCTCATCCACCGAGTAAGAAATGTGTTTCATCGCTGAAGAACATTTTGTTCGAAAAATCGCCCACCACCGCCTGTTGTTCAAGCATTCCACGTATCTACGATGTGATGGCTTCAATTGTTGTGTGAGCTGGACTTTATATAGGTGTAGGTGTATATCGAAATGCAAAATACGCCGTAAGACAGTCTTAATTCCTGAGAACGAAGAGAAATCGACACATTCGGGTCTTCGGCAACACTTTCACTTACAGCAGCGATATTTTCAGCGGAACGAGCGAAACGATGATGCACAGACCTTACAATATTTGTAACCGTTTCAGTCTCTTCACAATTTGGCCAATTGCTTCCGTAGTTAGACGATTATGTAAACCATAATCTCCTCTTAAAGCACGATATGTGGCTGTGGCAGAATCACCATTTTTGTAGCATGTTGTGATAATTTTTATGTGTTGTGTGATAATTAAGCGATTAATTTTTTTCGATGTCAGACTTTCAGCGGAGAAGAAAATAATTGGTTTAACAGATGTCGAATTTCATTGCAATACTTTTGAAACCACGAAATGGATAACCCATGATGTTAATTAATTTTTTAAGTTAAGTTTTAATTTAAATTTATTTAAAAATAATGAAAAATGTTATTGTAAATTATTCCTATATACAGGCCGATTATTTATCAGAACATAACATTCCATATCCTTTTGAACTATTTTTTCCACATACCGTTTACTAAATTTATTACCGAGTCTCGTATTGATCCCCACAAATACCATGTCCGCCGGGGAAAAGTTCCTAGTTACTCTATATGTATGTGCTGTGATAAGTCAAATCTCTGTCCTGGGCTATGCTTAGTTTCCTCCTTACATATTGCCTTAATCTTTCAGGGGTGCAGTGAATGATATCTGTGGGCGTAAGTCCCGTCACAGAATGTATTGTGCGATTATATTTAGTCACAGCAATAAGAACCAATTCCTTCGTATCGTCATATCTTTCCGCTGACTTTAGGCACTTTGCAATTTCTGCTAAAGTGCTATGGAAACGTTCAACCTGACCGTTACTCGTGCTATGCGTAACGGTGGAACTGAAAATGTTTCAACGCCAAACTCAGTAGCGAGAACAGATTTGATTGTCTCTGAATTAAAAGCATTTTCGTTATCACATACTACAGTTTTAGCATTTGGAAAAAAATTCATTACTGACAACAATGGAGTTCTAACATCTACAATTGAGCGAGGCGTGATGAGAAAAACTAGAGCAAACTTATTAAATTTGTCGACACAAGTGACAAAATGTGTCTTATCGGTGGAGAAAATGTCTATGTGAAGCAGCTTACCTGGATTTTCAGGGACGGGAGATTCCCACTTTGTGCTTTCTTTGGATGCCTGATATATTTTTTTTTTCTCAAGTTGTACAAGCTAAAACTATTTCCTTTAAATTCTTTCGAATGCCTGGAATCCCTAAGAATTTGATTTAGGTTTTTCCGAATATTGCGATGTGCCCTATTATGTGTGCTCGATACTATTTCACTTTCCTGTTAAATAAAAATTTCACAGATGGAAAATTTTTTGTAAAGTAATCTTGTGTTTGCCCTAAGGTATGATCATCGCAGTAAATGAAGTTAACAACATCCGGATTAACAGCTTTTTCTAGCAACTTCATTATTCCGTTACTTTAATGAAATTTATTAAGCGTCTGACTTGGCTAGCAAAAACGGTTTCCGAAACTAACGATAAATTTAAGACAACTTGATTTTTAAAGCAATTGATGGAGTTTACGACAGCTTTGATAATTTCTGTAGAAGATTCGTCATTATGTATTGTTGCAATAGTGGATATATTTGATGCTGTTAAAGTCTCAGACCCTGCAGCTCCCTGGCTCACAGATAAAGTATCGGATCCCAAAGTTGCGTTGGTGCTCCCCGAATCACTTTCCATGTAATGCATATTTTTTTTGGGGAGACAGTGCATCTGCAACTAAATTTTCTTTCCCGCGCTTATAATGGAACTTAGGCAAAATTCCTCAATAAATGTTCTCCACCTCCTTAGTTTTGTATTGTATCTTCTTTCCGAAAGACAAAGTGCTAACGGCTGATAATCTGCATAAATGTTCAAGTTTTTCGCGTCATACAAATAATTTCGTAACTTCTGGAATGACCACACAATAGCTAGTAGTTCACGCTCGTTTGTAGAAAAACTTTCTTCTGTTGCGGATAAAGTGCTCGAAATCATTGTCACGGGTCTACCTCCTTGGGTGAATACAACACCGATAGCACTACACGACGCATCGGTAGTAAGGTCGAATGGCTCATTAAAGTCTGGATGAAGTAACAACACGTCTTCTGATGCTAATAACGGGTCCGTCAAATTACTTTTTTTTTTTTTTAAACGGCACAAAACATCGAGTTGAGCACGTAGCACGATCCAGCTGAAACTAAATGTTGCCAATATCCTTTTCTTCAATTTTTGTGAACAAATATTTGTCCAACATGGCCCGATAACGATCGCAATTGGCTGTAACGGCCGCTCCTTGCTCTTTTTCGAAGAAAAATGGCCCAATTATGCCTCTGGACCACAATCCGCACCAAATAGTGACTCGTTTTGGGTGCGTCGGCTTTTCAATGTTTGCGTGCGGGTTTTCTGTGCCCCAAATGCGATAATTTTGCTTGTTAACATACCCGCCAAGATCAAAATGAGCTTCATCTGAAAAGATTAATTTTTTGTGGCAAAATCGTCTTCTGTAAGTCGATCGCAGGCCCTCTTAGCGAAGCGCATACACAACCATATTCGTTAAGCGGAAGGATAAAACTAATTATCTGTCAAATCAGACATGCGTTAAGTGTTACCATTCACGAAATAAGCACTAGTTGAAAAAAAAACGTTAGATGGCAGACCCTATAAATCTTTTAACTTTCTTTTGATGCGCCAAAAGCTTCAGTATCAAAAGAAATCTTGATTTTTCGGGAAGATCTTGCTGAAACGTTGCCATTGTGCCCGCGAAGATATTTTGTAAGAGGTTTGGGTGCAAGCGCATAATCCTTAATAAACCGGTGCACAGTGGCACATTTTGTGAGTTGGCGGTCAAAATTCTATAACGTTTGACTGGGTTGAAATTTTTTAATGAACTTTTTTTTGTTGGTTAGAAGACATCTTAAGCTTCAATTTAATGCATTAACTTTAAAATCGGGCCTTATCAAAGTGCACTTATATATGATTGAAAAATGAATTTGAAAAATATAGGTATTATCGGCCTTAAAAGAAATAAATTTGTGAATGTAGTGATTTAACGTTGCATTTGATAAATACATAGTAACGTTACCTGAACTAAAAAATGACATACTTTATTAAGCCGTCCACCCGGGTCCATTTTATTTTCACCTTTAGCCCTCTTCTCCAATGGACCACTTAGAATACGGGTTTGAAGCTCATAATTGTTTTAAATATATTAATATTGGTATAATATTTAGCAAAACTAATTTTATTTTAGTCGTTGATATCCCTGTGAAATTTTAGGGCAATCGGTCCACGTTTACTCATAGCACCCTTGTAAGTCAAATTTCGAAAAATAGCCTTGGTGATCATAATTCACTAACAAATGTAAGTTCGACAGCTTTAAAGGTTATTATTATATAAACCATTTAAATATATTTTGAACGTGAATCCATAACAGATATGTAGGAGAGCCGAAAAAAAGTTTTACCATAAATTCTAGGAAAATCTTTTTATTCTAAATATAATAAAATTTCTTTTATAAATTTTCAGTATTTATTGTGCTTGTTTTCTAATTTTTATGTTAATTTGCATAGAATACATTTTTCATTTAACTGTCTTAGTGAAAATTTCATCTAAGTATGTCTCCTGTTCATCTTCAAGGAGCTGCTTGGCGTCTTTGTCCAATTCCATGGGGCAGGAGTTCCATTTTTGTCGAATGCTGGAGATATATGGATCAGAAGTGCACAGTAAAATATTAAAGAGGCCTTCATTGGTACTATATCTAAACATCTTTCTTGTGTTGTGCTCGCGAAAATATCTATAATCTTTGTTACTTTTTTCTTGCGCTTCTTCAGAAAGATCTCCAACCGGCAGCATATTGTGTTGAATAATGCTTTCCCCATGATATAGTATTTTATGGACTGTCGATGGCATATTCCTCCAATCACATTTTTCGTTGTATAGTTTCGCTGTTTCATTAGCATACTGACCAGTTTTTTTTTTGCATTTACCTTTTTATTGCATGATATTACTTGCAGTATGATTTTGAAGCGTTTTATTAATTCAAACTCTACTCCTGTAATAGATGCAGCAGTTTCAGGATCAGAAAAAAATTTTCTTGCTGTGTTGCCATCTTTTGTGTTTCCTTCTTGCTTTGGCTGATCGATCAGTAAACCCAATTCTAAATATTTTTCTTGTACGTATTTCTTTTTTGCCTCTCTTTTGGTTTTATTTTCGTCACTATTTCGTACTGTTCCTTTAAAATATAAATCATAGCTTAGCATTAAAGCTAAGTGTTCCATAAATCGAATTTTAGCATGGAGTGGGGACAAGCCAAACTCATAGGCTTCTTGGAAAGTAGTGTCATCTGTTGGAAGTTGACTTAATTGGCTTGCAGTTTTTTTTTTGCAAATAACACAGCTCGAAGATGATTTTGTTTCAGTTATGGCCTGTGCAACTTTTCCATCAATCATTGTAAGTAACATTTGATAATTTATTTGAATCTCTTGATCGTTAAGTAACAAAGTTATCGGTTGAAGTTTATCTATTTGTTGTTTAAGTCTAGATACTTGTTTTAATATTACATCCTTCGTTTCCTTCTTAAAAGCAAATTTAATTGGACTGCAATATTTTGTTGAGGAAGGTATTTCGTTTTTCCATATGTCAATATCGGTTTCTTTGCTAGTAGATGGCTCAAAATTAATGTTATTTGTTTTTAGTTTCAACGGAACAAAAGATATCATAAATAAGTCAGAATCTGATATTTTTCTGCATTATACTGCTTATATCGCTTTTGCCCACAAGATATGTACATCGCATCCCCATTTAGAAATTAATGTTAGGCTACAATCACCAAGCTTTTTAATATTATCTGCGTCCAATGTATTCAACAATCTTTCCGCAGTATGATTTAATATGTCTTGCAATACCACCTCCGCTGAACTTTCTGTAATGTTTATAGAATTTTGTGGTGGTAAACAATCTTTTTTAATTAAAACTAAATCTTTATATTCTGGATAAATGGATCAACGTTTTCCAACTGCCCGCTTTCGCAATTCCACATACTGATATTTTGTTAGTTTTAAGTCCAGAAATAGTGAAAATGCTTCTTCTGATGTAAATTTTTTATCATCGGTTGGGGTTGGAATGCTCTTTAAAATGCTTTTTACACGCTTGGGGCTCGCTTTCATTACATTTTCTATTACATACATTTTTTTAGTTTTATTTTTTGTTGGTCCTAGTTGATGGAAAAACGTATCTTTAATTATTTCTTGAGAAAATTCTTCATTAATGCTTTGCAGCTTTCGTCTTCGGGACCTTTCACTACACTCCTCAACTGGTCTGGCAGGTCGGCCCACATTTGCTGGTTTTGGTTGGCTTTCAAATACAAGTTCACTTGTAAGCCATTGTTTGTTGTAGTCAAACATTTTTTCTTTATTTCTATAACATTCATTATACCGTTTATTTAATCGCGTTAAAAAATTATAAATTTTTTTTTAAATGGTCGCACAACTCAAAATAAGGGTCTTTTAAAATGTGTAATATAACATCGTTTTTGTTTTTTTCTTCAAAATAAATTTAGCAAGATCGTTATAACTGAACTTAGCCATCGGTTTGACAATACTGATCATCTTTATTAATTTTGTCTGTTTTTATACACATCAAGCTTTCTTGAAGCAGGTACATATGTGTTTAAACGAGAGAGAGGAAAGAAGATAGAAGAGGAGTGTAGGTGCTGTCCACAAATTACGTAACGCAATTTTTGCAGATACAGTACAGTTTTAGTTAAGTACAAATTTAAGATTTCTGACAAGGTTTTTAACGCTGTTCGAACTTAATATACATATGTGTGTATGTATGTATGCATGTAGTTTAATTTTTGCATAGTTTAACCAACATTAGCTTTATTATTATTAGTTTAGGTTGAATGATAATGGCATCTGAAATTCGTGTATTATTTTTATTAAATCTTTCATTAAAAAAGAGAATATAATGCACCAGGTTGATATATTTTTTAGCTAATGCTAGGAACACAACTGGGACGAACGACGAATTTCGCCCAACACGACGAATACGCCGGCTAAAATTCGCTGTGTAAATTCGTCGTATGAAGTACAATAACTGATTTTTTCGTCGTTCGCCGGCGTAAAAAATAGAAATAAATCTATTTCATGTTCGCCGCGTACAGCGAATTTCGACCGCCGCTGTGACTGTGTTCATTATCATATACACCAATGTGTTTTATTTTTGAAGGAGAATATTCGCGGCGAAAAATTCGTCGTTCGTCCCAGTTGTGTTCCTAGCATAACACGCACGTTTTGTGATGTTTAGGGATCATTTACAATTTTTGAATGCTTAGAATCAACTTAATTTAAAATAAAATTGTTAACACGTCATTTTGATGATTTTTATAGATAGATATTAATATATTTAAAACAATTAGGAGCTTCAAACCCGTATTCTAAGCGGTCCATTGGAGAAGAGGGCTAAAGGTCAAAATAAAATGGACCCGGGTGGACGGCTTAATAAAGTATGTCATTTTTTAGTTCAGGTAACGTTACTATGTATTTATCAAATGCAACGTTAAATCACTACATTCACAAATTTATTTCTTTTAAGGCCGATAATACCTATATTTTTCAAATTCATTTTTCAATCATATATAAGTGCACTTTGATAAGGCCCGATTTTAAAGTTAATGCATTAAATTAAAGCCTAAGATGTCTTCTATCGAACAAAAAAAGCTCATTAAAAAATTTCAACCCAATCAAAAGTTATAGAATTTTGACCGCCAACTCACAAAATGTGCCACTGTGCGCTGGTTGTTGATGAGAGTGGCATGTTAGATGTATACATGTAGTTTTATGTTAGAATTTAACCCTTTTTCTTATACAGGGTGGCGCAAAAATAGCCTTCCGATGTTTTTTGGCTGTAACTAAAAAAAAAAAAAAATGAAAAACTTTAATTCTTTTGCGGATTATTTTTATTTGGTCTTTTTATTTTTTTCCATCAAGTCGAGAATATGATGTCATATAAATAGCCGCCGCCACAGTTGATTGTCATTTGAGCCCTTTTTATAGCATTTTCCATCACATTGGCCAAAACTTCCGGCGATAGGTCCTCACATTCTTGACGGATATTGTCTTTAAGAGCTGCAAGAGTCTAAGGCTTGTTGTCATAAACCCGCGACTTGAAAAAGCCCCACAAAAAAAAGTCTGCAGCGGTCAAATCAGGCGATCTTGCTGGCTAGTGCAAATCGCCAAAACCGGAGATTAGGCGCCCGGGAAATGCATCCTTCAGCATATCGGTTGTGGCACGTGCAGTGTGTGCCATAGCATCGTCCTGTTGGAACCACTTGTCTTCAAATCCCAATTCATCAAGTTGCGGCAAAAAGAACTCGTTGATCATTGCTCTGTAGCGCTCACCATTCACAGTAACCGTTTGGTCCGCGACGTCTTCGAATAAAAAAGGTCTGATGACTCCTCCAGCGAAAACAACACACCATACAGTGACTTTGAGCGGGTGTAATGGTTACACGCGGATTTTCAGTGCCCCAGAAGCGTAAATTTTGCTTATTTACGTACTCGCTAAGATGGAAATGGGCCTCATCACTCATGATTATTTTTGATGAAAAATCATCTTCCTCTTGGTGGTGATCAAGGATGGCTTGAGCGTATGTTAGACGCGATTGCCGGTCAGCAGCTAACAGCTAATGCACCATCTGGACTTTGTACGGAAACACATTCAAATTTTGTACCAAAATTTGCTGTAAAGACCGTCGACTGATACCCATTTGCGTGGCACGTCGTCTGGTCGATGTCGACGGCGCTTCCATGACTTCCTCGGCTACAGCAGCAATATTCTCTGCAGAACGGCTACTCCGGGGTCTGCCACACTTGGCAGCATCTGGGGGGTTGTGCCAGTCTCTTCGAGGCGAGCGGCTAAACGTCGCAGTGTTTCACCAGTAGGCGTTGGACGGCCATGAAACCTACGACGAAATTCACGTTGTGCCAAAGTCACCGACCGATTATTGGTCAAATAAATAGTCACCAATATTCCGCGTTCTGGAGCAGTGTAGCGTAACATTGTTTATTAACGGGTATTTGGCATGTGTTTACTACACAAATGTCAAAACAGAACTAACATTAGGGGCCTATCGCAAAATTTATAGCATTTTCTGATAGGAGGATTACTTTTGCGCCACCTTATAGTTTGTTTGATCTTTCATAAAACAAAGGCAAGTTCTATGTTCCAACACATACACACATGAGACTCGTCGTCTCATGTGTGTATGTTTTGTAAACAGTGATGCCAGTGAACTTTGCTCAGAAACATCACGTTCGGCCCATCTGGGATTGGAACTCGGACCTATTGGCTTAATAGTTGGCGCTGTATAAAATGAGTTACATAACACACAAAAAATAATGCGTTATAATGTAAGGCAAAAAGTGACAGATATATACACATAGTTACAATGGAATGCAGGCAATAAGTATTTGCTATATAAATTGTACGTGAAGTTTTCGGTGGTGCGCTACAAATGTGAGTTACTAAAAACACAGTGTTATTTAAAGTAATTTATTAGCATATTATAATTTATTTTATCTAAACAATGCATTAAACTATAACTTTTTGCTAATGCTTGGTCAAACTTCATTATATTAATATAGTACATAAATACCTATTTTTTAAATAACCTTAGGGATATCGAAGTTTATATGCGACCTGATATTACACATTTATATGGAAAAGCTTCTAATTACACTTTGGTGAAGGGTATATAAGATTCGGCACAGTCGTAATTTATAGTCGTTAAAATATTTTTTTTTTTTAAACAAACACAAAACTGCGAAGCTTTTGGCTTGTCTGCAGAAACACCCAACGCCTTCGGCAGGAATTGAACCTGCGACCTCGGAGACTATTAGTACACTCATAGAAAAATGTATTTTCATACTGATGACAGCGTGTCATAAAAATTTTAACATCAATATTATGCCAAACGACATCGAAGATGTAAAACCTGATATTAACCTGATGACAAAAGTCAATAGAGAATTTCGGCATAAATTGAGTGTCATCAATGTGAAGACTGCTGTGACATCAATTCTATGGTGCAAAATGTTAATAACTTTTATAAGTTTTACCAAAAGGAAAGAAATAAAACTGTGTTAAATTTTCATTGCTTTGATTAATGTTAATTAAGTATACAAACAGAAAGTAAAATTGCGTGAGCTTTGGTTGCCGAGTGGTTAAAGCGGCTGTGCCAAAATTGTGAAATTTGACACGTCCAAAGTTCATAGGGTGCTGATGAAGGGTGTTTGCTACCCAGAAACAGCCGGTTGTCCACCTATAAATTTTAAATTTTACTTTTCTTTACTTAATTGATATTGATTAAAAAGTAGTGAAAACCCAAGGGTTGAACTTAAGCCTGAAAAAGTAATTTAATATAAATGTATTACAGAAGTTCGATAAAATTATAAATTTACAGTAAAAACTGTGTTAAGTTTTATTAATTATATTTAAAACAACTTACGGTTTAATTTATTATTTTTGTGTTTAAATGAATTCCTAAACGGTTGCAATAAATGGCATCATATTGACGTATATTTGCCTTCACTGCAGTAATTTTTCATAATCATCATATTGATGACACTGGTAATTCTACGTAACTTTCTTTGACATCAAAGAACGGAATAAAACAAACATGCTAATCATATCTATCAGGTAACCGCGTTTATGCATGTTTGCTGTTTAGTCTACAAAGAAATCTATTTGTTATTATTATTTTATAATTTTTTAAATTATTTTGTTTTATTAATAAAATTTTTCTTTAAAATAATTTCAGTAGTTTTACTTTTTCAATTCGAATAATCTTTTAGTTGAAGTCATTTCTGTAATGTTAGTATATCAGCGGATAGATGAGTTTTTAACATCAAATTCGATTGGTCAGTGTATTGACAATACTTTGTCATTGCATTTATTTCAATTGGTCATGTCTCACCATATTGACGTACGAGTAATCACGGCTTCGGTGTCAGAATGACATGGCATTGATGTAACAATTGTTATATTTATCACTAATAACAATTAGAACACCTTATGTAAAATTTGACATCAACGTGATGAAAAGTGTCATGGGGTCAAAAACGATGTTTTTTGTCATCGTATTCATGTTAAAATACATCATAGCTATAATGGTTTTTCTATGAGTGTAGGACACTGTACCAATTCATCCATCGATAATAGACAATTAAAGTAATAGAAAATTTTTGTCTACAGCGAATATCATTGAATAATGTAACTCGAAAGCAAATAGAATGCAATATGGTAACAATTATTTTGGCGATGGTAATAATGGTTACAGAATCGCACTATTGCTTTAAATTGCGAATATGACTGTGAGAGACTTCATTGCTGAGACATGCATGTGGTTTTTGGACACATTTACAAAGCGTGAAAGTTTTAACTTCTTGAGTTTTTTGTGCAAAACAGCAGCGAATTTTTCATGAAAATAAACTACAAGCAAAATATATTTTTCTTCTATTGAACAGCATAGTTTATTTTATAATTCTCAACATAAAAATGAATGCTGGAACAGGTTAAATTTTTTAGTTGGGTATTTCCATCTCTAAAATTGTTTCTCCAAATATTTATTTAATAACTTATTTTTTGTATTTTTTTTTTACAAGGTGTAACAAAACAAGTTGGTGATGCTTTGCTGTTAGAAGGTCAACAACGTACTGGTCGTGTGGTCAGTATTGGTATTGCACCGTGGGGCATTGTTGAACGCAATCATGAGCTTTTAGGGCATAATCGTGAGGTTCCATGTCACAGCATCAGTTCACCCAGGTGAGTCAATAAACTTCTATTTGTAGTGCTGATTTGCTGTTTCTGAAAACTAAACTCAAGTACATAAAAAGCGGAAAGAAAGTTAAAATATCACTCTAACCTGCAGCAACTGTGAACAGGTGGTTATCAACCATGATGTCAAATTTTTCTTTGTCATTGACCCTCCTCATGCAGCTTACATTCTGTATTGGCAAGAGAGACTAAATAATTTTTAAATAAAATGCATACGCAATGTGCGTAAGGAGATTGTGTGGTGTATACAAGTTATATTCTCAATGTGTTTGCTGTTTCAAATTGATTTTGTGTCTATAAAAATAAAACGAATTACTTTTTCAATAAACTGAAAAAAGTAAGAAAGTTATATTCTCTAAAAAAGTATATAGCAAAATAAAATGGTTGGGACACCCGTTATTATTATGTCTATCTTATAATTGGAAAACAGCATTTAATTCAAACTAAGCCACATCGTGAGCACAGATGCATATAAATACATATTGTTACGTTTTTACCTTTTAAAACGTTTCTCGTAGATACTTTAATTGTAATGAAGTTAAAACACTCACGTCTTTAGTTTACAGTAATTAATAGTTCAACACTTCATTTACTTTAACACACTGTACTTGAAAACACTTTACTAAGAACAACACTTTTACTTAATCACTTTTTATTACTTAAGACACTTTACACGTTAGCGCAGCTAAAAATCGACTGACTTCTCAGCGTTAAGCTCAGCTGCTTTTATATCTCCAATGTTCATTACTCGAACATTCTAGACGTTTTACAGAAGCTAATCCCGCCACATCTTTAGTGCGATGACTAATAATGAACAAAAGATATACACACACAACGACATACATACACGCGGCAGTGAAACTTAAGCATATGAGCCGCGCACATACACGCACACACGAATATTATATCGTGCGGTGGTGGTTTCTTTTATTTCGCTGTTGTGCCTATTTATCTACACATATGTGTCAGTATGTGCATACTCGCTATGCTGCCGCTTTGTTTGTCAACAAGTTTCTATGCATGCATGTGTGTATATGCTTCCTGTGTTCATTTACAAATAATAACAAGACAACATACGCACATATAAAATAGCGATGATTCAGTACGTTCTAGAACAATCACAATCGGTCCGTTCACGACCAAATTTGTAACAATATGTACTAGACCGGGTCGAAAAAACGTTGTGCCGGTCACCCTCTGGAATAAAAGATATTAACGGTTCTTTTTTTAACTTTTTTTACGGATGACAGCATTTGTCATTTAAACTTGAACGTTACACTCAGTAGTGAATAACTTGTTACCTCCGATTGGGGTCAGACTCTGTGAAAATAGAGTTGATTTTAATGCACGCACCACCCAATGTTTTTCACTAACACACAGACGAACTGCTTCACCGAGGATACTGCTCCATCTGTACACATGTATGGTATAAATATTGAGGAAGCGAAATTTCAAAATCCTTGGAATGAAAATTCCGTGTGATGTTCGCTGGAGTGATCTTATTTTATACGTAGCAAAAGAACTTAAATGCTTCTTTGGGGTTTCGAAACGGTTTAAAATACGATCTCTTCACTATCTATACCACATATGTATGTATATCCGATTAAAAATGGCATACAACTCTCATCTTTGAGACGGTTCCTCCAAGTATATTTTGGTGTTACTTGACAGCGTATCCTCTTCTGCTTTATCGCTACTATATTGTCTTCTGCTCTAACGAAATCAGCGATTTGCCTCCTAAAATCTGCATGTTTGTACACAATACGCGTACTTCGTTCTGTGCTTATCAATTTATGATTGATTGGCCAATGAACCGAATAAAGCACTACAGAGAGAATTCGCTCTTCCGCCATACTATTCGTCTGCGGAATAAACTGCCTGCATACACATTTCCTACCACAGTGCAGGAGAGCTCATATCAAGCACTATTCACTCTTTCCTCCTCTCTATAACTATTTCCCTAGCTCCGGCATAATGCACTTCACTTTTTCCCAATTAAAAAAAAAAAAAAAATTGCAAAAATTCAACTCCAACAGTCTTTTAACGACACTAAATTTTTACAAAATGGTACGGTATAGCAGAATTGTAAAAATTATTATAAAGGGTGTTTCTTTTCGATGTATAGAACTTTAAGTTGCAATAAAACGACGATGGATTATTCGATTGACATGAATTTTATTTATCCGAAAGATAATCTTGTGGCATTACATTTTAAATATGATTTCTGGCATATGACCGCCACGGCTGGCGCGGATGTAGTCCAATTTTCGACGACCATTTCCAAAATGTATGGCCGTATATCGGCAATAACACGGCGAATGTTGTCTTCCTTATGGTCAAGCGCTTGTGGCTTATCCGCATAGACCAATGGCTTTATATAGCCCCACAGAAAGTAGTCTAGCGGTGTTACATCACAAGATCTTGGAGGCCAATTCACAGGTCCAAAATGTGAAATTAGGTGGTCATCAAACGTGTCTTTCAATAAATCGATTGTGGCACGAGCTGTGTGACGAGCTCTTGCGCCGTCTTGTTGAAACCACATCTCCTGGACATCATGGTTATTTAATTCAGGAATGAAAAAGTTAGTAATCATGGCTCTATAACAATCACCATTCACTGTAACGTTCTGGCCATCATCGTTTTTGAAGAAGTGCGGACCAATGATTCCACCAGCCCATAAAGCGCACCAAACAGTCAGTTTTTCGGGATGTAACGGTGTTTCGACGTACACTTAAGGATTAGCTTCACTCCAAATGCGGCAGTTTTGTTTGTTGATGTATCCATTCAACCAGAAGTGCGCTTCAACGCTAAACAAAATTCGTTTATGAAAATCGAGAACAACGGCAATCTCGTTTTGGGCCCATTCGACGAATCTACGCCGGCGGAGTCTATTCATGATGAATTGCCAAACCAAACTGAGAATAAATCACTTGGCAGCTGTTAAATCGGTCGCCATCTTGAACAGTAACGCCAACTTAAAGTTCTATACATCGAAAAAAACACCCTTTATATTGGATACAGCGTATGTGTGAAAATATACGCTTTCTCAACAATTTAAAACCCCATAAACCATTTGCAACATGTTAATTTTTCGTGAGACTCACTGCTTTTTTTCGAACTGGTTAAAGGTTTGTAATCAACAGCATTTTTACATCGTACAAGTTAGTTTTTAAGAATTTAATTCTCCAAATGTGCGTTTTCCATTTCCAGAGTTAATTTATGGGTATTGCAAAATTTTGGCAAAATTGTGCCATTTGGCACACTGTTGTGCTCATTTCCTTAAACAAGAAGAAAAAGCTGCAATCGAATTCTTTGCGACTGTTTAACGTTTTAAGAAACAATTTTAAGCTAAATTTAGCATTTTGCAAATTGTTAACAGTTTTGCACCATGCCGTGCCGTTTACAGGTGTTTCATATTAACTCATGGTTTGCATTTTACAAATATCCGCTTGTTGGAGCCATTTATTTGCATATTGTGTAACTGTTTCACGTTTCTAAAATCTGTAGTAATTTGAAACAATTTTCAATTTATGTACCTTTTTCGTAACTACATGCACGATGACAGACTTTCAGCACTCCTTTACCGAACATTGTTTCTTTTATTGATGTCACTTTCTTCTGTTTTGTAGCCAAGAAAAATAAAAAAATACACATTCGACACAGCAGGATACCCTCTACTAAATGAAAATAGAAAACGCACATTTAATAAGAACTATTTTGACGACAGCAGGTTGTTGTTTTAATTTCGTCGTTGTATGTTTCAATTTGCACAATTTCCTGCTTTCGCATCCCGTTGTAACGGCATATTTTTGTTATATATTTATAAATAGTTATCATTACATACATTTAATGCAATTTCCTGCAAAAAGATAAAACTTTTTTGAACTCCTTTACTAAACATTTCCCGTTACATTGATGTTACTTTTTACAGAAGTTACAGAAATTTAAATGAGGATGTAAACACATTCGCCACAGCAGGCTACCGAGTATATGATATCAAAAACCCCCCAAAAAAAACACATTTATAACGGGTTATCCATTTCGTGGTTTTAAAAGTATAGGACTGGAATTCGACATCTGTCAAACTAAGTTGTTAATCTAATTTTTTTCTTCTCAGTTGAAAGTCTGACCCCCAATTTTTTGACTTGGATTTTAAATGCTTGGATTTAAAAGCGGCAAGAGAATTTTACTTTTATCGACATCTGTACCCGGCATTTTATGCCCGAGCAATGGCTTCATGGTTCACTTTCTGCAAGTTTATACAATTAACCATGAATTTGTTTATTGATTTCTTCATCACCACTTAAAATTACTAATGTAACACTGACTAAACACCTCCCTTTGCATTTGTGGTTTCATCAATGGAAGTCCACAAATATTTTCCTTTTTCCAGATATTTTAATTTTGTTTCAGGTTCTTAGATACATATTTTAAATTTACCAATTCTTAAGAAACGGAAAAAATTCAAAGAAATTACCCATAAGGAAACAATTCATTCAACTCAACAAAAAAGCACTTCAAATTACGAGTTGCAAATTCTGTACTTGAACATAAAATTTCATTTAACTTTAACAATCGTTAGTCTTCAAATTTATCCGTTGAAAAATCTTCTAACTCCTGCCATTTTACCGTTTAACCAAACACAGAAATCCCGTAAAAATACCCCAAAAATAAATTGTTTCCCCCTAAATTTTCTCCGAAAGAATTTAACACCCCAAATTCTCCCCTCAAAGAAAAAAAAACCCCTAAATATAGGGGGAAACCCCCTAAACTGGCAACACTGATTTCATTACATACTGTAAGCAAAATAAGTTTTTGTTATTGCTATAGAAGGCTACCACCACTAAAGTTATTGAAGAGAAAACAAAGCAAGTGTTTGGTTGTGAAAAGTTGATCAAATAAAACGTGCACAACAGGACCTTTCTAGGACCCAAGTGGGCCCGCGTAACATAACATAATAACATAACGTGCAGTTTATAATACAAAATAAGTGAATATTAAAAACTAAACTCAGTCAAGTATGAGGCTGGCTCGCACACTTAGGGTTCCGCACATACATATGTATAATGTACGTATAGAATAATGGCATATGTGAATACATACATTGTATAAATTTCATCTCTCTGTCGCATATGTGAATACATATATTATGCTAATTTCATCCCTCTGTCTCTCACGGTTCGAGAGTACGCCTAAATGTTACTTTACGTTGCATAGAGACACCTGGTAGTTTTTGACTTGTTGTTAGTTTTAGAATTTGTTATTGTGGGCCATATGTGAGTACATATTCGCTCATTTGCTGCAAGACCGGCATAAATCAAAAAACGTGATTTTGCATTTAATGATGCAGAATTGTTTGCTATATCATACTTCATGTTGTGTAAAAAATTCATATGAATATCTCTATACACTCTGCTGGCGAAGAGAATATGCCGTTATTTCATTTCATCTGTTTCAAATTTTTTTATACGTAAGAGCGACATATCTGAGTTGTGCCACAGCTGCCGTCGCGTTAAGATCGTTGGGCTTTCTCAAACAGAGGCATATTTTGTGTTGTGGAGTTCTGCGTGAAAAGGTAATGGGATTTTTAATCTAGAATATTTCAAGTACACAGCGCTAATTTGAGTTATGACTATGTTGTTGAAAAGTTTGATTTAATTGAAACTTGTTATATTACAAAATATGACGTTCTTGTTGATAAAAATACTATCGTCAACTTAAGTATTTCGTGTTATGACGTTATTACATATAAAAGAATGACCATTAAACATACAGCCTTTTACATTATACATAATCAAATTTGGATTGTTTTTATTAAAGCAATTTTAATTAATCGTGGCTGAGCGTTGCCGCTGTGTGTGCCCATGATAATATTTTGATTAGCTTAATAACTTAAAACTAATTTGACTTATATATATACTACATACTTATGAAAATATCTAGACGATTAAAACTGTTGGAAAATGTAGTACTAACATTGTGGGAAATTTGTGTGTAATATGATTGCACTAAAAATGTTCCCACAATGAAAAATACTTCGGTGCAGTAGAACAACAATAATTGTGCCGACAGTGTACATTTGCACTTGGCCTTGAATAATTGCTCAATTACGGTTTAACGGCAAACTGACCAGCATTGTGCGCTCAAGGTTTTCGTGACACTTGATGCTTTTAATTATGTGCTGGCAGACATTAAAGATAATGCAAACATAAAAATAAAGGAATCATACTACATCTCCACTTTTCGCAAGAATGTTCATATAACGATAGTTTTATGTACGTATTTTTATTACGTAATACCTTGTTTTATTACGTAATACCTTGTTTTATTACGTAATACCTTGTTCATACATGTATTTCTAATTGAGATAATATTCAGTTTATTGACATAATATTTTTTGCGTTCATACATACAAATATTGAGCTAACTCAATTAGTATCTGACAGCTGAAAAAAAGTTGTTGTTTTTGTTTTGGTAGTGAGAAAAAAAAGTGAAAAATATTTTAGTGTTGTACAATAAAAATATGGAACTTGTACAAGTAGTGCGTTCATGTTATGATTCCAAAGCGGCAATAATAAAAAGAAAGAGAAATAAAATCTTGCAAATGCTGCAATGTTTTTAATTTTTATTGTATTTATTTTTATTTTTTATTATTTTGTTTTGCTCGCTTTTGTTTACATTTATCACGTCATTCATTTCGCATTGTATACTTTTGATTATTAAACACATCTTTTACAGTGTTGTGTTCCATCTTTTTCTCAATATTCAAAGCAATATAGAGTTTATTGAGCAATAACTTTATTGACTTTTTGTATGGAATATTGAGCTCAATAATGGACTTTATTGCGATTACCTCAATAAAGGCGCATGTATGAACATGGTATAAAATTAATTATATTATTACATGTACAGTATTTTTCGGTTAATTGCACATCAAAATTTGCACAATTTTTTTGTTCAATTAACAGGGGAACCAATTAGCCGATACCCGTTTAATTGAACAATTCGTTCAATTACAAGAACCCTATTTAATTGAACAGTTTGTTCAATTACAGAAATCACGCATAATTGAAACTATGTACTAATGAATTAAAAGAAATCGCATATGTGCACTTTAAGTTTTTCAAAATAATTTTTTTTTACCTTAAACGAAAAAAAACAGCAAGTAACAGCATAAAATGTACATATATGTTTATAGTAAAGATGCCACCCAGTGTTTTTCACAAATGATGTCAAATATGTATGTGCAAAAATGCCAGATTATTTTTCAATGCAATTAACCGGGTAAAAGTAAGAGGAAATTTATTTTTGATGACATGAATTTTGAACGAATTAAGCGGGAAAATCAATTAACCGGGTTCAATTATCCGAGGAAATTCACATGGTGTTCGTATGCAATATTTTTTTTGCCCGATCATGTAGTTCAATTAAGCGTGGAAACCAATTAACCGTAGGGTCAATTAACCGAAAAATACTGTATTATACATTTTATTATAGTGTTACATTGGTTATATTATTAATCCGGATTGTTTAAGGAAAGGTTTTGTATTATTATGTGGTTGTATTATGTGTTATGATATAGCTTAAGTCTATTTTTATGGACTATGTATTTATTCTTTATTATTTTTTTTCTTATCAACTATAGTTACATTATTTCTTATGTCTATGTGCTTAATTTCGTATGGTCCTTTATAATTTGGCTCGACATTTATATGACATTCTTATCGTAATTTTCTTTCTGCTTAGTTTTATATTTATTTAATAATCGTTGTGCCCTCTGATATGCTACTTCTAATCTAAATTTTGCCTCTTTGGCATAATCACTATATTGTATAGTGGAGAAATTCTATCCATTTCATTAAATTGCTTAAATTCATTAGGAAGTTTTGAGAAAACTAATTCATAAGGACAATAGTTGTGGACTGTTGCAGGTGTTGTGTTGAAACAGTATGTAAAATATTTTAACCAATCATCCCAGTCTGTTTTGTCTATATTATAAACTTTCCAAAAAGGGTAACTACATTTAAATCCGTTGAAAATTAAATGACTTACGCCATGTTTTGTGTTTTTATTTTTTGGTTTCTTATTTACAAATGACACGATTTTTCTTTTTTTTTTTTGTATATACTTTGTCGTCAGTATCGCATTTTAAGGACCAGCAGTATTCAGAAAGCATGCTTATCATATTTTCTTATTTTTCAAATTTAAATATTTCCCAGTGAAATCGTTCACCTTGCTCATCTCCCTCATGGTTTTGAATTTGTTGCATGAAATTGTCTTGTTTTACCAATCTCCGTATTTGTGGACCAATAACGATACCTGTACAGTTTTTACCTACTTTGAATTTTCACCCCGTTATTCGACGAAAAACGTGTTCAAGGTGCTTGAATGTATCTCCATTCTTATCAAGTGCTTCCACGAATTATTTTTTTTTTTTACTGGAACTGGGAAAGGGTGCGAAACGAAAGTGGGGAGTGTTTGTGGACGTTTGATTTAGCAAAAAAATTGAAACGTAAAAACAGAAATATTATTTTTTCAAAGCTGAATAAGTCAGAATTAGATGTTGCTAATTTGTCTGTTTAGTGTCCAATGTACATACATATGTACATACATATATACCTGCGGACCTTACAAAACAAAAAGACGACTCAATAATCACGATTAGACCTATTACGAACGTATACTATGACGCACTTATTTTTAAAAATATGTACATATATCATGTTTATTAAAACCTCATTTGGCAAATGTCTATGCATAATTTAGCAAATAAACATGGAATATTTTTTTGAAATAAGCCAAAAAAAAGACGCGTGTACCTATTACGACTATACATCATAAAAAACACTTACGCTCTGATCAAAAGTTCACAAACATCCCCACTGTTTGTGAACGTTTGCTTACAATCGTTTTATCAAGCGCAACCTTATTTGCAACGGTGGTAAAATAATAGCTGTTGGGTTGATATATATACATATATACATATACATATATGTATGTACATATATGCTACTATTTTCACCAGTAATAGCTGTTGTACGAGGACTCCAATCTATCTGTTGCAGTGATTGAAACGTAGTGTTTAGATAAGACTCGGATGTCCCAATCATAAAAATAGCGGGGGTACTTTGTGTTACCACCTTGCATGCCGATTGTGTGTGGCGTAACCGATGACGTTTAGTATTGGAGCCATAATATCATACGATTATTTGATATTGGTAGCGTAAACCAACGGTAGTGAAGGGAGGAACCCATCATTATGCAAAAGCACTGCTTTCAGGCCTTAAAACGAAAACATACATACAGTTTGTCAAAAAAGTCTTTGCACAGAAAAAAAAACAAAACATTTTTTTCATTCAAGAATAGCGGGAATTTAACTGTACATACTGTTTTTTTTTTTTTTTGTACACATTTCGTTGTGGTAAATGTAAGGCGCCAGTTTTTTTCAAGCACACACACACATTACAACAACAACGGTACAAAAAAAGTTCACTCAGTGTAAGAAGTGTCAAAAAATTTTTGCATTTTGAATGCCTTACATAAAAACAATAGCAAACATGGCCTTTATTTCCAAAAATGTTGCACCTTTTTGTATTTTTTTTATGAATGGAATGTGAAACTACTGTACAGTTTTAGTAACAAAGTGATGGTTCCAAGCACAGAATACTACCAGAAGGGTCACCAGCTCTACCAGACTACAAAAATGACCAATTTGCGGTACGGGTGAGTCTAGTGAAGGACAGAAAACATGAAAATCTTTATATAGCTATCTCTGTTTATGTACTCCTCATTTGTTTACATTTGATTTTTGGTTAGGAAAATTCAGCGCAAATCGAATGCAAACAGAACAGCTTTACAAGCACACAAGTAATAATTATTTGTATGTATTTAATATTTTATTTCCATTGAGTACATCACTAGCTGTGCATGGAATATGTTTAAAACGTAGTTTTCAAAGCTTTTCATTTATGTTTTCTACTTTTTTCGTAAAAATTACAACAAAGCCAATATTTTTCCAAACACTTTACAACAACATTTTTTCATTGTTTATGTTTGTTTTTGTATACACTAGTTGTTCTTACACACTCATGTTGCCACGATTTTTTGCACTGCTCACCGCTGGCCCGTCCCCAAACAAATGATATGGCTATTTTACAAAAGTCATTTTTGGGATATCTGGTTATGTCTGTGGTTCCAAGCTCAACAAGTGTCCTCATATTTAAATGTTCAAAATGCCAGGAAAACGAGTGTCAAAAAATATCATACAATTGGTTTATTTTAAATATTAAAAGGCAAATCTCCAAAGAAATCGCAGAAATGTTCTTAAAAATAAGAACTGTGTCTAATATTATATCCCGTGCAGAAAAGGAAGGGAGACTATATCTAAAACATTCCAAAACAGGTGAATCGGCGAATTGAAAGGAAAATAATTAAAACTGTGTATGAAAACCCACAATACAGTACAAGATTATTAGCTCTTCTAGTTGAAAAATACTTTGGGTTAAGTATGTCACATGAAACCATTAGAAGTGTTTTGCAAAGGCACAAACATTCGTCGTTAGTGGCTAGAAAAAAACCTCTGCTCTCAGCACAAATTACTGAAAAAAGATTAAGGTTTGCCACTCACCACATAGCACTTCCTCCAGAGTACTGGGACGATGTTATATTCTCAGATGAGACGAAAAGTATGATTAACTATCTTGATGGCCCGCAAAAAGTTTGGCGCAAGCCTTTAAAGCTTAGTTTAGACGATATGTTGAATCAGCATATTTATGCTGAAAAGTTTGTTTAAGTGCCATCATATCGTGTAAACGCAAAATCTTTACCAGCATACGTATGTTTAACAACGTTTGCAAACAATTTGTTAGCAACACCAACAGATATACATATGTTGGCAATTTTAGCATATCGTGTGAACAGTATGTTTTGAGTATTTGACTAATTTCCTGCGTATGTTAGCTGATATGCCATTTGTTGAAAATGCTGTTTAAGCTTTTCAGCATATATCTAATTTGTATGCATATTTGCCGAATGGCTTGTTGAGCCGCCGACAATTTTCGTTTATGTAAATATACATATGTATATCTTCTTCAAAATTTGCAAACGAGCACAAACGTAATGAAATGAAATTTAATGAATTAATTGCTCTCAAAAAAAAAAACAATAAATAGTTCAAGGCGAATTCATACCAAATTCATACATGTATTTCATTACATATATTTCAAAGTGAACAAACAGCTAGAAGCCAAAATAATCACCTGTGTTTTAAGTCCAACTGGTATGAATTCTGCTTGAAATAGTTGGAATAATCAACAATCAACGGCAAGGCGTTGATTACATGCATACATCCGGATTTCAACCGCCGCCCCACTTTTGTTTTCAGCGGCTGCCACGATGAAAATTAATTGGCACATATCTTCGAACCTCTTATAATTCTTTGTATAATTTTGCACAAAAACCTTCATCTGCCCGCCGTTCTACCCATTTTCTTTTCCAAACTCGGCTTCTTTTTCCTTTTACTTCACTTTCATTACTATCAAAAACAAGGACTGCACAAGCAATAGCAAGCGATATTTCTTCCGAAGACATTTTTTTATATTAAAAACACGAATTTTCTGCAATAACGCGTTGTATAAATAGAAAGTAGTATCAAACTTATTTTACAACCAAATGTTTATACGATTCAGCATACATATCACCATGTAATTATCAACATATCGTATAAACACAAAAATTGTATGCTAACTCTTATGTTGACATTCCATTTGCTGAAATATGTTGAATTAAAAAATTTGGTAGTTTCAGCATATAGTGTAAACACCTAGCATATGATATGTGATGACATATGCATTTGATGTTATTTTTAATCATACAGTTGTTAGCATATATATGCTGATTCAACATATCGTCTAAACTAAGCTTAACAGCGTCAGAAAATAAAAATATCATTCCTACTGTAAAGCTCGGAAAGCCATCAGTTATGGTATGGGGATATATGTACAAATATACAGCAAGGGAGTTGGCATAATCAACATATTAAATAAAAATTAAGTCAAGTACGAGGCTGGCTCGTACTCTGAGGGTTCCGTACGTATGTAAGTGTAATGTAGGTATGGAATGGCGTATTTGAATACACATGTATATTTTATAAATTTCATCTCTCTGTTTTTAAAGCTACTTTATGTTGTATGGGGACACCTAGTAATTTTCCACTTGTTGTTGTTGTTGTAATTTGCTGTTGTAAGGCATCTGGTAATACATACACTGTGCGATTTTCAGCTCTCTATCTCTTACGGTTCGAGAGTTATAGCTATTACTCTACGTTGTAAAGTGACACCTGGTAGTTTTACAGTTGTTGTTTTTAGCAAGTGTTGCTGTGGAGCATATGTGAATACACATATTGTGCAATTTTCATCCCTTTGTGGCTCACGGCTCGAGAGTAACGACTAGTTATTACTTTGCATTGTACAGGGACACCTGGTAGTTTTCGACTTGTTTTTGTTTTTAGCATTTGCTATTGTAAGCCATATGCGAGTATATATATTGTGCAGATTTCATCTCTTAAAGTTTGAAAGTTACGGCTAATGTTTTTTACGTTGCATAGGGACACCTGGTAGTTTCCGACATGTTGTTGTTTTTTGCATTTGTTGTTGACAAGCATCTATAAATACATACACTATGCAAATTTCAGCTTTCTATCTTTTACGGTTCAAGAGTTATAGCTAATTGTAACTTTTGGTTGTATGGGGACACCTGGTAGTTTTCAGATTGTTGTTGCTTTTAGTATATGTTGTTGTGGAAAATCTATAAATACATACACTATGCAAATTTCAGCTCTCTATCTTTTACAGTTCGAGAGTTATACCTAATTGTATCTTTTCGTTGTATGGGGACACCTGGTAGTTTTCGACTTGTTGTTGGTTTTAGTATTTGTTGTTGTAGAACATCTATAAATACATACACTATGCAAATTTCAGCTCTCTATCTTTTACGGTTCGAGAGTTATGGCTAATTGTAACTTTTCGTTGTATGGGGACACCTGGTAGTTTTCGACTTGTTGGTTTTAGTATTTGTTGTTGTAGCGGCAAGGTAAACAACATTCTGTGAAAATTTCAGCTCTCTAGCTCTTACCGTTTCGGAGAATGGACGCTGTGACGGACGGACGGACGTACTTGTCTCCGTAATAGGGTTCCGTTTCACTCTGATGAGTACGGAACCCTAAAAATGAACTAACCAACAGTGTTAAAAAATTCGGCTTTTTTGACCCAGACAATCCCACTAAATTCAAATATAAATACTACCAAGATAATGATGCTAAGCATAAAACCTATTTATGCAGATCCTGGCTACTTTACAATTGTACAAACGCTATTGATCCTCCTGCCCAAAGTCCTGACATTAACCCTATTGAAAATTTATGGGTTCAGTTAAAAAAAGTTTTGACAAGATCAACCAGAAATAGAAATCAGCTGATAAGAATGGGACAAAATACCATTGCAGTACAACATTCCCAAGTTAATACAATCAATACGCAGACGCCTGCAAGCCGTAATTGATACTCAGGGTGAACACACAAAATATTAATACTACAAAGCTCAAAAACTTTCACCAGGCTTTATATAATCTCAAGTACGCAAACATTTTTTTTTTTGCAGTAGAAATACTAAACTATTTTCATTTTTTGTTGTTTTACTTTCGAAAATTTTTATTTTTATAAAATTTGTTTGTTTACTGTATTAGAAAAATATGTATATATCAATAACACACTGTTTGCATAAATATAAATATTTGGTAGTTTATATTACATATCAACGAATTTCTTAAAGAATTTTTTTTATTTTTTTTCTGTGCAAAGATTTTTTTGACAAACTGTATGTATGTTAATAATAGCCTTTTCGCACTTATCAACATCTAACATCAATTTGCGATGATGTTGAAATTTCCCCATAAGAAATATACAGGGCTAAACACCAACATCTTTATAAAATGTTCCCCATTTTGTTCCACTCAACATCTTTCGATTATTTTGTGCCATCACTGAAAAATGACGAAATATTGTAGTGGCATCACTGTAAAATTTTACATTTAGTTAAATTCAAAATTATTTTAAAAAAACAATTACATACATATGTATGTATTATAAATTTCATATTGGTTTTATGTTAACTAAATGTGTTTTTTTTTTAATATTTAATTTTTATGGATTTTATACCGGCATTAGCAGTAGGGACTGCTCTTGCAAGTTAACTACTACGAGTCGTTTTGGGTGCGTCGGCTTTTCAATGTTTGCGTGCGGACTTTCTGTGCCCCGAATGAGACAATTTTGCTTGTTTACATACCCGCCAAGGTCAAAATCTGAAAAGATGATTTTTTTTTTGGCAAAATTGGCATCTTCTGTTATTCGATTGCAGGCCCATTTAGCGAAGCGTGTTGTGTATACGCTCAGCGGAAGGATAAAACTAATTATCTGTCAAATCAGACATGAGTTAAGTGTTACCATCCACGAAATAAGCACTTGTTGAAAAAAAAATGTTTGATGGTGGACCCTATAAAGTAACAACTATTAAAAATATAAAAAGGGTACAGCAGGGTTACCCTTTGTCTAGAACATGCACGGCAGTACGGAACCCGTGCTGTGCGAGTCATTCTCGTACTTGGTGCAATTTATTTTTTCACTTTAGTACTGCTTTGCATCTCTCCTTGCAATGTTTGGACGACATATGAGGTATTTCAGCAGAGATATACGTCCACATTCCTGGTTTGTTCCGAAAATGCCAATATATGTATGCTAAATATACATATATGTGGTGTATGAATGTAATAGTTTTTTTTCGTGTCTCTTTCCGTCTAGTCTAATAGCGGTATAAGCAAGAAACTGTTATGTTCATTCCGAGAAAATTTTATTTAGCGATTGTATATCAAAAAGCTGCAAACTTTTCAGTTATAAGTATAACCAAAGTGAGAATCAGAAATGCTCAAACAAACTTTTTATACAGAAAGCATTTTACGTCTTGCAACACCTTTACTTTTTATAGCACTTCCTTACAACAGGTGACCTTTGGTTACCAACAACTTGTATTCTTGAAAGTATAAAAAAGCAAACGTTTTTGAATATTCAACAATGAACTTATTTATTTATTCGCTATAAGAGCCAATTGAATTTATTACACGGCATATAGACGGCTGAAAGAGACAGAAAGCATTGAGTTATATTTTTTTAGACCTAAAGTAATAAACTTTTCAAAAAATGTTTGTTGTATTTTTCAGCTGTCTATATGTCGACGACATTTCGTTGGTGCTAATCAACTCATCAGTAGACTTGAAAAATTCTTAAAAGTTTGTTTGAAACTTAACTACTTATTCCATAATTCCCATGAACAGAATGAGAATCAGAAATGTTCAAACAAACCTTTAACACAGCAAACATTTCTTTTTTCGTTTTGCAACTCTTCTACTTTTCTTTGCAACCTTCTATACAACGAGTCACCATTGGTTACTACGATTTGTATTTTTGAAAGTATCAAAAAGTAAAAGTGTTTGAATATTTAAATATAAACTTAATTATTTTTTATTAGTTAAGTTTCAAACAAACTTTTAAGAATTTTTCAAGTCTACTGATGAGTTGATTAGCACCAACGAAATGTCGTCGGCATATAGACAGCTGAAGAATACAACAAACATTTTTTGAAAAGGTTAATTTTTGGACCTGAATTAATCCCAAAAAACTTTTTAAAATAGTTGTTACTTCGTTGAAAGTTGTCAGCTGTCTTAAACATGGAAAGACGTTTAATCGTAAATTGTGTTTTGTGGTCACCAGATAAAAATAACACTTATACAGGAATGGTCGAACACTTCTTGAGTGTATCTTTTGATATTGTAGTATACTTTATGTCTAAACAAAAACATCATTGTTATAAGAAATTATTATTATTGGTGTTGAAATAAAAGAAAAACGGTACCGATATCAATACTGATACCGATATTTGTTTCGATTTCCAGCCTTGTCTTTAATGTGTTCTTCGTTTCCTTATCATGCTAAAATGTATGTTTTCTCTTCTTTAGATCGAAATTGGCTGTATTAAATAATCGTCATGCTTACTTTCTTTTGGTCGACAACGGAACGCAAGCAAAATATGGTGCTGAGCTAGTACTAAGAAGAAAATTAGAAAAGTTTATATCAAATTTAAAACTGCATCCATGTGAGTATAACAATATCATTCAACATTCATTTGATGTTTTATCAATGAAGAAATGACAGCTTGGTAAACTGTTGATTTTTTTCCTTAGCTTTAAACTTATGAGGTCAAAGAGGTGGTAAAAGACATGAAAAATGTACTTAGTGTTACTCATAATTATAAACACATTACGAGGTAACTTTTTTATAACTTTAGTACATTAGACATGCAGTCAAATGAGGCAAATTTAGAAAAGTAATAGACCCTGTAGTGCAATTCTCTAACTTATCTTACTGATAAAGTCAGCGTTAAAAATATTTAACTGCAAAACATTTGGCTTTCTGATTCATTAGTGGTATATGACCACAGTTGCTGGTGCTAACTTAACAATTAGGAATTTATTGCAGCTTATTTTACCAAAATATTGTTACGTTTTTACCTTTTAAAACGTTTCTCGTAGATTCTTTAATTGTAATGAAGTTAAAAACACTCAAGTCTTCAGTTTACAGTAATCAACAGTTCAACACTTTATTTACCTTAACACACTGTACTTATAAACACTTTACTAAGAACAACACTTTTACTTAATCACTTTTTATTACTTAAGACACTTTACACGTTAGCACAGCTAAAAATCGACTCAACTGACCCAGCGTTAAGCTCAGCTGCTTTTATACCTCTCATTGATCATTACTCAAACATTCTAGAACAGGGATGCCCACGGCCTATACGCTTGGTACGCTTTTGTTTTTGTAAAACCGCGAAGCATTGGCTGAGCATTCTAATATGTATACACAACTCTTTGTATGAAATACACACATACACACATATCCCAAGTTCAAACCCTGCCAGCAAATTGGTAGTCGACTACTAAAATAATTAACTTTACGTTAACTTTTATGGATTAGCTTCAAATTAGCTACAATACAATCGAAACGTAGTGCAGAGTTCACCCAAAATTCAAATACTAACATACACACATACACGGTAAATAACTCTTGAATTAAATTGCCTATTGTCGCATTCGTTTTAAATGTTGCGATGGCTGAATGGGTTAAGTTGGCTGCTCACCAGTCTTGAGGCTTAGTGGTTCGAATCCCACCAGAGGCTAACAAAAAAAAAGTAGAACGAAATTTAATTTAATAAAATATAATATTACCACCGAGAAATTTAAAATCAGCCTTGATTTATACATTTTTTTCTGTGGATACTGACTTTGAAGTAGCTAACTTTAAGTTAGTTGAAAAGTAATGCAGCGTCGGACAATTGACTACCTCCTAGGACATCGTAATGTTAAAATAGTCAGTCATCTCCATTAAAAATAATCTAAGTGTCAACCACCACCAGTTGTAAAAAAGTTAGCTTATAATTCATTACTAGTTAACTGAGTTGCCGGCAGGGAAGCAACAACACTTTCATATGCACAGCAATAAGAACGCAGGCTTTGTTGGTACACATTGGTGCCAAGCTTAAATTTTGTTGTTTTTTTGTTTTCATGATTTTGTTGTTTTTTTTAATGATTTCGTGAGTAGGAAACACTTGAAGAAATCATTTTTTGTTATGATTTTATTTCTGTTTTTCTTTGTGTGCGTCAATAAAGTGTATACGTATTGGTGTTTGCGCTTCCATAAGAAGATTTTGGGCACCCCTGTTCTAGAAGTTTACAGAAGCTGATCACGCCACCTCGCACTAAAACTAATAATTAACAAAAGATGTACACACACACCGACATACATACACACGGCAGTGAAACTCAAGCATCTGAGCCGCGCACATACATACACACACGAATATTGTATCGTGCGGTGGTGGTTTCTTTTATTTCGCTGTCGTGCCTATTTATCTACACATGTGTGTCAGTATGTGCACACTCGCTGTGCTGCCGCCGTTTAGTTTATCAACAAGTTTCTATGTAAGCATGTGTGTATATACCTCCTGTGTTCATTTACAAATAATAACAAGACAACATAAGCACATACATACATATGTATAAAATAAGGATGATTCAGTACGTTCTAGAACAATCACAATCGGTCCGTTCACGACCAAATTTGTAACAATATTTTTTGCAATAAAGATAGGTAAACCAATAAATTATTTCATATTCGAATAAAATTATGTTATATAAGTAAATAATATTTTGCATTTTTCGAAGCTACGCAAATAAACCGTTTCTTACATACATCTCATATATGCAGCACTAGGCACAAAATGAGAGTGAACATTGCATGGCATTGCCAACAATAAAGTACAAAAGTAACAAAAGAGTTTATTAGTTATTTCACGCATATAATGTGTTTATGAATTGAATTTTTTATGAGTTGCTTATAACAATGTTAGTGTATGATAACTATTACCGGCTTATAAGCTGAAATAAGTAATTCTTATGAATTAGGGGAATAGACTATAGGGTGCGCTAATACACTGGATACCCTTTAAGACAAAAGTTTTGAGATTTTTGGTACATATTTGTTGTTGTTGTTGTGTAGAGAGTAAGGCAACTACATATTCTAATACATTTATAATAAATTACTTTTTCAGTCTTAAGTTCAACCCTTGGTTTGTCACTACTTTTAATTAATATCAATTAAGTAAAGAAAAGTAAAATTTAGTAGCTAGGTGGACAACCGGCTGTTTCTGGGTAGCAAACACCCTTCATCAGCACCCTATGAACTTTGGACGTGTCAAATTTCACAATTTTGGCACAGCCGCTTTAACCACTCGGTAACCAAAACTCACGCAATTTTACTTTCTGTTTGTATACTTAATTAACATTAACCAAAGCAATGATATTTTTGCAGTCTTGGACGATATTTGTCATCTCAGAAGACTGTTATTTTTTGCTCTCTATTTATATGAAAGCTGTTCAAACTGCAGCTTTCTCTCTCATATCGTTAAAAAGTTACAGCTGATTTTCACTTTTGTATGGGGCACCCTTTAATTTTAATTTTTTGTTTTTTTTTTTGTTTAATTTTGTTGTTTTAGGTATTTGTTATTGTAGAGCATGTGTAAAAACATATCCTGTGCAAATTTCAGCCCTCTAGCTCTTATTGTTCAAAAGTTACAGCTAAGTTTTACTTTTCAATGTACAGGGTGTTTTCTTTAGCGTCGGGTTTTTGTTGCTTTTAGTGTTTGTTGTTGTAAAGGATGTGTAAAGAAATATCCTGTGCAAATTTTAGCTCTAGCTTTTATCGTTCAAAAGTTACAGCTATATTTTACTTTTTAATGTACAGGGGTTCCTTTGCATTTTGCCACGCCCTTCCGCCCCCAGACCGAAAATCTAAATTCAGACTTCACAGTGTTACCCGCCAGAATTTTCTGAAGACTCCCTGAAAATTTCATCAAAATCGGCCCATCCGTTTTGGAGTCTATACGTTACATACATACACACACAAAGAATTTTATATATATATATATATATTGTTACGTTTTAACCTTTTCAAAACGTTTTCCGTAGATTCTTTAATTGTAATGAAGTTAAAAACACTCACGTCTTCAGTTTACAATAACCAACAGTTTAACACTTTATTTATTTGAACACACTATACTTGTAAACACTTTACTAAGAACACTTTCACTTAATCACTTTTTATTACTTAAGACACTTTACACGTTAGCGCAGCTAAAAATCGACTGACTTTTCAGCGTTGAGCTTCGCTGCTTTTATACCTCCAATGATCATTACTAGAACATTCTAGACGTTTACAGAAGCTAATCACGCCACATCTATAGTGCGATGTGCGATGACTCATCATGAACAAAAGATATACACACACACCGACATACATGCGATGTGCGATGACTCATCATGAACAAAAGATATACGCACACACCGACATACATACACGCGGCAGTAAAACTCAAGCATCTGAGTCGCGCCCGTATGTACATGCACACACGAATATTGTATCGTGCGGTGGTGGTTTCTTTTATTTCGCTATTGTGCTTATTTATCCACACATGTGTGTCAGTATGTGCACACTCCCTGTGCTGCCGTTTTGTTTATCAACAAGCTTCTATGTATGCATGTGTGTATATACCTCCTGTGTTCATTTACAAATAATAACAAGACAATATACGCACATATAAAATAACGATGATTTAGTACGTTCTAGAACAATCACAATCGGTCCGTTCACGACCAAATTTGTAACAATATAGATAAAGTTGAAATACAACTTACTTACCTTTGTGGTGAGAAACTCTCGGTAAATATGCAATGATAAATATAGATAAATAAAATAGAAATGGTGTGTTTGATATAATTAAAATTTAGACAGAAAATATACAACAACTTGGGTGGCTGAGTGGCATGGTTGGTTGTCGCTTTAGAAACATGAGCACCTGAGTTCAAAGACGGGTGCTGACGAGAAAGTGTGGCGGCTTCGAAACAACTAGTTATCCACCCTGCAAATGTCTTTGATGTTTTCTTTGTCTAATTTAATTAATATCAATCACAAAGATAATATAGAAAGAACTTGAGCCTGATATGATAAACTTAATACAGAAATAATTATGTAAGAAAACGTCGAATAATAGAAATTAATTAATTTTTATATTTTTAATTTATGTGAAAATCTTTTTCGGCTTAGATTCTTTTCTATAAAATGTATAGTGTTGAATGTTGTTACTTAGTATGACATTTTTGAGAGAAACTGAATTATGTTAAATGTTCAAGGTTGCTACATAGGAAGTACATATGTACATTGTACATAATTACATAAACATTCTTATGTAGGAATGTTTCTTTATTTTATAATTATTTTGCCAATTTGATTTGTTTCTCCAAATTTATAAAAAGAAAACAATTTTCCTGACGAAGGTACACAAAGGGGTATCGACAATTGGAAATTACGCCAAATAAAATAAAACTAAAAACAGTGACCTCAAGCTCAAGAATCATTATTAATATTTTATTATAATTTTGGTGACAAAAAGTTGATGCAATAATAAAATAACTTTATTAAAGACAAAACACAAAATGTTTTAATATCGATTTATATATTTATGTATATACTAAACGTGAGCATAAAACGTCTTGTTGGTATAACTTCATAGTGTGCAATAGTGAATTGCTCTCTTATTTTTGCACTTGCTTTCATGAGTGCACAAATATCGCTGTTCTCTTAAATAAAAATACACGATAGCATTTATTCTTCTTCCAACCAATGCAATATTTATTGTTGTTGGAAATAAAATTTCAGTACTGAATTTTATGTTTCAATAGTGTCTGTTGATATGAAATACTGTTATACTGTTATATGTATGAAAATGTATGATGTTAAAAGCAACGGTTTGTACCTATGTTTTTTGTATTTAAGTTATTTAATATAAAAACGTTCGTTGGAAAAATTATGTTTCTACATTCAAATATTGAAGAAAAATTTATTAATCATGTTTTAGAAACAAAATTTTAATTAGAATTATTTTTAAAATATTTTTTTTTTATTTTTATTAATATTTTTAGTTTTAACATATAACATAATAACGTTTTTTATTATTCATAAGTTTTAAATTCCTTTGTTCTTAATGTAGAAACCATAGTATGTAGCTTAAATTTTTTACGTTCATTTATGATTAAAAAAAATATAATTTAAATTTTTTCCTAAAAAATTAAAGCTTTTACTTTCAAAAAAGTGTAAGTAAAATGAACTACTGAACAATGTGAAGTATGCAACATATTAATTGCACACTTGATAAAACTGTCCACTCAAATCAGGTGCAATGATTTTTGCATTGTTTGCTCTCTTGTTCACTGCATTTATTGTTCAGTCATTTTCCAATACAAATACAATCAATATTTGCTCTTTAAAAATATGCAATATTGTATACTTTTTTATGTCTTGCGCTCACATTTAGTATATACATATGTATAGGGTCAGAAGGGTTGATGGCGAGTTAAATACTATTCACAACTCGAAGATAGCACTACTTATTTATATGTTTTTGGCTGTTTTACGCTTTATATTTTATATGTTTTTAAATTTACAGTTACACATTCCAGTACCCCCGTAGTTTGTCTTGTTATCGAGGGTGGAACAAACACAATACGTGCAGTTTTGGAATACGTGACAGATACACCACCAGTGCCAGTCGTAGTTTGCGATGGATCAGGACGTGCTGCAGATCTAATAGCATTTGTTCACAAGTAAGTCTAAAAACACTCTTCAGCAAAGCAAACATTACACAGAACGGATTCTCGTTCTAAATTTCAATGTATTTTCTTCATCAATATTTTTTTATTTTCATTGTTGCAATGCAAATTCATAGCTATAATGAATTAACTTAATTAAAATAGTTCACTGGTTTTATTGATTCTTGAAAATTTTATTATACTAATCAATTCTTCAATAAATCCATAAAATTTTGTTAGAGCACTTGCCTTTTCAATTTTAATTTTGTTTTATGTCACTTCAAATATTCTAAAATTATGCGAAGGGATTGAACTTCACTAGCAAATAGCAACTAAGAAATGGCAGCGTACAAAAATGGCTTTTGTTATATTCCTCACAACAATTGTTGGAGCCATATATGGGGCATTATTCGAAAAGCGGACAACTGACACTGTTTACGCGTAAATTAAGAAATAATAAATAATTCAAAAGTGAACGAAATCTCCAATTTAGTGATGTAATATTACCTTACACTGTACAACACATGATTTCGGGACTCAATTCTGATAATTGTTTATGAAAGTAGCCCCAAAAATGAACTTCTGCATCATTCGTTTCGTCTTGGTTCCTTAAATAATAACTTAAAAATGAGTTTGAAATTAGTAAGAATCGTGTAGGGGAGTTTGTCACGTTTTTGGCTCTTTTGTTTGTCATAACTCGAGAACCACTAGTCCGAATAAGCTGAAATAAATTAAAAAAAATCAAGAACTACAATTCCTTTAATCTGTTCATACAACGTTTCGGTACATAAGCAAAAGTTTCGCAGTTATAAATAAATGTATGAAATTAGATTTTTTTAATTTTTAATTCATAAAAAAATCCAAAACGGTAAAAAAGTGTCAATTCCTATTACTTTCACGTAAAGTCGCATAACCTATGAACAAAATGAGACATAAATCATAAAAATCGATGGACGCGTTTCGCTTTTATTCACAATTAAGTAAAGGTATGAATTTGGAAAAAATATTGAAGTCTTTTTTATTGATGCCTTATTTTGCATGAAAATAAACATTCCGATTCGTATTAAAACTATTCTTTCTTACACAATAAATTTGAGATTTTTATATGTTATCTATGCATAGAAACAAAACTTAGCACATTTTCAATTATTGTCACCATCTATCCATGATGACGATGCCGACTCAGAAAATGAATATGAACAACTTACGAAGAAAATACGGTCATCAGAACCACAAGCGTCAATTTCAACGAGGATGGATAGTGAGAATAATTGAAAATGTTCTAAGTTTTGTTTCCATGCATAGGTAACATATAAAAATCTCATATTTTCTGTGTAAGAATAACTTTAATATGAAACGGAATGTTTATTTTCATGCAAATTACTAATTATTATTTCATGCAAGTATTAATCACTAAAAAGAACTCATAGCCCGTTAATATTAAAATAACAAATTACAAAATTAAAATAGAGTTCACTAATGAAGAGACTAAAATAAAAGTAAATATAATATATTTAAACCATAAAGTAATTTTAAAACACAAAAAAATAATTCACAGCAGGGTTAACATATTTTTTGGAACGAAGTTCCTTAACGCGGCTTGCTGGTAGTGCAAATTAGTAGAAATCGTCACGAAAGCGTGTAAGCTGTTTATATGTTTGGTGTGCTGTCGACAAGCAATTGTGTAGATGTCTCCACTGCTGTCAGCGCAGACACCTACCAATAAATACACTGTGCTTGAATTTGGAACTTTTTTTGCCGACAAACGGGGCACCCAGTGACTAAACCTAATTCGGGTACGCTGAATTCAGTGGTGCTATCCGTTTTTCTAGGTTAGCTCGCGTTTTCGAGATTTACCGTTATTTTAAAAATGGAGGAGGTTGCACTACATGTATTGAAATAACTAAAAAAAATTTTCGTTTATTGAACTTTAGTAAAAAAACGAAATTCCGCAATAAAATAACCTTTAATCTGATATATAATTCATTAAGAAAAAATTTCAGTTTTTAGAAAAAACTAGTACAAATTATGCAAAAGGGTTTCATAACACTTTTTTAACACATCTTAATGTTAGATAATTACAAAAAACTTTTTATATGAACATGCAGAAATGTACTTTAATTAACAAGAAAATATTTTTTTCAATTTTTGAGGCTTCGTCTGGTAACAGGTTGAAACTGCAATTTTTCATCTTTTCTGAATAAAATCAAAAGTTGCCCACAGATTTTGGTCATTTAAAGCTCGTTTTGTTTCAAACATAATTTTTTATATACACGGGAAAATTTGTTGGCATAGCTTAATTTTTCAATTTTTTATGCAGTTTTAAAGATCACAAAATTTCAAGAATTTGCAAAAAAAGAATTTAAAAAAAAAAAAAAAAATTTTTTTTTCTAAAAACTGAAATTTTTTTTAATGAATTATATATCAGATTAAAAGTTATTTTATTGCGGAATTTCGGTTTTTTACTAAAGTTCAATAAATGAAAATTTTTTTTAGTTAGTTCAATACATGTAGTGCAACCTCCTCCATTTTTAAAATAACGGTAAATCTCGAAAACGCGAGCTAACCTAGAAAAACGGATAGCACCACTGAATTCAGCGTACCCGAATTAGGTTTAGTCACTGGGTGCCCCGTTTGTCGGTTTTTTCAACTAGCACAGTGATATTAATTAGTTGTGAAAAGGGACACTATCAGTTGATAGACGTCGCTAAAATAAAGAATGTCGGAACAAAAAGCAGCAATATTTTGAACAATTTTCTTCGTCAAAAGTAAAAAAATAAAACGTTCCAAAAATTTTAAGGAGCATATAAAATTTAAAAATTTCAAAAACAACACAAAATAAAACATACAGATTTCACCTTGTATTACTTTCAAAGATGAAGAAAAAACGTAAAGAACTTCGTTCCTAACGGCGGTCCCCCGACCGCATTTCTTTTTTTTCAAAAAACTTGCCATTCCAAAAAAAAAAAAAAATTATTTTAATGAAAAAAAACTTTTTTCTTAACTAAACCACAATAACAAAAGAAAATACAAAATTAGATTTCATTTTTATTAAAAATATTAAAACAAAATAAATGTTTTTTCGAACTAAAAAAAAACATAACCCACAGTACAACACCACCATTTAGTTCTTTTGGCAGAAAAGAACAAAGAAATGTCAACATCTTGAAGTCATTTGTTCGCGTTTGTGTTGAACAATAGTCCGCTGACGGATACATAGTCTTAAGGTGGGATCATACGATTGCCGCAATGCACCAATTTTTGTTACATTTTGTGTGCCAATCGTGTGATAGCACAATTTATTGGCTCATGTGGCAACCAAAACGAATGTTGTTCCTTTTTACTGTAAATTTATAATTTTATCGAACTTCTGTATTGTAATACATTTATATTAAATTACTTTTTCAGGCTTAAGTTCAACCCTTGGGTTTTCACTTCTTGTCCTATTTGTCGCAATCAAATACAACCCTGATGCGACAACCGTGTGAACACTTGACATACAACTAATCACCAATAAAAATTCTAAAAATGCACCAATAATTATTGTGTTCTCATGCGGCAACCAAAGAAGACAATGCCCGCCAATAATATATATACATACATACATACATACATACATACATACATACATACATACATATGTATACATTTATTTAGTTTCAAAATTGTTTAAACGCGTCTTCCAAACATGATTTCTGCTTTTCCATCAGTAAAATTCAATTGTTGTTACTATTCATTTTTTACTTTTTCAGCCCGCACAACATAATAATAATAGCCGAAGCAATTTTCTCTCTTTTTAATGAACAAACCATATTTTTAACATTTAATTAATTTTTTTTTTTTTTTTTTTTTTTTTTTGGGAAAACAAAGTTTGTCATCAGCTACAACAGCTGTTTCTTAGATTTGCCGTATAATATAACAATCGTGTGACTATAATGCGGCAATTATTGGTACTAAATTGTTTTGCGGCAATTTGCGACAATAGAATTTCAGTAAAATGTGACAATCATGTGATTGCAGAGAATTTGATTGGGACAAATTTTATATTGTGCTCCAATTCAGCCCAATAAAAATTGTGTAAAATTGGTGCATTGCGGCAATCGTGTGATCACACCTTTAGACGCCTTGATGGAAATCAATCAGAATAAACTATACACATTTAATATATACAAGAGCTTTTCGCTGTGAAACTTTAGCCGAATCAAATGAAACAAGCCATATTCGCAATTGAGTAAAACCTGCGTATAACGAAAAACTATTGTGGAAAATTTTCTAAGCTTTTGCTAATTTTAAAGAAGGGTCAAAAAGTGGCATAAATTTGTTTAAAATGATACAAAGGGATCAATTTAAAAAAGGGTCATAGAAATGGAAAGGGCATGAAAAAAGGGTAAAAGTGATACTTAAGTATCAGTAACGGCAACGCTGATTGTCACTACCATGGAGAACAGGTCAGGTGCCAATGTGACGTTAGACGCTAACTTTGCTAAGGCATTTGATACTGCCAGCCATCATATCTTGTTACGTAATCTTGTTGCATTTAGCCTTTCGAGTTATCTATTATTATTCTTTAAGAGTTTTTTAGTTGACAGAAAACTAATTGTTAGAATTAGAAATGCTTCCTCTACGTTTTTAATAGATGCCTATTCTGGTATACCCCAGGGAACACATATTGGTCCTTTGCTTTTTATACTTTTTATAAATGATCTGCCCTTAACCTTTAATTATTCTAAATGTTTGTTATTCGCGGATGATTTAAAAGTATACTCTCCTATCTCAAGTATGGATGACTGTCATAAATTACAAGCTGATCTTGATAACCTATCTGATTGGTGTTCTATTATTGGTATATGTATATATTAATGTCTCTAAAAGTTGTAAATCCTGTTAAATTTGATTACACTCTTAGCGGCCTTTTGCTTAAGGGTGTTTAGAGTACATCAAGGATCTAGGAGTATTCTTGACGAGGAGTATTTTCAAGCCAAATTGATTACGTTGTGTCTAGAGCCTATTGTGTGCTTGGTTTTATTTGAAGTAATTCTAAAGATTTTAGGGATGCATTATCCTTAAATCTTTATACATTTCCTTAGTTAGAAGTATTTTGGAATACTGCTCTATTGTATGGAATCCCTATAAACTGGGTCCATCTATTCGCGTCGAACGCATGCAAAAAATACTTACTAAAACTGAATTAAAATTAATTTTACCTCATCAACTACCATCCTACAAAGTTAGGAGAATGTTACTTGACTTACAATCGTTAAACGATCGTAGAACTTGTTCCTCATTGTTGTTTTAGCTGGTAATATTGATTGTCATGAATTAAAAGACTATTTTACTTTGTATTGTCCTCCTAAAGATTCGAGAAATTATTGTATGATTAGAGCTGTCTTAGCACTAATTATGCAAACAATGAGCCAATTGCAAGATCCTTACATTTTGTAATAGATTTACTCTCTTATTAAACTTTAATGTTAGTTATAAAGGATGTTTTTTTCGGTGTATAGAACCTTAAGTTGGCATTACTGTTCAAGATGGCGACCGATTTAACAGCTGTCAAGTGATTTATTCTCAGTTTCGTTTGACAATTCATAATAAATAGACTCACGCCTGATCAACGCTTGCAACATAGTGCAATTTTATTTCGAAAATAATGGTTCTGTAAGGAATACGTATCGCGCACTACGTCCGTTTGCGATGAAGCGGCCTTCTGGTTGAATGGCTACGTAAACAAACAAAACGGGCGCATTTGGAGTGAAGCTAATCCTCGAAGTGTATGTCGAAACACCTTTACATCCAGAAAAACTGACTGTTTGGTGCGTTTTATGGGCTGGTGGAATCATTGGTCCGTATTTCTTCAAAAACGATGATGGCCAGAACGTTACAGTCAATGGTGATCGGTATTGAGCCATGATTACTAACTTTTTTATTCCTGAATTGAATAACCGTGATGTCCAGGAGATGTGGTTTCAACAAGACGGCGCAACATGTCACACAGCTCGTGCCACAATCGATTTATCGAAAGACATGTTTGATGACCGCCTAATTTCACGTTTTGGACCTGTGAATTGGCCTCCAAGATCTTGTGATTTAACACCGCTAGACTACTGTCTGTGGGCTATGCAAAGTCATTGGTCTATGAGGATAAGTCACAAACGCTTGACCATTTGGAAGACAACATTCGTCGTGTTATTGCCGATATACGGCCACAAATGTTGGAAAAAATCATCGAAAATTGGACGTCCAGATTGGACTACATCCGCGCCACCCGTGGCGATCATATGCCAGAAATCATATTTAAAATGTAATGCAACAAGATTATCTTTCGTATAAATAAAATTCATGTCAATCGAATAATCCATCGTTGTTTTATTGCAAATTAAAGTTTTATACATCGAAAAAAAAACACCTTTTTCTTCTAGAGGATGAACTGATTTTAAAACCGCTTAACATCTCTACATATAGCATTTTCAGTTTAAATTAAACATTTTTCAAAATAAATTAAACAATTTTAAAAATGAACGAAACCTAAACCTTTTTCAGATTAAACGAAACTCTTTTCAAATTAAACGAAACCTTTTTCAAGATAAATGAAACTCTTTTCAGAATAAATGCAACTGTATGCAAATTCAATTAAACATTTTTCAAATTAAATTAAACCAGTTTCAGAATTTAATAGAATTTTTTTAAGTAATGCTGGTGTTGTTTACCATAAAGTTATTTCCCTTCCACTGTAAATTCGGCGCGTTTCCATATATTTCTTAGGGAGCTCCTGGATAAAATTGAAAGCACCCCAGAGTTAAAAAATTAATTTTTAATTATGGATAAAACCAGAATCCATAAAACCCAGGAAATTCGAAATATGGTGGATAATAGTGATTGTACACCTAAATTTATACAACCTTATTCTCCTATGTTGAACCCGATAGAGAAAACATTTTCTAAGATAAGTTTCCACTCCCGATCATTATTAAGTGACATTACCACAGAGTATAACATAGTAAGTGTAATTGAGGAAAGTGTCGCACAAAGTCATCAAAATGATTGTGCGAACTATGTTATGAATATGATCATGATAATTCCTGTGGAAAAATTCTTCATTAATTTTGACAAGTATTATATAAAAATGATTATGTTTAATTTGTTTTATTTTTTGTTTTCTATTAAAATCTAAAACTGGTTTAATTAAATTTGGAAAATGTTTAATTGAATTTGAATAAAGTTTAATTTATTCTGAAAAGAGTTTCATTTATCTTGAAAAAGGTTTCGTTTAATTTGAAAAGAGTTTCGTTTAATCTGGAAAAGGTTTCGTTCATTTTGAAAAAGGTTTAATTTAAACTGAAAATGCTATATATAATAGCTAGACAAAGTTTGTGCAAGTAAATTGATTGGAAAAATTTGGTTAGTCTTATTACATTTATTACTGGAGTATAAAACTTCTTTTCCAAAAATTATTCCATACTCTCTTGCAAACACTAGCTCACTCACATGAGTGGGCACAGAGTAATTTTTCAATAAATTTAATACAAAATTACCACCCTTACACAGATACGCATCGGATGGCGATGAACAGCCAGTTCTTGAATCTATGCGGGATTATTTAATTAACACGATACAAAAGACATTTGAAGTTACCTTGGAACAAGCAGAGAAACTCTATCAGGAACTCTTACAATGCACACGTAACAAAAATCTGGTAAGTTTCTTCCTTTTTCGCTTTTTTTACCATCCGAATTAACCAGCTAAGAATATTTTTTCATTCGCATTTGTCGGACGTTGTATTAACAACGGTTAATACAACGGTTTTCTTTTCATTACCAAGAGAGAAGTTAATTGAATTAGATATTCAATTAGCTGGAATGAGAATCAATTATTTTTAGTAAATCAGATTACATTTTTGCAGAAGAAGGTACTGCTTCATTGTCAAAATTGACAGAGAAGGCTGAAAGCCTGCATTTTATTTCAATGTTGCTGATAAAACTTCCAATATATGGTCCAAATATCCTACATTAAAGGAAATAGCACTGTTTTGAAAGACACCGCTTACGTCTTCCGGCCCTGTGGAGCGACTATTTTCCTTTGCGCGAGTTAAATGCTTTAGCCAGGATTCAGTAAACGGATATTTCTTTTTTGCAGTGAAATGTGCACTTTATTATTCTATATTCTTAAGACTGCTTACAATGGATTGCTTAAGGTCTATTTGTACTATTTGAATGTGTTCTTATACATACATATGTATCATAAATCTAAACATCTTTTCCACTCGTTCTTAATTAGGTTTACCAGCATCTTTACTATCAGTTAAAAATATGTTTTGAGTTTTTCTGTTAATTGTTTTTATGGTTGGTTTTAAGAGTAGTCATAGTTATCATCTGTTTACTGTTCATGTGTGTGATGTTTGTTTAGGATTGAAACTTAAATCTAGTTTTGAGGATTATTTACTTAGGCGTCAAGAAATAAAATACAGACTATTTTTTTAATTATTAAGAAAATTATTTTATGACCTATTTGCTAGGTGTCTGTTGCATTAACTCGCCCATCATTAATAGTCCAAGGCGGGGTCGCTTGATGTACTTTTGTTTTGAAAAGCTCGTATTGCTGAAAGCGAATATACCCGGTCATTGTAGTTATTAAACAGTTACGGTATTCAAACGGTCTCATATTGTGTCATAATGTCAGAAAGTACTAACATTTTATGATAGTTTAAAAAAATTGTTGTTGTGCTGCAAACAAAAACAGTCATAAATTAATAAGACTTCATCGACTGTGTTTAGTGATTCGTCATAAGTTAACAGAATACATCTGAGGCGAACGGTTAAAACGCATTCGTCGAGCCGGTGATATTCTTTACCTGTGGCAAATTATATTCTAAAAAAATATTTTATATATACATAAAAAACCCCTTATATGCGCATAACACTTATATGTATGTATGTACCCAAACAAGAATGCATTTGTTCAATAGCTGAAGGCCTTGTTTTCCTATCCTACTCAGTCGTACGATATGATAAAAATGAAATGTATGCTCACAAAGTGTGATAGTGTGGACTAAATATGTTTGTGTGCGATACGAATGTACACATGTGTGTGTTTCGCAGATATTTATATCAACATCCATGTCCATGCATTTCACCTAAAAATGAGATACTAATCTTAGAAGACTGGCAGCCAACAAACGCTTGTGTACTGGCCGCCGTCCAAAACATGAATCGACTACGTTCAACCGGCGCCAGCTGTTTTTGTTTGAATAAATTTATCTATTCACTTTAATATCATTTAAGAAATAAATGCATTAAAATATATACATATGTACATATATGTTCGTAAATATGGACATATTTGATTTCAAATTTACTTGAATCAGCTATCAAAACATCTAATAGCTAGTTTTTTGCACTTATTTTGGCATTATGAACAAAAATATTTAAATGGCTTTCTTTTTTTTTAACAGCTGACTCATATTTTAAATAGCGCACTACTTTATGACAGACTTCTGACTTTAGGACGACCCTTTGAATACCGTAAGTGAGTACGTACGTTAACTAGGTGTGCATATATGTAATATATGTTGTACATATTATAAGTAATATATATGTATGTATATGTGTGAAATTCATATTATGAATATTTTATTTTTATTTTTTTTTTAAAATATCAAAATAATTGATTCTAATTTGAGCTAAATGAATATCTAATTGCATTAGCAGAAGTCAATTAGATTTCTAATTGTAAAGTTAAACCAATTGTTTTTGCTAATGGCAACTAATTGCAGTTAGTTTTACCACTGGAATAAAAACTTCAATTATCTAATGAGAATTATTTGAACTAATTCTAATTGTTGAATGAATTAGAGAATTCCACAAAAGAAGGTTAATTAGCAATCATTAGCATTATCTAATCATTATGTAACATATATGGGCATAACATATATACACATGATTCAACGATACAAAAGCATCCTTGCTATCGAAGAGTTTTGCAATAGAATGTGGTTCTTAACCCATGTATTGACGAGTAACATGTAAACCTACTCCACACACCCTCGGAGTTGGTTAAATAAACAATCGTTGTAAAAATAAAATTTATACGTTAACAAAATCGGAATTTGCAACCATAAGTATAACAAGATGGAGTGTTACTTAGGGTACAATTTTCCCTCCCTATCAAGTTTCTGACGCCTATGACAGACTTGATACCCTGAGTTTCCAATCTGTCCCTTTTTACATGCTACTCGTCTATTTACGATAAAATTTCTTCATGTTGTCTTTCCCTTAAGAAAAATTTTAATTATTCATTTTTTAATGAAATACATTTTTATTAGAAAATAAGAATACGGGTGAAAAGAAATAAAGAATTCATATTAGCGCTTAATAACCTTTCTTAACAATTGCAAGAGACATACTAAAATTTGGAAAAGAATTACCACAATTTATATATTTATATTAATAATGTCAGTTGAGATCAAGCTGCTGATGTTGACGGACGTCAGTATATTTACCATTGAGCTGTGTTACTTTAAATGCACTTTATTACTTTCAAACAGCAACAAAAATACTATTAAAAAACACAAAAGAGAATCAAAAAGACAGAAAAAAAAAACAAATAAATACTGTTTAAAAGAATAAAAAAAAACCTTAATAGTAACAAGATTAAACGTGCATTATCTAGTGATAATGTTAACGCACGTAGCGTTAAAATAATGAGCAAAAACAAAAAAAAAACAAAACTCAATAATGCACCCAGTGCAGCAAACAACAACAAATATTCAAACAATTACTTTTCCCCTCTACAAACAATCGAGGATGACACATTTAAAGATGATGAATTAATCATTGAAAACCCTGTTAAAGTTCGTATACCACCAATTACAATTTTAAAGTACAAAACAGAAGAAATTCATGAGTTTTGCAAAATAAGTAAAATCACCGATTATGCCATTAAGAAGATCTCAATTGGCCTTAAACTATTTCTTAAGACTACATTAGATTATGACGCTATAGTTAAACTTCTTACAAACAAGTATGAGTTTTTCACCTATGCAACCAAATACGAAAAGCCATACAAAGCTCTTATATTCGGCCTGGATAAACAAGACCCAATGACTGTCAAGAGAAAGCTGACTGACTTAGGTCTAAACTGCTTAGATGTAAAAATTGTTGTAAAGCAAAATAGATACAACTCCGAATATGTTATATATGTATGTCGTACACTTTCAACGGCAAACAATCACAATTAAGGAACTAAGGCAAAGTTATTCCGTAATAGATTACTTGAAGGTCAGATGGGAGTTCCAAAGACCCAATAAGACCAAAATTACCCAATGCTACAACTGCCAAATGTTTGGTCATGGTTCAAGTCGTTGTAACGTCAAAACCTTCTGTGCAAAGTGTGCTGGCCAACACAAGACATCGGAATGTAGGGAATCCACCGTTAAATGTGCAAATTGCAATGGATCCCATATTTCCACATCTGAACAATGTCCTAGTAAGACAAATTATTTAAGCATTAGGCAAAGGGCACAATCAGCTCAACGGCAAGAGTTAGATAGCAGAAATTTTCACAGAATGTTGTTGTACCTTGCCGCTACAACAACAAATACTAAAAGCAACAACAAGTCGAAAACTACCAGGTGTCCCCATACAACGAAAAGTTGCAATTAGCTATAACTCTTGAACCGTAAAAGGTAGAGAGCTAAAATTCGCACAGTGTATGTATTTACAGATGCTCTACAACAACAAATGCTAAAGACAACAACAAGTTGAAAACTACCAGGTTTCCCTATACAACCTAAAGTAACAATTAGCCGTAGCTGCTAAACTGTAAAATACAGAGAGCTGAAATTCGCACAATATATGTATTTACATATGCACTACAACAACAAGTGCTAAAAACAACAACATGTCGAAAACTACCAGGTGTCCCTATACAACGTAAAAAAACATTAGCCGTAACTTTCAAACTGTAAGAGACAAAGGGATCAAATGTGCACAATATATTTACTCGCATATGGCCTACAATAACAAGAGATATTCTTAATTTGATCGGTGTAGAAGTTGATGTTGCGCCTTTTCAATTAGAACCTCTGCTGGATAAATTATGTCGCTCATGATGGTAGTCACGGTGTATGATGTCCCAATTGATGTGAAGACAATATGATGTCCCTTAATGATAACTGAGTTGAATTTTAGTGTGAAATCTGAGTTTATTTTCAGGAGTCCAGATCCATTTCACCTTAAGTGCATTGTGTACAAAAATTGATTGCTGTATTCTAACTGTTTTAGTGGGTCACTATCTTCAATATGTCGGTTTGTGCGAGTGTTAATATAGTTCAGAAGTGAAACTTCACATAAGCGTTTACCCGCGTTGGATTTGAATCTTGATTGCATGTGTGGGCATAAATATTCATATACTTTAAGCAATGTGCATAGTGTCCACTGTTTTTCGGTTAGGACAAAGTACTGATCTCTGTGAGCATTGATAGCTAGGTAGTCGCCGCTGGGTCTTATGGCGAGCAATGTGTCATTAACAAAGGCAGCAATTAATTGGATGTGGTTTAAGAATTTCAAATGTTTGAGAATCAGCTAAAGGAGCAGATACATACTTATATGGAAGATGACGCGACTGTGTACCGTTGCAACACATTATTTTTGCTGACCGGTAATTCTAGAAATGTCGGAAGATGGTTTCTTATTTGCACTATGGTTTTGAAAAATCGTCCAATCACTATCAGAGAGGTAGCTGATGATGTGGGCATATCGTTCGGCTCATGCCACGCAATTTGTACGGATGTTTTAAGCACGAAACGTGCGGCAGCGAAGATTGTTCCATAATTGCTAAAGCATGGACGTCACTCAAGAGCTGTTGAACATCGTCAACGACGATTCAGATTTCCTCGAAAAGGTCGTAACTGGTGACGAATGATGGGTGTATGGCTATGACATTGAAACCAAAGCCTAATTATCCCAATGGAAGCGTCCAGAAGAGCCAAGACAGAAAATAGCACATCAAGTACGATCAAATGTGACGGTTTTGTTCACTGTTTTCTTCGACTGCAATGGCGTGGTGCATCATGAATTCTCGCCACAACCTCATCCGGCCAATATCGAATATTACCTTGAAGTTATGCGCTGTTTGCGCGAAGCAATTTGTCAGAAAAGCACAGAACTGTGGAAAAAAAACAATCATTGATTTTGCATCATAATAACGCACCAGCTCTCACATCGATGCTTGTGCGTGAGTTTTCACCCAAAAACAAAACAGGGCATGAAAAATATGGTGCCGTATGGGCTTTAGCAATTGTAAGTCATAATTTTTTTTTTGATTGGCTTTTTTAAAAAAAATTTTTTATTCAAATATGAACTTAATTATTTATTTGCTTTAAGAGCCAATTGAAATGTATTAATTTAGGTCCAAAAATTAACCTTTTGAACAAATATTTGCTGTCTTTTTCAGCTGTCTATATGCCGACGACATTTCGTTGGTACTAATCAAATCATGAGTAGACTTGAAAAATTCTTAAAAGTTTGTTTGAAACTTAACTACTTATTCCATAATTCTCATGAACAAAATGAGAATCAGAAATGTTCAAACAAACCTTTAACACAGCAAAGATTTCTTTTCGTTTTTACAAAGAAAAATAGGAGTTGCAAGAACGAAAAGAAATGTTTGCTGTGTTAAAGGTTTGTTTGAACATTTCTGATTCTCATTTTGTTCATGAGAATTATGGAATAAGTAGTTAAGTTTTAAACTAACTTTTAAGAATTTTTCAAGTCTACTCATGAGTTGATTACTACCAACGAAATGTCGTCGGCATATATACAGCTGAAAAAGACAGCAACTATTTTTAAAAAGGTTAATTTTTGGACCTAAAATAAAAATATTTTATGTTTATTTAACTTTTAATTGGCAAATTATGAATAGATATTCGCTAAATGAGATCTTCATAAACATGGTATATTTTTAAAAATAAATCCGTCAAAGCATACATTCGTAATAGGTCTTATCGTAGTTATTGTGTCATCTTTTTGTTCTGAATTTGCAATACTGAAGATGTTTCGTTAAATGTTGTTAACTGAATACCCTGCAAGAAATGGCTGATGGAAACTATTACAGTATTAGCTTATTGACTAAAACATGCAAAGCAAGTTTATAGCTTTCAGCGTTGCCATTACAATGATTTTTTTAATATTTTGATATTCCCGTATTAGTTTGGTAATTTCATTTGGAACTACGTTTATGCATTAATGTTTTTATAGATTCATTAGGTTTGTTTTCTTTGAAAAAAACATAGTGCTGTGGATGTTTTTTCCATATGATTCAATTTTCTATTGTAAAAACTTCTACTGACTACTGTATTTCTCTTAATTTTATCTAAATATGTCTAAAATAATTTATTCTGCTCTCCTTGTATAGTTTTTTTTTTTTTAATTTTTCGAAAAAACTCTTTTTTTTTAATTAGTAATAAAGAAACAAATAGCATTGCATGTAATTTTGTGGGCATTTTGAAAAAAAGATTTCGAACGATCGCTTTGCTGAGGTGGTAACGCTGGTGAAAAAAATAACTCACACGTACACGAATGTTTACATCAGTTTTTTCATTTCGCCCTTAAGAAAATGATAGAAACCCTGGGGGTCGATTCTGGTTCTGTGAAAACGTGAAATGAAAAAAAAATTTCATTTTCGTTTTCATAACAACTTTTCACTTTATCATTTCACATTCACATAAATTGCGATTCCCGTTTATTTAATGAAAACGTGTTTCATTCCACATGTTGCTGTGAAACTTTTGCAACATTG